>CM076459.1:7342500-7942500 GCA_038419695.1 Scomberomorus guttatus
AGCTCAGCTCCTGAACAAGCCAAAAACAAACTTACTGACACTTTCTTTTTGTCTTAACTTTCCAACCATATCAAATAAATATCACTGAAAATCAAAAAAGGACACTGCCTTATTTTTTGCTGCATCAAAATTATTATTGTAAAATTAACCTGAATTACTTCATAGAAATTTAAGCAATGCTTACAGTATTTAACACTTTTTAATACCCTGATATACAAGCAGAATATCAGCTGCAATTTAATACCTGTATCGTGATCATACTGGCCAAAGCGTGAAAGTATGATGCAAAACCAGTTGGGACAATACAGACTAGAACAATTTAATTTTATATCACATTTTTTCAGTACTTCCCAGCAGTATATAACAGTAAGTCCTAATGATATAGTTAATTAAATGAATGCCACCTGGACCTGGATAAGCTGCACAAAATGAAGCAGATTAGCTGATTAAAAATAATAAATTATTTTAAGTTTATTTGAATTTTTGCTAACTTGCATATTATGAGATGAGCTTCCTAGCTACTGGAACTAGCAGTAGTGATAATGTTTGCTGCAGGTCTGATGGTGCAGACTGACACAAACAATCTATTCTAAGGCCTTTTTGTGAGGAAACTACATCAGGTTTGCAACTAACGATCATTTTCATTATTGATTAATGCGTTGATTATTTACTCTATTATTTGATTAGTTGTTTGGTCTATAAAATGTCAATTACTGTTTCCCAAAGCCTAAGATGCAACCTCAAATGTCTTGTCTTGTCTCGACCACCAACCCAAAGATATTTAGTTTACAATCATAGAAGGCTAAAGAAACCAAAAAAAAAAAAAAAAAAAAAAAAGGTCTTTTTTTTTAGAAAAATTACTCAAAATGATGAATCAATTATCAAAATAGTTGGCGATTGGCAGCTAATCGATAAGTGTGTATCAGAGCTCTCACCTGGTTTCTGGTCCTCAGGTCTTGGTTTTCCTGCTGGCACTGACACAAAGCCTTCCTCTCTGCATCCACAGCCTGGACAAGATGCACGTTCTCCAGGCACTTCAGAGAGTACTGCTGGGACAAAACTTCGAGCTCCCGCTGGTAGGAGGCCAGCTCCTCACTTTACAAACACACCCACATACGCAGATATTAAACACAGACACATACTTTTTTAAACTGTCTCCAATTTCTAACATGCAGTGCACTGTTTGTCTACAAGTTTAGGCGATTATTTCATTACTAGACGTACGTGTGTTCTCTGTATATGTCTTCCAGGTGTGTGTTTCCTGTGATGTTCTCTGACTGGCATCTCTTCTGCACCTCCCTCTCCAGCTCCAGGCGATGGGCGTTCTTTATGGCTTCGATCGCTGAGAGAAAAGGAAAACAAGCGGACACAAGCCCTCATGAGATTCATGTGGAATAATACACTGAATATCAGAAGCAGCTTGTAGCTTTTCCTGACACGTACACACATTCTGTAAAAAGTGTGCTGTAACTGAAATATGTTTTTAAAGTGTGATGATGATAAAAAAGGGTTTTATTTTCCTTGTTGCAGGCAGAAATGATGAGAATCTCTCCTCACCAGTTGCAGTAGCAGCGCTCTCTTCTTCCAGCAGTCTGTCTCTCTCCACCAGGAGGCGCTCCACTTCCTGTTGGTGTCGGCGCTGCAGCTCCTCCACAACCTTTAGATGACACTCCTCCATGGAGGCAAAGCCCCGCTCACATGTGGCCTGAAGGAACACGAAACGCCCACATGGGTCACATGTAACCTTCAGGGTATTACAGTTAAAGGGATTTTACACATTAAAGTCTGTTTCTAGGTGTTTTATGTGTAAAAAGTAGCATAAAGTCTGTGTGAAATCTGATAAATTGCCTCAAGTGATGTCACCTGAGTCAGCATCAGTTGGGGCTGAAGACAAGTTTGAAAATGAAAAAAATGCAGGAGCATATCACTGCTCGCAGCATTTCAAAAAGCATGATATAATGTTTTTAAATTGTTCCAGGCATCCATTTGTTTCCATATTTTGGTCTAAATGGTCTGAAAATAGATGAACAAAGACCCGAAACCTGCTTGAGTTCACAAAGAACATGTCTGCAGTTTTGCTGTTGTGAATATAGACTGATTTGAGGGATCTGAGTTGTTTTAACAACACTGTGCTGTAAGAAAAGTAAATGCAGACGTGGTGGTCACTGTGATAGATTTTCACACAGTATGGAAATGAATGAAACATAATACCTGCCTAGAAAGTAAGACATCAAACTAAAAACTGAGGTTAAATGTGTCTGTTCCCTCACTGGAAGAAATACAATTATAAATGACAAAAAAAGAATATGAGTTAATTTATGAATTTTGTCTGGCACAAAGAGCAAAATTTACAGGCAAAAAATATCCACTATGAGTACTAGCTATGCAAATCACACATTTTGCACCACCCACCTTCAGCTTTTCCATTTCCTTCTCGTGTTGCATCTGAGCAGAACTTATTTTGCCATCGAACTCTTCTTTCAGCTCCTCTGCTATGACAGACAGCTGCTCCTCCAGCTCCTCCACTCTTCTCCTCAGCATTAAAACCTGCTGGCTTGGATCTGTTTCCCTGTGCGAGGCTACACTTTTCTCTGTGTTTTCATCTGAGATCTCCTGGATTCCCCACTGACCCTCACCGCTTGAAAGAGGGATTTCCTCCATACAGCTGAGTGGAGACTCATTCTCCACCATCTCCTTTGGTGTTTCAGGTACATTGTCTGCCTCAATTTCATCAGCAGCACTTTCATCTCCTATCTGTAGCTCAGTATGTGTGTCTTGTAGGTAAGTCTCCTCTGTCTGGCAGCACGTGTTCGTCTTTGCGCCTGATGAGGACGTCTGTTGTTCTTCTAGGTTTGACAGTCTTGCTCTTAGCTCCCTGTTTTCTTCCATCAGGTCGACACAGTTGCTGCAGATGAGAGAGCCGGTGAGCAGTTTCTGATTGGTTTCTTCAAGCTTCCTCTGATATGCTGACTGAAGCCTGCTAATGTGACAACAGTACAGTGCTTCAGTTGCTGCAGAGCGAATGAAGTGAAACCAAGGATGCTCCGAAAAGTGAAAGCCGGAAAGTCTGTCAGCCATCAACCGCAGTTTGTCACGAGCAGAGGTGCTGACAGAGAAGGCGATGTTGTCTAGCAAAGAAGTTTTCATCTGTGTGATAACTCTGAAATGTTCCATCACACTTTTATCCATCTTGCACAGCTGGTTACTAAAATCAAATGTCCTACTTTCATCTATCTTTTTGGTTTCTGATGCTGTCACACTTGCAGTATTCCAAATAACATCCAGATCTTTCAAAGTCTCGCTCTCACATATCCCCTCCAAATCTTCCTTTTCTTTATCTCTCTCAGAAAGTAAATCATGGCCTAAAAGCAGCATTTGTTTCTCCACTATCATATGTTCTGTCACCTCACTGAGAAGCACTTCTACAGCTTCCTCCTCACTCAGCTGGGAGGTTGTGGCCTTCACTTCATTGAGCAACAACCCCCAAAACTTTTCCTCCCACTTCAGCTGACAGACCACTGCAGGCTTCTTCTCCTCACTTTCTGTTAATCTCTTTATCTTATCAAAATCCAACCTGTCAATAACTTCCAGTAGTTTCCCCAAAGCTTTCAACCTCATGATCATCTCCTCTATCACTTGCTGGATCCTTTCTTCACCACAAACAGATCCGTTTCTCTCTCCTTCTTTTAACTTCTCCCTCTCTAAATCTTGATTCAGCCTCCTGATGTCAGCCTCAGTCTCTGCCGCTCTCTCACAGTAAACTTTCTCAGCTTCCTTCAGCTCTGTGTTCTGTGCCTGGAGCTTCCTGCAGGTCAGCTCTGATTGGTCGAGCTGCCTCTCCAGCTCCGTCAGCTTGGCCTCGGTTGCCTCGAAACACCGCAGCAGGAATCCCTCTGCTTTCTTGGCACAGTCGCTTTCCTCCTGTCCTGTTTCCTCTGTTTCTGTCGCGACGCCCAGCTGCAGCAATGCTTCCGTGTCCCTCAGATTTTCCTCCAGGGAGGTGATCAATGTCTGGGCCTCATGGAGCTGCTGTTCTCTCATACTCAGCTCCCTCTCCAGATCCTGTACCTGTGTTTGTCCCAGTTGTTCCACTTCAGGGAGGTGATGGGGCTCAGTGTACCTGCTGCTAAGCTCTGCTTTCAGCCTCTCTATCTCCCGGTCTGCCTCTGTCAGTTGGTTTAGCATCTCCTGGTTGCGCTGGTTGAGCGCCTCGTTCTGGCTGGTGAGCAGCTCCACCTCCTGTGAGAGCCTCTTCAATATCGCCTGGTCTGGAGGTGTGTGCTGCTCTACACAGCAGCTCAGCGAGGTGTCATCTATCTCTGCAGCATTCTCTAGAATTAATGAACTTGAACTGTATTCACTGTTATTTATTTGAGTCTCTGAGCTTGGAAATTGCTGACAGTCCTCTTTGTCTTGCTGATTCTGTTCATCATCCAAGTTCAATCCTATGGTTTGTTCTTCACTCTCAGACAATAAGTCTGTGCTGTCTGATGTAGGTGATAGTAAAGGTGTGGCTACTGCCTCAGGACAGTCAGGAAGAAGATCTCCAAGTTCCTGGAAATTGTTGTCTGTATCATGCAGCCAGATGCTGGGCGTCTGATATTCAGGTGGATGTTGAGATGCTATTAAAGGAGGTGCAGGACTGAGCTGCTCCTGTCTGATAACGTTCTGCTGCTCTAGGAGCTCTCTAGTCTCTTTGTATGTATCATTCAGACTCTGTGTGTGGTTGTTTAATGGTTTTTCATTATCTGCTTCAGAACTCAGCGAGGGGTCAAGCTTCAGAAAGACAACAGAGAAAAGGGGGAAAAGGAGAATTAATTTCCAAATGTTAAAAATATTAAAATGGATCACAGAATGATTGTTACATAACAAGACATCAAAAACTAACAAGAGCAAGTAGCTGAGGTCAAAAAAATAATGTTGCTTTACCGATTTGCAGACTTGCTGCTGTTGTCCGGCTGTACTCAGCTGAGCCTCCAGCTGGAGTCTGCGACGCTCCGAGTCTTCGAGCTGGGCCTTCAGATCCTCGACCTTCAACAAACAACAAGGACAGCCAGATAAAAGACGGAAATAATTGCAATTTTGGCCACTTGGGGCCCCATAACAAAAAAAACACACACACCACTGAAATATCACCTTGTATTGATGAGGAGTCTCTTCTCCTTGGATTAATAATGTCTGGGAAACTTTCCCAATAGGACGAGTGTAGAAGTGTGATATATGTTAAAAAAGTGTTTTTCCATAAACAGCTGTTGGAAAAGTCTTATTTCAGGACAACACAGAATGAGCTGAACGCAGATCTGAAGTACTCACCCCCTTCCTGTAGCTGTCCAGCAGCTTCTCCATCTCCACAGTGTCTTTCGCTTCATTATACAGCGGGACAGTCCTCTCCAGTCTGAAGACAGTCTTCTCCACCTGCTTCCAGCACTGTTCCATCTCTTCTTCCATTCTTTGCTGTGATTTTGGACTCAGCACTCTGTCGCTGCCTTCAGCTGACTCATCTCCAATCACCTCCCAACCCAGAGAGAAGCCCAGCATGCTCTCATACCTCCTCCTCCTCTCCTCCCGCCTCTTCCTCCTCTCCAGGTCGCCCAACTCCAGTGAGCACAGAGCTTTAATCTTCTGAGGATCTGCATCCAGTGTCGGCTTGCTCTGAGGCCTAAACTCAGCCCAGTCGAAGGTTTTGTAGCGCCCTTCCCGTCGTCGTTCCATCACACTCTTGGGTTTGGGGTGTGGGTCTCTCTCTGTGGGGATTTCAGTGGAGGAAGAGTCCTGAGTCACGTCTGGTTTGGGGAGGGCTTCAGGTGGGCTGCAGGGAACGTGGTGACCAGGTAAACTGTAAACACAACATGTAGGTATGTTTAGATAGAGAAGGATGGAAAAATTATTTTATTTCTAAACTCACTCTTTCCTGTTCTCAAAATGTTAATAAAAGTTTTGCTGCTTTCCTCTGTTTTTGTATCATTGTAAATTAAATATCTTTGTCTTCTAATATTTAATTATTAAAATATGACAGTTTGGGGCTCTGGGAAATTGTGATGGCCATTTTTGACTATTTTCCAACATTTTATAGACTAACTAAACAATTGATTAATTGTAAAAATAATGGTAATGAAAGTAATTGTTAGTTGCAGTCCAAATGTAAAGACATAATGTCTCTAAATCCTAAAGCAAAGCTAATGGATTGAATACAATTATATCAACTAATTTTCTAGGTACAAACAGAGTGAATACATATTTTATTTATGATTATTTTGACAGTGTGATAAATAATTAAACAATACATCATGAAATGAATACAGGGAAGATAAGTCGTAAGTAAAATTGGTCTTGACTGGCTTAAAATGAGTAGATTTCTTGGATTTTTTATTCCATCTTTTTTATGCTTAAATTAAACATAATTTACATTTAAACTAATATCTAAGATTGAATTACCACCCCTGTTATAACTGGATTAAGATTTTACATTTTGGAGTATTTTAAATTGAATTTACCTGGCAACATCAGGAGCGTTAGCCGGATGTACATTTTTCATCAGAGCCTGAATCCAGTTCTTGCGTATCCCTGCGGTCATGGCCGACAATGTGTAGACACCTTTTGGGGTCTGTGATGTACAAACATTTAACTTAACTTGTTAATGCAGGAAATACAAATGTGACTGTTTGTTTGTATGAACTGTTGATGTGAACTCTTACATGGATCTGAAAGCCATAGTTTCTCTGCACCTGGTACTCAGACACGTTATAACACTTAGTTAGATCGATTTCTCCTTCCAGATCTGAAGCCTGAGAGAAGAAAGAAGAAGAGTCTGAAAGTGTTGAATGAAACACAAACAATCCGTTTTTTTAAACTCTATAAAACAAGTAATTTCAAAATACCTCCTCAGCTATTGAGTCCTTGTAGTATCTCAGACTGTCAGCCGAAAGCACAAACCAGTATTTCTTCCACTAGAGGGAAGCAAAAGACATTTAAAATGTTCAGTATGCAAGAGGTTGTTCAGAAACAGTAACCAGTGTATTCAGTAGAAAATCACAACTTCAATTTAGGACTTTAAAAATGTGTTCACCTTTTCATTTTCGTCCAATTTGACCATCCAGCCCTTTTTGAAGTTTAATAAATCCGGCTGTAAAGAAGGAAAACATATTTGCTATTAACAATATAATCAGACTTGTGAGCACTAAATTAAGCATTTGATTTGTTATCATGTGTGTCACTGGCTCATATTGCTTAATGAAGCTGAACTTGTTTATAGTATAAAATGTGATGTAGGGGACGATTGTGGTTTCAATGAAGATTTATTTGTTTTTTTTCTGTTTTATGTTACGTTTGTAATGACAATGTATGGTTTTTGTAGTGAATAAGGAATACTTTTCATCTTTGTAGGTAGAGGGTTAGGTAACATTTTGTGGTGTAAATAAAGTATTTTTACTGAAGCAGTTTACTTACTTATAATTTTAAAGCACTTATACTAATTTGAGTATTTCCATTCTACTGTAAAATGCTATTTCATACTTACATACAGATCTGTAGCATTACTGTTTTTCTAGACTACTTTGTTTTTTTATTTAACAACATAAGCCCAACCTTACAAATACATCAGTGCTTAAAATTTTTTACTTTAACACTTTTATGGATGTTTTTTAGCATATTTTTAATTAAAAATGCTGCTTTCTGCTACTATGGGGGGGTACAAATGGTAAAAAAAACCCACAATAACAAAGAGTTTTAAATCAAATAAGTAAACTAGAAAAATAATTTGATCAACTTCAATAGTCAACCAACACAGTTTGGTCTGTACTACTGAGATTCCCTGGTCACATGGACAATAAGGAGCTGTACGGCCTCTAGGGGCTGCAAGAGGGGCTTCCATTTGGAGCATAAATGTATAATATGGACTGATGCAGCTTTAATTTCCAGAAAAAGTGTATTTTTGTTTATTTATTTGTTAAGAAAGTACTACTAATGAGTAAAAACCTGTATCTCTTTGGTGACGTACCGTCATGACAGTGTCTGATGTCCTGCGGTCCAGAGACTTGGCTCTTCGCTGAGGAGGAGGTGCAGTAAGCTGGGCTACGTCTCCATATGACTGGAGTTTCTGGTGAAGGCAAAAAAAAAAAAGCAAAATGAAACGACTATAAAAACGTGCAGCGCACTGAGATTATAACAGCTTCTTTCATCACCAGCATTTGGTTTTATCAGAAGCAGCCTTTCACTCGTGCAAAGACGTGACGTGTTTTCTCAATCAGGATGGTGGCAGCCTGCATTCCATCAACCAGAGTAACCGATAGTCTGGATCCTTGGCAGAGATGTCAGCTGTAAGGATTAGGCCTGCTGTAGAGCACCGCAGGGAGCCAAACAGGCTTTTCTACACTGCCTGTTAAACTCTTACTCACATCAGCAGTGAACTACACATGGATGACTGGATTTGGCTATGGAATGCATGAAAAGGTTTTAGAGGCTGCATAATCCCTGATACTCCTTGGCTTTTTTGTCTTACACTTTTAAAATGATGCATCAAGTCCAAAAACTGAGGGAGATTCCTGCATGCTTCTTATTATCTGGTTTCGTGCTGGCTAATAGAACTGCTTTAACAGCACGTATCAGAGTCCCTTTTAAGTCTGGATTACATAGCAGTAAATGAGACAAAAGTGCATTTTCTGTTTACTTGAGCCGCTGGTATTCAAAAGATTCATTCTTCCCTGTTATATAACCACTTTAATGGAAAAAAATGACCACTTTAACCGTTACAGAACATTCTTTGTATTTTTTTAGGCATTTACATTGAAAACTATCCAAGGACACAACACACGGAAGAACACTGTGCTCTGGCTGCTGTGTGAACTTCTCCTCGTTGGCTGGACCGCAACAGCGGAGCCAGCCCTACACACGCGAATGTCTGTCTGTCACTGAGTCACTCACTCACTGACTGACTGATGGAGTTACACCACTGGATGGCCGAAGCCTGGAACAGCCAAGTATCCCAGAATGCATTTCTCACCAACCAGGCAGCGATCAGCAATGGTTTTGAGAGAGGCCAAAAGCTGTTGTAAATTTCGCTGTAGGACTGTTAATATGTCGCTTTAAGTTTTAATATTTTTTCAGGAGAGAAAGTAACCATTTAGATTCCCAATATGTGGTCAGTTTGTCCAAATAACGCCTGTTTGGAAATTTGTGTTTTCAGAGATATGAAGAGCTGCTGGTCAGGTTTTTTCTATTTTTGCATATTTCTGTCATGGAACTAAATACCTTTGTTTTTCTTTCATTTCTAACTCTTTGTCTATATTGCCTTACATTCCCTGAAAACTTTATTATAACAAAATGTATTGTTTGAATACATTTAAAATGTTAAAATGTCAAAGCCAAAGCCCGGTGCACTTCCTGGGGGCTTGGTCACCACATGTCGCCACTTCCTGTATCTGTCGTTTCCAATGAAAAGCCCTCTAGCGTTTCATACACGGTCCAGCCATATACTAGGTTTTGATCTAGTCTTGTTTCTTCCCAAACAATGGCTGACTGCTGCAGACAGAGTCTGTCCTCTGTTTTATGAAGAAGCCTCGTCGCCCAAAAGCTGGGGGATGACAGGCGGAGGAAGAGAGGAAGAGGCCTTGGGAATCTCAGCTCAGGGGCTTGAATGAACTCCGGGCAGGCCCCTTTGACCTTCTCCTGGCTACCAAAACAAACGTACCCAAAGACACATAAATCATCACATGGGATAAAATGTTCAGCTGGTGTATTTAAAAAGACAAATCCTCTGGAATGAGCCTGTGTGTTTAATCAAAGCTTAACAGCTGCCACACTGATGACCATCTGTGTTGCACTGTCAGAATGAATGTACTGTGATTATACTTTTACAGTTTTCTACATCAGCTTCGGGCTACTGAAGCGTGTTTCAAAATGGTAACTAAAGTGGAGTTTATTGTGAAAAGGCTGTCTTGAACCTAACAAACTAAACCAGATTTAAACTGTTTCATGAATCCAACTCAGAGCTGATGTGAACAGAATGAGTCACGTCTGGTTTATATCATGGCTTTGAAAAACAGACGTGTGACAACAAGCACAGATCTCATCCATTCATAGTGGAGAAATCGGACATGAAAAGACAAAACTGTGATGTTTGTGGCCACAGAGCAAAACTATCTATTAAGCCTGTCAGTGGATTCAAACTCACAACTTCCATGTTGTGAGGAGACAGTACTAACCACGACTGCTCCTTCACAATATGAAATCTAAAGTAAGTTGACTTTGAGACTTTGGAGGCAGGGATTGAATAGACAGTGGCTGATGTCTTTTGTTGTTTAATGGCGGTTGGCAAACAGCTTTTAGGTGCATTACCGTCACCTGGATTAGAGTGTAGATCAGAACAGTTACTATACTCTTCCATTAAATTCTCTTATCGTAGCCCTGTACCCTATATCACCTGAACTCCTCTGCAACATTTCTCTAATATCTAGTGTCATGTGATTCCTTTGTAATTCTAGGTGTCAGTTTCTCTTGTTGATATCTAGGACAGTATAAAAATATGCTCCACTGTTTCCTGTAGTCTGAAATGTTCACACCTACCTGTAGCATGCTTATTCATGATGTTTAATGTACTGTTCAGACCAGTGTGACCAAACCTCATCCTTTATATTATGTCCTCCTTTCTATTTCTATTGCTTTCTCTCATTTGTCCCACTTTTCTTTGAATGCTGTAGTAGTATCGGCCCTTATTTCCTCTATCCCACTCTCCCTTCTTTTTTATTCTGATTTGTTTATATTTTTAACCTCAGCCTTGCTATGTTTCATGACCATATTTATTTCTCTTTTTCATGTTGCTCCTTCTGCATATTTATTTGCCAGCTCATCTCCATCCACACTCATATGTGCAGGAATCCACATGAATTAAATGTATATTCCTGCCCTCTTAATTCTGAATATTGTTTGCTATGTTAAGTACTATGTCTTGCCTTGAATCTGACTGCGTGTATTTAATACTTGTTAGTGCACTACTGGAATCAGAACCTATCAAATCTTTGATTGGTTTGGCTTCCTCTGTCCAGCTTAGAGCTAAAATGGTTGTTCTCTCAGGCAACTTCCTGTCTTCGACTGTGCCAGTGATCAAACCAAACAGCCAATCAAAGGTCATGGTCAGCATTCAAAGTGACCAATCAAAAGAGCGGAGACATCAGCCACTGTCTTTTCCTTCCCCGCCTCCAAAGTCTCGAGCGTGTAGGTAGGGTCGTGCTCGTCAAAGCCCTGTGCTCGTGGGACTGCATTTGTGCACACGCAGCAGAAAGCCTCCCTCACGAGGATGCTTTACCACTTGCGGATACTGTTCTGTGCGCTCATATCACGTGCATGTGCCTGGTTTTTATGTGCGCAGGTTTTGAGACTAATTAAACACCATAAAGAGGACTTTTGGCAGCATGTTGTAGACCAGCTCTTCTGTTAGCTCATTTTGTTGCTGTAACACTTGACTGTAACACTGGTTAGACCCGAGGTGAAGCTAAACATGGAAACCAGCCTGACCAGGACCGGGCTAGTCGGGAAGAATAAGGTAACTTATGTCACATTTATTTTAAACCTGATTTAGTGACGTAAGACCGGTTTAACTGGTAATCTGGGTTTATGTAATATCGTCCTTCTGGACTGTTTATGCTTCATGTTTTTGTTTTGTTGATACTGTCACACAGACAGACACTTGTTAAGGTTTAGTCACCTCATTAATCACTAGGGTTTAGCCGGACAACACAAGGTGACTATTATTCACAAACAGATGTGCATGTTAAGTAGCTGCAAACGGAGGCGCTACTTCCTCAGAGCTTCCTCAGAATTTACCAAATTCAGTGACTACGTACTAACAGACCATCACGTCATTGTGCAGATTGGATTTTTGTGTTGGCAGAGCTTTAGATTCTCGTAAAGAGTCCTTAAGAGTCATGGCTCCCAACATTACGCTGTGTCTTGTTTGAGTTGTGATGAATCCCTGGAAAAAAGTCTGTAAGAGGAATGCAGCTTCCCAGATTACAACACACAACACGAGGCAAACTGAATGCCTACAGGGCATCAAAACCAGTTCTGTTCACAAACAAAATGCAGCGCTGAATGAATCACTGCCTCGCTCCCACCTGCTGACACATGAACCCACTCACACACATGCCAGAAGAAACACATGCCTTGACACGGCACACATTTCATGCCAAACTCTCATCCCCTGATTTTCAGTGCTCAATATGGGGCTGAATGTGGACTGTGAGGATGAAAAAGACTTAAAGGAATCAGGATCCAAACAGTCTCAGTGTGGAATGTAAAAGGAGTCCAGACTTCCACAGAGTGGGATCAGGTCAGAGCTTCGTCGTTAAAGTCTTTCTTGGCGCAACACCTGGTTGTATGAGTCATGTTCAAACCAGTCCAGCCCACAGCCCAGCCCAGTACAGGTTGGATACAGCTGGATACAGTTACTGGTTTCAATCATGACCAACCCTTGTTAGGATTAATCAGCATTACATATTTATGATTATTGCTGTCATATGGTAGCAAAAGGCAGTCATGAAATGGGTTTTTAAGTGTTTGATGTGGGTTCAGCTAAAGTTAGTGATGTCTTTCACCTGTGTGGCATCAAGTTAGAAGATGTATGAAGGTTTATGATATTTTTGGATTGAGACTGTTTGTTGCTGATATTAAATGTCTTTAAATCTAAGGACTTGTATGCCAAAATCTATATTAAAATGTAGTTTCCCCAGAATAATACTCTATTTGGGCTGAAAAGACTATTCAACTTCTGAATGGTAAACCTGGCACTTCAATAAGGTACATTTAGTTCATGCTTATCTTTGTAGATATTTATGGTATTTTGCCAACTTTCAATGTGTTTAGGTTATTTAACTTCTAACCTCCCACACTTCAAATGGGACATATCATGCTTTTTGTGATTTCCTGTCATTTATATACTGTTATAATGTCAGATGTTTGTGTTAAAACCTGAGGTAAACAAATGTAAAAATACTTCCTGTAAGACAAAGCCCAGGTTTCAGCCTGCCCTGAACACTTTCCCGACAAGATGATGTCAGCTTGTCTTGCATGTCCGTGACCGGGTATCCGTTATGTAATCTCTGTTGCTGAGGTTGTTGGTGTTGTCCATTCTCATATTCCGGATGTAATTTTGGCTCAAACATGTACGGATGTATTTGAGAAGTTGGCATTTTGAGTAAAGAAATCCGACTACTACTGTTTGTTTATGTAGCCTCCAGATGTAGCTGCTGGAAGCTGGACAATCAGAACAGAGTGGGCTCATCAGGAGGGGGGCCTTGAAGAGACAGGAGCTAAAACGGCCTGTTTCAGACAGAGGCTGAACTGAGGGGCTGCATAAAGGGCCAGTATAAGATAAATAAGGTGTTTAAACTGTAAATCCTGCAAAGATATATACCATTATCCCAGTATATCCCAGAATATAAATACAGACCTGGTAATGTGCATAATATGCCCCCTTTAAGCCACATCTTTTTTAGCTTATCTTCAATATTTATGATACTTTGTGTATTGTAAAATGTTCTTATGTATGTGGTTTTATTATTTGTATGTTGTGTTGAATGTTGTCCTGTGTCACTTTGTTGTAATGGCAATAAAGTTAAATCAACTCAACTCAACATGATCCTACTGCCAACAGCCTGTTAGCTTAGCTTAGCATTAAAACAGGGAAACAGCACACAATCCCCCGTAAAACCACATGTCAATTTTACACTTTGGTTTTTGCACAGATTAAACAAATGAGATACAGGACACACTTTCTCATTCAAAGGAATTGGAAGCTGTGTCCAAACTTTTGTAAACTTTTGAAATTCTGTGGAAGACCCAGAACATGCTGGAGAGATTACGTAGCCTGTATGGCCTGGAAACGCCTAAGGATCCCACAGGAACAATTAGGAGACTCCCAGTGACTAAAAATGGATGGACAAACCAGTTTGTGTAGTGTTGAAGGTATATTTGTGTGGTTACCTCTCGCTTGTTGGTACGAGCTTCACTTCTGCCCTTCCTGGAAGCGGCTGTTCCCCCTTCCTGCTCTTTCTTGGTGGCCTCCAAACTCAGCAGCCTCTCTGTTGGGCTGGGAAACATGAACAACTAATTAGTGAAAAATTTCACCTGTGGACAAAAACACTGTATGTGCGAGGCTTCCCTGACCCTGCTCACACACAGGTGGGTTCTGACATCATTTCGACCAGCATAACACTGAGGATGACAGCTTGATAATGGACTCCAAACTGCACCTGTGCAGCAGAAAAGAGCCCAGAGGACACTCAATGCAGCCCAGATCTTTCTCTGCTAATGTTGCTGTTGAGAGACTAAATAAGAACTGACATCCTTCGCACTGGTGTCAGAGGTGTTTTGTGTGGAAGGAGAGCAGGTATTACACAGGCCAAATACCCCAAAGTAACCTGATATAATGTATACACAGACTGTCAAATGAAGAAAAGAAGTTAAAAGTTGGGTTTAGAATCAGTGGACATCTGTTAGGAGTGTGTGTGAGTTTTGACATGTTGCAAACATCCATGCATTTACATGCTTTTAATTAAATGGGTATTTTAAACGTGTTTATTTGTTGGCTGTTTTCGGAGTTTGTAATCAAAGTTTAGTTGAGTTTGTTTTGACTGCAGTATTTCATTATACTTAGCAAAAGGTACAATCTTTTCCTCCTTAAGTATTAGAAAATTAAAAAGAACAATAAACTACATCTGAATCAGGTGCTGACATGATTCATTAATGTATTGATTGATCAATCAACAGAAAGTTAATAGGAGACAATTCTGATTATTGTATTGTTAATGAAGTAAAAATACCAAACCTTATCAGATTATAGCTTCTTAATCGTGAGGATTTGCTGCTTTTCTCTGTTTTGTAGTGTAGTTATTCATGGAATAAATTATTTCTCTGTGATTAAAAGAATAATCAATAGATTAACTGAAAAAAACTGTTAGTTGCAGTCATTTCTGAATAAAAACTAAACACACAAACCGGAAGAGACATAAAAATTAAAAAGTTAAGTAGTCAAAAATATTCATGTCATTGTAGCTTAGTTAGCTTTTAGCCAACAAGCTATACAACTAGCTACGGTACTGTATTGCTAGTTTGCGTTCGCCTTGTTCTTTGCTACAAAGAGACATCAATATTGTAACATTATTGAAAACGAGGAGGGAAGTTTTAGTTTTCTTGAACACAAATTAAAAGTTTATCTATTTATTTATCAGGAACAACACACATTAATTAACATAAATATGATGTAAAAGTGTCAGATTTAGCCAAATAGCTAAATTTCATCTCCATTGTATCGCGGGTTGATTAAGAAAAAGAACAAGACATACAAAAAGCAGACAAATCAAATAATGTATAAGACATAACTGTTAAAACCTTGTTTTCTAAGGACTTAATATAATAAAACATCACATGTTGAACTTTGTCTTTTCTGTACTGGACTGGAAAAATCAGGTCAATGCCAACGTCTGTTTTATTATGTTGCTTTATAACTTTTGTTGCATTATAAATAGACATTTAATACATTTTAATAAGATTTAGTAATTTTGCATCCATATACATATGTAGCTCCTGTCCCTTCTTCTTCAGCAGGATGCTTTAGAGCCCTCTCTGCCTCTGGTGGGTGCAAACAACCCTGTGCCCTGCCTGAAACTGAGCTTTCAGCTGAGGTCTACGTCCTCTGACAGGCAGGCAGACAGTCAGCACTAAGGTCCTGAGAAACAATGCTGCAGATATCTAATTACACCAGAGTTTTGGAATTTCTGGCCTTATTTGGGGGGGGATAAGTATTTTGTGTTTTTGTTTCCCAAAAAGGCAACGAGTGAAGAACTGAGATGTATTCCCCTCACGTGACCAGTTTACATGCTGCTGGGGCACAAACTGGGAGGATTTCTGTATGCTAAATTTAAAAATGCGGCAGTCAGATCTCTAATGGAGGGGTAGAGCGTGAGCCTTTGATCTGGTGTTTAGCGGTGTGTGATGGCTTTATGCTGGGGGGGAAGCAGAGAGGCATTGGATGTCCTTTGTGCTAATTGCTTGCACATTTACCCCTTTTCCTCTGCCAAGCCAGTTTAAATGGCTGTTAGAGTTACCAACAGATTACATGTAAACATACATTAAAAAGTCAACCCCAGATTGATGCCAAACACAATGTAAAGGACAGTTATTACAACATGGTATCTTTAAAATTGGCTGGAAATGGCTAATTCTTCCTTGATTCATTTCTAACCTTCTGTCGTCGCTCTGGTTCTTGTTGTTTGCTGATATTTGGATGTTGTTTGGCTCGAGCTCAAGCAGCTGGTTGTTACTGCCAGGGTCCGTACTTCCCCCGATCGCCAAGTCCAAGGATCTGACTTGGCTACTGAAACTGCCGGGACCATCCAAGGTCAGAGAGTCTCTGGAGACCAGGCGCAGGTGGGTAGATGTGTTGCCTGGATATAGAAAGCAACAATAAAAGGTTTCAGACTGGAGTTAGACACACTGAGGGCAGAAAATCTAACACAGCTTGGTGTAAGTCTCAAGAGGCTGTTGTTATTTTTATTTTGCAGCATAAACTGATTGAAATCATTTTTTAAATTCACACAAGACTATGTCAAGGTTCACACTGTGGCAAAAACATACCTAGTTGACTCTCTTAACATACTTAAAGGAAGCATCTTAAATCAGTTTTTCTTGATAAAAAGATAGTAATATTAGATAAAATACTGAGTTTGAAGAGGGTAATCCAGTATAGCCAAGTCCATTTATATTTCTATATTCTATATTTCCATTATCACAAATCACAAATTTGCCTCAGAGGTCTATACAATCTGTACAGCATTACAACATCCTCTATCCTCAGACCTTC
Organism: Scomberomorus guttatus; assembly: GCA_038419695.1. Taxonomy (NCBI): domain Eukaryota; kingdom Metazoa; phylum Chordata; class Actinopteri; order Scombriformes; family Scombridae; genus Scomberomorus; species Scomberomorus guttatus. The sequence goes on from CM076459.1 coordinate 7,359,353, forward strand.
CAATTCAAATGAGGAAAAAACTCAGAATAGACCAAGATCGCAAATTACAGTATGGAAAAACAGGATCACAGAACTATAGATAGATTGATTGGTGCTAATATTCCAAAGTTTCTTTAGTGTCTTCAGAAGAACTGCAGTCTCACACACACACACACACACACACACACACACACACACACACACACACACACACACACACACACACACACACACACACACACACACACACACACACACACACACACACACACACACACACACGACTAAGTGATAAACAGGAACAGGAAACACATGATTCAAAGTAAATCTGACTTTAATGTGACTTTAACCTGTAAACTGTTGATATTTAGGATATTTAGGACACAACCTAGAGTTATAAACACATGAAGTGATTTTGGTGCAACTCAGGTTTTTTCCAAGAAAATCAGCATCAATTGATTTTTTGGCCAATCAGGGACAGGGGAACAAACTATAACCACAACAATATCATATTATTACTCTATAAAGTCGATATGGCAAACGTGTTAGCAAACAGTTGCTTATTTACACATCCAGCAGACCTGGTGCAGCATTAACATTCATTTGGACTTGTGTTTCTGGCCACCTGGATTTGCCAGGACTTATTGGATAAGTCCAATATTCACTCCCTCAGCTCCTGCTGAAAATATGTGGCTCTTAAAAGCTGCTCAGCTATGTTTCCCAACTTTGTCTACCAGCCATTTGGTGCTGAGCAGGAAGTGTACAGTGAGTCTATCACACGCTATGATATGATATGACGCTATGAAAGACGCTAAAAAGCTCTTTAGAGGTGAGGGGAACTGCACATTGGGCTGATAAATCTCTGTGGGTTCATCACACTTTGTCATTTAATCCATTGTTAATACAAAATTATTGTTTAGTGCTGCTTTAAGTGCATTTAAAGGGAAATCTTAAAATGCTTAAGTGAAGTTACCAGCCACTGAGTTTCCTTATACAGTATATATCAGAGTGGATCCATGACCTAAATATTTGACTGTTTATTGTTTATTGTTATCCCCATTAGCTTCTGCTGACGTTGCTACTCTGGGGTCCATTAATACACACAAATATACAGGACAAGAGGAATATAAGATTAAATTAAATTAAAAGAATGAACAACACAGTCCATGTAAAATAAGACTAAAACTGATATATAACCAAAAAGAGATAAATGTTAGATGTCTTTATATCACACTATACCTGCAGTTTGACACTGTTTGGATTAGAAATGTGTTAGATGTAGGTTGGTAAAAGGTTCCAGTCTCTGCTCCGCTTTGTGTAGAACAACATCTTTCAAATAATTTGTTTTAGGTCTCAGACGACATAATTGACCCTTCTCAGCATTCCTAGTAAAATGCTCATGTTTTTGGTGAGTGTATTCTCTTCTGTTTTTCTTAAAGGATAAGCAGTTTAATTTCTACTGCAATTCTCCAGGAAACCATCATCGAATGCAGTGAATGTGTGAAACAAACTGGAAAATATGTGACCCGTTTCTCAGATATTGCCAGACTTCCTCGGAGAGCCGATCAAAATGATCTGACTGTCCCTGTCTGGAAAACACCTTACAGAAATCCACAATGGTCCAGGAATTCAGTGACAAGAGGGAACTTTGTTATGCACAAGAATCCTGACAGAGCATCATTCATTAGACAGCCTCCCTGTTCGGCTCTCAGAGGGACCCTTGTATATAATGAAGCAGCCTATAGGCACAGTCAGCAGGAGTTAATCCAGACCTTTATTACACGACCTCTCCAGACCCTGCAATAAGTCTGACGCCAGATGAGTACTGGTGTCCATTTTGTCACATCACAAAGCTGCAGTGAGGAGGAATATCTGTCCTAATCATCAAGCCCCTTAGGACATGTTTAAGAGGTCTTTTTATGGATCGTGTCTGACATTTGACTTTCATGATGAAGATTAGAGAGTAGGTTTTCCTGCACATCTCACAGTGTGTTTCTGTGTTTTTGTGACTCATTTTCCAAATCAGTTGCCCTGCCTGGTCACACAAGGGTTAAATGAAATGTATAAATAAAAAGTGATGCAAGTGTGTGAACATCTGCAGGACGTTAGGACAGTGTGAGAGGACAGGAAGTGGCTGTGATTGGCTGACGGACATGAAAGCCTGGTGTATGTGTATGTGTGTGTGTGTGTTTTGCCTCTGCTGCACCTGCAGGGGTCTGCTCCGGGCCTGGGGGATCTGAGTCTGTGACAGTCCAGACAGGGGTTTTATCCGGTCCCCTGCCCCGCTGGTCTTCCTGCCACCGGCCGCAGCCGGACTCTGCAGCAGCGCTCTCCACGGATGGAAAACTTGCATGAGTTGCAGCCATCTTTGCTGGACTGGGTTCCTGATGTTTCGTTAGAACAACAACAAGATAATTCAGTGTGAAAGTATAAACAACACTGCCCTGATATCAGGCCCTAAAGTCCGCAATGTTCATGAAAGTGTTGGACACATCAACATACCACCAATAAAACATGCAACTAATTCATCATCAATTCATCTTTCCATTATTTTTTCAATTAACTCATTAATTGTTTACTTTATAATTTGTAAGGAAGTCGTTAACAGCTGAAGGTGACATCATCAAATTGTTTTTGATTTGACCAACAGTCCAAACCCCAAAGATATTGAATTTAGAGCTAAAATGATGGATCGACAGAAAAATAATCTGCAACTATTTTGATAATCGATCGATCACTTTTCAAGCAAAAATGGCAAAAATTCCATTGTTTCATCATTTTTCAACAGCAAATTGATCAATATTGAAAATAATCATTAGTTGCATTATGATATAAAACTGAGAAAGGCAGCAAATTTAAGAACCTGGAACCAGCAAACATTAGCATTTCTAGCTTGATAAATAATCTAAACAATAAAAAAAATTGTTGATTAAGTTTCTGCTGATCGTCTAATTGGTTAATGGACCGATTTTAGTATTATTGCTTTAGTATAAGGTTTTGTTTTTTTTACAGCCTTATTGATAGTGGGGCTAAAAAATTGTCTTGAGCCAACGAGACCAATAAAACCAAAATGGTTCCTCCATTTGGGAACATAAATGTGCTGACTTCATGGTAATCTGTCGATTAGATTATGAGGTATCTTGTGTTTTTATTAAAAGCTTGTGGAAAACCACAATTGCCAAAAAAAGCCAAAATTGAAAGAGGTTCATCCTTTGGAAAACATGACTGTGCTAAGAAACCTTCATAGCAATCTGCCCAGTAGATTTTAATGTTTGTAGCCATGCTAGCAACACGGCTCTGGGGATGACAATAATCGTTCGGTCACCGCTTTGGTCTAGACTGAAATATCTCAACAATTATTACATAGTTTGCCATGAAATTCTGACATTGATGTTCCCCTGAGGATGAAACCTAATAACTTTGGAGATCCCCTGACTTTTCCTCTAGTGTCACCATGACGATGACATTTTTGGTTTTTATTATAATAATAACTATTTGATGGATGGTTTACCATGAAATTTGGACATTTTAAACTCATACTGACCCAAGATGTAAACTCAAAAGGTCACCAAAAACATTAAGATTTATCCTTTGGGAACCATAAATATGTTCTATGTTTAATTTCATGGTAATCAGACCGGTAGTTGTTGAGTAATCTTTCACTGAGTGTTGGAAAGAGCAACGCTCAGTGCTCATCCTCTGGCCCTACAGCTAACAGGACAAACACAGTGTGTGCTGTAAGTGCACTGAAGCACCGAGTGAACATCTGCTTTGCTACCTGGTTGGTAACCGGTTCCACTTTGCATTTTTTCTTCTGGTTCTGCTTGTTAGTCCGTAGATAGACTGCAAGCTGTTCACTCCACCTGGTAAAGACACAGCAGAGACAAGAAATTACATGTGTGGGACGCAGGAAACCTCCTTTAATTTTCTCATAGTTTAACTCATAAGACGTCTTCACAGTAGGAGAATTTAGCAGGATCAAACCACTGATACTGACCCATTAATAATCTCTTTATTGTCCCCACGGATGAATATTTCCTGCTCAGGCGTTACGATGCAGAGAGCGTTTCTCTGGCCCGTCCTGGGCTCAGCGTCAGTGATGTCTGTACACAGATTCATGTTCACCGTCCCCTGTGGCAACGTGCTCGGCTGAAGGAGAATGAGAGCATCTGTATTACTGTCACAGGTTGGAGAAGAAGTTAGGAAATCAGGGCTTACTGAAAATTACGTAGGTTTGACCACCAGAATGCAGATGAAATGACAGTCAAACAGAACGGAGTTTGTGGTGTTAAGTGTGGCATGAAAGAGATGAGGGAATGAGATTTGAGGGGATCACAGAGAGAGGGGGATGTGTGCATTAGAGGACAGACTAAGCCCAAATCATCTGCTGTGGTTCTGCACACGACATCTGGCCTAAAGATGCCTGCTAGATCCCGACATACTGTAAATGCATATACAGAACACGGCTTATGTATGTTTATGCTGCAGTTTCTTACCAGTTCATCCAGAGCAAAGCTGAGGCTGCCATGTTCGTACAGGATAAAGAAGCGCCGCTGCCATTTCTGCCATTAAGAGATGGGAAACAAAATCACTACAGCGCCATTTTTTCTTGAGAGAAAAGTCACAGTACAGTTTCATCATGCCCTACCCTCGACCTCTGCATCGGGTTGTCAAAATCTGTCCCCTCAGGGGCCAAGCAGAGCCAGCCTCCATAGACGGGTTTCGCCTGTCAGGCAGGAGAGGAAGGGGAGACAGGACAGTTACTGTAGTACTCAGCTTCAGAGGTGTTTAAGCATCATATCACTAATATACAGCAACCTTTTTAATACAGTATCATAAGGTTTATTTATTGGTAGTGGTTTGTCAAGCTTTGAGATCCAACATTTAAACTCTGCAAAACAGAAGTATATTAAGAGTCAGTTACTGTTAGGAAATGTATTTTTTATATTCTGTTCTGGTGATTCACTGGAAATCTGCCAAACCATCATTACACTGTAAATGGGTGGAAAGTGTTTTGGCACATCTCAAGCTTCAAAAACTTAAAACTCTCTACAAGGGGCTCAGTAAAGATTTTTTTTGTTTGTTTGTTTCTTGTTTTGTTTTTCTGTTTGCGTGCCTATGTGTGTGTGTGTGTGTGTGTGTGTGTGTGTGTGTGTGTGTGTGTGTGTGTGTGTGTATTGTTGAGCTATAATGTTGATTGATGAGATTTGTCAGGTTGTGACAAATATGTTGGGAAAGTTCAATAAAACGATTCAAAAATATTCTATTCTGGACAGTTTTCAGTCGATCTACACTTTCAGCTCCAAATATGAAACATTTTGTTTTACTTTAGGATAAATCTAAAATAAATTCTACATAAACGCTTTTTTGTAGATTAAAAATTTTTTTTTTTGTGAATATGTCCCATAGTTCTTACTGGGTCGAACACAGAAAGTAAATGTGGCTTTGTGCTCCACGATTTCCCCAAATGAACCAGGATTAGGGTTGAAACAATAAGTTGATTATGCAATTGGTCAACTGACGGAAAATTAATCAGCAAATTCTGTGATAGTCAATTAATCTTTTAAGTCATTTTCAAGCAAAAATGCCAAAAATACACAGCATCAAGTTTCCTAAATTGTGAGGATTTGTGGCTTTTTGTAAATTGAATATATTTGAGTTTTGGACTATTGGTCGGACAAAACAAGGAATTTGAAGGTGTCATCTTGGACTTTTGTACACTGATTTCTTGACAGTTTATTGAATAAATGATTACAAAAATTATTAGCAGGTTAATCGATAATGAAGATAATCGCTAAACGTTTTGATGCTCAGCCAGGGGATTAACTTTAAAGGGACAGTTTGGATTTTTTGAAGTGGGTCAGTGTATTACCTGCAGTAGATTTGGAGGAGCAGGTAGAAGCAAACAAAGAAACGATGATCCACATTTGCAGCAAAACAACAGCTTTTCTCCATAAACACAGTGAGACTACAGTTGACAGTCAGAGTAAAGCATATAAGCCAACCGTGCAGTGTTTGCAGGTTGAGCAACACCACTCAAATTACAGGGCACACTGAAACCAGGCAGGGGACAGAGAGTAATAACATATTTTAACAATGTGAGGCATGTAGGAAGCCATCGTGATCTTTACATCACCTCGACATGACAGACGTGCAGGAACAATGTTTTCACAGGGGATTGACCTGTGAGACACTTTTTTGCGCTCTTGTCTGTAATGCAAAGACTTTTTTTAGTGGATTGCCAAAAAATTACTATTTGGATAATCGATTAATTGTTTTTCATATATGCAGAGAAAAGCAAACATTTTCTTATTCCACCTACTCAAAAGACGTCTCGTTTCTGTTTCATGTCGAGAACTTTAAATTCAATAAAAACCAGTTATCTTTGGACAGATATCAGCAATATAATCAATTTAAACAAATCACTTTGGGCTGTGGGAGATTGTGGTTCATCGTTCTTTTTGAGATTTTTATAGACAAACTGATTAATTAATAGGTTACTTGGTAAAATAATCAAATCAAATGATACTACAATACTGAGCCAGTGGTGAGAAGTAACAAAGTACATTTACTCTATTACTTAAATTATACTATAGTATAAGTTAGGGCTGCAGCTAACGATTATTTTCATTATTGATTAATCTGTTGATTATTTTCTCAATTAATTGATTTGTTGTTTGGTCTATAAAATGCCAGAAAACTTTCCAAAGCCCAAGATGGCATCCTAAAATGTCTTGTCCCGACCAACAGTCACAACCCAAAGAAATTCAGTTTACTGTCACAGATATTCACACTTCAGAAAAAAAAGACAAAACGATTAATTAATTAACTAATTGAAAAATGCTTTATGTTTTGTCCACAAGCCAAAGATATTCAGTTATTTATCAGTTATCAGAAATCACACGTGAGAAGCTGGAGTCAGAGAATTTGGACTTTTTTTTTTTTAATGACTCAAAACAATTAACCGATTAGTTATTGTTGCAGCTCTACTTGAATTTGTGTATAAATACTTTTGCTTCAGTAAAGATTAAATACTACTCCCGACAATTGTAGCTTTTATAACTTATAACAAAGATTAATCGATATATTCGTTTAACAGCGAACACATTTAACGTTAACCGAAGAAAACGACCCATTCAGAATATCTTAATTTACGTCGAGTATTAGTCACAAAAAGATGTTTTAAGAGTTTAACAACTTAATTTTCAACATGTAACTTTCATTTTTAATCGAATAAGACAAAGTTAAATCTCGCTACTCTTTAAATTCATAAACTAACTGCTAAAATGAAGGAGATCCTGGTGAACGGTAGTTGGACGTTACCTGCTCCATGTCATGGTCGTTCAACAGATGCAGCTCGCGGGACTTGAAGCAGTTTTGACATTTACTTTTATTAAAAATGTTGGCTTGGAATTTGTTGCAGGGACTCGTCGTCTTTTCCCCCGACATGTTTCAGTCCTCCGCGGTGAATAATCCCAACACTGACCGCTCTCCTCCTCCTCTCCTCGGCATTGAATGAAGCGGTTTATCCGGAGCGAACATCTGTCAAACACAGATCTGCGGTGTGTTGACTGGCTACTGTCGTCATGGTCGTAGACATATATGGTCACGGTGACGTCATCACGCAGGATCACGATACAAACATCCGGCCGGAGCCTACAAAATAAAACCAACATTCACAGTTTTTCTTTCTTTCTTTTAAGTTTCAAGTAAACAGCAATTTTTTAAAAAAGAAAATAAAACAATAATAATCACATTAAAAAAACTTTTACAGGCGTTATTTTATGTTCTAACAGCTTTTTTAGTGGTACATTCAACTATAGATGAATTGTATTATTTTACAGATAATCGACTGTAAATTTTGATTTTTAATATATACATTTTGGTCAAAGTAACACATAAATTAAATAAACTGAGAGCAAAAATTCCTGCCATGTTGATACATTTTCCCCTATTAATATGTTTTTCCAGTCAGCTCTCATATGCTGCATGATGATTATGCTTGTATGCTTTTTAAAAATGTACTATTTAGTTTCTGCATATATCCAGTATTTCATTCTTATCTACGTTATATTTTTTGTATCTTATACTGTATAGTGTCTATATTTTTTATAGTTATTTATTCTTAATTAGGCACCTATAGGCTTGCTCCAAATGACATTTTATTGTACTTGTACAGTGACAATAAAGTTATCTTAGTTTTTAATTTACTGCAAAACTGTGCGATAACAAACAGTAATAGTATAAATATACCAGGGGTTAAAGGGTAAGTAAAAGTATAAATAAATAAATAAAATATTAAAGAAGAAAAAGATAACAAATAAATAAAACAAAATATCTGGCAAAATTTAACTAAATATAACAAAAGTGAAACAGTTTTTATAACATATTCTTTATTTCTTTTAATTTGCTCACAGCATTTTTCAAAAGTTATCTTACAAAAGCATTTGCAGAAATGAGACGATAAACAAATAAAAACAAAAAAAGAGGGAAAAACTGGGAAAAAGGAGTAAGGAAATACAAAGACATAAAATAAAATAAGAAAGGGAAAAACAAACAAATAGAAAATGAGTAAGTAATACCAGCAGATTGATTTATAATGAAGCTGCACTATGACACAACACTGACATTCAGTTTTCTGTAAAAATAAATAAATACATACATACAGCTCCAAAACAACTGTGGTGTCATTCAAACACAGCTACCGTATGCTGCATGATGTTTATGTTTTTATGTTACAGCTATGGATTAGCTCATTATCCATAACTCTTATTCTTACCCCTAAATATATATTTATACATAAATATGATGGTTTCTATGTGATATGTGTATATATGATGATGGTATACAGTATATCCAATATTATCCTTAACTCAGCTGGGGATAGTTGTAATAATTTATTTTGAAAGTACAAACCGGAAGTGAAGGTATAATATTACATCTACCTTATTAAAACAGCTTTTATTGATAAGATTGTTACTGAAATAAACGTTTGTAATAAATATGTTGTGTACTGAGTGAGGGCACAGGTGTACAGAGATGAGCATTCAATAAATTTGGTTGTTGCAGTTTCCATTCTGGACTGATTTAATTTGTGTCATATTTTATTGATATCAAACAATGGCTACGAGGATGACAATTTCCAATGATAATTAATTCTGAAAAGTTAAGTTAGGTCGTCAAGAAACATGGTCAACTCCTTGCTGAAGTTCAATTGCTATAATGAGCCTGCCACGCTAGGACCAAGATAGACAAGATGGCTAACAGCATCTGAGCTGTATACAGATGCAGAGCTGAAAAGTCAAAGTCTCACTCATTGACTGTTAGACTCGCACAACTGACACTTTTCACACGCTTTCACGCCACACGTCCATTTTCTCACACATCATGGTGCGAACAGAGGACACTGAGCGCACAGACAGACAAGACAGAGCAGCACAGTGCAACAGCAGCAGGGGAAAGCAAGAAATATACACAAATATATTGTATGCATGCTGCTCAGTAATCTCAATCAGCGGAGCTTTATAGCAAGTTTCAGCTCATTGTTTAGCTGTCTGGCTGCAACTTTACTGTTTTGGTTCACTCTCAGCGCTCTCATAGCGTCGCTTTTGGCCGCAGCAGGCAGCTGTTTTCAGAGAAAAAGCTCTAAAAAGCCACTGTACACTGTACTCAGGAGTTGGTAGAGAGCAAAAACAGAGCTAAAAGAGAGTGAATATTGGACTTACATTCATCAGGTGGACAGAAACACGACTACAAGTGAATGATAATGTTGCTCCGTAACTGCAGCAACTGTTTGCTAACAAGTTCAAAATGTCAACTTAAAAGGTGGACAAAATCAGTTAATGCTGTAGTTATTTGTAATAGTTACACTAACAACAAGATGAAGATTAACATTAAAAACACTTAAAACGCTAAAGTGTGTTAGCCACTAATGTAGTAGCAGTTCCTCACTGTGGCCACTGGAGGGCAGTGAACAGTCATGACTTTAAATCATAGACTGTATTTACAGTGTATGTTTTGTTTTTTTCCTTTTTTGTTTGTTTTTCTCTTTAAGTTGAGGAGAGGTCCGTTGTATAAGCCTGTAGTTTCTTGACATCTCCTGTCACCTTTTAAAATGTTTACCTGGATTTTATGCAGTCTTATGTGTGTGCAAATAAAATAAAAGTTGTTTAAGAAAAAAAAAAGTAACATTTTATCCACTTTCTGGTAAAACTGTCTCCAAAACTATGCAAAAGTTTTAGGCACTGAAAATTAAGTGAGGGTGCTTTCAAAAATAATGTCATGAATAGCTTTTATTTATCAATTAACTTCATACAAAGTTGAGTAAACAGAAGAAACCTAAATGAAATCAATATTTGGTGCAGCTTTGCCTTTAAAACAAACAGGATGTGGTTAGCCTAGCTTAGCATAAAGACTGTAAGCAGGGGGAAACTGCTAGCCTGGGTTTGTGCAGTTAAAAAATGCATCTACCAACATCTCTAAAGCTCACTAATTAAAGGGGACACAACATGCTGTTTGTGATTTTGTTATTTATATCCTGTTCTGATGTCAGATGTTAAACATAGTCAAAAGATCCAAAACAAAAAAAAAGCTCTGAACACTCATTATATTATTTTTATTCAGATTTTTACAAGGTGCAGAATATTATTGGCTAGATTGACAGAATTTCTAGTGTCTGATAAAAGTTTTTCAACCAAGACAATTATTATTATATAACTTTTAAAATTACATATCTTCAAATGTGCATGGCCAACAGTTCTCCTCCGTACACCTGCACAGTTTTTCAGGTCCTCAGCAGGTCAGTTGTTCCTGCATCTTGGAGAAGTTGCCACAGTTCTTCTGTGGATTTAGGCGTCTCAGCTGCTTCTGTCTCTCATCTGTTGCAGGACTCCTTGTTCTTCTTGTCAATGAAGATAGTTCTTTATGACTCTGGCTGGATGTTTGGGACCGATCAGATGCCTTCCTGATGGTGTTGCATTATGGATAAGAATCTAAACATCTAAAGCCTAAAAATGTTTTCACAGCACTGTATATATAATATACAGCAGTATTTATTGCAGGACTGTTTGTTGGAACTCATATAAGGATCAGAGGTTCATATTGTTATAATATTAATACAGATACAACTGATCTTATTACTAAATGGACACACAAATAATGCAGAAATAAGGAATCCCACACAGACAGACTGACAGTGGATGCAAGCATTTATTGAAGGCGATGGCAGTGGCAGGGATTGTACAAACTAAAAATGTTTGGCAATCCAAAAAACGTATAAAATACAGTAGTTGTTAATTATCATTTGATATGTTCCACATTCTTACTCTAAAATACAATTTGTTTACTTGTTTGTTCTATGTGCAAACCAGATAAAGTCCAAATGCAGATTTTCTCGCATCCTAATTTCTGACTATTTCTTTTGGATACTGTATTTGTGCCTGCACTCTTCAAGCAGTTAAAAGCTATTTGATAATAAATAAGTGCTTTAATTTAACATATATTCTTCAACAGATGCAAAACAGCACATTAAAGAATAAAGCTTATAAAATTCATTCAGTATGCTATCTACAAAACATAAAAGGTGCTTTTCTTAACAGGTGCCTATCTGCCTTTTCTTTTTAAATGAGACCATGAAGACAGATTTGATTTTATTATTCAGATTTTTACAACAAAGTGCAGGATTATTGTTGGTTAGACTGACACAATTTCTAGTGTCTGATAAAAGTTTTTCAACCGAGATAATTATTATTATTCTTCAAGTGTGCACGGCCGTCTTTAGACATTAATATTTTTTATTTATTTACAAAATGACAGTTGTCATGAAGTACCTTTGAGGCCGTTATAAGAAAATGTTTCACTTTTGACAAAACAAGTTGACATTTGGTCAATGTAAGCAGTACAGGCATCGTATACGGTTAAGGAACATTTATATGTGACGTATAGAGAGAAAAATATTACTTTGGAAAAATAAATAAATAAAAACAATATTTCTTTCGTCATAGCCACACGATAAACATCATGACGGTTTCTCAAACCTAGATCTAAATGTTTTTGTGCTCAGGAGGGAAATCTAAACATTTGACTGTTGTTTTTTTCTCATATAGTGCATACTCGATAGACAGCTACTCTGGCGTTGTCAGGCAGTATTAGTTTAGGTTTAGGTAAGATACATGTCATATTCAATCTACTGCAAATGTAACGTATACTACAATATTCTTTTAAATTCAGAATGAGATCAGTTCACTGCGCAAGTATTAGGCTAAAGCTTGTAGTTAGATATTCAGTACTGAAGAAAAAAAACACACACACACTGCAGTCCAGTTTAAGTAGAAGATGTGGAGTGTGTAATAAAACAAGTCTTTTTCCAGATCTAGTCTCTAAAGACACGTTCACAACATTCAGAGAAGTAAAGAAACGGACTCAATCCAAGCTTACAAACAGAAAGGAAGACGGAAACGTCCCGTCAGACTCGTCTGTGCTTTCAGAACTCGTGTCTGTGATACATGTCCGGATCGTAGTATTTGGTGACCACCACTCTGTTGGCGAACTTGCGGCCGGTGAGGGCTTGCATGGCTTTCTGACAGTCTGCAGCAGAAACGTACTCCACAAAGATCTGCGGTGAAAAACAAGTCAGTGAGTCCCGAACGGCATGAAGACCAGATCACAAATATATGCAGAGAGAACTTTAAGCCCTGTTTGGACTGGATTTATTTGTCTGGAGATGATCTGACCCTAACCTGTGCTGGTCCAGAGCGTGTATGTGGGTAATGTTTAGAAGAAATAATTAGAGCCAAATTACCTACTGATTTTCAGCCAACTCACTGCTACTCCTGTAATTAAATTTAAATCCTTTGCGGAGCGACGTCCTTGTATTTTGAAGTGTATCTGAGTTTATTTGCTGTTTGTCCTTCTACTTTTGTTTTTATCAGCTCAGTGTGAAATTGGAGTTTCATGAGAAAATGACTCCATAAAAGCACATTAAACGGGCTCTTATAAAGTCAGCTAGGTAGGTGCTGCTATTCTGTTTTGAGCCGATATTCGTTTACACTCTGGCTGTTAATAGTAAGCTGATTTAGCTTTCAGCAGTTCCTATTTGCAGCGTAGCCATGAATGTACAGACAACTATCACTGGATTACTTTGAGAGACTTAAAAATGTGATGATTCTCAGGCATGTTCTGAACTGTCTTCTTTCTAGGTTTTCTAAGTGGATTTATGGAGGTTTGTTGGTGATGGACATTTGAGATAATTATATCCTCGGGAAGTGTAAGTCACACTGTATGATATCAATATGTGTTTCATGTCTGTGTGTTAAGATTTGACAGATTTTTGACTCAAATTTACCTCACATTCACCTTTTGGTTTTATCCTGCTGACTGTCTGTGTCTGTTACAGAACATATCTATCATTTCTGGATGGTTAAAATTCAAGGAGCACCTCCCCCTGTAATATGAGTCCCATTCGAATGGGGCTTAACACTCATTCAGAGTTTACTTATGTTTGCGTTAAGTTCCTGTTAAACACAGAGTTCACCTTTCCGCAGCCGGGGACCTCCACTCCGTCGACGGGCCGGGGGATCTCAATGGAGCGGACGCTGCCGTACTTGCAGCACTCCTCCCGGATGTCTTCCAGGATCTCCTCGTAGTCCTCGTCGTCCACCAGCTCCTCGGGCATCACCATGTTGAGAAGGCACAGCACCTCTGTGGGCATGCCCGAGTTCTGCAGCCTCTGGAGCCCAGGGACCTGCAGCATTACCGGGGTCTCTATGATGGAGGTCTGCAGGTGGAGGACAGGTATGCAGGTAATTACTGTAAACAAATGACTCAACCTCCTACCAGAGCTAAATTCAGTCTTACTGATGATTCTTAAGATTTATTTCCCTTAAACCCCGCTGCTTCCTGCCCCCCTCCCTCTGCCTCGTACGGTATGTTTGGCATTACTGGAGGGGATAAACGTGTTGGAAGTAATTTTTCCGTTGACCTTTCACTCCCACCATCTGCTATTGTGAGAAAACTGTGCTCCTTTTGTGCTGGAAGAACAGAGACGTCACATCATAGCGCACAGGTCTTTTTAGTATTTAAGAAGATATTTCGACACGTCACAGTAGGAAAAACACAAGATGTGCAGTAAATAATAAAATAAATGGGCATTAAGATATGCATTAAGTTGAGTATTTTTCCTTGATTTTAAAATGATTGCTTCATCCTTTTCTGAGGAAAGCCAGGATTTCTCAACATAAATGAATTTTTGTTTTGAACATATGATTTGTGGACAACTGATGAGAAAAATTGTGTATATTCTTATTTTTTGTCGATAATAATTATCATATATTCTCACAAAAATAAATGCAATCATTATCAATCAATCATCTTCCCGATTAATTGTTTAATCTTTAAAACATCAGAAAAAGTGAAAAATCAGTGCAAGGTGACGCCTTAAAATGTCTTTATTTTGTCTGACTCACAGTCAAAGATATTCAGTTTACTATTATAAAACACAGAGAAAAACAGCTAATTCTCACATTGGGGAAGCAGAAATGAGATAATTTTAACATTTCTTTCTTAAATATTACTTTAAAAGAGCTACCAATTAATTTTCTGTCAATCAACTAATCCATTAATCGGCTAATCGTTGCAGCTCTAAATGACTGCTTAATGATAAAATACACAACAACCCTTTAAGGTTGCTACAAGTTATAAGGACTCCTACTCACAGGGTTGGTGTTTTTAGCTCCCACACTGGCCCTCTGGACGATCAGCTTCTTGTCGCCCAGCTGCATGCCATTGAGCCCCGCTACCGCCTGACGAGGAGCACACAGAAACCTCAGAGCAACACATCAGAGAACACAACTCATCATCTGAATACAGAGGAACTTTCCGGCGTCGTTACCTGATCAGTGGCGCTGATGTCTACATATTCACAAAAGGCGTAACCTTTTGACAGTGATGTCGCACTGTCCTTCACAAGATTGAAAGCTTTGAGCGGCCCAAATGAAGTCAAGAGCTCCTTAACCTGCAAAAAAAACAAGTCAGACAATAAGATATGAGACTGATCATTCATAGTGAACGTATGTTAATCTACTGGCTGTATTCTAAATGTCCATTTGATACTCAACATCAGATCACAAGGAATGGATTAAAAAAACGTCTATTTAACAACAAAATGTATGCAATTAAATAGAATTTGCGTGTACATTTGTGCATTTTACAATCTTGTACTGAGTTTCTACAGAGTTTGCAATGCTGATTTCTAAAAAGAAAACAGAAGAGACAGCAGAGCGTAAAACTGTTCAGTAGAGTCGTGAAGAGTAAATGCTGATGATGTGCGACCTCGAGTACGTCTGGGTAACAACAGCATAGAAAACCACAGAGATCATCTGAAGTGTTGAGACACAGATATTGAAAGAGTAATAATAATAATCTCATATTCAAACAAGCTGCGTGGTAAATGGTGCAAGATAACAGAAATAAATGATCTTATTTAGAGTGTTTAAAAGATAATTTTTTATTGTATTTTGCCATCTACAGGCAAACTGCACCAGAATAGTTAGACAATATTCTTACCTTTACTTTTACAGCTGAACACCCCCCACCCACCTCCAACAACATCCCCAAGTCCTAAACCCAAAATCCCCGGGTCCTAAACGCGCTCCAAAAGCATGATGGGAGAAAGAAAGCAGCCAGAAAGGGAGCCTGCTGGCTTAAGGAGTGTATCCGTGTGAGGACCAGAATGTCTTACTTGCCTTGTGTTACATGTTGGCATGGCAGCAGTAGATCAGTACTACTGAACAAATTATGAGCGCAGACTTAACGATCTTACAGGCCCCTAGCTGGGGACAAAGTGGGGGAACAAAAATGAAAGAGCTGTGAGTATCAACGCAGTGGCAGTGACTGCAAGTATTAAAAGAAATAAGTCAGTGAATAATATACATCAGGCTACATGTGCTCTGTTAGTGGTAACGAGACAGAATGGACAGTCAGAATTAACTTCACTGTGCAGCAGGTGTCTGCCCACCTGAGAGAAAAGATGGAGCTCTACAGCTGTTCACAGGAGTATGAAGGCCTATTTATCAGCAAATATTCACTCTAACTTTTGATATTCTCAAAGATAAAGTCCACCCTCAGATCCTCTCAGACTTTTAATAATGATTAATGCATTTTTCGAGTTGTTTAGTGACTTTTTTTTAGTGCGCACACTTTCCCTCAATCTGCCTGATTTTACAGGATATCCCACATCCACAAAAGAGGCCTAAACGTATTGGACTCAGTTAAACATAGGTGCAAAAAATGGGTTTAACTAACAATTATTTTCTGTACTGATCAATGTCAATCATTCGACAACACCGATCACATGACGTCTTCAGATTGTTTTTGTTTGACCAACAGTCAAAAGATATTCACTACACATAGCTATACAACAGTAAAAGGCAAGATTTTTTCTACATTTGAGAAGATATTATTAAACGATCAAAACTGTTATGATTAATTGTTCTGTCGATCAAGAAATCATTGAATCAACTGATCGTATAAAAATATGTCCTCATGCATGGGTGGGGTGTGGCATAAAAAAATCCAATTCGAGGCACTGACATGGTCGGTTAAAAATAAAAGGCCTTTAATAAAAATGGGCATTAAAAATACATCAACGCGTATCGGCACATATGGCTTATTAAAGGTACCCTGTGGAGTTTTTGACCACCCTTAAAGACGTGCATGTTAGGGTTAATACTCCTGTCAGTGCCCCTGACCAGGCCGCTGGCTAAAGAACAGGAGCTGGTCCCCGGGTGCTGCACTGCGGCTGCCCACCGCTCCGAGTGTGTGTGTATAGGAATGGGTCAAAAGCAGAGGATCAATTTCCCCAAGGGGATCAATAAAGTACTTCTTCTTCAATATGTTAATTTGACCTCAAGGATACCTCAAGGTGAGAAACACTGATGTGAACATAACTTTTGTTTGTTTACAAGAAAACTCCACAGGGCACCTTTAACAAGTAAACAGCTGGTTACTAAATGAGGCCACTGCAGCTGCACCATTATTCAAACTAAAATTCAGTTGGAGTAACAAAGCGTTATTGTCTATGGAGGACCCTGCAGGTCTTGTGCAATTAAAATTTTTTTGACTATTACGTTTTGGGAGAAACTGGGAGACTAAGAAAGACAAAAAAAAAAATTTTGCTCTGATATCCTGATGCGCTGACGGCAAAACTATTTAACCCTAAATCCAACGTTTCTGGCACGAAAAAGAAAATCGAAGCCACCAAACAGCAACAAAATCCAGAAATGCAGAAAAGGTTTCTTAAGGTGGAATTTTTCTTTGACAATACTGACTCAAATGAAAAGGGAGCAACATGTCAAGTTTATGGGCCTCTTATGTAAATACTGGACTGTGCTTACCTTTCTTAAATCAGTTTGCTTAACATGAGAAAGGTATAAGCAGTTTACTTAGATAGCCGAGTCACAAAAAGCCTTTTTTACAGTATTCATATGATTAATGACAGATAACATGCTGTATGTTTAATATCTGATAGTTTTAGTGATCTAAGAATATGTGCAATTGACACAAATAAATCTGATGATGAAGTCATCCACTGTGAATACTTTAAATATCACCTGATTAAATATCAATATTACCTTTATCTTCAGATTAAAACTGTAGGACAGAAATGTTTTCCCTATACTGTGTAAATACATATTTTTGCAGCTCTGTTCTTATATATTTATTTAACATCTAATTTTTGTTTTTGTCTACTTTGCTTTAACACTATGGGGTCACGTTCTGCTTCTGGCTACGATAAACATTAGCTAACATTTTTTACAGGAAGATTTTTTTTTTTTCATGTCAGTAATCATATTTTGTGCATGTTTAAGTGTGATAACAACCTCAGCAAAGTGAGTGCACCTGTTCAGTCTGTTCTCAGTTAAATACCTGGTCATCGTTCAGGTAGTTAGGCAGGCCTCCTATGAACAGTTTATGAGGGGAATCAGGAACGACCGTGGAGACGACACCTACGCGGGGAAATACGACAAGCAAAGAAGAAAAAAATCCAAATCAAAGTTTCTGTATCACATAATAAAACATGTTATTACTTTGTCAGTAACAAACCTGGGACGTGGAAAGCAGGCTGCTCTGAGATACCAGGTAACGGCCGATAGTCGTGAGGTCTTCTAATCTTCAAAGACTGACCCTGGAAAATGATTCCATCGAAGGCCATTGCCTGTGTCGTCTCATCGACAGATCGAAACTACAAAAGGAGAATCGTTTTCAGACTTCTGCTGCAAGGTTGTCAAAACAAGAACCACTCACAGTAACATGATGCAAACGTCTGACAGCATGTAAAAGAGCTGATACGTAGTGCAACGACAGCATCAACAGGTTTCTGGCAAATGTTAGTTCAAGAAATAAATTGTCAGATGTTCATGTAAAGGCATTAATCTACTGGCTAATTAAAATAAATGAGTAATCACTGCACTGCACATGTGAAGGAATGTGTAGTGAAAACATGTTGCAGGTTCAGCTTCTCACTTTTTGGACTGTTCTTGAAGAAATTCATGATAAACTGCAGAAATGTAAAGTCCAACAATAATTTGCTTCTTATGATTTTGGTTACAAGCAATTTTTTAACGCTTTGTTTGATCTGTAAGAGTCACTTCAGAAGCCCCAACTTAGTCTGGGCAGTAGAGAGAAATTATAGTGACAGTTTCTGTCTCTTAGCTGTAGGACTGTCTATGAAATGTCACAAAATATTTAGAAATGATTGTCTCGCTTTCCCTCGAGTCCTGGGTGACATCATCAAATATCTTGTTTTGTTTGTCCAACAGTCCAAAACCTCCAAAGATATTCAGTTTACAACAATATAAAACAAAGAAAATCAGCAAATTCTCACGTTGGACAAGCTGGTACCACAGAACGGTTGGCATTTTTACTTGAAAAATAACAGATTATTATTATTATTAGTTGTCAATTGCAGCTCTATGAAGCTGAAATGTTTTAAACTTCTCAGGACTCTCTCGCAAAAATGTGCAGCACTCAACAACACGAAAGGAAGTATGTAAACATCTTGACTCCTATAAACGATTAAAAAATGCCACGCTCTAATGCTAAAAAAACATATCCAGTGTGATCAGGCTCTAATCATTAGTTATGTCCAACATCATAATCATTAGTGTGGGAGCTGGCAGAGCTCTGCTGCTCCCTTTATTATTGTAAAAAAAAAAAATTCTCAAAACTGCAAGCCTTATTTTTGTGCAATTAAAAGTCTCAATATGACGATCTGCTGACCTGTGTGAGCCATGTTAGCTCAGTGCTTAGAACCACACGCTTCTCAGTTCATAACAGCTGCAGGCAACTTTAATTTAATCTGGGCAGACAAAGATGATCCTGACATCAGTGTTCTTGTAATTGAAGTCGGTGAATTTCACACAACTTCTCATTTAATTGGCTGTGTTTGTGATTTGTTGATAGGGTCTAAAAATATAAATGAGTTGTGGTACAATGGTGTTTAGCTGTGTACAGAAATCTAGCTGAGGACTGTTACACTGACTGCTGGAATGTGGAGTTGCTGTGCCTTCAGTATATTTATGTTTATTGTTAGAGCCATTTGTACAATACACACACAGTTGTACATAATTTAGATCTTGCTGTTTTTAAATTGCTAAGGATAATAAGCAGTTCCCTAGTTTTATTGCAGTATAATGATTTTAGTCAGCCCTGGCTTGTGATTGGTTAAAATGTATAACATGTGGTTATCTGGTAGTTTAGTTGAAGCTACGGAGCCTTGAGAGCACACCAGTCTTTGACCGTGCTGTGTTTGTTGTTCTTACAGTGATTACTATACTTATCATGCTTGAGTAGTATGTTTTTATTTTGTACATAAGGAAGAAAATGTTCAGTAAACGGTTGAAACGAAGAACATTGACTACAGAGTTTATTGAAGCACGCGTCAGCTACATGTTCTGACTTAAGCAGGCAAAAAGAAAAAATATACGGAGCCACAATAACATTTATTATGTATATGTACTATTATTTTATTTTTTATTTTTATTTATCTATGTATCTATTTTTATTTATTGTCAATATAGCCCTGGTGTTTTGAATCTGTTTCTATTGTTTTAAAGAATGCAAAAATCAATAATAGCTCATATATAAATCACTTACTATGCTTCATGGTATTATTTTATTCATTTAAAAAAAAAATTTTTTACCCACACTAATTTCTGTTTCAAGCATTAGCTCACTGGATACAGCATGCATGTTGCTAATCAGACATTGCGGGTTCAAGTAAGCAGCAGCGAGTGCTCTGTCTGTGTGTCACTGGAGGCGTTCAGGTGCAGTATTAAGCGTAGGTAACCTGTGTGTTGAAAGCACTCAGAGCCCAATACACATGACTATAGTGACGCCCGTCAGACGCTGCTGAGATGCGCCCCTGCACAGAGCTGGTGCAGACAGCTGTATAGAGTAAAATGAGAGCGTATCTGTTTGCGCGTGAAGAAATGCGTCTAACACACTTGCTGTCTAGACACAGTGTAAAGCTGCCTTCAGACTGAAAACAGTCCTGCGTTAAAATAAAACAAGGGCTGCGTTAGTGGGGGCGTGTTGTTTAACGTATTGGCAAGACCATGAAATACAATTCAGGAAGTCCGGTTGGAGCTACAGATTAATGCGTTTAAAGGTTTATCAGACGCCAAAACACCACACAGTGGTTTGTAATAGTCACAGACAGAATTGTAACAACTCTGGGAAGTTATCACGGTGGCAAATGTTTTACCTTTCATTGTGTGATCGCAAGCTAAGCAGTCAAATACGGCGTTCGTGTTACAAAGGAATCAACCAGGAATGCGTTCCTGTTGTGTCAATGCACTGCCCTCATACAAATGAATGAGGAGGCTGCGTTTTTTTCATGCAGGGCTAATGTCAGTCTACTGAACATGTTGTATCTCCTTTGTTTAAACTGTACAGAAACCAAAGTGTAAAAAGACAGTTTGCTGTTTTACGGCGGGTTACATGCTGAAATATTTCTTTCTTTCCGTTTCGTTGTCACCAAGAAATCTGACACCTAACCCGCCATAAAACAGTGAACTGTCTTTTTACACTTTGGTTTTGTCCGGATTAAATAAATTAGATTCAACGTGTTAATGATAGTAGGTGGATTTTTTTAACCTTTGGACAGACCCAAGCTAACAGTTCCCCCTGTTTCCAGTCATTATGCTAAGCTAAGCTAACAGGCTGCCGGCTGCCGCTTCATATTTAACACTCAGATGTGAGAGCGGTATCAGTCTTCTCAACTAAGTCTTGGCAAGAAAGCAAATAAACTTTTCCCAAAATGCCAAACTATTCCTTTACATAAAGACTTTGTGAACACTACATACCTCTAAGAAAGCAAAGTTTTTATCCTGATTGATCTGCACAGCGAGTACAGGGTTGCTTGGGGCTTGTGAGAGGCCTGCAAGCCGCATCTGGGCGTTAAAGAACTCTGCCATCGACTCCTGAAGAGACAAAAAAACACAACCAGCATGACTGGAAACACTAAAACTTCAACATAGTGTTTGATATTCATATCACAGTTATTGGAATAAACAGAAAAAAACGCAGTTTTACCTCAGTTACTCCAAAGGGAATATTTCCAACATAGAGGCGTCTGGCTTGTCTCGTCATCTGACTGCCAACGACGGGCACTTGTGTCGGTGCTGCAGCCACTCCAGTGGTGGTGGACGTTGCCAGCAGAGCTATTGTTGGTATCTGCCCGGCCGCTGAGGGAGAATAACAGAAAAAGCACATGAGGAACTCCACCTTGGACAAGACTGTTATCATCTGAAACCTCTGCTGCTTTATCTATAATTGCTATGACTCATTTCTAGATGTTCCATTTGTAGGGAGCACTAATGCGTCCCCTCTGATTCCTCAAAAAATCTAATAAATATTGAGAGAGTTTGTGTGGCTCAGTGATTTAAATCTGTATGTTTCTGCCTTGAGTCCAGCTTCAAGAATAGTTTCATGACTTTCTTGACTTGTGCATCTTTATTTTTCTACATACTGTATGAAATGTAAAAAATATGCATAATTACTCTTGGTTGGTTTATTGGTTTAAGAAAACAAACTATTTAAGGAACCTACAGGACCCTGTATATCTATATCTAATCTTCCTTAAATTATTCATTTTTATTATTATTATTTAAATTTTTCTGGAAAATTAATTGAAATAAATGTTCACAGATAAAGAAAAAGACAGGAATCCAGCAGGTTAAATACCTGACAAATGACAGTACTTCATCACATTGATTAAAAAAATCATATCAATAATTCAGTACTGCAATATTAAAGCTGACCTGTGATCATTGATTTACAACATTGTCCATTACCACCTCGTCCATGCTCTACTGCAGAGCTTTTCAAACTGAGAGCCCTACAGGGGAGTTGAAGGGGAGGCGTGGAGGGAGAGACGCGAGGCAAAGATACTGACTGAGGTGAAAGAGATAGGTGCATGCCCGTTTTCTAAAAACAACTTTAGTTATTGTAGTTTGGCTGCTTATCAACACCGTCTCAGCTGGAGCTGCAGCAGCGACTGTGACACACAGTTCATGGAGGCAATTAAGCTACTTTAAAACCCAGAGCGCACGACAGCTGCAATTTGCATAAAAATTTATACTCTTTCTTAGGCTCATAACTCAACTCAACTTTATTTATATAGCAGCTTTCATACAAACATGCAGCCCAAAGTGCTTCACACAGCAGGATTAAAACAACACAGACTAAAAAATACATATAAATATAATTTTGCAAGACTAAAAATTACAACAATAAAATGTTGAAAATAGTCAATAAAATAAACACCAGGGATAAAACGATATAAAAACCAATGATTAAAACTTAAAAACTAAAGCTAAAGCTGTAACATTACTCCAAATTAATATTAAAAGCCAGATGTAAAATGATAGGTCTTTAATTTCCTTTTAAAAACACAGAGAGAGCTTGTCATTCTTATATCAGAGGCAGTGTGCTCCATAAAAACAGAAGCCGGCCTCCCCGCTGCTTTTATGGGACACATAAGGAACATTTAAAAGAGAAGCAGCGGAGGACATCAGTGATCTGGCTGGGGCATAAAATGAAAGAAGATCTCTGATGTAGGGAGGAGCGAGGTTATTTAAAGCTTTATAAACAAGTAAAAGAACTTTAAAATCTGTTCTGAAAGATACAGGTAGCCAGTTTAATGTCTTAAGCAGTGTGGTGATGGGATCCATTTTCTTTGTTTTAGTTAAGACTCTGGCTGCAGTATTCTGAACTAGCTGTAGTTTTCTTATAGACATTCTAGGTAATCCAGTAAAAAAAGGGAATTACAATAGTTTAAACGGGTAGTAATAAAAGCGTGAATGAGCATTTCAGCATCTCTCTGAGTTAAAAAAAAGTCTGTTTTAATGAGAATTCAAATTTAAATCTGAGTCTGAAATCACTCCCAAGTTTGTGATGTGTGTTTTAATCTGTGTGTTAACCAAGCATTGAGTGCAGTTTTTTTTTCTTGCTGCTTTGGGTTCAATTAAAAGAATATATTTTTTTTTTTTTCCTCATTTAATTTTAATCCATCCATACATTAATGTCAGTGAGACAGGCAATGAGAGCTTGCAGTGCATTGGGGTCATTAGGCGATACAGAGATGTACAATTGTGTATCATCAGCATAAAAATGGTAATTGACGTGGTGATGGTTAATAGTGGGAGCGTATATAATGAAATGACTTTCCGAGGATATCATTATCTACATTGCAAACAGGGAGTGCTACTTGCTAATTCTGCATACTTTTAATGGCACCATTGTAAACAAATAAAAAAAGAGAAATATATAAAGTACAGATATCATTCACAGTAGACAGATTTATTTATTTATTATCTCGCAGTACTGTGCTGCCCATCCCTACTGCAATACAGCTAGACTGGTTTTTACTAAAAAAATGTTTTTAAAAACTGCACAATCGTTATGTTTGTAACTGGTTGGTTAATTGCAAATTGCCTGGTCTTAGTCTCAACCTGGTTTGAATCTGCAGAACTTTACTAAAGTGGTCTGGATACCAGCTCAGAAGCATTAATACATGCAAACTCCTGAAAGAAGTACTTGTAGGTGTAGACTGACTCAGACACTGAGACATACCTTGCATAGCTTTATATTGCATTGGTGTGATGTGTTCAAAGCCAGGGGGAGGCACATCCCAGTATTTGCAGGTCCTTTTCTTCCTTGTTCGCCTCGGAGAATGGCTACATGCAGAAAATAAGAAGATAAACAGAATATAAGCTCAGGCAGAAGGGAAAAAAACGAATTAGTTGTGGGTTTCTAAATTAAACTTTTAATGTTGCTGTGTCGTCCAATCTCCTCATAACAGTCTACATGACCACATAAGCTCAATTCATTATTTATATTGGACAATTTGCCACTGAAACTTAAAGTGCAGCTGTGAGCTCTGCCTCACTGGCGGGGTACTGCTGCAGGCGGCTTTCACCCACTGACCTGTGCTTCTTGTGGTCCCGGGAGGAGCTCCTGCGGTCCCGGCTCTTCCTGTCTCTGCTGCGGCTTCGCTTCTCTCGGCTGCGGCTCCCTCGGTCTTTGCTCCAGCTGCGATGCTTGTCGCCTCGGCCGCCCGGAGATCCACTGCGACTCCTCTTTTTGTGTCTTTCTCTTTCTCTCTCTGTGTAATCAGCAAGCAATGATTAACATTTTTATACAAATAATAAAGTAAATACATGATTTATTTACCTGTTTTTATCCTTCCAAATTAACATCCTTACATAATTACTGTACCTGACTGATGTTATGTCATGGCACTAACTGCAGGTAATTACATTTTTCTACTAACAATTATTGCACATGGTAACATTAAGTGGTGCTTCACTGTGTACTAATGTCTCCTTTCTATATTTATTACCTACGACATGCTCTGATACCCTCCAGTCTCCTCTGTGTTGTGGACACGCCACCGCATCGTATTTATTTGAGCAATCTGACAGTTTAATGCGGCCTTGCTTCTCGGAAAAAGAGGAAGGTGTGGTACAACATGACTTAAGACCTTTTAACCAATCGATATGAGGTGCTCTTCATTTGTCTGATCCACCGGGTGGCTTCACCTTGATTACATGTCAACTTTTAGACATGGTATATTTTTTTATTAAATCTCTTCTCTGTCTTTCTTTCATTCTTTTTTTTGTATCTGGGAAGCTTCTATGTGCTGTATGTTACTCCAGTGCCCTACCTCACTGTTCTTGACTTTATGTTTTATTATTTGTTTAAATTACTGATTATCAATTAATTGATTGGACTTTAAACATAAATTAAAAATTTTACAATATAAATACAGTAAAATAATATACCAAATCTGGCAATGTGGCACTTTCCTGCAGGCTTGTGTGGAGGTGTTAGCGTGTTTATTTATGCTTTAGAATGTAACTAATATCGATATGTCATCCAATAATCTTATATATACAGAATATATACATAAACATACATTTTTCGCAATGATCCCTCAAATGTGGTTATCAAACACTTGGCATGATATTTTACAGTTTAACAACAAACTTCATGTATAAAATGACATCAGTGCGTGGAAACTGTAAACTTCACAGGGATTAAATAATTATAAATAACTAATTAACTATAACTAATTAACTATAACTAATTAAAAACATAAAACAAAAAAAACATACGTATATATTAAACTTGAATTAAGAAAAAGGGTCAAATATACATAAAATGCTGGCTATATAACTTTTTTTTAAAAATCTGTGCATATCGGACTACCTATACGCCGATACCGATATATATCTGTGGCCAATATCAGCCGATAACATTGGCTGACCGATATATCAGTTGGGCTTTAAACGTAACCGCTGTTTATATCTGATTCACTCCTTTGTTCTCGTTACACCGCCGCAAAGTCACTCCATATTTATAGAGCGCGCTACATTTACCCTCCACCATTTTATTTGAGTGTCCGAATGCTGAGCGTGTAAATATATCCACTATAGCGCCCTCTATAATTCCACAATGGAACGAAAAAAGTCGTGTCCTTGGCCTGTACACTACTTTCCCACAATGCAATGCTCCACATTTTAAAGATGTAAAAACTATTGTCCTATTAACTAACTACTGTGGTGATGACACGAAATGACCACGATTAGTTAGTGTCCAAAATCTTGATTTGCTGTTCACCATTGAGTCAAGTATTTAGTGTCTGTTATATAGGGAGTAGTGAATGAGTGAATGAGTGAATGAGGCAGTGATTTCGGACGCAGCCATAGGCTCTCCCGGTCTGCGTGCCAGAAATTGTTTCTCTGATTTCGCGGGGAATCCGACACGGTGACAGGCATTTAGAATAACTGTATAGAAATAGCCAATATTCTCGCTGATGGTCTCGTTTGCTTATGTAGGTCATATTGAGGCATCAGAGTCATCATGAGATTGTTTCATAACCAGTTAAAAGTTCCTTGCAGTAACTTTAAGTACAGGATCTGAGCACTTCTTCCACCACTGCAGGTCACAGAATCTGATGGGTCACCAAATACGGTGTAACACCGGTGCACAGTCTGCCTTCAGTACTGTGCAGCAACGGCGGTGTAGTGGCTAAGAGGTGAGGATGAGGTTACCGGCATCACAAAGCTAAATGCTGACATGAAGACAGCACACAAGCTGAGTCACAGCCGCGTTAAATGCACGCTAAAGTTGCTGTCAGGTGAGGTTAATAACTCATTGATAAAATAAATAGGGGAGCTGACGTTATGTGCTGTGTAAAGCGTTGCATTGCTAGCTTGCAGACTGAATTGGGGCACAGACAGACCGTGAACACTTACCTTGTCGATTTTCGCTGAGCTGCTTCTCAAATTCCTCGAAATCCGACATTATAATTGTTATGTTTCTGTGTAAAAATGAGCAGGTCTGGCTTGTCTGAGGGGAATGACGGCAGCCTGTCCGCTGTATCAGTGCAGCAAAAAAAAAAAAAAAAAAAAAAAAAAAAAAAGCCCACAGAAATCTCCACGGTGTCAAGTCAGACACAGTAAACACACAACATCCGGTTAAACCTTCAAAATGTAACCACACGGACAGCGGGGACACTTTAAAGGCATAGTTCGGATTTTTTTGGAGTGGGGTTAAAGTCCCCCTCAACTCAAAAATATGTTTTTTTTCTTGTTCCTACAGGTGGATGTTTAAGCTTCACTATGCAGAGTTGGACGCTAGAAGACTGTTTTCACATTCATCTGCTGAAAGTGGAAAGTTTCTCTGAGCTCATTGAAAATCCAGTTTTAAGGGGCGGGCCTACGAGCAGGATTTGTGACATCACAACTAGTTTGAAGCCAATCGTGGTCCAGTATTCAACTTACACAAGTGTGATGTGGAAACGTGAAGCCTGCAGTGCACAAACACTGAGAATGGACTTTACAGTGGAGCAGGAGACATCTGCTGTAATTGATATATGTAAATGATATAAGGCGAAACAATTTCTTAATAATAATAATAATAATAATAATAATAATTTATACAATAAATACAAACAGGATAATATAAGAGATGAAAGGCTTTATAAATAATTATTCAAATTTAGATTTATCAATTACATTTTCAACATTATAGCTTGCAGTGTTTAGTCAGCTGCAAAAAAAAATAGAAAAAGTCAGAAAAGTCAAATCTGTGTAGTTGTACACTAATCATTCATTCATTCATTCATTCAATAATTCATTCATACATTAAGTTGTACAAGAGCTTACATTCAATGCTTTTATTGTGATGATGTCAATATCCGGTCAGTCTGTGTAACTTTTGTAACTTGATTGACAGAATTTTCCAGCCTTTAATTTCTTCACGCACGCACACACGCACGCACACACACACATACATACACACACACACACACACAGTGTTTCCATCACTTCAGAGGACATTACATTGACTTGTGACTAAACAGATTTATGTCCCCACAAAACGAGGAATACCTGGTACACACTATGGAGTCTAATCAGCTGTATGATCCTCTTACCTAGTTGGGTAAAATTCTTAAAAAATCTTTACATGAAAGCAGAATTAATGATGTTACTGATGTCACTTACACATTTTTAAAAAAATTTTACACACATTTTAATAAACTATAATAAGAAAACAAGCTAAAACATACAACTAATTTACAATCTGCAACAAATCACAGAAGATTTAAACATTAAACTACACACACCTGACAAATGTTTGTCGTAATAAAATGGAGCCGTAATAAAATATTCTTTGTAATTACTTGCTTTCTGCCAGTGGTGTGCACAGATTCTATTAGGGGCCGGGGCAAAGGTGAAAAATGGAGCACCTTTCTACACATTCAGGGATACTTACATGGACAAAAATAAAGTGTTAGCATAGAAATTAGGACAGAGAAATGTTTTTATTTCTTTATTTTTTTATTTTTAAGGGGATTTCACCCACTCAGACACCCCACCATCAAGACCTCAACGCCACAATTAAATGCATGACTTTTATAACCTTGCTTCTTTTTGTAAATCTGCTATTCCCTATATGTGTATGACTGTGTGTGTGTGTGTGTGTGTGTATAATTATTCTTTATGATATACAGTACATCAGAAATTTCACCTAAAGGAAGCCATACCAGAGCCCCCCTCCCCTTTCCGCCTGTCATTCTAAACATAACATGTCGACAACATACATGGAAAATAACTGACTCAGCTGTGCTGCTATTAAAAGAGCTCAAATCCCAAAGTATTGCTGTAGCGGGCCGGCCGGCTGTCATGTCGGAGGAGCTCTCTGAATGAGCTGAAGCGTGCAGCTATAGCTCCTCAGGAGAGGAATTAATCAAGAGTCCAGAATACCTGCAGAGGCCTGAGAAAACCAAGCAGTAAGTGCTGGCTGTTAATTCATGTCTTACAATATTGAGGTCAGATGACTCAGTCAGTTAGAAGTGAACTGTTCTCTTTAGTAGTCAGTCAGTTGTGAAAAGTGCCAGGGCAGTGTGCAACCAGGATTTTGATTGACAAGTTGTTTTTAATCTTTAATTTCATGCTAGACAGCTGCTGCATAAAACGACAGGCGCTCTGCTTCTTTGTTCCACTTCAGTTTTCCGTTGTGTTTATGAATCTCTTGACGTTGTTGTGGAATAATGTGCGAGTACTGAGTGACATTCAGCCTTTGTGAGAGATACAGTATCTATTTCTAGGGCAGTTTATATTTAGAAGCCCCCTCTTGGACAAACACCCAGCACTTGGCATCGTAAACCTAAACCAAAAGGTTATCTTCAAATGCCCAGTTGGACAAAACTAGCACATGTGAGTGCCAGTATTTACAATCTAATGAAAAAAAAAACTGGCACTGTCAAGTGGTTTCTAACAGAGAATTTGAGGGAAACATAGTTTTTCCAAGCCGGTTATGAAAAATAATCAGTCTGTATAATCATATTTACAATCCATAAAATTAAAACTAAGATCTGACAGGTTGAAAGTACAGTTTGAAAGCTTAAAATATGGTTTGAAAAGTTAAAAAGTTGGATATCAAAGTTCAAAATTAAGATTTTAATGCTTATAATAACTGCTTCATACCCATAATGTTTGCAAAAGCAGTTTCTGAACAGGCCTTCATTGAATGCTTGGATTTATGACAGCTTTAATATGGAAATTATCTGAGCTCAAAACAACACAAACCAGTAGTAATATTAGTACTACTAGTACCAGTACTAGAGGGTAAACAATACAGCCTAATACATTCAATCAGCTGGCAGATTGCCAAATAAAAGTTAACTTCAGTTTTATGAATTTGGAATGTGATTTTACCACATAAAACACTGACTGTCTGTGTATCATATATGTATATAAAACTTGTACAAATAGGTATAAATCCCATATTGAGACATTAATGATGTTGTATTTATCATTTACTTTTTGTTCTAATTGCTAATATAAGAACATGGTTAAAAATCTTTTCCTCTGTTTTTGTTTCAGAATTGTAAGAATATAGTTACTGTATATTTAAAAATGGTTGTAGAGGGTGAGATGGATTCCAATGTAACGGAGCCGGAGAGCTTTTGGGTATGAAACGCTCCCTTTTTCACATAAATCACGTTCACTAGATCCTAAATGGTCTCTGACATCCCATCCCATCTCATCTGCATCGTCAGAAAAATCATTGTCCATCTGAAAAGTATGTTTATGTCTTTAAACATACTTTAACACCTGGCCTTCATGATGACATCAATATTGGTTTATAAGGAATTTTGTTGAACCTTTTTGTTAAAGGAATAGTTCGATATTTTGGGAAATTCTCTTTTTTGCCAAGACTTAGATGAGAAGAATGATGCCACTCTTGTGTCTGTGCGCTAAATATCAAGCTACTGTCAGCAGTCGATTAGCTTAGTTTCTCCTGCTCCCCTTTTCTATAAAACCTTCATGGATAAAAAAAATAATAAATAACAGAAAGAGTCATATTTGACCTTATTTGCAGTTGGAGGTGTCCTGTCAACAGTTTTACAGATGTCTATTTTATTGTTTTGAATTCATTACCACTCTGATTTGCGCCCATGGCTTCTTCTCCATAGCAACAGTAGTCAAGGCTAATGGGTATTGTAGTATTCTTAGCCGTGCGCCAAAATCACGGACAAAACGTGATTTCTCAGAAACGAAGTTGAAATAATTGAAACTGCTGGTCATAATATAATCCTACAGGATCATCATATTATCCAGGAGAGTCCTGAGTTTCTATGTTCAGTAACATTTAGGAGATCGTTTAAAGAAAATTTTGAAATGGGAATACAGAATGGGGAAACACACTTCTGGAACCAGCGGTTCCTCCCACTTCGCAACTCTACAAACCCCGTGTAAAATGGTGAATTGCTGTTTTACAGATGGTTTTTGTATGGATTAAACAAACAAGATATAATTAGTGATATAGTTAGTGAGGTTTAGAGTTACTGGTAGGTAGATTTTGTTACTAAACTTTGGACAGAATCAGGCTAGCTGTTTTCCCATTTCCAGTCTTTGTGCTAAGCTAAGCTAACTAGCTGCTGGCTGTTTAACAGACAAACATGAAAGTCTTCTCATCTAACTCTTGCTTAAAAAGTGAATACCGTATTTCCTCAAATAAAAGATGGTAGTCAATTAAAAACCGGGTCTCCGATACTGGCTGGGGGCGTGGTCGATGAACAAATAAAGGCTAGCCCCAAAAACAGGCCGGGGAAAAAACAAGGGTGGATAAACTCCTGGTGCCTGATATATAATGTGCACGCCAGTTAAGCATAAACAGTGATTACCTGGATGTGAGTCCAGTTCTATGAGTACATGTGTAGAGTCTAGCCGACCATCACAGAGAGGGGAGGGGCATGGAGGAGACGCAATATCATTTAAATACGGGGACAACAGTGCACATTTTAATAATAATGACGGCAGCGACACTACATGAGTATTGGTAACCAGGGTAACTAGGATAACTTGGCTAAGCCAGCGAGGATACATCCATGAGCATGCTATTCAGCTACAGCTAAGTGGTGCACTGCCAAAATGCTCCGAGTGGAACTCAAGTGCTAGAGTTATTGTTTCATTAAAGACCTGGTACCATCTGCAGTTGAGGTAAATAAAGGCACGGCCACTATTTGAGGAAATACAGTAAGCATATTTCCCAAATGTCAAACAGTATTTTGTGTGAGTATTTACAAAGACATGCCCTTGTTTTACGTACATTTTTCATATTTAATATAAAAATAAAACACATTTTCAGGATATCCTCCAAGAGATGGACCCAGTATGGATGACCACCGTTCTCCTGGTGCCCTGCGTAGTTGTGCTGACAGCTGGATTTTTCTACCTCTATGGTGTGGTTGTCGGTCTGTTGTCCAAAACATCAGTGCGCAATAAGGTGGTGGTTTTAACTGATGCTTTATCTGGGCTTGGAAAAGGTAATGTACTTTGTAGTTAAAGACAAAAAAACCCTCATAAAGTATCTTTTGATTTGATTTTACATTGTTCTCTGTCTTGTTTTTAATTTACTTTGGATTCATCATTGAAGAATGTGCAAGTGTGTTTCACAAAGGAGGGGCGAGGCTGATCCTCTGTGGGAAAAGCTGGGAGAAACTTGAAGAAGTTGCTGATGATTTGGCCAACGCTTCAGACCCCAGTGTAGTGAGTACACCAGCACTGAAACACGATAAAAGAGAATGATGAGAATAACTGTCCCTTTACCATTGCTGTTTCTCCTCCTCAGACGTTTCCCCCTAAACTGGTGTTGCTGGATTTTGGAGATATGGAGAGCATGCCTGAGGCAATCGAAGAGATCCTGGAGTGTTACGGCTGCCTGGATATTCTCATCTTCAACAGCAGTATGAAAGTCAAAGCACCTGCACAGAGTGTGTCTCTGGAGATGGACAAGTTACTAATGGACAACAACTACTTTGGACCAGTCACACTGGCTAAAGGTAGATTATGGAATTACATATCAGTCTGCAAAAGAGAAGATAATTCATCATAATAGCTTTGAGGGTTTTGTCATTTTTGTTTTGTTGCTTGCTTGTTGTGGCTTTGCAGAGTGTTGTACATTTCTGTTTCAGGTGTGCTGCCCTCCATGATCTCTAGGAGGACTGGTCACCTGCTTCTGGTCAACAGCATTCAAGGAAAACTAGCTGTGCCCTTTCGTACTACATGTAAGTTGAGGGGTTTTATTATGGGAAATACAAAGGACAAAGCGCTACTGTATGTAGATCATTTATTAATGTTAGTGTAGTGTAGCTGTGTGGCTCTATGGAAATCCACCACTTTGGTCCAGATTGAAATATCTCAACAACTATTGAATAGATTGCCATGAAATTTTGTACAGACTTTCATGTTTCCCAAAGGATGAATTGTACTAACTTTGGTCAGTCTGGAGTCCTTATTTCAATACAGCAAATCAAATCTTGAATCGAGGGATAACGTGTTGTTCTATCATAGGCAGAGCAGACGGTCACACTGAGCCTGATAGCATCCTGCTACACAACACAATAGCAACAGACTCTAAACAACAATCCACATTAGCTTTCCTGCTAAAGTCTCATCTAACCTACAAACATGAACACACGTCTTGTCCTGCAACTTAGCTTGTTGAACAAGCCACCAGATAAACATTCACTGGGGAACGTTAGCACGCTAGACAGCTAATTAGCTGCTCAGCAGCAGCACATTAAACAGCATGTAAACATAC
Organism: Scomberomorus guttatus; assembly: GCA_038419695.1. NCBI lineage: Eukaryota > Metazoa > Chordata > Actinopteri > Scombriformes > Scombridae > Scomberomorus > Scomberomorus guttatus. Next base: position 7,392,509 of record CM076459.1, read on the forward strand.
CTGAAAATGTCACTTCGGACTCATTAGATGCTGGTTTAGTCGTAGCTCTTCAAAATCCCTGTTAGGGACAAGCTGTCTGTCCATGACTTGTAGCTACAGCAGTTTGTTTACTTTGCAAAGAAAAAAACAACAAAAGATCCGACAAAAACCAACCTGTTGGAACATGCGGAGTCCAGTAGATTATAATAATAATCTCAGTTATGATCTTGTGTATTTACGGTAATCATTCTGATGCTTCACAATGAGTTAATGGTAATGATGGGTTGTCGATGGCTGTAGTATCTGTGAGGACATTAGGTGTTATTTCATGTCTTCCAGATGCAGCCTCTAAACATGCAGTTCAGGCCTTCTTCGACTGTCTGAGGGCTGAAGTGGAAGAGTACGGCATCTCCGTCAGCACCATAAACCACACCTTCATCAGCAGCTCTGCATCAAACACAGAGGCAGCCCCCTCCAAATCCATCTGGTCATGTGAGTGAAATGAAAAGAAAGCAGGCAGAAATACACCAAACTTTATTTTGTTGTTTACTACTTCACAGCAACATGCAGTGTCTTTACAACTACTGGTCAGATTTCTATGAAAATGCGTATATTTGTGACTGCTGGAGGATGATTTTGATTAATTTTGTCCTTTGTCCCGGTACCACTGACACAACCAACACTTTGGTGACAAATCAACTGAGATATTTGATTTCCATGATGTGGATTTTGCTGTGAATGTTTATGGGGCCCAGAAGATGAATTCTTGGTGGTTTGATATAAATTGAAATGAAAAGAGTCTTAAGGCAACTCCAAGCAAAATATTTGTATATGTCTTAATGCATGTCTGGGGGGAGATCTTTAAGTAAAAGCAGTAGATCTGCAATGATTAGTCAATTAATTGATTAGTTGCCAACTATTAAATTAATCTGCAGCTATTTTGATTATTGACTAATCGTTTTGAGTCATTTAAAAAAAAAAAAGTCAAAATTTTCTGGTTCCAGCTTGTGTGTGAATATTTTCTTGTTTCTTTAGGCCTCTGTGAAAGTAAACTGAATATTTTTGGGTTGTGGACTGTTGGTCGGAAACAAAACAAGACATTTGAAGTCATCATCTTGGCCTTTGGGAAACAGTGCTTGACAGTTTTCACAATTTTCTGACATTTTGTAGTCCAAACAATTTGATTCGATTAATCGATTATGAAAATAATTGTCAGTTGCAGCCTTAAAAAGTAGTTATACCACAATCAAAAAATACTGTAACAAGTAAAAGTCCAACATTCAAAATCAGCAAAATGTGCTTGGAATGGAAATACTGAAGTTAAGTACAAGTTCTTTGAAATTTAATTAAGAACTTCAGTAAATTTGCCACCACTACAACAAATATGTATTGTAAAGATATACTGTATATGTAAACTCTAGTTAAGTTTAAGGGTGGTTAGACTATGTTTTTAGAAAATTAACACCAGCTGTATTTTGTCTTTCTGTCTTCACCTCTCTCTTTGCAGTGCTGTACACTAAGAAGCCGCTTGGCATTTCTCCAGATGAGGCAGCCACTGAGATTGTGAAGACTTTAAACAACAAGAAGAAAGAGGTGGTAATTGCTCCCTCGCTCCCCAAGGTGGCCATCTATGCCAGATCCTTCTTCCCTAATGTGTTCTTCGCTGTGATGGCTGCAGGAGTGAAGAATGCTGCTGCCCTTGACAAGATGTAGCGCCGCTGCCGCCGCCACCATATGCAGCCTTGCGCTGTAATGACTGGATATTTATGACACAAGATTTTCTTGTGAAGGTGAAACAAATGAGTGGAAAATTTGAAAATTAAGGATGGGTGGAAATGACAGCAAGGTCTGTGAACAATATTTTACTCACAGTCCTCCATCCATCCGTGCTGACAATCTAGAAATAATATTGATAATATTGTTTTGTCCTGTTTTTCATTAAACCTTTTGAAATACATTAAGATGTGAACCCCCAGATTCCCTTTAAACCATCTGAGGGCAGGTGTTACATGTATTGACAATAATATGGTCTTAAACTTAGATTTATGAGTAAAATTATCATTTTTGGCCTGTACTGAACACGTACAGGTACGTACAGGTTTGTGTTAAATGCTAAAGAACGGGCCATCCTGCGTTGCAATGACAACCAAAGGACACCTCATTAGAGCTGCAACAAGCTGTCAATTAATCAATTAGTCGATTGACAGAAAGTTAATCAACAACTATTTTGATAATCGATTAATTGAAGAAAGAAAATGCTAAAATTCCCTTGTTTCAGCTTCCCCAATGTGAGAATTTGCTGTGTTATATCATTGTAAATTGAATATCTTTGGGTTTTGGAAAATGGAAACTTTACAGTTATGGATAGTTTCTCTATCAGAAAGACTTGTTTTCTGTATATTATACATGTTGACAAATTGACCTGACATAAAATCATCATAGGACTGCATAAACAGTCAATCATAAAGAAAATGTTGCATCTCTCCATGTATTTGTGGATTTCATTAAATTTAGAACATAAATAAAGTATTTATGTGTCAGCCCTAGTAATATAAATGTTCATTTTTTATTTTACTCTTATTTAGATTTATTTTAGTTTAAGGCACCAAGAGCACACATACTGTACTGGGAGAAAAAGATTAGACCTAAAGATGACAAATTAAAGGAAAAACCAAAATAAATCGTCTTAGTAAGGTGTTGGGCCACCACATGCCGACAGAACAGCTTCAATCTTCAGTCTCTGAACTCTTCTGGAGGGATGAACATCGTTCTTCCCAAAGATATTCCCTCATCTGGTGTTTAGATGATGGTGGTGGAGAGCGCTGTCTAACACATCGGTCCAAAATCTTCCATAGGTGTTCAGTTGGGTTGAGATATGGTTGCTGCGAAGGCCACAGCATATGATTCAGATCATTTTCATACTCATCAAACCATTCAGTGACCCCTCGTGCCCTGTGGATGGGGGGGCACTGTCATCCTGGAAGAGACCACTCCTATCAGGATAGACATGTTTCATCATAGGATAAAGGTGATCACCCTAAGGGGACAAGTGGAACCAAACCATGTCAGCAAAATGCCCCCCACAGCATAACAGAGTCACCGGATCCCCTCACTGTAGGGGTCCAGAAGAGTCGCTCTTCTGTTTTTCCTTACATATCGCACTAATGCACGAGCATCACAGTCATCAAATGTGTGCTGTCAACCACAATTTCCGACCCTATTTACTGATGTCTTTCCCGTAGATCTAAATGCAGATGTCACTTTAGTCACTGTTCCTATTGAAACACAGTTGAGCAGTCTTTGTGACTGAAGCTGCTGCCATCTGTGCTCCAACAATGAACCCTCTTTCAAAGTCACTTAGATCTTTTCCTCTTGCCATCTTGATACAAAATCAGAATCAGCTGGCCCTGCTCAGCATTTTTATACACACCACAGAGCATGATTGGATGATAATTGCTTAATTTTACCATGCAGTGCATCTGTGTGGAAGCATCTGCATTCATTATGTTTCTCCACTCATTTATTTGGGTTTTTCCTTTAATTTCTCACCCATTGTTACACACTGCAGTGTTCCCATATGTCAAAAAGGAGTGTAAATATAATAAAATGTAATGTAATAAAAATGAAAAATACTTTTCTCATCATTAAATCATGGCTGTGGTTGTGCTGTGGCTCACTGCTGAGCAGTAAAAGCCACATTTTCACGTGTAGAGGTCAAGGAAAGGTCATGAAAATAATCAACGATTGTGTTGTGAGCAGCTGGCGCCCCCTAAAGGATTATTACAGTACAATTACTACTACATGCCGTCTTGTATTGCGTGTCTTTTCATGTATAAATGGCATTTAAAATATTTTCCAGACTCACTGCATTAACTCTGAGAGTGAAGTCCTATCCGACAGCCTTCACTGCGCTGAACTCCAGCTGCAGGTTAACGGTGGAACATGACCGACAGAACCAGCGCTTCAGCGTCACTCCGGGCAGCGGGGCCGGTAAGCAGAGAGTCCGGGGTTCAAGCTCCGGCGCAGGGGTAGATCCTGTAAGGGAGCCCGGTGTCTACTCGCGGCCTGCTGTAGCACATTTCTGTTCAGTGGATTAATTTCCAGTGAGACGATACTGCAGCTGCTCAGTTGTAGACGCTTGTTTGGATTTTACTCGCATATTGACAGTCTGGCTCTCTTTAGTGAGGAGAGGAGGCTCAGCGAGACTCCATTCAAAAATATGAGAATTTAAATTGTCTTTGCTCAGGGGCAAATGTTGCACAGACAATATGAGTGATTTGTAGATTATACGATTTGTCTATAGTCGCCCAAAAGTTCGGCATACATATTATCCACCAATGCAACAGATTTTAGTACATTTTTGGATAATTGACCACTTAGCACAGTCGTAGCAGGGAAGTGAGAGCCACCTAAAAAAGGAATTTTCGGAGGGAGGTTTGGTATTATTAACAATATATAGTTTTCCTTGACATGGTTAATCCAGGGCCAGCTATACTGTACTTTTTGGGCCCTAAACACTCACTTCTGTAAGAGATAACGTGTTAATTTACTTCAATAAAAGTTAAAATATTCACACATATGTTTAATTTGCTCATTTTGGGGCACCCTGTTGACTGTGGGGCCCTAAGCAGCAGCTTCATGCCTCCAGCTCACTTTGCACATCTGTAAACCACCACATTGTCATCCTCCAATGTGGGATCTCAATCATTTCAAATGTGGCATGAAATCTTCCATGTCCTGTGTCCACAGGGGCCCATGAATGTGCAACGCTGCTCTACAGATTCACAGGGGAGAAGGAGGTGGATTTAATGTCAACGTATGTGCCGGAGTCGTTTAGGGGGCAAGGTGTCGCAGCGCTGCTGTCACAGGTAAGATTTAAACTTTGCTTTGTTTTGGAAAGTTTGAGTGTTGGCCATACTGTATACTGGCCTAAACAAATCCACATTTGACCCTGTAGTTTTTTATTGAAGGGCAGACAACAAACAAAATTGTATAAATGTATATATTATATGTGTATTTTTCTGTTCCTGTTATAGGCCGCCATGGACTTTCTGGTTGAAGAAAACCTCAAGGCTCATGTCTCTTGTTGGTACATCAAGAAATACATTGAGGATAATCCACTTCGAGGTTATAAAGATCTCGTCATCACTTGACTGCAGCCTGTTTGTCCAGTATGCTACCTCAAGTCAACTAAAACCTCACAGACTTCACTGTATATTAATACAGAGGCCAAATGGAGGATGTAAAGAACGACATACTTGATCTGTAGAACGTGCAGCATCTAAAAGTCGTTATGAATGATGATTGTTTGATGGATTTGTTTGTAATTTCATCTACTGAAATGCCAAATCACAACAATTAAGCATAGGTGCAGTGCAATTAGTGTTATTTTTAAAGATTTATAATTTGAATGCTGACTAAATGTGAGTAAAGTTACTCATTATCTCTCCATAAAATTCAGGGTTTGAAGATGAAGTGGCTGCATGATGATTTTATTTAGATTTCTTTTATCAACCTGAAAATAGTAATTTTTTGCTTATTTTGATACCAGATTGCACTTTTTAATCCTGTTTCTATGATCTGTCAGGTATCATTTCTCACAAATGTGTAATATTTATTAATTATTGAATGTTGGGAGAAGACATTGAAACATTTATCATGTCATGATGTTTGGAAATTGATATTGTAATATTATGCCAGTATATTCTGTACCCTTTTCTTGCTAAAAACTTATTTCTTGACAATTAAAACATGATCTTTTCCTCTCTGAGTATATTGGTGTCAAGGGAGAATATTACTATATGACCATAGACTATATGACAGCATTAAGAGAAAGTCATACAGCAAAGTGAAGTATACTGTACATGCAGATATAACAAATAGGCCTACATATGGGGGACATTAAAGACAGGTTCACAATATTTCAAGTTTGTCAGGTACCCAAATGAACACTGACATACAGACATACAGTATGTTTTTCTTGCTGTAATTCCTCCTGTTCATACTGGCCATTAAGAGATCCCTTCATAATGCACTTTCAATGTAAGTGATGGGGGACAAAATCCATCTTTCTGTGCAAAAATGTATTTGAAGGTTTATCTGAAGCTACTATGAAGCTTCAGCCATCCAAATTAGTAAAATCAAGTAGATATTTTTCAAAGTTACTGTCATTTTAGTTTTTTTGTTACAATCCTTCCACTGCAGCTGAACAGGAAAACACAAAAAAGACCTTTGGAAGATATCCACTTTGAGTAACTCGGTCAGCTGAAGACTCATATTATGTTCAGATAAACTTTTAAATACATTTTTGCTCAAAACGAGAACTGTAGATTTTTACTTACATTGTAAGTGCATTTGGAGGGGATCTTCTAAGTATGAACAGGATGAATGATTACATTCATATGGGCACCTGACTGTTGTTTTAAGGTAGGCTTGAAATATTGTGAACCTAACCTTTAAGCACAGAGCAAACACCAAATCAGTTGTTATTAAGGTTCTTTGAAGACCTGAGGCACCTCACAAGTATTTGGCTCTGCTAAAGCCTTACCAGGTTATTGCTCCAGTCTGTGTTGCCTCCTTTGATGTACACCTTAGAAGAAGAATCCTCTGGGATTTTCTGGAGGTGTCTGACTTGGTCTGAAGAACTGGAAAAAAAATTACAACTCCCTGGGGTTAGTACTCACTTTCCATTTGATTCAGGATGTCTAACATGCTATGCTAGTGGTGAACAAACTGTCACTTTGTAATCACCGATGCTACCGGATCGTCCACTCAGCAGGAGCATCTCATTAGTGCTGAAAGAGCGTGACTCTCCCCATGTTTCATGGCCTTTGCAGCACCTTGTGGAGCAGGTAAATGATGGCTGTGTCCATGTCTGTGTAGGCCTGGTATGTAAATTGGAGGTGTCTGCTGACTCCTTTGCTGAGGGTCTGATGTGCTACCTGACAAGCAGCCTCTCAAAGGGTTTCATTATATCTGAAGTAAATGCCTGTAGTCACACCTGTAGTCTTTCAGGGCAGTGGGGTGTTGCACAATTTTTCTCTAAGCTCTCTACAGATTTAAGGTTAAGTTGGAAATCTAACCTTAGCAGAGAACATCTGCTAACTGATGGATATATGAGCCCACAGACATTAAGACAAACTGTTGTTATTTATGTTGTGTCGCAAAATGTCTTGAATGTTTTTCAAACCCCATGTGGGGTAACTACTGTACTTCTTTCAAAACAGTGGTTCTTTAAATGTAAAAGTAGAAAACAAAAAATGAGAGGTTCCCAACCTGTTTTGTCATACGTACCTCCACAGCCCTGTCAGAGGAGTTCAAGTAACCCCTCATCGAAACCCTCAACCTTCACTGAATTATTTAGAATATAGTGTTTTAATACTATTAATTATATAAAGTGGATACTGTTGTTATGATCATTTAAACTGTTTATCCATAACTTTTAGCTAACTATTTCAACAGTTTATTCATTACTTTTACAGTGTCTAGAGTTTACAGACATGCCAGCAGCTTTGTGAGGCTTTAGGCTACTTGTAGGCACAGTGGTGCTTAATGCTAACATGCTCACAAACAAACATACTAATGTTTAGCAGGTATCATTTTTCCCATGTTCACCGTTGTAGTTTAGTGTGTTAACATGCTAACATTTGCTAATTAACACTAAACATACAGCTGAGGATGAATGTCACTATAATTTTGAATTATTTGGCCATGAACCAAAATATTGAACAAATTGAAAATGTCACACTAGATGAAAAATTAAACAATCAGTTCTTGTAATTCATCCAAAGTACAGACATGAATGTCTGTAATTTCATGACAATCCATCCAATAGACATTTCACTCAAAACCACAAATGTGAATCTCATGGTGGCACTTGAAGTCAAAGGATCACCAAAGTTCAATCCATTTTATAGTTACTGAGATATCAGTTACGGTGGACTGACCCACTGGCAGACTGGTAATGCCATCCTTAGAACCAAGCTGCTAGTGTGGCTAAAAATGCATGTATAGTAGATATATTTGGAGCCAGAGGGTAGCTCTGTAAAATCTAATGGACATTTAGTATTTCCTTTAGCTACGACTTCACCATGAGCCTAGAAGCTAAGAAGAAATGTTAGGCGAGCGCTGTATATTTTGGATTCTTGCCACCTAAATGAGATTATTTCTGCCACCATGCAGCTCTGCCTCTGAGAAATAACTCCTGTGTTCCACTGAGACACAGTGTCAGGTCGTCACTGGGCGGCCACAGCTGTGTAGTAAAGCACGAGTTGAACAATAATCAAGGTTTTAATAAAATTTCATTGAACTGTTTGCCTCTTGGATGAGGATATACTGTACCATGCCACGAAGAGTGTGAACCACATTTTATTTAGCATTTTGATTACATATTCAGTGATATAGTGGTGTACTGCATGATCCAATGCTGCAGAACATGCATTTCTGTGTTGTGCTTGAAATAATATATTTTTGTTCCAATAGATGTCAGTCTTACCTCATTGAAGATTTCCCTTCTGTTTTGGTCTAGAACTGTCAATGTTTGATTAATATGTATCTCAAATTGGAAAATGTTCAACATCCCTTACACCAATAAGATTCCATCAAAAAACATTTATCTTATGATAAATCATAAGTGACCATGAACGATGACAGTTTCAAGGGACGTGAGTTGACAAACAAAGCAAATTTCTTGATTTAAAATTGGATACAAAATTGATTTAAAAAAAAAAAAAACAATCTGTGACAGAATTAAAGTGTGGATATAAAATGCTGCATGAGAGAAGCCTTCACAGGGGCAATACTGCTGTTGGATTTAAAAAAAAGATGCAATACATGCAAGCATCCTGTTAACATATCATCTATGGAGTGTGCACCATGAAAAGTGTAAAAAAAAAAGCTTTTTAAACACTATTTCAGGAGCATATTTGCAGACATGATTGCATATGCATGAATTGTAAATATACTTGCCAAGTAGTGATCATCAATATACCAACAAGCGCTGGCTGATCTTTTCATCTTTTCAGCCTTGTTTCAGCTGTATGATGAACCGAGCACAGACAGCTTGGGGAAGAAAGCACATCCCATCTGTTCCTGAATAACAGTCATGATTAGAATATTCACAGCGTTGCCTCTAGACACATACAAGATGTAGTTTTTGTTGATAAGCAAAAACTGTGTTACAGTATAGCACAGTAATCTTTTCAGTGAGATCATTTTCTGGTCCAATCCCGACCATTGTCTCTTTTACTGAGCTGGTCACCAAGATGAGTAAAACTTTAATGCAACTTGAGTTTAAAATGCTAATTCAACAAGCGATCTTTACGCTGAAACAGATATATAAGTGTCTGTACTGCAGCAGTAGCTTGCACATCCTGCAGCTCGCCACAGCTCAGTGTGAGGCGTCCCTTCCTCCCAAAAATAATATTGCATGGAGAGATTTGATGAAATGCATGTTGTGTCCAAGCCGACCATGTTACATTATTTCCGGAGAAATAAATCTGGCTTCGCAGACACACGTTTGATATGTGGCAAGGAACAAAACAAACAAATATTCTCCTGTAATAGAATTTTAAATCCAGGAACAAGCGTCAATCTAGTTCCAGGAAATCAGCCCGAAATGTGTTCCAGTGGGGCACAGGGACAGTGATGATGACTCCATTTTTAGCAGTATGCCTCTCCTTGTTGTTCTGGTACATTGTCCATTTCGACCACATATGTTGTTGTGCCCGTGGATGGTTTGTGGCCGTTGACCGGCAGTTCTGGCGGTGCCTCGGCGTACGCGGGCACAGCAGTCAGGTACATGTCCCACATCTGCTCGGGGAGATCCAGCTCCATCATCTTCTGCTTGACCATCAGGCTCTTCTCGATGTTCCGCCGTTTGTATTTAAACTCTATGATGGTCTTTGTGTATCTGTTCAGCGCCGTCACTGCAGAGCCCATGCAGGTGCCGAAGGAGCCCCACGCTAAGCTGAGAAGAGGTTTGAAAACAGGATCAGACTCAGCCCCAGTTTGTGCCTCTCATGTATTAGCATACATTCAAGTCATAGAGGTTTCTTTAAAAGATAATTAAAGGGATGGTGATTTGCTCTAGTTTTCTTATTGTCAACAAATCTCATGTGCAGAACCAAACCACGTTCCTGCACATGCTCAGTGGTGTCTGCCTTACACAGAACTACTCTCTGGACACTGAAAATGTGATTGCTGTTATCAGTCTTTGGAGCCATTTATAAACAATCTAACAAGACCAAATTCTGTGGCTCACTGACATGTTTTTAATAGTTTTTGGACAACCACGGAGGTCTACAGCTCAGATGAATAAGATATATGAGGCTTTGGATACATTTTTCCTCATCAGCAGATGGAATATTTTTTCATCCAGATGGTTTGAAGAGTCTTTGGGGATTCTACCTTCAGAACAACGGTAAATGTTTTCAAACAACCTTCTGGGCTTTCCAAACATCATCAGTTAATTATATTTACAGAAAACGATGGTTACCTCTGTGAGACGAATGCTAACACATGAGAGGCACAAACTGGGACTGTATCAGATTAAACTTTGGTTTACAAAATAGCCCCAATGAATAGAGATAGGTATTTTCTGCTTTGTTGTTTGTCTTAAACTAATGAGCTGGGATGACACATTTTTACAGTACATGTAAGAAGCTCTTACACATAAGACCAGCTGTAGTCCCAAGTCTTGGGCCTCCAGTCTTCTGGCCCCATAGCTACAGCCAGCTGGAATATGGTGGTGAACATCATGTGGGCCACCATCCCACAAAGGCCTGAAAACAAGAGAATATCAAAAATATAACAAACATTTGATGGTTCCAGGTTCTCAAATGTGCTGTTTTATTGTCTTACATTATAGTAAATGTATGTATGTAATGTAAATATTTTGGGGTTTAGAAGTGTTGGTCAGAAAAAACATTTGTCGCTTTCAGTTTTCTTACATTTTACAGACCAAATGATTAATCGATTAATTGAGAAGATAATCTGCAGATTAATTGAAACACTCAAGAAGCCAGTCATTCAGCTCCTACTTGAACTCATAACAAGCTCTGAAATGGCTCTCGAGGAGTAACTGATTCAATGAGTAACTACACCCAGGCTAATGATTCTGTTTAGCAATCTGCCATCTAGAGGTAGCTGCGTGATCTGTCCCCACCTTTTGCAGTACAGTGTATTATATGTACAAGTCTGCAGTGCTACATCACAGGTGAGAGTGGCCACAAGTAGTAATATTGACCACACCTGTCCACACCTGTCTGTGATGATGCATATTGACAGAAGTGCAACAGTCTTGAACCTTTCAACCCATAAAGGACAGCGGAGCAACACTTTTCCTCCATACAAGATTTAGTGTGCAGTTTATCTTTATTTAAAACTGACATTATTTACATTTTGTTGATGATAAAAAAGATAATAATGATTTATTGATCAGTTGATTTCACCCACATTTAATGATTAATTTTAACTGTGTAAACAGTTAAACACATAATGAAATGCGCAGATTGTAGTCTTCTTCCGCATGAGCAGATCTGTGAAGAACAGATATTTACTGACAGGACATTTGGAAATGTCCTGTGGACACAATGTTGAAGTCTGATGTAACATGCTCTGACTTGCAAAAACTGGGATGTGTGGTATTCACAGATTGTGGGTGAGGTGAACTGGCCAGTGCCTCTCTGTCCTCTCCCCCAAGTCGGATGCCGGCCCTCTCTCACCCAGCAGTCTGCCTCGCCACAGCTGCTTTTCTTGGGATTAACTCGTAACAACAGGGGGGGGGATGAGGGTCAGGGGATGGGGGAGCAGAGTGGGTGGGAGGGAGCTCCTCTGGGCAGGTCTTGGCACGGCCCAAAACCACTGCCCCGGCTCCAATCCGATTAGTACACAAACCAGCAAATCCTCCAAGGCAGTGAGTGGACACAGTACAGTTCACTGCTCAGTATGCTCACTGATGCTGCTGACGGTCAACTTCTCCTGCTTCAACCAGCCTGACCTGCTGCCCTGATCCTTTTCTTACTCATTTACTGCAATGTTGTCTTTCACAAAAATGCATCCCCATGTTTACTATAGAGGGATTTTTAAGGGATTTTTTAGGAGTGCAGATGTTTTTGAATAAAATCAAAGCATACATCTGCTTTAAAAATGTGCATTATATTTAGTTTTGGAAAGAAATTCTAGAGCTGCATTGATTAATTGGTTAGTTTAATGACATAAAATTAATCAGCAACCATTTTGAAATTATATTTCAAGCAAAAATGCCAACTATTCTCTGTTTCCAGCTTCTTAAATGAGAGGATTTGATGCCTTTCCTTGTCATATATGATAGTAAACTGAATATCTGTGTTTTGTACTGTTGTTTGAATAAAACAGGTATTTTGAATATATCCCCTCTGGCTAGTGGAAAGTTTAAGGTGCTTTTTTCACTATTTTCTGACATAATTGAGGAAATAATCACCAGATTAATCAATCTGAAACTAATGAAGCAGCCCCATTACTCTTCCTCAACTCAGCCGTGATAAGAGCTATTTAGAAACTGCAGTGACTCGCACAGCATTTCACACTTGTATGAATGTACTGAATTTATTACCCACAAAGCACAGATGAATAGAAGCTTTTTGAAATTCAGACATTATTCCAAAAACATGAACGCTATTAAGTAATCCAGATTTAAGGCAGGAACCTATAAAATGATGCTTTTACGTGTACAGTTTTGATTGATCTGTGCCAGTTGGTACGTTATTAACCCAACATCATTCAGTGTAAAACTCTCAGACTTTTTGAGTTTTAGGTAAACGAACAATTGTCACAGGCAGAGCTGCAAACATAGTCTCAGGGAGTGGAGTTATAGGCGTCACAGTTTTTAGATAACTACAAAACAAGCAAACCTGAATGGTAATGTACGGAGGCTTGAGTGTGCGACAGGAAATAATGAGTAATTTTGTCAATGGTTAATTAGAATCTCTTAGTTAACTGATGCGTTTAAAAAACATTTTGGAATATCGGAAAAAAATGTCAAATCATAACTGTGCCCATTAATAATTTTATTTACTGTAATTGGGGGCGTCTGGTAGCCTGTTATTAAGGAAGCATACCACATAACCATAAAGCCTGCAGTTCGTTGCCGGCTGCGGACCGCTGTTCCAGGTCACATGTTTCCTGTCTCTCTGCACTGCTCAACTGTCAAGTAAAGGAAAAAATGCCCCAAATTACTGCCAAGAATTTTATTTAATTGATTTTGGCTTCTTCATTACTGACGATTATTAATCAAAAATCTCATTGTGTAAATATTTTGTGAAAGCACCAATAGTCATCCCTACAATATTGTCGCAATATCAATATTGAGGTATTTGGTGAAAAATATGATGATATTTGATTCTGTCCATATCATCCAGCCCTACTAGCTGGTGAACATAGTGGAGCATTTAGCAGCTAAAGAGCCAGATATTTCCCTCAGGAGCAAAAACAGCTAAAAGAGAGTGAATATTGGACTTACATTCACCAGGTGGACAGAAACACGACTCTAAATAAATTATAATGTTGCTCTGTAACTGCTGGATGTGGAAATAAGCAACAGTTTGCTAAAAAGTTCAACATATTAACTTAAAAGTTGTGTTGACAAAATCTAAATTAATATTGTAAAGGCAGTGATGTTTAAAGAAGAATCATCAGCTTTAAATGTCAGGAGAATGTTTTACTTTATTTATATACCTACTGTAAAGATCAGTCAGCCAACAAGCTAACTGGACACTTGTCTTTTGCACTGTGACTCCAACTTGGCCAGAGAAACTGCAGGTCTGTGGGCCTGCCCGCTGAGATTTACCTCAACCAATGAGAATATTTCTCCCTCCACAACAGCTCTGCCTCCAAGCAATGTTTGTATAACTGCAACTTCAATCAGACTCACCACGGGATTTCTATGTGTACCAGCTTTATCACGGCAGTGGGAGGTCGGCACCAGCTGCTTTCATTCAAAGCCCACGCCAACATCACACAGTATCCCCGCTGTCGACTTGTTTGAATAACACAGTGATGGATAAAAAAGAAAACACCTGTGCTCCTTTTGCAGCATTACCTGACAGGGCTGTGCACAAGGCAGCGAAGGCACTGAGCTTCAGTTTGTTCATGACACTAAAGCAGGGACACTGCTCCAGCATCATCAGAGTCCCGCCTGCGAAGAGCAGGGTGAGGTACAAACTCTCCGCCACTATACACAACCACAGGACCCCTGGGAACACAGAAGAGAGACGGAGAGAGGGAGGAAGGGAGGGAGAGAGAATTGAGCTGTGTTGTCCTAATAATACCCTGTCCCTGCTGAATAATCCCATTTGTCTGAAGGCAGACATGTGTGTTACTACAACAGGTCTGCTCATCTCAGGTCTGAGATTCTCAACCTGATCGTCAGGACTGGACGGATTTATAAAATCAGGACAGCAGCTACTGATGTTAGATGCTCATAACATGCAAGGCTTGCAAAAATAAGATTTCACTGTATTGGTATGAAGACTAGTTCCTGGTAGACTGAAGATAATATAACAAAGGAACTGGATGTGTGGGCTGAGTATTTTTTATCCCATATCACTTTTAGTACATTTTTTCAGAAATTGTGCCAATCATCATTTTAATTTGGGGTGTTTATAAATACATGATTAATTGGTTGATGGTAGGCATCAAGGTAAATGTTGAAATTTAGAAGATTATTGATTCTGTCAGTCATGTTACCGCTTTAACATGACCTCTTTAATATGCTGTCAGTGTTCAGGATTGCATCACAAAATGACATCCATAAAATTTACTCATATTTTATCATTTTATATTTCCATAATTTTACCAACCTCTTTCATGTTCAGGTGCAATCTCTGAGAAGTCTCGACAGTCAAACCCTGTGATCAGACAAAAGAAGACAATCAACAGTAAAGTCAGTTCTTGTTTTGGAATGAACTCACACTTTCTTACTTTTTGCTGCACAATTGTAGGAATAACAAAACATGTCAGATATGAATACTTTGGTTGTTATAGTACATAGAATTAAGGGAAGTGAATTATTAGTCAAAATTAGATGTTGCAGCAGCAACTACAATCTAGTAAACAGAGCTGGAATAAACCAACAGGTATGATTCAACATAATGCAACTGTTAGGAAAGTGAAGAGCAAAAGGGAAAACTGTGACAGCATTTTTATAGGATGTACATCTGTGCAAAGTCACACATACTGTACATACAGAATGGACAGTATACTGTATAGAGAAGCAGTTGAGAATTGTCATAAATCTTCTCAGCACATCAAATATATTTAATCTGCAGGAAATAAAATAAGCAGAACATGTGGAATTTGCTGCTCAGTTCATCCAAATGTGTGTAAAGGTAATTATTATATCACCAGTTCTGCTGTTTTATAGATTATCACTGATAAAGTCTGCATATAAATTTACTATGTAAGACTTTATTGGCCTTATAAACATTAGATGCTCAGTCATAACCCTGCTCTTAAAGAAGAATTTAAACTGCATTATTACAATAATTTTGGACAGTGAAATCAATTTGTACAAACACAGACAACCGAGAAAGACTCAGCTGTAGATATGAATTATCATCAGGTGAGTTACTCCTTTAACTCTGGCTTAGCGAGTGAATCTGTTTAATGCAGAACTTACAGCAATGAATCAGAAAATGTGCCCAGATCCCAGTAAAGAGTCCCAACAGTTGTTCCATTATTCACTGGAGATGATCCAGGATTTGTCTCCAGATGTTTTGTCTCTATTGTTACTTAAAGAGAGACTTGTTCAAATTAACAATTTAATATGAGCTGTACAATGTTAAATATATACAGTATGCAAATTGTATTTTACTTCCCTTTGAGAAATATATTTTTCCCTTTGAGAAATATATTTTTTATAGCTTGGTGTTTTGTTTGCATATATACTGGTCATATTGGTGGAAGTCAGTACTGTATATTAAACAATTTGTCTCAAGGTTGCACACAACCCTTATATTATATCCTTATATTTTACTCTTATTTACTTTATTGTAGTCTTATTACCAGAGATTATGAAACCAAATGGGATGGCTTGCATGCAACGCTAAGAGAAATTATTTTAATCCGGTTCTGACTGCCGGTAGCTTTGCAAGCAACGTTAATAACAGAATCTTACAAATGAATAATGCGTTTGCTTATTCTGCATTTTGACCCATAATTGACCCATACAACAGATACTTCCTGAAATACACACAGACATACTGGATACATCTTCTCTGTTATGCAATATTACATGGACATTTTGGACTCTTTTTAGCTCTTGCAGTTTCCTGTGGCATTAAGTAATTTGCACACCATCAGTTCAAACTCTAAAGGTCTTGTCCTGATAGAAAAGTTATTAAAGAGACTTTCTGATCACGACTAGAAGATTTCTATTGTGTATTATTTCACTGCAGTTTGCAGGACAGCCTGCTGTTGTCTTCTGAAGCAAAATTTACAGAGTAAAGTGTGTAATATTTCAGCATTGGAGGACAATCACTGGACCTGTCATACTTTGTGACAGTTTTATTAGCTGGAGTTATTCATCCAAACTGCAGGTATACAGAAAATAGAAATATATGAGTTTTTAAAAAAATATTCTGTTTGATGGGGTTTAGCTTTGACTTTGATTAAACCTGAGCACAGTAAGTGGAAAACTACAGCCCATCATGCAACACATGGAACATTTTTTGTGGTTAGCTGCTGCAACATCTCACAGCATGACAGTAAGGGATACAAATACATTAATAGGGTGAATATTTCTAAACTGTACGTTGGTACTTAGTCTTGTCTTTGCAAGAAGTGCTTCCTCCATCATCACTTCCTGTTTTTGAACACCTAGCCGAAGCTGTCAGTTGGTTGTCTTACCGTTCATGTCAGCGGCCTGCTCACAGGAGAAAAATATGCCTGTGTGGAACTTCCTCAGTAGAAACTTCTCCTCGCCAGTCTCAAAGATGTACTGGACCAATCGGCTGTCATTGATGTTGGAGCTGTTGAAGCGGATGCAGAACCACTGCTTCACCTTCATCGGCGGTCCTGTGCAGAAGGGCTTGGGCACCTTCCTGGTCCCCTCACACCAGTAGTTGGTGGTCACCGCTGATAAGGCAAAAGCGAACGCCACAAAGTTGAGGGTGAGTGCCAGAGAAGCCCGCCGTCCACGCTCTAGCCTCATGGTCGAGGCCAGGCCAGATGAGATGAAATGAAAAGGCAACTAATCCTGGCTTTCGATATGTAGCCACCGTGTTTCGCCTCCCAGCAGATATATCAAATCTTCATAATCTTGTTGCGTTTGGGGCTCCTTGGGTGAGAAGGAGAATTCTGTGCATCCTTCCGCTGACTCTAATGATGTGCTACCACCTTGATTAAAGGATTCATTCTCTCTACTTCCACAGAAACAATAGAAATCCATTGCACTGCAACGACTCTTTGTTTTTCTCTGCTTCATTTCAACTCTTCACTCTCTGCTCGTCCAACCCCATCGCTCCTCCCCTTCTACAAATCTGTGCCTGCAATATCATCTATTACAAATGGCAAATTATATTCCAGACTTCCTCTGAGCATATTAATAAAAAAGATTACTATGATCTTAGATTATTATCCAGATTATTCAGGTTCTTCCTGCTTACATTTCCCTGATTTTTCTGCATTTCATGTCAAAGCAAATCTCAGAGTAATTGCAGCCACAGACATAAGATCAAATGTTTTACAGTCAGTGACCCATGACATAATGTGTACAGTCTCATACGAAAATCCGTCCATAATGTGTGTGCATGCAGGGAAAATCTCTTCATGTCTAATAGCGTGCTGAAGTGGGACGCACCGCTCAAATGAAGACAAATTACTTACAGGAATATGTGAAGGAGATGACAGATGTTAGGAGGAAACATATGCTGCCTTTGCTCTGAAACATTTGTCTTTTCCTCTCTATAATTTTCCATCACTCCTTTAAATGTGTCATAAAATTCTGCAGCTCAGACCTTCAGTAACAAACGTGTCACCTTTGGTTTGAGCTGCAATTTACTGCAGGTAAATTGTTGTCATTTTGAAATGGAGTTTCCCAAAGTCTTGCCAATATCAGCTCAGAGTTGTCTGAGATTTTATGTAGGACAAATGAATAAACAACACTGATTCCCTTCCTGGGGACTGGTATCCCCAGAGGGATAGCAACATAAATCTGACAGGTTGTGAGATGATAAACAAGATAAACAAGTAATCTGCTACAGAAATGATATTTTTTCTCACTTCATTTTAATTTTCTTGTAAAATACTGGATAGTTTTAGCTCTAAAGGCCTCTGATGGATGGGAGTTGGATGGATGTCAAAATTTTAATCTGTCCACTACTTTGGTTTATGACTAAATACCTGCAAAACTTTTTTCATTACCATTAGCCTCAACTGTACTGTGTGTTGAGTGCTAATTAGCAAATGTTACTATGCTAACAATTTCATGCACCCCAACTCACCGTGAAGCGAGGCTCTGATGTCACTCAGTAAGTGAACATGGAGATCAACACCGTGAATGTTAAGTAATCAGCTTTAGGCTATATAGTCATTTCTCCTGTCTAAAAACACTGTAAATAAAATAAGACTGATTATCTGTGTAGACTTTAAAATGAATCATAAATGTTGCAAGCTAGTTAACTAGCTATATGGAGAAGACGAGTTTCTCGCGGTCAGCCATGTTGAATGTTTCCTTTTGGCGCCATGAGTCATGAAACGCTTCGAGCTCAGGATTTATAATTTTCAACTTGGAAGTTTTTGACCTCCAACTTGAAAGGAACGCACCATAATTTATGCTCGATCAGAAGTAGTTTGTACGACGGGTTGATCCATACGTCAGAAATCAAAAGTGTTTATAGTTTCTCCGAATGGCCACGCTCGAGGGTGGAGTGGCCGCCATAGAGACGTAGAGGGTGTGATATCATTAAAAACAGGGATAACAGCCCGGATATTTCAGATAGTCTCTTGAAGAGGGCATTCTTAGTGTTGCACTTGGTTTTTCACATGAAACGTGACAGAAATAGTTGTGTCAAGACTGAAAAAAAGAGAGCTAGAGGGAGATGTTCAAACCCTGGCTCCTTTCTCATCTCTTCATAGCTGGCCAATCACACCATGAAGCGGGTGTGAATATCGGATTATCGGTTTCTGAAAATTACCAAAGTGGTCGGGGTTTCTGATGCTATTCGACCATCTGACAAACAGTTCTGATGGAGTATATTAAGTCTTGTTTCATAATATCTACTCTTAACTTGGAAATAAAAGTTGAATATTCCCTCAATCATAGCAACCTTGTCATGTTTTCTGAGCCAAATCCAAAATACATTGAATGAGAAGGTTAAAGCTTAAAGATATACAAAGAACAGGAGGAACGATGGGGTTGGACGAGCAGATTTAAATCCTCTAGTTGCGAATCACAACATTGACCATGTTAAACTCATGTAGGTACAATGTATACACAACCTACACGGCCACAGCCACAGTTGACTGAGGTCATATTAAATGACCACAAGTCCTCTGAATGTAGATTATTAATGTGTGTTTATTTTGTTTTTTTAAATAAACTGCTGTGTCGCAAAGAGTTTTTAACTAGACTTATACACTTACTGTATACCCAAGTGTATAAAGAATGTATTGAATATTGGTTTGATTAAGACATTAAATACATGTGATGTTTTTTCTTATTGTGTATCTGTATGTGTTTTAAACTGCTCTCATTTTATAGTGGTACCAGATGTGGGCTGCATACCAACAAAACTCTGATATGAGCAGCAATTCAGAAATTAGCATGAGGATCTGACAGTGTGAGCATACAGCAAAGCCTTTAGTCTAGCTTTCTTTGCAAGAGAAGTATTTGTATCTGAAAATTTCGATTCACTTCCTAGTAAATTCGTGACAGCAGTACATTGAGTGACCAAGTCGTCGCCAACGTCTCACAAAGTAATTCCCCTGAATACAAAGAGATTATTCTGAACATTAGCTTCCATGTAATAAAAATGTAAACACAGGGTGAATAAGTCCAGCATTAAACTTGATGAAGCAGTAAGCCTGTTGTATAGTGAATATTTCCTGGACTCATCCTTTTTACATAATAAATACCTGCCAGAGGGAACTCATTTTGAGTAAAACCCTGTAATATCAGAGTCTACGACGGCCAGATGTGAGATTTAAATATCTGCCTATTCCCCTGGGATGCTCAACATGCATTTTATGACACAAACCTAAATGTTATGTGATTATATAAAATTACGCGATGATATTCTAAAGACTAAAGAATGATTTGGGGTTTTCTAATATGATTTTGCGAAGGTAGATTTTTCCACTCATTCATAAAAATTCATAGTCATGTTTTAAAAAATGGGTCCTTGATTTCAGATAGAGGTAAACAAAAGCAGGTTTTTCTAATTTCCAGCTGGTGAACATCAGTTTTGCTGAAATGTCATTGGCAGATTCATCATCTGAAGCTAGCTAACTAAGCTAATGTTAATGTTAAGTCCATGTGTCAGTTGGAAACACCTCCTTCAGGTGACTTTTTAAAAAAGGCTAAACCTGCATGTCCCAAAGGCAAAAAGTCAGCATGATTATAGAAGTTGAAGACATGAAAATAAAGGAACATTATTGCTCTTGAATTGCAGTGAAGAGTCAGTTAGTCCTAGTATTATAAGTATGTTTGTTTACTTAGCTCACATAGATGGATCAGCAAAACAGAGGTTATTTATACTTTATCGTTTGTGTTTTGTATGTTTCAATTTTAATGTTTCAAGGGAAAGAACTTTTAGGAAATGGACAGTGTGTTTGGTGAATGCTATTTCGGTTAACTAGTTTTGCTGGGAGCAACTTCACTGTTAGATTTTCCAGATTTTTAGCATATTTTAAAAAATGCCAAGAAAAAGGAGACAGACAAACATCAACACCAGGTTAATTCTATATTTCAGCCTGTAAAGCAGGAAAAAAGTGCACTGTAATGAATGATCGGCCAACATAGAAAATAAGAGAACAACATGCATTCATTGGGATGAAAGCAGCTTTAGTTAAATCGGGGAATCTGTCCCAGTTGAGAAAAAACAACCGGCTCCCATTGATCCTTTGCAAGCCAGTCACAACATCTGATTCACACACATACAGTATGAATTTTGTTGTCCTTGCACTATTATCCTAAATACATAAATAAATGTTTAGGTCTCATTTAATATTAATCAGACATTTTCATCCAAAAGCATCATCAGCAAGGGAGGATTTTAGGATTCTTAGGCACATGTAACACCTCTGTCGTATGGTTTTAATCTAAGTGCAGTACTGAGAATAGCTTAGACACAACTCCAACACTCCTCCATTGCACAGCTCATACACTCATCTTGGTTCTTTAATTGCCTTTACTTGCTGTGGTTTTGGCACCAGTGCAGCAGATGGTCTTGCAATCTGGCCTGAGACTATTACACTGGAGACATAGATAATCTCATCCCATTGTGGTGGAGCAGCTCACACCATGCAGGGCTTCACAATGACCCCCAGCTGGATCTATCAAGACTCATGTTATAGTAAAAATGGTTTTAAAAAAGGCGGGTAAACTGTGAACAATCAATCTTTTGCTCACCTATTCTCTTACAAAAGCTAATTTTATATAACTCATTAATTTCTCTTCACTACTTATTATGATGTGTGCTTACAATCTACTTTTAAAGGTGAATAAAAGCACCTAAAATGTGGATACTCTTAGTTGTTTTTCCTTTTCTACAGTTGTACAGCAACTAATGAGGTAATATTTTATTACATTATCAGTGATTGTTATGTCCTATCAGATATAGATTTTCAACTGTTGATGCATTTTTAACTCTAATAATCGATTTGGGTATCTAGAGATGACCGGGCTTCTTTAACAGCTTAAAAACATTATTTATCAGCTTGATACAAATTTTTATGAGAGTTGCTTAAAAACATGATTTTGAACTGATTACATTTTTCAGAAGTCGATACAGAAAATTACTTTTTACTTCTGTTTGAGGTCCCCAGCGATAAAACATGGTTCAAAAACAAAGTATTTTCATTGTAATCCATAATGTTGTTGACTTTGTGACATGGTTTTAAATCCTTACATGAACACAGTAACCAATGATGAATCTGCAGAATAATAACTAAAGCAAGAGCTGCTACCACTGATTATTTTCATTATTAAATACTCTAACAATTATTTTCTTGATTATTCTGGTAAAAAACAAAGTAAGTAAAACAGACAAAGGATTAAAACATACATTTTAAAATAAAATAAAATATGGGAAATGTGAGAAGAAAAACTAAAAAAAGGAAAATGACACAAAGATGGATAGAAGGCAGAAAAGAGGGTTAAAACAGAGGGAAGCAGGGTAGTGGCTAAAGTAAAGGAAAATAAATATGCAATGTGCAGTAAAATACAAAACCTTCATAACCTGCTTCTTCTATTACCAATCATATTACACATGTAGCTTTATCCTTAATCAACTGGGGTACCTGCAGACCACAGAGGTATACTTTTTGTTATATCTTACAGGTGCTTCATTCTCTCATTGCAACTTTCCATGACTTTGTCAATCATTTTGTTCCCAATGACTTCATATCATTGTTTCTGTTTTAATTAGTGCTTTTAAAAAAACAATGTATTGGTGTCCTGGGGGACCCCAGTAAAAAGCAACCAATTCCACCTATGCAGTTTTAATAGATGGAACTATTTATTGAGTTCATGTTTGCCGTGGGTCCTAGTTTAAAGTATCACACACTATCGCTCTGTCAGTGTTTTTCAAGGCTTTGTGGAAAGATTGTATGCAATTTGTATTAAAGAAAAGTATATATTTTCATTTTACACAATATGCAAATTAACTGTAACTTTCCTAAAATAATAACAATCAGTATTTTTTTCCAGATGACATTAATTACATAACAAATAATGTTTTGAGAAGAAATAAGTTTTGCTATGATGGTTGTTTTTTACAATAGATTATTCTTGGGGTCAGGGACCCCAGTCGGTTGTCCTTGGTAGGATGAGGGTTATATAACTAAATATTATTATCATTAGTAAGTTGTTGCCCAGGGATGGCAGATGGTACTGCTGGGTAAGCAATAAAATGCTGCAAAAGGTATAAAAAGTCTCCCAGATGTTGACCTTTAAAGTGTTAGCCACCTGTTGTGTTTAATCATTTGCTTATACCTACAGTATTTAACTGTGTCTTTAATGAGGTGTCATAATAGTGTGACGTGGTTATCCCCTTAATCTTCAAGACAGCTGTCTGGATTTAGAGAGTGATGACCATAATCCCATTTGGCACCTTGAGGGGCTGCCAGAGTGAACACAAAGCAGAAACCCAAACGAGTGCCACAGAGGTTTTACCGCCAAACTGCGAGGAGCAAGAGGACAGAAAGACAAGAAGAAGAAGAAGTAGGGAGAAATCTCAGCTTTGTGAAAGTCAGTTTGCAGCATGGGGAATACAAAGAGCAGTGCTTTGTCGAAGGAGATCCTGGAAGACCTGAAGTCCAACACCAAATACTCCGAGGCTGAACTCTGCACCTGGTACCAGTCCTTCCTGAAGGAGTGTCCCAGTGGGAAGATCAGCAAGCAGCAGTTTGAGGGCATCTATGCCAGCTTCTTCCCGAACGCAGACCCCACAGCCTACGCTCGGCACGTGTTCAGGAGTTTTGACACCAATGCAGATGGCACTTTGGACTTTAAAGAGTACATTGTCGCTCTGCACCTCACCTCCGGTGGAAAGACTCTGCAGAAGCTGGAGTGGGCCTTTGCCCTGTATGATGTGGATGGGAATGGAACCATCAACAAAAATGAAATCCTAGAGATTGTTAGGGTACCTTACCTTCTTCTTTCACCATGGTGGACGAGAAAAAACAGTCTATTTACTGCTCACAACCTGAAGTATATTTGATATTATATTCTGTCTATATTTGATAGAAATGTCCTGTTTCCCTGCAGTAATTACTCACTTCTACTTCTATTCAGCCTCTGTCCAAAAACCTTTCACATCTTTTACTTGGATAAACACTGAAAACAAGATGGTCCATTGCTCCAAAATTTGGTTTAATTAAGATAATTTACCACCTTATGTATTGATATTTTAGGCCTTTATCTCTCATAGCTAAATTTCTCTAATGGAATAAATTGCCTCTATTCAGTAGCACTTCTGCCTTGTGATGAATGAGACAGTAATGAATCCATAATGTTGTTGATTTTATGACATGGTTTTAAATCCTTATATGTACACATTGTATACAATAATGAATCTACAGAATAATAATCAGGCTAAATATCAAGGCAAGGGCTACTACCACTAATTTTTATTTTAATCATTATTAAATAATCACCTATTATTTTCTTGATTAATCTAGTAGACTGTAAAAACTCTTTAAATCGCTCATGTGGTCAAACAAAGTCTAAATCCAGAGGTATTAAATTTACAGTTATACAAAGCAAAGAAAAGCAGCAAATCATGACATTTGACAATCTGGACCCAGTAAATATTTGGCTTTTTTGCTTGATAAATTAGTTAGACTACCGACTGATTATCAAAATTGATAAATTTTCAACACCAAATTGAGGTAATTGTAAAGTTCATGGATACTTCAGAGACTTTAGGGTGTTATTTTGTGTGATTGTTTTGTATTTAATGATGAATTTCAGCATGAACTGTTGAACACATCTTATAAATTACTTTCATGCAGTCAATATTCAACATGATTCCTGCTGATGACCAGAAGAACCTACCCGAGGATGAAAACACGCCAGAGAAGAGGGCTGAAAAAATCTGGGAATTCTTTGGGAAGAAGGACAACGGTAATTTACACATTTTTAACTCTTTACCAGCTGCTTTAAAGCTTCTCTATGCTGCCAGATGTGTTGATGCCGCTCTACTTGTTCTGTTTTTGTCCTTTCACAGATAAAATCTCGGAGGGAGAATTCATTCAGGGTGTGATGGACAACAAGGACATCCTGCGGTTGATACAATATGATGAACCTCAGAAAATTAAAGACAAGCTGAAAGAGAAGAAGCAATAGTACACGGGCAGGAAAAGAGCCCCTTCTTGTGGTTTTAAGACTGTTTTATTCTTATGTTTACACTCTAACATGATCTGGCTGCTTGTCCGCTTGACCCACGCTGCTCATTTTTCTTTTTTGGTCTTAGCAACCAGCCAAACAGTGTTACAGTTTTGTCCATAAAATTGATGAAATCATTACATTTGATACTAGAAAACAGCAACTGAGGAATTCTGGAAATGGCAATTTAAGCCGTGAGTTTAGTGTGGTTACACTGTGGTTCTGTATTAAACATGTAGTGCAACAACATCATTATAAGCCTCTATATCCTGACTTAATGTCCACTCCAATTTAACAGTGTTTGAATGGTGACCCCTCCCCCACCATGCTAGCTAATTTACTCTCTCATGTCTGGCAGCATAACAGCATGTTTTTTCACACCTGGATTCATTCATTTGGTTGACAGCATTAAAGTCGGGACGAGAGCTCCTTATGAAAGGAATTAGGCTCAAGTTAACAATCCGCCTGTATCAGCCAATCCTATTAGGAGCTGAAGGTCAGTTGAGACAAACAACCTTACTCAAGTGTTTAGTTAGGATAATGTGGGTTTGGCACAGTGAAGAATACACTGCTTGAAATTTTAATTTCAAATCCAATCTCATTGCCACTTTTTTGTCATCTTTGTTTTTATTTAGTGTCCTGTTATAAATATTTTTAGCAAGCTAAGTGATTAGTGAATGAATGAATTTCTTATTTTTGTGTCATACCATTTAAGGATAAGGCTGGCGATTTTCTATATTATTGTCAACTAATCTCATGTGCAGAACAATGAATTGATCTACTAACAAGTATTGTGTGTGTATCCAAAGCCTGATATATCTTATTCCTCTGTGCCGTAGACCTCCGTTTTTGTTCAAAAACTATTAAAAACACGTCAATGAGCCACACAATTGCACTGGGTGACATGTTCCTTCATCATAATGAGTTTGGTCAGAAACAGCTCAAAAGATGATCCTGTTTTCAGTCTCAGGAGAGTAGTTCTGTGTAAAGCAGACGCCACTGAGCATGTGCAGGAACGTTGTTTTGTTTTCAGTGCTTCGCTACCTTGGTGCGCTACACATTACAAGCTCTTTGACTTTATACTACATTGTACATTGTAAATAACTTTAAAGTCCACATGAAACGACATTTCGAGAGTATCTAACTTCCATATCGTGATGTATTTCCGAATGAAACAGGATAGACAGGCGGCACATAACGTTGGGAGGAACTGGATCTGAACATTGAAAAGTAGGCGTGTCTCTGTGCCATCAAAAGTTGAAGATTGATTGATGGGTGGATGTCATGATATTATTGGTTGAAACTGGTTGGTTGAAGCCTACGTAAGGACACATCATATCTAGTTTTACAGGAAGAAAACATGATTGGATTTTGATATGAGAATACAAAGAAATTGATTTTTTTGTGTGTTTTTTGGCATATATTGTTAAATAGGTGCACAATATGACAGGAGGTGTGATCTAAAAGGGTTAAAAAGGCATTTTTATTTTCATCTCGACTTTAATATAAGGTCGTCTTATGTAGCACAACAAGCTAGCGAAGCATCACAAACTCTGATATGAGGAACATGTCACTGAGCCATGTGTGGCTCAGTGACTCAAATTTTAATATTTTCTGGTTTCTTTAATCTTCTACTATAGTAAACTGAATATCTTTGGGTTGTAGACTGTCGGTTGCGACAAAACAAGACATTTGAGGACGTCATCCTGGGTTATGGGAAACAGAGACCGACATTTTTCACCATTTTCTGACATTTTATAGACCAACGACTAACTGATTAATTGAGAAAATAATCAACAGGTTAACTGATTATGAATCTAATCGTTAGGTGCAGCAGTATATAGACTCTGAGCACATACAATCAAACTCTGCATCATCGGCTTTGCATCATCTTGTCCTGAAGCCAGTTTTGACTCGGGTTAATACCTGGCCAGAATACTGTATCAGTGTCCATCCAACTGGCTTACTTTCCTTTCCAATCTGTACTGGACTGGATCCAGCAGCGTTTGTAGCCCCAGTAAGCCGTCCAAAAGGTCAAAAGCTTCAGCTGATCAAACAGAAGGGTCAGATGCTGTGTGTGTTTTCCTCTGCACAAAACAATAGTTGAAAAGCATGAAAATATTACTTGCCATTTCTGAAATCCTAACCTCCAAAATACAGTTACATAATGACACATTATGATATTTAATTTTCAAAGAGGAGATTTATTTCGGACACTGCATTCCACAGTACACTGTCTGGACAGAGGTCACCTATGATTAAACATTCTTAAAACATTGGGAACATCGGATTTAATGCACGTCATGAAAATGTTCATCACAGAAGGGCAGTTAACTCAACCGTTACTTCATCATGAAATTGTTGATTCTTGTCAAGAACATTTAGTTGGAACATAATAACTTGTCACATTTAGTGCACAACATTGACACACACTGATAAAACTCTACAACAGATATGCTATTTAAACCTGCGCATGGAGCAGTTTGGGATTAGCGTCAAAGCAAAGTCTGGTCTGATCATACTGAATCTAGTTTACCTGATTCAAATAAAATTACTTTGCTTCATTTAACACAAAAATAATGTTACACAAAGTGAATGTAATGCACATTACGTATTCTCGATGTGTTGGTGATAAGGCAGGTAAGCATTCATTTTTTTAATAGAAACTCTTTTCTTGTGCCTGGAAAGTGGATTGGATTACAACTTGTGATTTGATTGGCTTCGTCCTTTTAAAGAACGGCCACAGAAAGGTAATAATCCAAATAAATCCAGAACAGATAGACCACAACAAAATGTAAAGACAAAGACAGACACACACACATGTAAACACAGACACATACTGTAGGTACATGCAATCTCTGATAAAATGTGTTTTATCTGTGGGATGAGTCCACTGGATTGATCAATAACATCAGATCAATTTATATGACTGGTGAAATTTAAAAATTTCCTACCTTATCTTCTCTTTTGCAATATGTAATTTGTCAATCTGTTGCATGTCGCCCCTTTACCAAACACCATCATGAAGATATTCTCTGTACATTTACCAAAAATAAAACAAACAACATTGTACAATACAAACACCTCATCGGCCCAAAGATCGGAGGCCTGTTAAACATTTGACGGCAAAATACATCTAGCCTGTATGTACAAATGTACACTGATGCAGAGTAGAATATATCAAGGACATTCCAGGTATATAACCGTTAGGCACTAAAAGGTGTTTCAGTGTAACTTGGACCACCTTTTTCCTCCGGACTGATCCAAAATAGACCCTGGCCTAAATCCGATTGACCACATGTTGGGACTTGTGGCGAGCAAAATCAAATTCACATTCCTTAACACTGTGTGTGTGTGTTTTTTCCCTAAACAATTGAGGTTATTGGATATTAACGCTGTACATGCAGATTCTCATTTTTTGTGAGAAAGCTCCTAAATTGATTCTTAGTCACTTACAAGATAGAGAATACCTTGTGTAAATTCAGTGAATGAAACTCTTGCACTATACCAAAACAACCATCATGGTTCCACAAATTGTGCAGCTCTCCATATACAGTAAAAGCAAGATATTCAAAACATGCATTTCCACCAAAATGAACCAGCAAAATATGAAAATATATCATATTCATTCTAAGATCTCAATATGCTTCAATATCGGTATCTAAAATAAAGGCCATATCAATAATCAGACTTTTTTTTGTGTGTGTTTGGTTTACTCATACTGGAAAAGTGTTGATTGAAGCTAAACTAAACGATTCAAAATACATATAATTCTTTAATAGTGTCAACTTTACAACAGGTAAACAGCAGAATATGTTAAATGGCATTCAATAAGCTAATGTTGATTATGACAGGGTTAAAATTTAGAAGGAACATGCTGGTACTTTTATGGTTGATCCATTAGTGTTTTTCTGGACTCAGACTGCGTTAAGTGTGAACCTTTGCTCCTGTTATTCCAGTCAGGATGAGCAGACCTCAGTAGTCTGAACATGCACTGTCCCTGGATCAGTGTTATTAGAAGTGTTCTGGGACTCTGTGGACGTGTTATAATACTGAGTGCAGAATGGCTGATGCCAGGTCAGGATGGTCTAAATGTCCATATCCACAGGCCGAACCTCACCGGTGTTGTTCTCCTTCACCCACAGCTCTCTGTCTTTGGCTGGATCCACGTTCTGCAGCAGCTGGTCAACGGGCTCCACCATCTAGAAATACATAAACATTTGTACATTCAGTACATTCATTATTATCATTACCTCAGCACGTCAGATCAGAGTTTTGCACGGTCGAGTGTCTGTGGTTAATTCAGATCTGTAATAACAGCAGGATGGAGACGACTGAATATTCTTTTTGGGACAACAGAGATTACAGCAAAAATGCTAAATTAGAGTTACAGCGGCTAGTGAAGCAAAGGCTAGGCCGGACGTGACGTAGGGACTTTCAGCTCTCTATTACTCCACACTGAAGCGGTATACGTGGAGGTGTCGTGGCATTTAAAGGGGTTTGAGGGTTCAATGGTTAATTTTTAACCTTTCCGAAACAAAAAACACAAGAGCAAAAGTGTAAGGAATGGATTAACATGAGCTACAAACTTTAGTTTTTCTGGCTAACTAGCTTAGCTAACTAGTGCAACTCAGTTCTTTTAAATCACAGCTGAAGACTTTTCTGTTTGTCGCTGCCTTTTAATAAACCAAATTTGAGGGTTAATATCTTACACTGCACTGTAACTTTTATTCTCCTGTTTTTAGGTTCTTTTTATTTCTAAATTTTAACACTTTTTAATTGTATTTAAGTGTCTTTTTGCCTTGTGTTGCTTTTATATTCTGTCTTGATGCCTTTTATGCTCATTGTAAAGCACTTTGAAATGCCTTATTGTTGAAATGTGCTATACAGATAAACTTGCCTTAGTACCTGCAGTAGAAACGCTAACAGAACAGCTCATCTTTGGCTAACTATATTATTTTGCTGGGTTACTCTTTCAGTTTTTTTGGCATCAACAAGTCAGTTAATATGACAAAATATCATGTGACTTGAAATGTACATTCTACTAGCATATCATCATATTAGGTTTCTGGTGGGTTTCATCTCCGTGGAATTTGTGTCGTCAGCCAGCACACATAGAAAAACCCTTGTTACGGTAGATTCACATGGTGCTGACAGAATACGTCTCGTTAGATTTACGGGGTTTACTCTGGTCTCCTAAATAAGCAGAGCGTCTGGGTGGGCTTCTCTGAGGCACAGAGTGATGACAGCCAGTGTGCTGGATGAAAGGCTGACAGAGGAACACCGAGGGCTCACTCTGTCACAACATCTACACTCTCAGCTGAAGTGGCACGCAAATCACGTCAAAGCCAGTTGCAATCCCTGGTAGATCTAATAATAGTTTGCTCAGTTGTTTGCTGATCAACTCATAGGGACTTCTAGAGAAATGCAAATAATCTCCAATTTAAAAACAATAAACTAGGGCTGTTTACGGTAAAATACTCAATACTCATAGTGTACATCAGTTTGATATTACTTACTACTATAATAAATACTGTTATTGAATACATTTCACATATCTTCATAATATCTTGGTTTTGATTTGAGTTTGACTTTACTTTCTGGGATGTAAAGGCCACTATGAATTTAGGTTATATAGATTTTATGATTTATGATGTATGCATGGTGCAAAGGGAGATAAATTGATATTTGTCAGGTTTACCCTCCACTGTTTTTTATTAAAATGCATTTCTACTCTAGTCTTGTTGTAGTACCTAATTTTGGTACAGTACATCTACAGAAAAATGCAGAAAATAAAGGAAGACAGACTCACACTCTGATTGAACATGTCCGTTTCATGCCGCAGAGTGGTGTACTGGCGTAAATGTTGCTGAATCCACTCGATCCGTTCAACCTCCAGTTTCTCCAGCTCCTGAAGTGGCAGACAAACAAAAGTTTATAGTCAGAAACAGAGTCAAACAGCCGCAAACTTTTACTTTGCCCTTGACTCGAGAGGGTTTTACCATGCTGGTGGTGACCATTTCTTCAAACCACTTGGACTGGGTTTGGTTGTAGAGGTCCACGCAGCGCATCAGGTCATCTCCTGGAAAATAAAGACAGGAATGTGAAGGAGAGGTCAGGGTCAACAAAGGTCTGCTGTCAGTCCTCGAGGAAAGAGTAATCAGCATTTAAAAGGTAATTTGGTTTGGTCGCTCTGAGTGTATTTAATTTTCCAAACCATTCCAATATTTTTTTCCATCTTTGCATGTCTGTTGTTGTTGGTAGGGGTGCATAGTCTGTGGTGCACATGAAGCAAAACCCATCATGGTCAGCAGAGGGTGCTCAGAAATCCCTCCATCTCATGGGAGGAAGCATGGTTGAATGTGGACATGTTCCTGTTACCATGGCTTTGTTTTAAAATGAAGTATGAAATTCATCAAATTGAAGAAATTACCTCACATTTAGCTTGTGCCACGTACAAGCTCTGCTCTGATTTTTATTGTGTTTCCTATTTTTGTGAAAACTTGGTTTCTAGTTCACCACACTGATCCCTTCTTAAACAGGCTCCTTGGGTTTTATTAACAAAACATCATTAACCATCCACTACACTAAACACTTGCCCTTTTATAGACTATAACAAATATTTTATGACTTTACATAAATCTACAGTAGATAACAATGTAAACACAGCTCACGTAAATCCCAATAAATGTAACATCTTATAGACTTACAGTACATGACACAATTTGACACAGTATTGGTGACCCCAAAATCCACACGCAAGCATAAAGGCCGTATGTAGTGGTATAGAACCTGATTCATACCAGAATAAGAAAGGTTAGATATTAATTAATACAGATTATTTATTCCAGTCCAACATCACACTGAACAGCTGCTCAGACTGGCTTCACACTTTAATGACACTTACTGTAAATATCATCTAAGTTTCTATAGTATAGGTTCTTTAAATCGCACCTTCCAAAGTACCAGTCAAAAGTCTGGACACATTTTCCTGCTAGTGTATATATTTATTTTTTTAGTTATAAATGTCTCTCTCCCAGATCCAAATTAGATGTAATTCAAATGCTGCAAGATAATTCAGCTCCTTTCATCCTAAAAACAGGGAGATTTGTAAGATAGTAAAACAGAAAACACCTCTGAGGCTTATTAAAATTCATTCAGTGAAGGTAAAAACACATCCTGCAGCGAGTGCAGTGAACCATAATGACATTTGGCCCAACCTTGAGGTGGCAGCGGTGATCACCGATACAAGGCTGACATCATTTAACTGTGCCTTACGGGTGCTATTGATTAGTGCTGTGAACTGTGACTAATCTACTGAGCGGAAGAGAGGAAGGAGATAAGTTCCTGCACTGCTTTTCCTGTACTGACGCAGGACTATATTAGAGAATAATTACAACATGAACTCATCCTATTTATTATTAAAATGTCAAACACAGAGTATCTCAGGCAGTATTTATTTCTTTTGCTGTGCTGTTTTTTAAAATGTATTTTTAATAGTTTTATGTTATTAAGATGAAGAAAAAAGGTCTTGATGATGATGATGAATATGAGAAATGCTCCTTTTTGTCTGAGCTGACTGGAAGGATGTGTCAGTGTCTGTGTTTGATTGACATTAGCTGGCAGGCTGGACGAGTGCCGGTTTTACGTGCGGAACAAGAGGCAAAGTAAATGAACTTGTACTGTAGCTACAAGTCATGGGCAGACAGTGCGTGTGTATTAGCAGCGGTATTGAAGAGTAACAACATTAGCATCTAATCAGACCGAAGTGACATTTGCAGGTATGTTTACATGCCGTTTAATGCGCTGCAGCTGAGCAGCTAATTAGCTATCTAGCCTGCTGACTTACTTTTAGCGGCGTGCTTTTTCCCGGTGAATGTTTGTTTGGCGACAACAAGCTAAGGTGCAGGACAAGACATGTTCATGTTTGTTGGTGACCAACTCCTATTTAAGCTCCGACTCTGTGACCTCTGACCTGCTTGTGTGGATTTCCGCCGGGCCTTCTTTATGTCCTCCTCCGTCTTGTTGCTGAGTTTGATCTCCAGCTGCTGGGTCTTCACCTCCAGATCCTTCTGCCTGTCTGCCAGGGCTTTACGGGCCTGCGTCACACACACACACACACGCACATCAAGTGTGAACGAAGAAACAATGAGTCATTCAGCATAATCCTCAGATTTACTGTACCTACATCTATTACAAGAGTAATTACAGCCTTTTCATGTTGGCTACTGACATCCGCACTCCGATCCTGGTCTCATCCTTTAATCTATCCTTAATCCATATCACTGAGTCGTTCCTCTTATTCTCTAGTTGAGGCCCCTTTCCAAGGTCATGGTGTAAGAGTGTTTGAAAGGTAAACATACACTAAGATGTGTAAGCCAAGAAAATCTCTTTTTCAACAGACAAAAACAAAAAGAAAACATGTGGGATGGAGTCAGCCTAAACCTACTGATTAGGTCACCTAATGTAGTGGAGCAGAGATGGAGCCAAAAGATAGTTTTTGGCTGGAAGTAATTTTCATAGCTACGATATCTTCAGTGATAGTAAACATTGGAGGGTGGTGTGTTTTTTTAAAGCCTTTCCAAAACCTAAATCACGGAAACAAAAAAGTGTGTTTGTGTGCTGTAACGTAAGCTGCAATCATTGGCGCATGTCCGGCTAACGAGCTTACTACCTACAGTAACTATGCAGCGTTAGCTCCAAGGCTGAGTTAGCATATCATTAGGTGAGCTAACTACGTTACTATGTTTTTTGAAACCCCCGTTCACAACT
The DNA here is from genome assembly GCA_038419695.1 of Scomberomorus guttatus. NCBI lineage: Eukaryota > Metazoa > Chordata > Actinopteri > Scombriformes > Scombridae > Scomberomorus > Scomberomorus guttatus. The sequence goes on from CM076459.1 coordinate 7,426,344, forward strand.
AGCACAACCACTGTGTAGTATTTGCCTGCTTGTGTGGAAGCTGGTCCTGGATACTATGAGAATTTAGGGTAACATTAGCAGCTCTGTCCTGCTCTTTACTGGATTTAGGTACATTTACACTCAAGCAACACCAGCCAATGTTACCCAAGATAGCGTTATGTTTGCCAAACACATCAGTTAGTGTAGTTTTCATCCTCAAAGCCTTATTTTGTCATTGAAATGTTTGATAATACGATACATACAATAAAGCTAAGCAGCCAAACAGGGATATGTTAGGAGTGAAATAACAGTAGGATCTTATATTTTTCTTCTTCATACCTGTAATACAAGACCTAGCTACAGTCCAATACGAGAACAATGCTGTTTTTTTGTTTCCACGTCTTCTATATGGATCATCAGCTGGTAAGGATGCTGACTCGTTGCCTAGCTTTAATCTTTTAGCATCTTGTATGTAGTGTCAAGTGCATATTTAAGATGACTTTTACAAGATTCTTATTTTAAGTCAGGTAGAAACATTAAAAAATCTGCCGCTGACAGCATTTTAAACCAACTCATAGAGCTAACGTTATTAGCAAGCTTACTTCAGCTGATAAAATCTGCTAGCTACAGATGTCATTTCAGCCAGCAAAACCTGGCAGAACAGTCGCCAATTAGAAATGATCAAACATTACTTTGAATTTCAGTGGTAAATCTGCCACCGTTACCATTGTAAACTACATATGTGCTGTGTGAGAAACAGTTGAATAGATATGCATAATTAGGTGAAAATACTATGTGGACTGCTTGTATGTACATATTTTCAATATCTGTCTAAGAAAACAGAGGCACCATAAAAATCATAAGAAAATGCAATTAATAGTGATTAAACCTGCTTCCTCCTCTCTCTTGGCTTTCTTGTTTTATTTTTGGTAGTTTAACTGTAGCGTCCACAATATGCTGCCACCCACTGCAAGATGCTTTTAAAAACGCATGCAATGTAAACATAAAAAACAAAACAGAAATGGTATGTGTATAGAGAGAAAAAGAAATTCATTCATGAAATGATTTAGCAGGTGGGAAGCAGCAACAAAGTGGTGTACTATCCTGTACAAAGTGTAGGAGTTACTGGAGATCTTTTCATTATGTAATCTTTCTGATATAAACAAATATTGATTTTTATTTTCTCTTGCTGACTCTGGAGATTTACTTGGAAATTTGTCTACCATTTGGATGGAAACAATGGTCAGTAAGTAGTAAGGGAAACAGCGTTTAATTTGTACTCTGGCCTTTAACTACGTATTGTATTGGCGTGTCAGATGTAGTACCTTCTCCACACTTGCGTAGCGACTTGCCAGCTGCTTCCTGAGGTCGGCGATGTGATGGTCGTACTTTTTCAGGTCCTTCTTGAAGTTGTCGCCTCTGAACGTCAGCAAGGGTTTCTCTACCTCAGTGTGGAGCTGTGAAAACATGTCACTCAGCTGTTGGTAAAGTACAGTATGGTAACAATGCTTATGTACAGTATCATGTGAAGAAGGTAAAGACAACTTTTGATCTCTGTGTTTAACAATCACCACATAATGATATTCTCCAACCTTGTAAGGATTATAATCCATCAGTGTCCCACCTGTTTTATCAGGACTATATATGATGTCCTAATGTATCACATGAGCACCAAATGGACAATAAAATCTATGAACTGGAAAGTAAAATCTATATTTGGGTACTTAGACTAAGTGCTGCGTTGCAAACACATTGTTTAGGTATTGTTCATTGAATAAACAAGAATTTTTATTTATAATTTTTATTGTTTACTGTTTTTATTTGTGGCAAAAGCTTGACTGAACATTTGCCTGGTTTCTTACAACATATTTATGTGCAAAAGCCTTTTTCTGAAATCGGTGTCTCTTGACGCAGTGCATTTTATTTTAAAGTGATTTAGAGGTTCGTTAAAACCATGGAAAAGTATTGCTTAATAAAGCCTGTTCAACAAAGTGAGATCCATAACCATAAAGGGAGACAATTACACTGTTAGCCTGAGTTTCTGTTTCACTCACCAAACACTTGTCCAATAATTAGAAATTAAGTTTTTTCTGACACCTCAATAAACCACAGAGGGCTTGTCAGCAGTGTTGGCTCTCCATGCAGAATGCTAATCTAGTGCAAATGCCAAAGCTAGCAGCTATAGCTGAAATGTAGCTTATTAGAAACTCAGAGGAGAAATATGAGCTGGGGCTTGATAAGACTCTCTGCCTAACCACGCATTACCTTCTCCTCACCCCTGTTCATAATGAGGCATGGAGTTTCAGAGTGTGAGTGGAGCAGGGAAGAGCCCACATGGCCCTGAATGTGGGCTCGTCAGAACACGTAACTAATTAATTAGATAACAGAGGGCTATGAAAAGCTCTGAGCGTTATTTAAGGCCACATCTGAAGCCAGTGTGTGGTTTCTGCATCGCTGGTAATCGGGCTGCGGACGGGTCATTTTCCTGTGTCAACACTGACATGGTTGAGGTAAATAACAGCCGTCACCTCAGGATGTGGTCAGATCAAATATCCGTTACATCAGATGATTGAAAACATTTAACATTTGACATGAAGGCGCTGAAAACTGCAAACCAAAGGCTTCCACACAGGGATGAAGGAGGACTCTTTTCAATAGAGAAAGCTATAAATGCATAAATGTAACCTAAACTACTACTTTTTACTTTTTTACTCCTAAAATCTTTAAGATACTGCTACTGATTATTTTTATTATCGATTAATCTGCAGATTATTTTCTCTCTTAATCGATTCACCGTTTTGTCTATAAAATGTCAAAACAGTGAAAAAGTCCATTCTAATCTCCCAGCGCCGAAGGTGGAGCCTTCATGTTTCTTGTTTTATTCGACCATAAATCCAAGTTCATTTTATTCTCATATCTGTCAGAACAAAGCAGCAAAGTCCAACATTTGAGAAGCTGAAATCAGTATGTGTTCGGCATTTTTGCTTGGAAAATGACAGAGAAAAGTCACATTGTTTTCAGCTCTCCATGATAATAAAATGTCTTTCCATTATAAAAGTCCTAAGCACCTTGTTGGAGAACTTTAGGTGAACCTCGGCCTCATCATGGAGACTCTTCTTCAGCTGAGTCCAGGCTTCTCCCAGAGTCCTGAGAAAAGATTGTGAAATAAATGAAACCCATACTTGAACTTAAATGATGGTTTATTACAGCTTGGTCTTTATTTCTGTGCAACAAACGTGTGGTCAGACAATCAGACAGGTTGTAAACAGGCCGACAGTTTTGCCAGATTGGTGTCCACTTTATTTGGAAAACTGTATGTGCACAACTACAGAACGTACGGTGGGTCAAAGTAGAAGCATGAAGTCGTGGCATAAGTTGTGACGGATGTTTACAACGGACAGTTTGAGTCGTGATTTATGGTTCAACTTAATTTTGTCTTCCACATATACTTGATTAACCTGGAGGTTTGTTCACAATATTTCTCCTAGTTTGACTTATTTTTAGCAATGCCGTTGTGCATGGTCAAAGCTACGCAGGCAAAATAACACAGGTTGTAAAAAAAAAGTTTTCTTCTGAGATAAATTGTAAGTGATATCTTGGATGATGGGTGTAACCTGCTGGACAACAGCTCAGTGTTTATGCTCTCTGAGAAGTAATTTTCCTTTCATTTAATTCCTTGAACCTGCAAAAACAGACTTGACATCTGGACTCAACTTTGTGTCTCCATTCGTTGCATTTTCATGGGTAAAACAAAATTGCTCTGTAATTATGGAATTACCGGATAAGGAAAGCATCCAAAATTGACTGTTACTCAGGCCAAGCCTTATCTCTTCCTTTCTACTGATTGTGAGATCTCCTCAAAAGGTTTCTGTTATTTTGCTGACAGACAAACATGAAAAACCATCCATTCACCGGTTAGATAACAGTCTTTTAAAGGTGTATGAAACACAAAAAGTAGTGTGGGAATACATCTATTTAAAAAGTCCTATCTTTAGACACGCTTCTGTTAATTACTAAATGTCCTGTTTTGCAGAGAGAGAGCTTTCAAGCAGCACACACACACACACACAGTTTTGTCTTACAGCGAATGTTTACTGCACTCACCCTTCCTCCTGTGCTGCCAGGGGGCTCAGAGACAGTTTGGAGAGGTTCTTGGCATATTCCTCCTCAATCTTTATCCTGAAACACAAAGAGCAAGATGTGAAACTGTGAGCTGTGAGGGAGGGCGGAAACTGCTTTAGTGAAGAAAAAATGTTTAAACAGAGACTGCAGCAGAATGACAGATACTTCTGCTACAATTTAATGCAGAGGCTGAAAACCAAATGTAACACAGAGCCCTGAACATCAATAACCCCATTGTGCTAGAGAAAAATGCTCCATCAGTATTTTACAGAGCAGCCCATTTTCTCATTTCCATCTCTAAAGATGGAAATGAGATATGCTCATATTTGCCCTCCGGGTCCATTCGACAAGGACAGCCATGTTTGTGCCCTTTGTGATCTTCACTTCCTCCACCGGTCTTCACATTTACCATCCACACCTGAGCAAATCTGTCACCCAAAGAAGGTCACAAGGCCCATTCTTACACGTAATGTTAGGATAAACCCGGCACTGAGCAACCCGGCTAAACAACACAGAAAGGTCAGCAGTGAATAGAAATCTACTTGAAGGATTTGGAAGACGGTGGCCTCAAACGTGTGGCTACATATATTCAAAGGGGAATGTTCAGTAACTTCCCACGACCTGTATGTGAATAGAGCTTTTGTAGAATTAGGTGGAGCTAATTATATAGAGAGGCGTGAGATCGGATGCGAAAGTTTTAAGTGAATTGTTTATTATTCATGTTGCTTTTGACATCCTGGTTTGGATTCAGTAGGAACTGCTAATCTGTGAATTCCCTGTATGTTCAGTTGCTTAGTTGGGATCTACAACTCCTTTAATTAATGGGTGCAAGCATAAATTGCAGCCTTCCTGTAAGACAAACATTTGGGACAAAGCACCATTCACATCCCTTTTTAAACTGAGCTTTCTTTGGATTGTTTCTCTGATTGTTTTTTGGACCTGAAATACATTTTTTACTATGACACATTTCAAATGATTTCACAAAGGCTGCCATGATTTTGAAGTAGCAACATCTTAATCATTTTGGGCACCGTTTTTAATTTTTATGACCAAGTTTTCATATATTGGCAAAATAATGATATATTTTACATACATGTATGCATGCCAAACACAGAAAAAACATTTTTTGAGACCACATGGTTTTTATTCATTGCACACAGCAGAAAAAGTCTTTTTCTGGGTAATTGTGGTTCTAAAGTGTGTTTAGTGTATATAATGTAATAAGGTACAGTAATTGTGATTACTATGAATGCCACTATATATTTTAACATGAAAAGTTTCTTTCAAAAACAAATAATGTGACTCAAATCAAGTTTTTTTGACCACAGGAAATAATGTTACTGAATCTGAATCTGTAGTATTTAATGGCACATTATATCAATAATGCCATTTTATGCTGCTTGTGTGGTCTGAACTGAAGATGTCTTATAATCACTTCCCACACACAGAGTACCTCTATTCCCTCTGCCAACAGTAAAGCCTGTAGCTGATGTGCAAATGCAACTCTTGGTGTGTCATTTGGCAGCTTCTGGTGAGTTTTTGAGAAGCCAGGACCTTGATATTTACAAGAATTGGCAAAATTGAATTTGTTGAAAAAAAAAAATCCATTAAAAAAGGAGCATGTTAAGGAAAAGGCTGGCAATATTCTGTAATTCTGCTACTGTCAGCAAATCCCAACCAACACTGTGTTAGTTCATCTCTCATACTTTCTGGGGCTATATGCTGGCCACTGTAGGCTAACGTTACTCAAACAGGAATAAATAGCTCATTTGTAAAGGAGTATTTTTTGTGACAGATGAACCACATTTGGTGCTCTAGTGAGTATTTCTGGCAGCAGGACGGTGTGTGTGGGATTGAGTAAAAATAAACTACAGTGTGTATGTTCATGGTAATGAAGGATCATGTGACCCAGTGCAGCGGTGTGGCTCATTTTTAATAGTTTTTGGACAACAATGGAGGTCTGTGGCACAGAGGAATAGGACATTAGGCTTTGGATATACACACAATACTTGTAAGCAGATTGTTGGTTTTGGTCTTTTTATGGGATTTATGACCAATAAGAGAAATATAGAATATAATCACACTTATCTATTAAGATAGTAGGTCACTGGCATAATAATTAGCCTGCTGACAATTCAAGTTGTTGAGTCTTATCTGACTTTTACCTCTCGTGGATAAACTCGGACATCTCCTTCTGCATCTGTTTGCCCTTCAGCTGCTTCTGCAGAAGAACCTCGAAGCCCGCCACAGAGGTGGTCCCCTGGGGGTCTTTCTTGTCGGTCTGAGGAAGAGGAGACCATCATTCAAACACAACAGTGGACCAGTAAACAACCAAAGCTATGAGTTCACGTACAGAACATCCAGTAACACCTCTTTGTTGTTTACGTTTGAGAGGGGTTTGTGAGGATGGCTGGTGAGTCAGAAACTATGTGCATGAATGACTCACACTTGCATGTCAAGGAGGGCATGCGTCGGTGTATGTGCGTCAATCACTGGATGGGAGGATGTGTGTTATGTGTGCTTTTGAGCACCAGAATACCAAACAGGGTTCGGCGATGTGCAGCACTCTGTCTTGTTTGTGACAGGAGTGACGTGTGTCGCCACGTGGAACAGAGGTGCCAGATTTATTTCACACAGCAGGTCTGAGCAGCAGGTCAGCGGATGTACAAAGCATCACAAGCAACATGACACGACAGGCTGCAAACAAGGAGCAACACGACAATAAAGGAGGAGGAAACGGGCATTGGATTTCACTCGATTATGCAGGCTCGAGGGTTTTTCAATAGAAATCTAATTTAGGATGGAAATGTATGGCAACTGAAAACTACAGCAGACACAAGGGAGACATTTGAAGCAGGGATGATCACTGTGTTTGCAGAGAAGCGGGTCGATCAGCCTTCCACCTGTGATCCACCCACTCCAACATGAAAGCCCATTGTATCTTTTGTTGAACGAGGAGAAAAGTGCTGGATCCATTCTCAACTGGCAAAAAGCATATTGACTGTTTTACCATGTTTTTAGTCTCACGACAATTTAATGTAAGTGTTTTCCCAGCAAACATATCTTCTAAAGGTCACAAAATGAGTTGACAGTAACCTTCTGTAGCTTTTTCGTGGGTTGGTAATTCACCAAATACCTTCATACTGTATGTGCAGAATACAAAATCAGTTGTGTTTGGTTCATTTATAGTTATAGTTCAGGTAAGAATAATGACTCAGGTAAAGGCTGAAGTTTATTGTCTTGAGATTATATTATACTGTTTTATGTTATATTGTCTTACAGCTAAGTTAACAGCATAATAGTTTGTCCTCTTCTCCTCTCATGTGAACATGTCCCATTGCTGGCTCCCAACAGGTGTGGATCAGTTAATTAAAGCAAGCTGAGATTCGGCCTTCAACTTCTCCTCCTCAGTAAACAGAGGCAGAGAAGAAAACTCCCAAAGGAAGAAACATAAATAAGACCATGAATGAATAGAAGGAACATTGTGCATTAATTAAAAGACACCTGTTGGGATGACGAATATGGGGTGATCTGTGACGAGACGCCTGTATGAACAAATAGCAAACTGGGAGATCTGCTTTTGCAAATGTGTGTTCTGGATATTGTAATAAATCTCTGAAAGACAACTTGCTCTCTGTGAATTCATCTTAAATTTCCACCACAGTTACGTACCAGAAACTGACAAAAGAGGAATTTAAACTTCATCTATCCACCATTCTTACTCAACCATGCTACAGCAACTGCTACTGGATTTTTGAGGTGGATATTTTTTTATTTAACATAAACATTTTTTCTCCTCATTTTTTAAATGCTGTGAGGGAAAAACACGCTTCCCCAGATTTGGTGATTTTTTTATGTTTATCAGATAAACAGGAGGATTAAAAGCTACTTTATGCTTTTGAGTTAAAAAGCCATTCGACAAAGCTGATCGGTGAAGCGTCTTTCTGTTGCTCTGCTCCAAAACACTTTTTCAGTCTTGCTTTTATCTAGAATCTGTTATTAAGACTCCACTCGCTATTTCTTGATCATATACACGACTGTTCAATCTCACAGTATTACCATTATTAAGATGATGATGATGGTGAAAGTGGTTGTGGTTGTTGGCTTTTATGTTTACATATATATTCATTACTACTGTTTTACTGTAGTTGAATTTGTTTCACTCACATATTCTGGATCTGATTGGGGCTCGAATGGATGTATTTGAGACATTTTGAGTAAAGAAGGAGAAATCAGTGAAATCCTACTACTGCCTATTATTTTACTTCCTTCTCTTTTTAAATATAGTTTAATACTTAAACTGTTTTATTTGTCTGCTTTTCTTTTGTTTTAGGCTGCATTTTGTAGGTGCTATATAAAGTTCATTATCATTACTATAATCATTATTGTAAAAAAACAATTCAGCTTTTCAGCTGTAAGACAAGGTCCTCAGTGGTAATCCTTTATCCAAGTCAGGTGGTCTAGATAAAGGTGGCTCTCATCATCATATAAATATCACAAAGGAGAGCAGTGAAACTCACCCAGAAGTAATCGCAGTAACTCCATTCGTTGGGTTTGAGGAGCTGCTGCTCCGGGCCTTCTCCAGGCAGAGGGAAAGTCACGCAGTTGATCTGAAGTGAGAAAAGAGAAGAAACAGAGACGAAGAGCAATGACCTAACTGATGAAAAATAGTGAGAAATAACAGAGCTGCTAAAGGCTGTGAGCCAAACACCTCTGTGAGAATTTATTTGGTCTGCAGCAGTCAGAAGAAGACTTGAGCAGCGAAGTCTGTGGGAAATGATGATGTTGAAAGAGCAAGGCCTGGTCTGGGTTTCATTTGGATCATGCAGATGAGAGGAAAAAGGTCAGGCATGAGTAAACATATGAATGTGGCGATGTTGGCCATCCAGAAGGTGACCCATGAGCCTTCAGGGGGGAGAGAGAGAGACAGAGAGAGAGACAACCCTGTCCACTGGAAAACAAAGAGAAACCTTTTCTACTGTTTCCCTCCAATTGATCAAACGTACTTTATACACTTAAGAATATGTGGTGTTGCAGATAAACACACCCAGCATCAGCCTGAATACAGACTCCATGGGCCACAGCGTCTTCAATTACTGTTGGGGCTGCAATTATGTAATGTTCACCATCTGTGAGTCCTCCCTCCTGGCACTGCAAGATACCCTCTGTGCCATGTCAACCGCTGCTGTAAACTACATGGGCATCCAGACAGGATGCTTCATCCACAAACACACTGACTCACAGCATGAGTTCACCACTGTACTGCTGTCACAAAGACTGAAGAAAAACATGGAACATTGACCAGCTGGCTCAACCGAACTGCCTCGTTCTTTTCACTCTGTACTTTAAATAAAGGTGTAACAGGAATTATTTAAATCATTTGAGCAACGTGGAATCATAAGCTATTCGTGATGCTCAACGAAGAACACCAAAGGGAGGTTAAAGATATGATGTTGGTAAGTTCCCTGGACAGATTTCTTGCTAAGCCCTCAGGATCAGCACCAGGACGTGTACTGAATATAGAGCAGTGGCCATGGTCGAAATTGCGGGTCATGTGACACCCTTTGACCCACGAAAACTGGGCTGTAAAAGCAAAAATCACACAAATTACTGTTTTATTATCAAAACATTAGCCATTAGGTCCAGTAACCCAATCAGTATATTATTTATGTTCCATTAAAGCCACTATAATAGATATTTTTATAAAAACAATGTCTGAGCTGTCAGTGTGTAATGTGTTGGTCGTGGCTCGTAGTGATGAACCTACAGAGAATTATCAGTGACTCTGCAGCTCCCCTCGGCTTTATGGAGCTTTATAGTGAGTTTCAGCTCATTGTTTATCTGTCCGGCTGCAACTTAACTGTTTTGGTTCACTCTCAGCGCTCTCATAGCGTCGTTTTGGGCCGCAGCAGGCAGCTGTTTTCAGAGAAAAGCTGTAAAAAGCCACTGTACACTACCTGCTCAGCACCAAACAGCAAACAGACAGTTAGTGACTAGCTGCTGAACAGTGGAGCATTAAGCAGCTAAAAGGCCAGATGGAGTTGGTAGAAAGCACAAACAGAGCTAAAAGAGAGTGAATATTGGACTTACATTCACCAGGTGGACAGAAACACGACTCTAAATCAATGATAATGTTGTTCTATAACTGCTGGATGTGGAAATAAGCAGCTGTTTGCTAACAAGTTCAATTTAAAATGTGGTGATGTGTCAGTGTTGTGTTGACTATTTGTTTCTGCTGCCCCCAAGTGGCCAAAAATTCAGTTACTGCAGGTCTAATGTGAACTATAAAACCAAAACAATGAGCTGAAAGACACTAAACAGCTCTGTAGATATGCAGGGAAATGAAGAGTCTCAGAATTTAAAGCTGCATTAATAATTGGTATATATTACATATTTTGGTCAAAGATGATGCAACACATTGGCTTACTGAGTTACGCTGGCAATAAAGCTGCAACAATTAGTTCATTAATCAATATGGAATAATCTCTTTATGGTCATTTTTTAAGGAAAATTTCCAAACATTTGCTGGTTGCAGCTTCTCATAATTTATAATACACACATGATAGTAAACTGAATATCTCTGGAGTTTTGGACTGTTGATCTGACAACGCGAGACATCTGAAATTGTCATCTTTGATTCTAAGAAATTATAACAGACATTTTTAATTATTTTTTAGACAATCGAATAAAATTGTAAAAAATAACTGGCAAATTAATTGATAATGAAAATGATCATTTTCATTATCAGCCCTAGTTGACAAACATGTCAGCAGCATCCAGCAGCCACAGAGAAACATTATGACCAATCCATTATCTAATATCTACTCTCTTTAATAGTCATCAACTTTGTCTTTCTGTTGTTCGATGCTGGGCAGGAAGCGTACAATCAGCTTGTCAGAGCTTGTTAATGGAAATGGTCGACTGTGGTTTTATATGTTAATTAAAGAGAGAAACGGAGAACCAAAACAAAAAGTTGAAAGAAGCAAAAAGCTGCAAAGCCCTGCAGTAATAATTTTCTGCAGGCTCTGCATTACCAGTGGCCCCTTTGACACTGCACACACTCATTTGATTTATTTCTAAAAATATTACTTTCATGGACAACACTTCTATAAGGCGAATGGAAAACTCTTCTTTGTTGCAGCCTGACTTGATGATAAGATGGCTGTATTTATGCATAAAGTGAGGCTTTATGCATCAAAAATATCGAGCTGACGTTCCAGCGAACACTCAACATTGACCCCCTCGTTCTCTGCACGGCCACCGCAGCACTTGATCTGAACAGCTTCTAATAAACAACTTCAAAAACAGATGAGTAATACTTCCTCTGTTATATAATCACTGAAATCCAGAGGAAATACTAAAATGGCTTTTTGCCATCCACACGTACCAATATGGCAGAAGATAAACAGAAAACAAATAAAACACGAGCACTGAAACGACCTGCATATACATAACAGAGACACATTAACGCACAGTAACACTTTGTAATCTGAAGAAGCAGCAGTGTGATTTACTCCGTGTGCCGACCAGTCACTTTGTTCATTTTCTGCCTCACAGATCATACTGATTGTCATGGGCACCAGATTTTCCATTACACTGGCTCCACATCTATCATGACTGTTGTTTATCTGCCTCTCACATCCAGTGGAAAATTAGACCATTTATCTAAAGGAAGGCTGTCTGGCTAACTTACTTCTCCTTTATGGCTGCTTAGTGAAGTACTCCGGGGTTAGGAATAAAATATTAATACAGATTACCTTTACAACACAGCATGTAATAAATCCTTCTGAAGGATCTGAGGCCATTCTGGGGATGTTTGAGGTTGAGGTGTTGCAGGAGGCTGTATTGCCTTATTGCATCCATGAATGTTACAGTTTAGCACAAAACAAAGCTGCGAGCAACATGTAACAGTGATGATTTGTCGAGGTGAATTGGGACATTTTGTCCTCATTCAGCATTCATAAACATCCACTCTTGTGAGGGTTTTGTATCCTGGCTGCAGGCAGTGGTTCATTCCATTACACATTTTAATGTTTTTATTTATTTATTTATTATTGTTGCTCTTTTTGTTTTGCTGAATAGAGGGAAAAAATTCACGACGCAGTCGAAGAACAAGTGGCCCGTGAGACACATGAAAAACAATGATTTGGCAGTCCAACAAACAACTGAAACACTCTCCCACATCCATTTCTGAGCAGAATATTACAGCTACGGCGAATGAGACTGTAGGATGCTCTGCCGCTGTTGCTAAGCGACAAATTACTTTTGCTGTAAAGGACCCCCAGCACCACCACCCCCCCCTCTCCAACGCGCACACACACACACCTTCTTATAACAAAACAATTTCAGACTTCCTCTCCATTCTCTCTCTAATCGCCTTTTCTTCCCTCATTCCTCCTTTCTCTTCTTCACATACTGGAAACAGACCATCAAGATGCCCCATCCAAGTCCCGCCAACGAAGCCAGATGACACTCTTAACGAGCTGCTGTTCCCCGAGTGCCTACGCTGAGCGCGGCATAGCAACAAGTCAAACAGCACGCGAATGAATGTTTAATAAGCTGAAAAAACATGGAGGAGTGAAGCATTTCATCTGATGGCCTCATAGTGGTCAGACTTGGTGAAGGTGAAAGCAAGGTTACTGCTCCTTTTCCTATCTGATGTATCTCTGCGTCCTGCAAGGGTCCATTTTGCCAACAGTCATAGATGTGTGCATCTCCATGACAACTGCACGGCTGTAAAAGGGGTTGTGTAAAGCGAGGTGCACCGTGGCGAACAAAAAGACACCTTTGTGGACTGACGTCATCCAGCCACAGATTCAATCATTCAGTCACCTGTGTTATTTCCAACTCTGTCAACTGCAGCAGGAATATTTGACGTGCATGAACCGTGTTTTACATTGTTGCACAGAACATGCTTCATTTCTGTCACTTTTTCGCATGCCTATTTATCGGAACTAATTAAGATGTGGATTCATTTTAAAAAACACTGTTACGCCTCATCACTTCATGACATTTCACTGGATACAAGTGAAGCCAAACCACAAAGTGTCCACAATTGATGTATGAAAGCCTTTGAAAAAGCCCTGCAAAGGAAGAGGAAGAAAATAATCTTTTTCTCTTTCAAACAGTACGTATTCAGTGAATATCTGAATGGCCCCCCACCCCCCACCCCCCCTCTCTCCTATGGCAGTGTTTTCCATTTCAACACCCATTAATCAGTGCTATTGCTTTTGTCACCATGGAAACTGGACTTGCTGCATCTCTCGCAGGTCTGTGGGGTTTTCACAATAGCCAGACTGACGGCTCCCGTGGCTGCGGCAGGTCAGCGAGCCCACCGAGCGCAAAATCAGCCCCTACGAGACACAAAACCGCCTCTGTCTGTCTTCCCTCAGCCCAGCAAATCATCACCATCACCACCACACGCCTCCCCCTCCCACAGTCATCATTATGGACTTACATAACCACGGCTACTGTCTGGGCATCTTAAGACAAAGCTACTGTATACTTTATAGAAATCTGAATAGATCCTGGTGAAGACTCCTGAATTCATCATCATTGCCACGGAGGAGTTTGCTGCCCAAATTCTACTATGAGCAGAGTTCTTCACAGCCTGGCGCACAAAGTGTTCACTTTCCAAACGCTGCTGGATGACAAACAGCAGTTCTGTGTGACCTGCGCTGCCCTGCAGATAAGTCCCCCTTTGAGGAAGAAAAAGGGAGCACACAGTACCACACTGAGCAGCAACTCCATGACAGAAACACTCAGAGATCAAGATCCCTTCTTTATCTGACAGACAGAAGACATCTTGAGTCTAAAAATGGCACCAGCGGTCTGCAGGCTACTGGATCAGCTTTGTACTTTTCAGTCACTTCAGTGATATTTCAATATGATGAAAATTGCACGACAAGGAAACACATTGCAGCATAAATTCAGGCATTAAATCAATAATATGGATCAAAGCCAGTCAGTCAGTGAGACAGAAATGAGTGCAGGACTCCCGGACAGCTTGTTCATTCACACTAATGTAGTATCCAATATGCAGGGAACCCCATGTTACTCCGTGAGGACCTATGATGCATTAGTGTGGAGCTGTGAGCTTAAAGACAACAGTTGAAAAAAAAAAAAAAGAAAAAAGATGAGACATTAACTTATTTCTGCCACATGAGGAGCTTCACAGAGGATGGAGAGGTGGACAGAAGCAGATGGAAGCACCAGAAGAAGAAGAAGAAGAGAGGAGGATTAAGTTGGAGCTCCTGGGTACTCACAGTTATCTTGGTCTCCTTGACCTCCTTGATCTGCCTCTTGGCCGGCGAAACGGAGCCGGGGGGCTGCGGGGCAAGACAGGAGGGATCGTCAAAACTCTCCTCAGTGTCAAAGCTGGCTTCCATCATCATCCCTCTCACCACCTCCTGCTTCTCTATTCTGGGAAAGCCTCACACACACACTCTCTCTCTCTCTTTCCCTCCACGCACAGAGGCTGCCTCCAGTCTCACAAGCAGGGCTACAGAGTGAGTGGAGAAGAGTCGCGTTGCAGGGAGAGGGGGGTGTGTAGCAGTGGGAAGGTAGGGGTGAGGAGGAGGAGGTGGGGTTGTAGGGGGAATCGGTGGCGGCTGTGGGAGCGTAACGAAGTCTAGCCTCCGGTTAAGCTGCTGTCACATGAGTTTTAAGGTTGAGGGCTGCAAAAAGATGGATGCTGCCTGTGAGGGGGCTCTGCGTTGCAACCCCTCACCCAACGATGTACATGCAGAGAGAGAAAGCGAAATCACTGAGCCGCTTCGTGGATGAAGATGCTGGAGCATGAAGGGGAGGAGAAAAGAGAATGCGAGGAGGAAGAGGGGAAAAAAAAGCAAGGAAAAATGGAAAAAGACGGGGAGAGTTAAAAGAGAGTAAGAGAAGGAGGAGGAGGAGGATGAGGATGAGGAGGAGGGGGATTTATTTACATGATCCTTGCCACACCTCCCTTGTCCCTCCCCAGAGAGCCAGATAGCGAGGGAGGAGGCAGCAGCAGTGGTGGTGGAGGTGGGGGTTGGTTCGATGGAAATGGTTGAATGATGATCTTTAAAAGACTAATTATGATTGGGAGGGAAACTGGAGGAGGGGGGAGGAGAAAGAGTGCAGGAGGGAAAACAGGCAGCCAATGAAATGCAGCCTCTCTGATTGTGTGTTTATGTGTTGGAAGAAATGTTTGAGAATGAGCTGCATGCACATCGAAGGGGTTAAAAAGGTGTGCTGAGGAGGCACATTCAGGGACTGTATGTAAACATATCACAGAAAAATATTTGTGGAAAAACGCATTTATGTGTGTTCAGTGTTTACAGTAAATATGTGCATGCACGCAGCTACATTGTTATCATCTTTCTCATATGTCTGCTCCTCACCTTAGGCTTCAAACACAAGCTGTGTGCAGAGCGGAGCAGCTACGACGGCACACGTGATCACTGCAGGGGCAGCAGCCCTCACACCTTCACACAACGTCCACCTGCGCCGGTCCAACAACAGCATCACAGCCACAACAAACCGCATGAAGGAACGCAACGACTCACATTCTCACCTTTGCTGCACAGAACATGGCGGCGGCAGCTCTGACCAGCACAATCCCAGTTCGGGCTGCTGGAGATCAGGCAGGTTTTGTGATCGGAGCTCCAGCACTCCCAGTGTGAGCTTTGAATCTTGGCTGGCCTCCTTTCCAAAGCTGAGAAACTCTGACATGTGTAGTCCAAATCTCAGCCGCCCATATGGCCCAACTGTATGTCCATCTAGTCTCCTGTGTGATCATGACATGGTATGCCCTCATCTGACTCGTAATTAGTCACGTGGCTTGGCATGTAATCGATGCTGGCCCAGGTTCATCTGAGCTTTTAGTGGACGGAGCGCGGCAGCTTTGTCTCACAGAAATACCGATATCATATTGTGAACTGAAGACGATTAAATGGGAGAAAGCGCCACATGTATTGGAGTTGTTGTCTTTGCAATAAGCCAACCAAAGACAAGGAATGTGTCAGTGAAAGCGAACTGCTTGCTGTTTACAACAGGACCACAACTAATGATTGTTTTTATTAGCCTTTAATCTACAGATTATGTTTGCGATTGATCAGTTAAACATTAAACCTGCATTAAGTGATTTTTTGGCCACATGTACAAACAAGTTTTGAAAACACAACACTGACACATCATCACTTTTGTGTTGATATGTTAAACTTGTTAGCAAACAGTTGCTTATTTCCACATCCTGCAGGTTACGGAGCAACATTATCATTTATTTGGAGTCGTGTTTCTGTCCACCTGGTGAATGTAAGTCCAATATTCACTCTCTTTTAGCTGTTTCTGCTCTCTACCAACTCCTGAGGGAAATATCTGGCTCTTTAGCTGCTAAATGCTCCATTATGTTCACCAGCTAGTCTACAGCTAACTGTGTGTGTTTGCTGTTTGGTGCTGAGCAGGTAGTGTACAGTGGCTTTTTACAGCTTTTTCTCTGAAAATAGCTGCCTGCTGCAGCCAAAAAGAGGCTCTGAGAGCGCTGAGAGTGAACCAGAACATTAAAGTTGCAGCCGGACAGATAAACAATGAGCTCTCATTAATCGCCAAATCGACTAATTGACATTTTGTTTCAACACTACAAGAAACCACGAAGGAAAGAAAAGAAGAAGAAGAAAACATCTACTGTATAAGGCCTGACACTGTTTGTGTACAAAGCTGACAATTCATCCTGCTACAGTAAACAGCCTCGTTCAGATTAAGACATACCTGTTTGTTCATGACAGGTTTCCTCAGAGCAACATTGGCCGTCTCTGTGGGCTGGCTGGGTTTTATTCTGCTCTGGCTTCCATTGGCTGCAGACAAAAACATCATAAACCACACGTTACTGACAAGAATGACAGCTGCAGTCTTACTTTCAAACAATAACGTCACAATAATGAGCAGATGGGGAGTGAGCAATCAACAATTCAACTTGATTACAGCAGAAAGGTCACATTCTGCTGAGGTTTTGATATGTGACATCCTAATGTTGAGATGTTCAAGATGTAGTTGGCAGTTTCAGAGCAGACAGATACTAATTTGTTCTCCTTCACAATAAACAATGACTATTTCACCTTAGCTTTGAGGCCAATTTGAGGCCAAGATGGAGCTTTTTTAGCTCTTCTTGGAACTGAATGTTCTTATTTCAGGTATCTGCAGTGTCCATCCTCTTCTCAGACCCAAGTATGAACACATGAGCCTGGCCCTGGGGGCTCACAGCATTGTGAACAGCTCTGTAGTAACATCCCCGGCTTCATCCTACAGGCTAATGGTTCTTCATCGCCTGTGATTCATGAGCTGTCCGCTTGATGCATATCAAATCGGCCCATCTCCAGCTGAAGGTAAACACGTGAGCCCGGCAGAGTGACCCCTGAGGCTGCGGACGCTAGTCGGAGCAGGACCAGGTCCGCCTGCAGAAAACGGAGGCAACTCTGAAAACAACGATGGCGGTCACTTAGCTTAAAGGGGCCTTAAGAAGTCTGTGACCTTCGTTGACTTCTGTTAGTCACCAATTCAATTTAACGTCAACAACACTCTGACACATGCTTTGTAATGTGCACAGAAGAGAAAAAGAAGAGAGGGAATATTTCATCATGTGGGCTACTGGAATATTAATTGTGACTTGCTTGTGGTCCAATCTTAGTTAAGATATAATTCAACATTTTGAAAGATACGCTCATCGCTTTCTTTGTGAGTTAGATGCCGCTTTTGTGTCTGTGTATAGAAGAGGACACATCACAGACATTTCCATGCATGAAGTTTAAAAAACTCCTTATTTATCTTATACTGGCCCTTTATGCAGCCCCTCAGTTAGGCCTCTGTCTGAAACAGGCTGTTTTAGCTCCTGTCTCTTTAAGGCCCCCCTCCTGATAAGCCCACTCTGTTCTGATTGGTTCTCTCTTGGAGCTATGTAAACAAACAGCAATAGTCAGATTTTGCTTCTTTTTCTCGTTCTTTACTCAAAATATAAACCTCTCAAATACATACGTACATGTTCGCACCCGAATCAGATCCTAGCGTAGCCTGGACTGGCAGGAGGGGGAAACAAGTAAAAGTCGCCAAGTAAAAGTCACAGCACATACCTCTCCCATTTTTACCTGTCTTTATACTAAACTAGACTAATCCCCTCTTGACTCCAGCTCTGCACAGACATGAGTGTTATCAATCATAATCTATCCTTGGAAAGAAAGCAAATAAGCATATTTTCCATAATACTAAACTATATTCAGTTAAGGAACGAGTTTCTACCTCAGAAATCCAAATGAAAACAATGTTTAGGGATTATCCTGAGTCATTTCTGATTATACATGTCGTTACTGAGTTTTTAAAATTTAGTTTTTTTTAATGTTTTGAGCAGCACAAACAAAATTCTATTGATCCTCCATGTATTGAGGTGGCAACAGTCATTTCAAATGCATTTTATTTATTTTATTGTGATTGATGTTCACTTTAAGGTTAAGATCGTCTTAAAATGGAATTAGGATCTTGAACGGAGCACTAATAACCTTATGAAAACAAGAAATTGTAGCATCTAGCAAAAGAAAAACAAACAAGCAGATTTGTATCATCTATATTTGTGCATATTTCTACATGTGTTCATGTATGTGTATCTGTGATGCTAATTTTCAGCATTTCAGTCTTGTCTCACGAACTCCCCTTCGGACGCTGCGTCATTAATTCTTCCTCAGTCGGTTCAATCCTCGGTTTCCTGTCCAGAGGTTGAAGGAGACGACCATCTAAACCTGGGCTTCATTAAACTTCTCTCTCTCCGAGGAGGATCACACTTGTCTGGTTGAATGCTGACAAACTCCCCTGCAGCTGACTGCCTCTAAGTGTGTTTAGGCTGCATGCCAGCAGAAAGAAGAAAACCATCTGCTATCTGCTAAGATGTCGTTAGTGAGCATGCTGCTGGCAGCGATGAAACCTGATAAGCCAGTCATTAAGGAAATGCAGGATTTGATCCAGTAGCACTAACTGAGGTTCATGATGATGTAGGACACAGCGGAGAATTGTTTTACAAGCGGGATTTGTCAAGAACAAAATGTGACTCTTGGAAGTCTCTTGCGAAGCAGTATTGTGTCAGTTAACTACTCGGCTGAAGGAATCTGGTTTTAGCATAATAAGCAGATTACAGCTGATGAATGATTGCCCAAAAGGCTTAATCTGTCTGACTGGAAAAATGTTAAAAATTAAGTCATGACCTGTAGCTCCAAATGGAAACCATCTGAACGGAAAGAGCCATTTACCCAGTGAATACAGAAATCATAGCTACTGATTTTCTTAGTCTTTGTCATTCTTTACCACTGAAACCTTCATAACACTCTTTTTTTCTTCTTATGCCTTCAACCTCCATTTCTCAGTGTATGTTTGCTTGTGCGGATGTTTTGTTATGTACATGATTTAGAAAAAGAGTCCAAAAATGGATGGCTCGAAATATAAAGGCTCAGTTTTACCATATGGTGAGGAGCTCTGTCGTGCCAGCGTTCTCTGTGGGGCCTCAGCTGACAAGGAGGGACGTCGCCATGTTGTTTCTGGAATGACACAATCAACAGGAAGGATGACAGTTGAAGAAGAAAACGTGGCACAATTTAACAGAACATCAGCTCCTTCACAGCAATTTTTGCTGTCTTAACCAGAGACAGCGACGGGTGGCTAAGAGTTAGAAGCTCCCACCTATTGGTTTTCCATTCCTCTTTGCTAATAAAAAGTGGGGATCTACACGGAGCTCCTGAGCTTTTTTCTTACTCTACCAACATGTCATCTTTGAATAAAAAAATATTAATATTAACACACCCCCTCAAACTCTCTTGGCTACATGAAATACTTCATACTTTTGCTCATCTGATGTCCTTATTTTAGCACCGGAAACCATAAATTTCCCTTTTTAAACATCTCTCTGTAAAAGTAAAAACTAAAATTGTTTTTGAAACAGACATGAGAAACCTTTAGGGATGGGGAAAGGTGCGATCTGTAAAGTTTATTTCCTAAAAAGACAAAACAGGAAGATTCTACTTATCCATGTATGTGAACCTTTGGGGAAAGAAATACTTTTCTGGATGATTTCCAACTTGCCTGCTGTGTTTTAGCTGTCTATCACACACAAGTCACACACAGGAATCATTCCACTTAGTAGTGCAGGAAGTCCTTTACGCTGTAATAGCTGTGTTCTGTGTAATTTGAGTCTTCTGAAAGAAATAATGGAGCGTGCGTCACCACAAATGTTTTGCCAGTGCTGTTACTATAATGGCAAGAACTCGAGCAACAAATGTCCAAATATGTGTGGATGGAAAGGTGAAAGTAGTTTTGTATCACATCACACAGTAACATATATTGTATAATATGACATATTCAGCACATTTCCAGCACTATGTTTATATTCTGGGGCTCTACTGGAATATCTCTGCATGATTTACAGTTCAAAAATGATTTACAGTTATTCTGCAGCCCCTCAGTTCAGCCTCTGTCTGAAACAGGCTGTTTTAGCTCCTGTCTCTTTAAGGACCCCCTCCTGATGAGCCCATTCTCTTGTTCTGATTGGTCAGCTTCAGGAAGCTTCCTCTTTCTCTGGAGGCTACGTAAACAAACTATAGTAGGAATTCACGTCCTTTTCTCATTCTTTACTCAAAGAATCCGAAATATGTAAGTGGACAACACGAACAACAAAGACTACAGAATGGAGGGCCGTCCGTGGGCATGTGCGAACAATTTGATGTCCTCCAGAGGATAAAATCAAGTGGCTTATTTTGACTTGAAAGCTCATTTTTACATACCTCAAGTTTTGGAGCTTTGAGCATGTTTAACATAGACATCAGACATTATAACTCGAGCTGTTGCAATAACCGCAATATTGCAATACTGTGCTATAGACAAGCCAACCGCAGTGGATGGCAAGCAACCACCTTCATGTTCTTGTTTTACACTTCGTCTGTATTGAATGTTCTGTGGCTCCTCTGGTCCGGCGGCTCCGGAGGATCCAGCCCGCCATGGGTAGTGTCTCGTTCTTGCTCATGGGGCTCCATGAAGCCTTGCGCAAGCTAACAAGCTAACCTGGCACCCAGCTGTTATAACAGAGCTGGGCTTGGAGTGAGCTGACAGGGGGTCGGTGCTCGTCTGTAGTTTTCCACCAATCATACAATCTAAAGGGGCGTCCAGCCAGACTTAATTTCATAAATCCCAGGTTTAAGGGGGCTCGGCTGTAGGCCACAACATGATTTAAAGTGTGTTCTGTGTCGTCAGGTACTGCTGCTCCATTCAGCCAACGCATAATCAGACCAACATACCTTGATTTTAACACACACACACACAACAGCCACCACGACGCCCTAATTATAACAGTATATAAAAGAAAATCACAAAAAGCATGTTATGTCCCCTTTAAGGTTGGGGAAAGTCATGGTTAAGGTGTGGTTAAGGTTTGGCAACTAAAACACACTGGTATGGTGATGGTTTAGGAAAGATCGTGCTACTGTATGTTTTGGAAACATTTGTAGATCCAAAGCATGCAAACCTTTACTCAGCAGCACCTCACCGATGGTAATTAGGGGCTCGCTTTATTAACCTTTGACCTGCTTTCAATTGTGTACACAAAACTTACTGCACAAATTCAGAAAGAACAAACATTCATTATTGATATTGTACAGCTCATAAGGATTCATTTAGGATCCTAAAATGTATCCGATTGTCTCTATTTGATTTGTAAATGGTAAATTGACTGCATTTATATTGTGCTTTTATCCAAACTGTTTTACATTTTGCCTCTCGTTCACCCATTCACACACAACTGTCATCATCCACAATAACAATTTAAGACCTATTTTCTCGTAGTAATTCTTTCCCATCTTTCCAAATCCCTCTGTCATATTTGCAACTCCAAGGGGATTAAGTGGAAAGATTTCATCTGATCCTCATTTGTGCACCTCCTCCACTAAACGGCACAGACTAAAAACAACAAGCGGCTTTCTAATAAATACGATAAAAAACACACTGGAATCACTGTGACACACAAAGCATTGTTAGCATATTCAGACATGAAACAAAAAAACTGTAACCAAATAAAGAGCGGCTGCTGCAGCATATGGCTTCTGAATGTAAAAATAGCTTTTGGGTGTTTTTCTTTTCTTTTTTTTTTTTTGCTCCGGTGTGTGTGTGCTGTGAGCCAAAGTGCAATCGCTGCCAGAGTTGTTGTTGATGCAGCCTTGGTCTGTCCCGTGGGAGCCTGTCTTATCCCCCTGGACTCCTTCCCAAATGAGGTGTAAAACACACACACACACACACACACACACACACACACACGGCAAAGCACATGTTTGTGAAAGGTCGCCTGCCTTCAAGCCACTTTGTACATATAACTCTTTAGTGTCTTGTTAGGTAGCAGCGTATTAGAGCAGAAGACAAACATCCCTCCACCTCTGATTCTACAGATCTCTCTGCGGAGATACTGGCTGTGCTGCTCGGCCTGAAGTGCCACACGTTTAAGATAATCAGATTAACGTGGATCGAATCAGCGGGCCTGTCTCCACATGAATGGACTGCTGAGACACGATGATGGGGAGGAATGATAATGAGTCATCATAGTTCAGTGTTCAGGCAATGAGAGCTGAATGCTGTGATAACCAAAGTAAACCACATCAACAGGATATATTCAGTGTGCTGCATGTTTACTGATCAGATTTTAACCCCGTCTCTTAGAAATAAGGTTTATTTATTGCAAAATGTTTTCCCAGTTATGTTACATTGACACACCTCTGCCTGGATTATGTTGTTGTTACAGTATGTTGTTGTCATTTGGGGAGGTGGTCGGGGTGGATCAAAAACGCAGGACGTTGACACCAGAGATCGAGGTTTGTCCCATGTATGGTTAAGTTTAGGCAACAAAAGTACTTTGGTCATTTTTATACTGTTATGATGTCGGGTGTCTATGTTAAAGGCAGAGTCAGTCATTCTGGAGAAAGACTGTTGATATTTGAACTAAACAACCAAACAAATACACCCCTCCCTTCGTGCTCCTTCAGAAGCTCCGCCCCACAAATTCATGGACGTGCGTTGCCAAGGTAACGACCAAAAGAGAAATATGGCGGAATCCAGAGCAATGCGTCAGCTATAAAGTCACTTCTGTTCCTCTCACACATTATCACGAACGGAAAATATGTTTCGTCTCATGTGAGCACAACAGTCCTTCCACACTCTCCGCCCCTCTGCGGCCTCCCCACCTCTCACTCGACCTGCGTTCAGCGTCTCCATCCACAGAAGCAGCCGTCTGTCAGCTGCAGCTCCTGCAGAGCTGAGAGGACAGCGGCCGGACAAACTGCCTTCACCAGGCTGACTGACAGCAGAAATTTACTGAACCAAAACAGTTTGCTTGTTGGCTCCACAGGAAGAAATCCACAGTGTTTCTATTTATTATTTAATTGATACCGTTAATAAGTTGAAAACACATAACGTATGAAAATGTATGAAAATGTATGAAAAATCCAGTGTTCAAGTGTCCAATGTGCTCCTTGCAGATATGAATCCCAGCAGATGAACTGAGGGTGTTCTTTGTTTTCAGGCGCGGCTCTTACCTTTACTGGAGCTGTTGACATAATACCTCTGTCCCTCTGGTGACGTGTAGCTCCTCCATCCTGGGGGAAGAGGCCGGCTGTCAGTCTCCTCCCTGGGTGAGGAGCTCTTGGCTGCTGGCTTCTGTCAAACACAAACACATCTGTGATGTTTACTGGTGTTTTCTCAATGAAAAATGTTACAATAAATAATTAAAATCTGGGTTTAAAACCTATAGTACAGGGGATGGACAAAATCACAGGACATTATTGTTGTTTTAATTGTGTTTGGATTGTTGAAAATAATTAGCTTCATGCAAAAACCACTCGTACAAACCGAAGAGGCACATACGGGTGATTTAAGAAATTTGTGGCATTAATCAGTTTTCTCATACTTGGTATTCTTTCTGCTGTGTGAAATTCTTGTTTTTACTCTTTAGGAACATTTTTGTGGCTGAAACGCCCACAAACAGAGTGGAACATTTTAGGGGCGTGGATTATGCTAATGATGAGATCTCACTGATGTTCACCTCCTCATGAACGGGTGACATTCATCAGGCTGAAACGAGCGATTTACAACAAGTTTGTGCAGTTTGGAGAGTTTGTTGAATTCAACTTGTACGAGCAAACCTCACAGAAAAAAGTAGGATATAAATGTGAAAATGTTCTTGCAGGCCCAATTTGTTCTAATCAGTAAAAACTTCATTTAGTTGATTAATTTAGGGCACAATGAATAAGAAGTAAGTCCTGCGTTCTGGTATAATGTTCACTACATAATGTGGTCATTAACTACTGAGGATCCTGAGGGCTGTGAGAATGGATGTGTGAAACAACCCAACTCATACAGTTTAATTCATCCTGAGTAAGAGAACATTAAATTCTAATTAGTTTACCTTACTTTAAAAAAAATCATGCAAACTGATTGCCTTAAAAAAACAAGTAAAGTGGAACAGGTATTGTATGTTGTACTAACAAATGCTTATTTAGTGTAGCATACTTACACTTGAGTTTAAGTAACTTACAAAAACCTGTATAGAGTACTTGATCATTTACTTTAGATGTACTTTAGATTCATAATTACCATTTCAAACAACTAAATCATTTCAAGTGAAATAAACTGTGTGTATTCCAAACAACACATTTATTTAAGCTGAGATAACTAATGTGACATTTCCTGCAACTTAGAATTTCTCAGTTGCATTTACTTGAACATCAATCTGACTCACTTGTTAAAACCATGTAAACTGATTGCCTTAAAAAGACCAACTAAACATCCAACTGTATAATGTTGAGCTGCTGCTGCTTCATTACAGTTTATAGAATTACAACATTTCTACAAGCTTGCATATGCAGTAAATGTAAATGTAGTCAATGGAGTCATGACAGCCTCAGCAATAAGTGATGTTATTATCATCACATTGTCATTCTGCTTTTCAGCGGTTCCCACTTGCTAAATAATGGTGTTATTCATATGGTGAAATATGATCCACTGAATGGATAAATAATGATAAATGCTCGGTTCGCCTTATCAGCAGGCCCCAGGAGCCTCCACCATGAAGGCGTTTTATAGCAGCCACTCTAAGCACACTGGGCCAGAAATTATTGCAATGTGCTTTACAAGGGAAAAGTCATTTTTAATCTGCAGGGATCGCTGGCTGGCTGTTCATTTTCAGATGTAGCGGTGCATGACCCGTATAGATCTGGCTGCTGAATCTGACACAGGCCCTGCTGAACTTCAGGACTCCAATGAGACGTCTGAGGGGAGGTGGGTGGAAGCGATCGGACAGATTTATAAATGGGGAGATTATTAACGGAATGATAAAGTAGTCGTATCATGTTCTTTTGCCCGCATCGGCGACAGGGCAGAGTGGGTGGATATAGCCGATTGATGTGTAACATTAAAGGGACTCACTGGATTTTTCTATCTCTGCTTCTGATGTAAGTTTGATGTGAGAGCAGCAGATAGCTTCAGCTGTGGTGTGCTGCAGTATTTTAGCAGCTGAATTCACACTGAGAGGACGTTTACTGCACAGAAAAGATAAGTGACATCCTCTGCTGACAGTGACTCATGTAAGGTCACCCCATCTTATTATGAGAAGAAATATGTCAAAAGTCTGTTGTTTCAGCATGTGACAGGCGGCCTCTATCAGCCGTGGTGATTATGATAGCAGCAGAGGAGGAAATCAGGTGACGTTATTACAGAGCAACAAAGTCCACGTGGGTCAAATCAATTCAATTTTATTTATATGGCGCCAAATCACAACTAGGGATGTGCAGCTCCATCACTGAGGCCGATGCCATACGCATCTTCATGCATTGCCAACGATACAATACATTAAAGATACATATGAGGCAACTACCAACGCGATACGATATGATTCACCCCTATCACGATGAAGTGCGATTTGACACGATTTGATTCAACACAATGTAATTTGACGCAATGCAAAAGAATGATGCTGTTTAATTTTATTTCTTAAGCATACAGCAAATCATAAATTAAAAAAGTGTCATTTTTACTTATTTGTTTGTCCAGTACTGCAACTCAGTAAGTGTCTCATTTATGCTGTGGACCTTTCACAAGTCCTTTGCAGTGTAGTGTTTACATGTTTACATGACTCTAGTTTGCATGCATATGCTCCGTGACCCAAACAATTACTGTCAAAATAGTTTAATAATCCACTTACTCCAACATGCAGAACAATAATTCTAGAGCGCGAGTTCCACCCTGAACGTTTTGGCAGCGCACCACAGCTGCAGCACTTGAGAGACAGTTTAAAGAGGAGGAATCAATCTAAATATCAAATTACTGGTCACAAATTATTGTGTAAATTATAAGGCCTCTACTAATAATTATATATAAATAAATCAGATGTTACCGATGCAAAGATGTTAGAAACGATGCATCTCAAATTGTATCCAGTGTACACTTTTTAAATTGGGGCAATTGCATCATGAACATTTATGCCGGTGCACCGATGCAAATTGGTTAATCTTCCCATCCCTACAACAGAAGTTATCTCAGGGCACTTTTAACATAGTTTCTAGACCGTACTCTTTAATTTACAGAGACCCAGCATTCCCCAAGATAAAGTACTTGGTGACAGCGGCAGGAAAAACTCAGGAGGAGGGTAAGGTGGATGGATCAGCAAAACATCAGAGTTTAAAACAGACCACCGTTCATTTTCCGTTTCCAGCCACTAACCTTAAAGGATATGACTGGCAATTTTCTATAGTTTTCTTATTATCAACAAATCTCATGTGCAGAGCCAAACAATCAATGAACTGATCTACTTACAAGTATTGTGTGTGTATTTAAAGCCTGATATATCTTATTCCTCTGTGCTGTAGACCTCCGACTCTTCATAATGAAGGAACATGTCACCCAGTGCAGCGGTGTGATTCACTGACATGTTTTTAATAGTTTTTGGACAATAATAGAGCTCTACAGCACAGAGAAATAAGATATATCAGGCTTTGGATACACGTACAATACTTGTAAGTAGGATGAGTTAATTGTTGGTTTCGCTCTTTTTGGTTTTTCATTCTCACACTAACAAGTGAAATCAAATCATTAAATTCTCCACCTTGAAGATAAACCCTTATCATGAGATTTTTTATCATCACCCATTCATCCTCCTTCCTTTTCGTAATGATTTCACATATCCTCTTGTTGCCAAGGAGAAGTGCAGCTGAATGGCATCTGAGCTTTTATGGACACTCCTTAAAAAAAAAACCACACACACAGATCCTCAACATATCCCTGCCAAATCCCGCAATCCTCTGGGGCAGTGCTCTCAGTGTTACCCTGAAACCAGGATCTTCACTCCACTTGCGTTAGCTCACTTTTCTTTGAATAGGAAGAAACTAACAAGACAGGCTGTGTCAGACTCCTGCAGAAGGGAGGATGCCTCTCGCTGCTTTCCTGAGCTTCAGTTGGTTCATGAGGACTGACAGGGAAAGAAAGAAAGCTTTGAGCTCACTTTACACCTGGAAAACTGGATTAATGAACTTCAGCATTCTTATGGAAGTGACGGAGGGGAGCTGATGTTTACATTTCTGTGCTTTTGTCCCCCTATTGCTGCACCTTATTCACCATATAGAGCCATAATTTCTAACACTTTACAGGAGCAGGCAGGAATAAAAGGTATAGTGACAAGCACCAGACAAATGATGGGAAAAATAAGGACATCTCACCCCCCAAAAAAAGAGTAAAGTTTTACATGATCATACCAGAAATCTATTTTTGACTCCTATTCTGAATACACTGTATAAGCAATATTAAATAATCAAAAAGGAAAAGCTTATGTGTGTAATTTTAGATGTCTCAGACAAAAGCACAATTTCTCACATGGTTAGTTCCTGAGCCCCGAGGCAGCTGCTGACTGCATTGAGATTTTCAAACAGCAGCAATTATAAAAATAAAAAAAACCAAGGGGGAAGCCTCAGAGAGGAATGTACAGTCACTCCACACAGGAAGCTGATAAAAAACAAAACAAAACAAAACAAAAAAAAAAAAACAGTAGCAGGCATGAGCCCTTTATTCTCTCAGAGGCTAAGTGAGCATATAGTGATGCATAAATCATCCCACTGGCAGCTTTTGTTCCTGCAGAACTCTGAGTGTGTCAGCAGCAAATGTTCGAAACACATGGACAGCCTCCGTTACAAAGGAGATGCAACATTTGAGGAGAAAATTTGGACATAGATTGAACAATCTAATGGTTGTAATCTGAGATTTTCAAAAACACAAACAAACAAACAAACAAACAAACAAACAAACAAACAAACAAACAAACAAACTCCCTTTCCTTTCTGAGTAAGTAAGTTGAAACAGTGGTCCCCAACTGGTTCTAAAGTCGATTTTACTTTTGCATTTTAGCTGTCTGAATGGCTGTTAAAATGTAAGGATTGGGACCTGATGTCTCAGGAAAAACTGAATCCTGAGACTAAACCAGTTAGCAACGAATTTAAAAAGTTTATTTACTCGTCCACAACTGAAAGGATTTCCTCCACGGAGTGCTGGTAGAATACAGATCTCACCTCAAATCAAATCTCTACAGGTTTTTCTTTATTTTTGCATGAGCTAAGATTTTGGAGCAAATTATGCATCCAGCATCTTCATGTTGACTCATTATGATGATCGCTCATCTCAAACTTTAATCATGAGCAGTTAATATGCATAAATACGAAAATAACTTCTTTAACGGTGTAAGGTGAGACCTGAAGTTTCC
Source organism: Scomberomorus guttatus (assembly GCA_038419695.1). Taxonomy (NCBI): domain Eukaryota; kingdom Metazoa; phylum Chordata; class Actinopteri; order Scombriformes; family Scombridae; genus Scomberomorus; species Scomberomorus guttatus. The sequence goes on from CM076459.1 coordinate 7,455,229, forward strand.
TTCAAACAGAAGAGAGTTAAAACATACTGTAGGGGGATCACGAACATCTGTTGATATGTCTGCATGTTTGTTTTATTTACTGGTAAAGATGCAAACATGCAACATGTATACAAGATCTTAACCAAGTCTCTAGTGACAAAAGATAAAACCTATCATGCCTGTTTTACAGCTTAATGTACACATCGATATATCTTATATATATATCTTACTGTGTCTATTGTAGTTTTGAGGCCATTAAAATGAAGTTCTTACCATGCTGCTACTGTATGCTGTTGTGTTGAAGAGCCAGTCAGTCAACCAGCCACTGGAAATATGAATGAAGGAACAGCGGAAACCTTTTTACACTTACTGGATCCAAAATGATCCAAAGCCTGCGGGATCACAGCTAAAGAGGAAGGAATGGAGAAACACTGAATATGTTTCAAGCTAAGTGCCTTTTTTTCTACTTGTACCAAATAAAAGGCCTGGTTTTGATCAATGCAAGACATTTTCTATGAGTCGTTGTTGTGTGTCTAACAGATGGACACAAAAGCGGACACTGTCAGATAGAGCTGTGATGTACGGAGACACAACAAGGACTTTTCTGTCTTGCCAGCTTGTTCTCGTCTGTTAAATTGAATTGACTCTGCATATAGTAAGTGTCACTCTGGTCATCCTCCATTCAAACACATGAGGTCTTTCTCTCACAGGAGAATGCAGCCACTTGTGGATATACTGACAGATATACTGCAGCGCCGGCCGAGACCTTTTGGCCAAGATTTGAAGACATAGTTAAGTTTGCAGCAGTTTACTACAATTTATTTATGTTTACAAAAAACAAATATTCTGTCCATCTAAAGGCAAGTGCAAAAATAAAAACTATCTAAAAACTTAAAGCAGCTATAATCAATATTTTTTATCTGTATAGAGCTTTACGGAGCTTCCAGCTCATTGTTTAGCTGTCTGGCTGCAACTTTCAGGCAGCTGTTTTCAGAGAAAAAGCTGTAAAAAGCCACTGTACACTACCTGCTCAACACCACACAGCAAACACAGTTAGCTGTAGACTAGCTGGTGAACATAATGGAGCATTTAGCAGCTAAAGAGCCAGATATTTCCCTCAGGAGTTGGTAGAGAGCAGAAACAGCTAAAAGAGAGTGAATATTGGACTTACATTCACCAGGTGGACAGAAACACGACTCCAAATGAATGATAATGTTGCTCCGTAACTGCAGGATGTGGAAATAATAACCACTCTTATGTCTGGGTGCTAAATAAATTAAGCTAGAGCCAATAGGTGGTTAGCTTAGCTTAGCATAAAGACTGGAAGCAGGGGGAAACAGCCTCTGCCCAAAGGTGTAAAAAAATCTACCTACCACCACCTCTCAAGCTCACTCATTAACACTTTAAATCTTGTTTCACAAAAACTGAAACTGGAAATTACGTGTTGGAACTTTTTTTTTGTCCCAGGACAGTGACTTCCTGGAATCTTGTCGTCACTGTGAGGTCGCCTGGCAACCAGCAGAGACGCCAGTGGCATCAGTTTCATCTAACTCTCGGCAAGAAAGCGTACGAGCATATTTCCCAAAACTTTCAAAGTACTCCTTTAATAATCTTTCTGTAGTGTTCGTCACACCAACAGATCGTATGATTTAATTTATTATTGAGGCTATAAGTTTTGATTATGCAGTTTGTGATGTGAATGTCGCTTGTCACTCACCTTTAAATGTTAAGTTGGTAAAAAATGTTTCAGAATTTGGGGTTTAATAAATTAATGAAAACATGATTTGCATTTTTTCCTCCTCATTCTGTCACCACTGATCAAAGTACCTCTGAAATAAAAGCCAAAAGAAAAGAAAAAACTAAGCTATTTTTGTTACATTGTCCATTTTATTTCTGATCAAAGTCACTTGGATGTCCCACTAGAAAGCAAAATCCAAGAAGAGCTCTAATATTAATGGCTTTTACATCCTCTAGACACAAATGGCCTGTTTTAAGACGAAGGAAACAACCACATACAAACTTTTCTGAGTGATCTCTCTTTCCTTCTTAGATCAAGAAAACTGAATGTGACAGCATCATGATGACTGACAGGATAAGGTTTCTTCTTATCTCGCATGCCTCAGTTTTACCTGTTTTATTTTTCTACTGAAGCTGATTATCATTGAAATAAATTAGCCCCAAGCGCCCTGTGAAAGTAGCTCAGTGGTGCACAAACCCTAAAAAAGCCTGCCAGACTTCCTCAAGCTTCTGTGTTTTTGGGCTCAGAGCATGCTTCCGCTGGCCGAGCCGGCTGACTCCTCTTCTGTAAGCTTGAAGCTATCCCTGAATAAAAATCCTTGTTCCACACATGATCAAGTTTTTATATGGTTTCTAAGAAGACAATAGTGCTTTGAAAGGTTTGTATCTTCCTTGGTGTTGTATGATTTTATAAGCACTTTGGATGGAAAATGGCTTGATATACAACTGAGATGAAAGACACGTGATGGAAGAAATGTTTGGTGTCCAGCTGATATCAATCAAAGCGAAACCTAAACCTGCTGGCAAAGCCAATCAGATGCTCTGTTAAAGTCCCGTCCGTTCCCTCACCTTGCTGTGACATTACAGTTACATGACTTGATAACCTCCAACAAAAGCTTCACTTGAAATGTTAGCCACAAACATCTGACAGGAGTAATCACTCCGTGTTGGTTAAAGCTAAAGATCACGGAGCGTCCTCACACATGACTAACAATGCACTTCTCACACTGGACTGTTTACTTTGGATGGCTGCCATAGTCTCATTGTTAAAACAAGTGTATCCCACTCAGGCTTTGATGGCCTTTATTTCCGTACCAGCTGCCTGCAATAATCCTCTAAAAGGAGTATAATCAATCCTCTTCAAATCCACTTTTAAAGGCTGTCTGCCTCTTTGTGTCCAGGCACTTATCACCCCAGTTTGCTTTATCCACCAAAATAGCACTTGTAAGACCCTTAAAACACGACGGGTAGTCAAAGGGAATATATAGCTTACTTTTGTTTGAATGTGGACGACATCCTAAGGATAGTAAAAATAACTTGTAGCATCATGTCAAAGTGATTGATCTTTTTTAATTTGCAGGATGTTGGGTGGAAATACGCATTGAGGTTGGTTAATTTGCTGAGTTACAAAAGAAGACAACCAAAACAACCACAATGTGATTTACTGAATTTAGCAATAAAAAACTTTATCTAACAAATTGCATAGTATATCAATGTGTCCTAAAATATTTTCTTACATCATGCCTAAAATACAGACAAGTGGGGTTAGATTATTTAACTTATTTCCAATACATATCTGCTTGTTTCTAGATGTTTTTTGCAGAATAAAGTGTCATTATCTTGTTTCTACTGCAAGTCTACTGCACTGTCTTATTATGTGTGTTGTTGACATTAAATTCTTATTTAACTCTAAAATGTTTGCATGAATTTTGCCTGATGAAGGTTTGAGGACTAAAACAAATTCAAGTTCAACGTTATTTGTCATTTGTGCAGAATAACACATCATCTGTACAATTAAAATGCTTGAGATGAGGCTCGGGACAGTACTGCAGGCAAAGCTAATTATACACAGTAACAATAAGATAAATAATAAAGATATAAGGTGAAACAGAAGACAAGAAAAATTTACAGTAGATAAAAGAACCAGATTATAAATAAATAAATAAACGGCGTTAGAGTAAAAATATTAGATGCTATGAATATGGCGTGTATGAAAGCAGCAATACAAATAGTGAAAAACTGAGTAATTGTGCAATGACTGTATGCAGTTAAGGGAGAGAGAGACTATTTCTGTGTTGCAGCAGCATAGTCATTTAAAGTGATGAGTGCAGTTTGTTGCATATTTCAGGTGTGACAGTTCAGTAGCTGTCGTGTTATTAAATTGAGTTCAAGTGATGGACGGCGTGCAGGATTCTTTGGTTTCTGATGAAGAGTTTTTAATCCTATCTGTCAATAAGACCTTATGGTGTGCACTGAGATTTTGACATTTATTTCTTAAAGTCTTTCAAGTGTAAACTTGCTTTTTAAAAAATAGCTATAAAGGCCAAATATGAGACCAAATGTTGTGTAAAGATGAATGTTTTTTGTAGCTCTACTTCGCACTATTTCATAGGATTGTCCACCTTAATACATCGTTTGTTCTGATTGCAACATAAGCCACAAAATTTGTTGGACAACTTCCGCTCACAAGTGTTCATTCATTCTTTTCTCCATTATAAACGAGACATTTTATATTGCAAAAGCTATATATAACTGTGCTGCAATCCATGATCCATCCTTATCCACGGTGAGCAACAGGTTCGTGTAACTCAACCAGCTCATGCCCATGTAAAGGAAGAAGGCTTCACACCAAGGACAATGGTGTGATATATAAAGGGCCAGTGCGACTGGTGACGTTTGTTATTGCCACATAATCACAAAGGTAAGTCCACCATCCTGCAGTATATACAGTAACAGCCACTGTGCAGGATTGTTGTATGTGTTTGCATCTTTTCAAAAACTTCTGTTTTAAACTTTGCTCCAGTTATATTCCTCTACAGTACTTCCTGGTAAACACTGGTGCAGTCAGTGAGTGAGTATAATGGGTTTTTAAATAAAATTTCAAACATTTTCCACTGTATGAAATGTTTTAACAAATTTTTTCTTTGATTCGGGAGGAGAAAATGAGCACAGACGGGGAAATGGCGATCTTCGGGGCGGCTGCTCAGTACCTCCGCAAGTCTGAGAAGGAGAGGATGGAGGCTCAGTCTCGCCCGTTTGACAGCAAGACGGCGTGCTTTGTCAGCGATGAGAAAGAGCTGTACGTCAAGGCTGAGATCCAGGAGAAGGCAGATGACAAAGTCACTGTCAAGACCGCGGATGACAGAGTGGGTGGACTCTGATTAATAGCTTTATCTTTTATTAGACACTAAACACAGCCAGTGAATATGGCTTTTCTGTAATCTGGGATGTCTGACCACGACTTGATTCCAGTGTGATGTGGAAGGATTTTACACAGCTTCTGGGTTTCTGTCTGTAAAACCTGCAATAAAGAACCTGCAGAATTTTATTAGTCTGGCTTTCAACAGAGACATTAAGTGTCGCCTGAAGCTCTAAACGCTAATACGGTTTCCAAAAAAATATTTTGTGTGAAAATCTGAGTTCTCATTATGTTTTTAAAGTTCGTAAAGACCATTTAAGTGTCCTTTTGGCCTTCGAATACCCTCATTTGTCTCAGCCTTCTATCTATTTTCTGCCAATGTTTTAAGCTTTAACCATCATTCTGTTTCACATTTAAATAACACACATTTCTGTTCCTGTTTCCTAGATTTTAACTGTCAAGGAGGACCAAGTGTTTCCCATGAACCCCCCCAAGTTTGATAAGATTGAGGACATGGTGATGATGACACACCTCCATGAGCCTGCAGTGCTGTTCAACCTCAAGGAGCGCTACGCAGCATGGATGATCTATGTAAGTCTTTCACAGAATATGATGCCAGTCAGATAAATACAGTATAGATTAATTTAATGTGTAAGCCAGAACTTAATATTTTGCATTCTTTTAAATATGTGGAAAAAAATCTGGTTGTGGGGTTGATAATTCCACTTTTTTCCACTAAGTTCCATAATTAAATCACAATGAAACGAGTTTAATGAGACAGATCTCTTTTAGCACTTTAATTAGTCAATCTTGCCAAAATCGAAGTTCATTTTTGTGAAAATGATGTTGTCTTGATGTCTTGATGTTGAAGTTAAACTTGCTGCTGGTTTGATTGAAAGACCAAAGAAGTAGTTTGGAGTCAAACCTTAAACAGTGAAAAATAACTGAGATTAATCAATAAATATGTGTTTTTTGCACTTTGTTGCATTTTAGTTTATCGATGCGCCGACTTTTCCACTTCAGCCGAAGTTTTTTTGCGATATTTTAAGATTTAAGATTTAAGGGTTTTTTTTTATGCGCAAATTGAAAATGCGAATAAAAAAACAGGATGGAAAACATGTAGTGATGCGTTCACTTACTGACATACTTCCCGAAGTGCATTTGAACATTGATATCGCCAAGTTTAGAAAAAAGTGAACAGTCTACATATTCAGTAACTTTGAATCTTTAAACTGAACGAAACTTTCCGATTCAGCAAGGTGATTCGTTATTTCCACCTCTAGTTTATGCAACTGAGAGATCAGTCATGGATTCTCCTGTTCACGTAAAGACGCTTTCTTGAGTTGGCCATGGAAATTCTGATAATTTGCTTCTTCCTCTAGTCAACCCAACACACATGAAACTCAAACACAACCTTGGTGTGTACATGGAGGTCGCTGTTTCACAAAATTAGAGAAATGCAGTTTGGATTAAAGAAAAATGTGTTTAAAAATGCATCTGACTGTGTTTTCCATGCAGACCTACTCTGGACTCTTCTGTGTCACTGTGAACCCCTACAAATGGCTACCGGTCTACAACCCAGAGGTGGTCCAGGCCTTCAGAGGGAAGAAGAGGATGGAGGTTCCTCCTCACATCTTCGCCCTGTCTGATAACGCCTACCAGTTCATGCTCACCGGTACACCAGCAGGACAAAATCAATTCACTGAATGATTATAATTTACTGAACCTCTCTCATCTTTTTTGTTGTTTCTCCAGATCGTGAAAATCAGTCTATACTTATCACGTAAGCAGCAGAGACTTTGTACATCTGTGAAAGAAGTTCTGACAGATAAAACAATCAGAAGTTGAAATATTTGTTTATGCTCTTGCTTAGGGGAGAATCGGGTGCAGGAAAGACTGTCAACACTAAACGTGTCATTCAGTACTTTGCAACAATCGCAGTGTCTGCAGACAAGAAGAAGGAGATGAACAGTAAAATGAAGGTTAGGCTGACGCAGGTTTTTCACAGGCAGTCACTTGTTTTTCGGAGAGGAGTGGGTGTCAGATTTACATGTTTGCTCTTCACCAGGGCACTCTGGAGGATCAAATCATCCAGGCCAACCCGCTGCTGGAAGCTTTTGGGAATGCCAAGACTGTGAGGAATGACAACTCTTCTCGCTTTGTGAGTCAGCCCGAGGGACTTCTTGATTTTGATGTACCAGGAATTTGTTCAGCACAGAGAGTAAAAATGTCACTTTTTTGTTGAATAGGGTAAATTTATTCGAATACACTTTGGCACAACTGGTAAACTGTCATCTGCAGATATTGAAACATGTAAGTTAATACAAATGTTTTATTGTATATTAACTTAGACAGATTATATATTGGCCCAACATAGATTTAATTTTCACTTTTCTTACTCAAAGATCTGCTAGAGAAATCAAGAGTGTCGTTCCAGCTGGCAGCTGAGAGGAGTTATCATATTTTTTATCAACTTACCTGCAACAAGAAGCCTGAACTTATTGGTAATCTGATAAATCACTTTGATATTGTTTGTTTGTTTGTTTGTTTATTGATATTTCATCATTCTATTTCTCTTTTTAATTCAGACTGACAAAGTTTAACTTGATTTCTTTCACTTTAGATCTGCTTCTCGTCACCACCAACCCCTACGACTTTGCCTTCATCAGTCATGGGGAAATCAGTGTCAAAAGCATAAACGACGCTGAGGAGTTAATGGCTACAGATGTGAGTGAACTCACATATGGCATGTGCTGTTTTCCAGTTGCTTTAAAGTGGCTGTATGAAATGTCAGTGTGTAATGTGTTGGTCGTGGCCCCGTAGTGATGAACCTACAGAGAATTATCAGTGACTCTGCAGCTCCCCTCGGCTTTACGGAGCTTTATAGTGAGTTTCAGCTCATTGTTTAGCTGTGTGGCTGCAACTTTACTGTTTTGGTTCACTCTCAGCGCTCTTATAGCGTCATTTTCAGAGAAAAAACCTGTAAAAAGCCACTGTACACTACCTGCTCAGCAGCAAACAGCAAACAGACACAGTTAGCTGTAGACTAGCTGGTGAACATAATGGAGCATTTAGCAGCTAAAGAGCCAGATATTTCCCTCAGGAGTTGGTAGAGAGCAAAAACAGCTAAAAGAGAGTGAATATTGGACTTACATTCACCAGGTGGACAGAAACACGACTCCAAATGAATGATAATGTTGCTCAGTAACTGCTGTATGTGGAAATAAGCAACTGTTTGCTAACAAGTTCAACATATCAAACTTGTTTCCGCTGCCCCCACGTGACCAAAAAATCTATTAACGCGGATTTAAATCTGACGTTGCCTATTTTACGTCACAGGAGGCCTTCGATATTCTGGGTTTCACTGCTGATGAGAAAATGTCCATCTACAAGCTGACTGGTGCTGTGATGCATTACGGGAACATGAAGTTCAAGCAGAAACAGCGGGAGGAGCAGGCAGAGCCCGACGGCACTGAAGGTCAGGACCTCCGTTAAATTTTATGCTGTCATGCAAGTAAAGAAAACAGGTATAAATGAAAAGATACATGAAAAACAAAAAACAGTTTTAGGGCTAAGACTTTATTTTTCTTTCTGTACAGAAGCTGATAAAGCAGCATATCTGATGGGCCTTAACTCTGCTGATCTGCTGAAAAACCTCTGCTATCCCAGAGTAAAGGTTGGAAATGAATATGTTACCAAAGGACAAAGTGTGCAGCAGGTAAGAGCACCGGACGCAACAGTAGTGACAGAATAAGCTATGGTGGAGCCTATGACATAAGCACATGTCGGCAGTGTTTTTGTAAGTGTCTGTTTGTTTGATCCTTCATATTAATGTGCCAAAGTAAAGAGCCAACAAAACCAAAAAATGTGTCACTGTCCAAGACTTTCTGACTGCGCTGTATGTAGACGAAGAGACGGGTCTGTTGTGAACTTTACCTCTTTCTAGGTGTACAACTCCATTGGTGCACTTGCAAAGTCAGTCTATGAGAAGATGTTTCTGTGGATGGTCATACGAATCAACCAGCAGCTGGACACAAAACAACCCAGACAACACTTCATCGGAGTTCTCGATATTGCTGGTTTTGAAATCTTTGATGTGAGTGTTTAAATTCTGTATATTGGTGTTTTTCCACTGGCTCACTGATTACTTATTTGAAAAAGTATTTTTCAGTATTTACTGTCTATCTTTAGTATAACAGCATGGAGCAACTCTGCATTAATTTCACCAATGAGAAGCTGCAACAGTTTTTCAACCACCACATGTTTGTACTGGAGCAAGAAGAATACAAAAAGGAAGGGATTGAGTGGGAGTTTATTGACTTTGGTATGGACCTGGCAGCCTGCATTGAGCTCATTGAGAAGGTACTGTGTAATTTAAAGTATTGGCCTAAAAGGAAGTTAAAGGATTTGGCAGGCAATTTTCTATATTTTTCTTATTGTCAACAAATCTCATGTTTGGAGCCAAACCAACAATGAATTCATCTACTTAGAAGTATTGTGTGTGTATCCAAAGCCTGATATATCTTATTCCTCTGTGCTGTAGACCTCCGTTGTTGTCCAAGAACTAAAATTGCCAGCCATATTCTATGTTCTTTAAATATTCCAACTGTGATGTTATTAGTTAATTAAACACGGTTTGTTCCCTAGCCAATGGGGATCTTCTCCATCCTCGAGGAAGAGTGCATGTTCCCAAAATCAACAGACACGTCTTTCAAGAACAAACTATATGACCAACATCTTGGCAAGAACAAGTGCTTCTTGAAGCCCAAAATAGTGAAAGGCAAGCCTGAGGCTCACTTCACCTTGGTGCACTACGCCGGCACCGTGGACTACAACATCACCGGCTGGCTGGAGAAGAACAAAGACCCACTGAACGAGTCTGTGGTGCAGCTTTACCAGAAGTCTTCAGTCAAAATACTGGCAATGTTTTATGCAAGCTTCTCTGGAACAGACGGTAACTTTACATTTCATATCCTTTTATTAGCAATCCTCATTTCTTGCTATCACATCCTTACTTATCACCCAATTATTGTTAGTTTTTACTGTGATTTGTACTGCATAATTGTGGAAAGAAGAAAAAAACAGAGGTGTGATACTAATAAGAAAAAAAATAATCAATGCAGATCCAGCTGCAGGAGGAACTAAGAAAGGATCCAAGAAGAAGGGAGCATCTTTCCAAACAGTGTCAGCTCTGTTCAGGGTAACATGCTGAAACTTTTGTTCTGACATTGAAGATTGTTTATCTTTCCATTGTAATAAAATAAAAAAGTCATTAAAACCACTCCACTGGAACTAGAATCATAATCTCCTCACAAACTGAATGGAGTTAAAACCTCTTTGCTGTTTTGCTCATTGCTTTTCTCACAATTTAAAAAGAAACAACAAACAAAACTAGAAAACACTCGACAGATTCGACAGTTCACACGTACATTTTCTTACAGGAGAATCTGGGGAAGCTCATGACCAATCTGAGAACCACTCATCCTCACTTTGTGCGGTGTCTGATACCAAATGAGACAAAAACACCAGGTCACTTTTGATAATGAGTGTGATTATATGTTATTGATATATTGTCATATAAAATGATAAAAACCAATTCTTGCCTTCATCACAGGTGTTATGGAAAACCACCTGGTCATCCATCAGCTACGCTGCAACGGTGTGCTGGAGGGCATCCGGATCTGTAGGAAAGGATTTCCAAGCAGACTTCTGTACGGGGACTTCAAGCAGAGGTAAATAAAGCTTTACATTTAAATATTTCATTGTTTTTGATCTCATATTCAGATCTTTTAATTCCTTTTACAGATACAGGATTCTTAATGCCAGCGCTGTTCCGGAGGGACAGTTTATGGACAACAAAAAAGCTGCAGAGAAACTGCTGGGCTCCATTGATGTGGATCACACGCAGTACAAGTTTGGACACACTAAGGTTTTCATTTGTTTGAGCGCACTGCTTGAAATGGTAGTTGTACTGATAGATATTAAGAGCGAATGTGCACTAAAGACAAATGCTTTACCTGTGATCTCAGGTGTTTTTTAAAGCAGGTCTGCTGGGCGCTTTGGAGGAAAAGAGAGATGAGCGGTTAGCCCAGGTCGTGATGTCCACTCAGGCGCTGTGTCGCGGATACCTCGTCCGGCTGGAGTACCAGAAGATGATGGCTAGAAAGTAATTATTATTACTGCTCTAAAGATGTACTGAGGAACCTCACATGAGGTTGTTTTTGCCTAAAAACTGTCAAATGTAATATATGAAATACCAGAATCATCATTTAAAAAAAACCCAGCATGTGTAATATGTGTGTAACTGTATAATTTAAATTCCTCTTCATATCATTAAACCCCCAAATTTCCAGAAATATTACCGAGGACATGACCTCAGTGTTCTCAATGGTAGGTATGGCCATGATGCAGCTATAATGTAACTCTGACAAAAATAAAGACATCTATGTTGGTCACATGTTGCCTGGAAGAAATCTGAAACATGGTGGAAAATGTTTGGCAGTAACGTGACATATATGCATTTTAGCACTCGCAATTTAGCACTTCCTGTTTCCTGATGGAACACCAGAAATCAAGGAGGAGAAGTATGGGAAATCATTTCAATCAGCAGGAATGTAAAAATCTTGCCCATTGCAGAAAGAAAAATAATACCATCCAACCTGAAACCTGCAGAGTGAATTTACCCTGCTTTTACGTTGACAGGGAGGCAATCTACACTATCCAGTATAACTTCCGCTCCTTCATGAATGTCAAACACTGGCCATGGATGAAGCTGTACTTTAAGCTCAAACCTCTCCTGAAGAGTGCCGAGGCTGAGAAGGAAATGGCCCAAATGAAGGTGGATTTCACGAAGCTCAAAGAAGACCTGGCCAAATCAGAAAACAGACGGAGGGAGATTGAAGAGAAAATGGTCTCCATTGTACAAGAGAAGAATGATCTTCTCCTCCAAGTCCAGGCAGTAAGTTAAACCAAAGCATTAATGGGTTAATATGAATTTGTATTTTTGGATGTTTAGCTGTAATATTGATGCACAAACTTGACATCAGGAGTCAGACAACCTGCTGGATGCAGAGGAGAGATGTGAAGGACTCATCAAAAGCAAAATCCAGCTGGAAGCCAAGCTGAAGGAGGTGACAGAGAGACTGGAAGATGAGGAGGAGGTGAACGCTGAGCTGACTGCCAAGAAGCGAAAACTTGAAGACGAGTGCTCTGAGCTGAAGAAGGACATCGATGATTTAGAGCTCACCTTAGCCAAAGTGGAGAAGGAGAAACATGCTGTAGAAAACAAGGTAATATGATGTGCTTCATGCTGCTCACCACTGCTGTATGATTACGTTTAAGGAGATTTATCAACACAGTTCTTACTGTTGATTGAAGGTGAAAAACCTGATTGAAGAAATCATGAGCCAAGATGAGAACATCACCAAACTGTCCAAAGAGAAGAAAGCCCTGCAGGAAGCCCATCAGCAAACACTGGACGACCTGCAGTCAGAAGAGGATAAAATCAACACTCTGACCAAAGCCAAAACCAAATTAGACCAGCAGGTAGATGAGGTGAGTCACTGCACATACAGTTAAAGACTGGACAGGTATAGGTAACGGAACAAAACTGTCTTTATATGTGCTATTGTTAAGATGCATGTGTGATTTTAGCTGGAGGGTTTGCTGGAACAAGAGAAGAAGATCCGTATGGACCTGGAGAGAGCCAAGAGAAAGCTGGAGGGGGATCTGAAACTTGCTCAGGAGTCCATAATGGATCTGGAAAATGAGAAGCAGCAGCTGGATGAAAAGCTCAAAAAGTAAGTTTTCTCTAAAAAGGTGGTATTCGTAATATTTTTAAAATGTTAAAAACGTAAAAAAATTTAATATAGTGTTATTTGTTACCCTACATATAACATCACGTAAATGTCCCTGTGGATCAACGCAGAGAAGTCAAGTTGGTTTTTATTTATGTAGCCAAATATGACAAAACACAAAGTGTGAAGAGTAAGAAGTGTGTAATGGGCAGCTGTAGGTTGCAGAGGATTGCAGAGGAGCCCACACACATCCAAAATCTCTACAATGCGCTGCGGGCAAGCTGAATGTTTGGTCCAACTCCTGTCTGTAGAGCTGTAGGGCTTAAAATGGAAAAGAAAAAACATGTATAGGACAGCCTCACACAAAAATCTGCAAACAAACCTGTGCATGTTTCCCTACATACTGAAGCATGCTCCAGCCTTTCGTCTTGCTCCACTTCCAGATTGGCTTCGACTAGATTTCATTTCTCTATGAAATTTCAGACTTTCTCCCTGTATCATGTTTCTGCCATTTTGGAAAGACTGATGAAAGAAACCCTTTATACACTGCCTAGTTTAGTACAACTTTCTATTGATAATGTTTTAGCTTATTATGTCACACAGGTTCTTTTTGACTTACAGATAAAGTTAATTCAAAACAGAACCATTTTACGGTGGATTTGCGATGGCTGATGCAAATAAACAGCAGGCTTCACTTCACTTAATTTTACAGGAAAGACTTTGAGCTGTCACAGCTACAGACGAAGATAGAAGATGAACAGGCACTTGGTGCACAGCTACAGAAGAAAATAAAAGAGCTCCAGGTGAAGAATACAATCTCTGGTTTGGGTCTGAGGTGATATTACGAAGCTAAATTACTTCAGTGGGCTTCTACTTCTAAGATTACATCATTGCAATCTCTTATCTGCAGGCCAGAATTGAGGAGCTCGAGGAGGAAATTGAGGCTGAGCGCTCGGCCCGAGCCAAAGTAGAGAAGCAGAGGTCTGATCTCTCAAGGGAGCTGGAGGAAATCACTGAGAGGCTGGAGGAGGCCGGAGGAGCCACCGCCGCTCAGGCCGAGATGAACAAAAAGCGGGAAGCTGAGTTCCTCAAACTGCGCAGAGAGCTGGAGGAGTGTTCGCTGCAGCACGACGCCACCTCCGCTGCTCTGCGCAAGAAACACGCAGACAGCGTGGCTGAACTGGGAGAACAGCTCGATAACATCCAGAGGGTCAGACAGAAACTGGAGAAGGAGAAGAGCGAGTTGAGGCTGGAGATGGACGACTTATCAAGCAACATGGAGACCATGGCCAAAGCAAAAGTTAGTTGTAAAATGTTTTATGTTCAGTTCCACTTCCTGTAAGATGTGTGCTGCAATAGATGATATGCAATAAATATTTTCCTTCTTAAATTTTAAGGTTAATTTAGAGAAAATGTGCCGTTCACTTGAAGATCAACTGAATGAGGCAAAAACCAAAGAGGAGGAGCATCAAAGACTCATAAATGACCTTTCAAGCCAGAAAGCTCGGCTGCAGACGGAAAATGGTGAGAAACATTTTAGCATATCTGAGCAATCAAGCTAGTAGTCACATACAGTCACAGACGAGGTGGCTCTAATTGTTTTTTTTACATTTATCATCCAGCTGAAATGTCTCGCCAGCTTGAAGAAAAGGAGTCCTTAATGTCACAGCTAATTCGGGGAAAGCAAGCTTTCATTCAGCAGATTGAGGAGCTGAAAAGGCTTCATGAGGAGGAGGTGAAGGTAAAGTCTGACTAAAGAGATGAGCATGGTGTTTTAAAGTTTAAACATGTAGCTAATTGTTTGTGCTGTTTCTGTCATTTCTTTGAAGGCAAAAAATGCCCTGGCTCACAGTCTGCAGTCATCTCGACATGACTGTGAGCTGCTAAGAGAGCAGTACGAGGAGGAGCAGGAGGCCAAAGCTGAGCTGCACCGCTCCTTGTCCAAGGTGAACAGCGAGGTGGCTCAGTGGAGAACCAAATACGAGACCGACGCCATCCAGCGCACCGAGGAGCTCGAGGAAGCAAAGTGAGAAAAAACTCCACATCAGTTCAACACAAAATGTGTTCCCATGTAATGTCACAGTATCTGTCTACAGGAAGAAGCTGGCGCTGCGTCTGCAGGATGCAGAAGACGCCGTGGAGACCATTAACTCCAAGTGTTCTTCTCTCGAGAAGACGAAGCAGCGGCTGCAGGGAGAGGTGGAGGACTTAATGATGGATGTTGAGCGGTCCAATTCTGCTGCTGCCGCCTTGGACAAGAAGCAGAGAAATTTTGACAAGGTTTTACTCCTGAAACTTTATATAAGACATATAATATAATAATTTGAACACAGTAAAGTGTAGCATCCCAAAAGTAGCACAGCATACTCACGTACTTCACACCTGGGGCAGATATACAGGAGTATTTCTAATTGAAGTTGTTGGTGACTCATGGAGGACAAACCCAACTTTTTACCAAAATAGAATATTATATCTTATAGCTTCATTTGGGAACAGATGCTTCCTATTGACAAGTTGAGGAAAGTGGCTGTGAGCTGCACTTTATCAGGGAAGTTTACTAGAGGTGTGTTTTCCAAACCAACTAGTTAGTTCTCATCCTTGAAGTCTTATCTCTTCTTCGCTTCATTCCGGTGTTCCAGACTGTGTTGGGCTCATTACTGCCCCCTGAGGCTGGAGAGAAGAAAACAATGGTACTTTACAGATGATAAAAACCATCATTGTGGGTGTTTTTTTTCCTATCGGCCACCAGGACTAACCATCTGCCCATTCCAAACTCAAAAATAAACTTGCTGCTCAAAGCTGCTTAGAGGTGTCATTTATGAGTTATTGGAAGGAAAAAAGACTTCAAGGATTAGAAATAATTGGCTGGTTTTATATGACAGTCCCAAATGGGCTTGTAAAAACCCTGCAGCAACCTGCAAGGTGAATATTTCATGAAATAATTTACCGTAATTACAATTTTAACCTAAAGCCATCAAAACCATTAAGTTCTTTATCATAACAGAGACGAAAAGCATTACTGCTGCTCTTCCCTGGCAAATCTGGTGCAACATCGCTTGAAAAACCTTGACAGAACTAAAAAGTTCATGTTGTCACGTGTTGAATTGCTTTTTCAGAGTATAACAGGTACCCAAGAACAAAGTGGGGGCTACAGATTTTATACATTTATGATCATTTATTACAGTTTATTTGCTCAACACTAAATGGTTTACTGATGATACCTGGCTGTTTATCTCTGTTGTAGAATAAACTGACCAGGCTTCTCTCTGAAATAACCCTGAGAAAGGCTTAAATATTCAACTGTAAAATATCTGCCTGTAGGTTGTGGCTGAGTGGAAGCAGAAATATGAGGAAGGTCAGACAGAACTGGAGTCTGCTCTGAAAGAGGTGCGTTCTTTGGGCACTGAGAACTTCAAGATGAAGAATGCCTTCGAAGAATGTCTGGAACAAGTGGAGACGCTCAAACGGGAAAATAAAAACCTCCAACGTATGTCGAGGCCATTTTTGCATCTAATGCCGTGTATAGGAAATGTTTTTTTGTGCAGGGAAATGGTAGAAACGCATCACATTTCCTTTTGTTCCAGAGGAAATAATGGATCTCACTGAGCAGTTGGGAGAGACGGGCAAGACCATCCACGAGCTCGAGAAATCAAAGAAACAGGCTGAACAGGAGAAGTCGGAGGCCCAGAGTGCTCTGGAGGAAGCAGGGGTAAGGAGCAGAAAACACATCCAAATCATACTTAAACATACTCTTCCTTCTCTGGTCATTATGACTGCATGCTGCCTCTGTACTCAGGCCTCCCTGGAGCACGAGGAGTCCAAGATCCTGCGAGTGCAGCTGGAACTGAACCAGGTGAAGTCTGAGGTGGACAAGAAGATAGCCGAGAAGGACGAAGAGAACGAACAGCTGAAGAGAAACAGCCAGCGAATCATCGACACCATGCAAAGCAATTTGGATGCCGAGGTCCGGAGCAGGAACGACGCCCTGAGAGTCAAGAAAAAGATGGAGGGAGACCTCAACGAGATGGAGATTCAGCTGAGCCATGCTAACAGGCAGGCAGCCGAGGCTCAGAAACAACTGAGAAACATACAAGTTCAGCTGAAGGTGAGCCTCATAAGAGAAGCACATGTCCAGACTGACTGAATTTGCTTTAGTGACACAAAGATCTACTTTTATTTTACTATTCAGGAGGTTCAGATTCACCTGGATGATGTCCTGAGAAACAATGATGACATGAAAGAGCAGGTTGGCATGTCTGAGCGCAGAAGCAACCTCATGCAGGCTGAAATGGAGGAAATCAGAGCCGCTCTGGAACAAACTGAGAGGAGCCGCAAGTTAGCCGAGCAGGAGCTGCTGGACGCCAGCGAGAGAGTGCAGCTGCTTTACTCACAGGTTCAAATATACATGTTTGTTTTATCACGTTTTCATCAGTTTTTATTGTAAAAGCAGCCTCATAGACGGCCTCTCGAAATGAAAACATTAAGCATGATTACATACATACTGCATAAATCAGATGATAATGAGACTGACCGCATCTCCAAACGGTCAAACCTTGTTAGGTGTAAAATGATGCATGATTCCACATCTATGTGGTCTATTTCAGTGGTTTTGAAAGTTTTGACTTTCATAGTTAAAATAAAAAATGTTCACATATTCTTTCACAGATCTACATGGTGTCACCGCTGTTTGAACAGTGCATGCTGCTGAGATCAGACCAGAAATTAAATTTGAACGTGTGATTTCTAACACTTAATTCCACAATTTTAGCCTTCTCCACCAGAACAGATTTGTCTTTCACAAATGCAGCTGCAATAGTGGCAGTCGAACAGAAAAAGGTGTGTTGATGCCATTTTTTTCTAGGGCAACAACAACAGAACATTCAATCGACCATAAATGAAGCTGGCCACTGTTTATCATGTGTGGATAATCAATAAAGTGCAACAACAGAACATAATATTCACCTTCAAATGAGTATTAAAATAAGCTTTAACTCTTTTAGCCCTCACTCACTAATGTGAAACATCTGCCCTCAGATACAACCATAAACACTGTTATAAATCTTTTTTTTCCCTTAAATCAATTAAAATAAATAAAACATACAGGCCTGTGTTTCTACTGCGCCGGTTAACAGCTCCCCAATAAAGAATCCTGAAAAACTGGCTCATGTTTGAACCTAATTGTTGACCCCTGGTCCAAGAACAGCAACCATTTTTTGTGCAGTTAAAAAAAAAATCTAAAGCAAAAGACCAATCAAGCAGGTGCTGCGGTCACCCAGTTAGGTATAAGTGTCCAATTTGAATGAAGGAGTGAACTGTGAATCATCTGCCTCCAGCTAATTTCTCACAAACGTACATTATAGTGCTATTATATTATACTGTATACTATAAAACTGTTTTAGAAACCTGATGTCAAACAATAACGTATCTTACAGAACACCAGCCTGCTTAACAGTCGTAAAAAGATGGAGGCTGATCTGTCTCAGATTCAGGGTGAGATGGATGATAGCGTCCAAGCAGCTAGAAATGCTGAAGAGAAAACCAGGAAGGCAATCACTGATGTAAGTGGGATTTTTTTTTTATCATCTGGAAAAAAAAGCAGCAATCTTATAACCATTTGTGCATTTTCTAGGCTGCCATGATGTCTGAGGAGCTGAAGAAAGAGCAGGACACCAGCGCTCACCTGGAGAGGATGAAGAAGAACCTGGAGATGACGGTGAAAGACCTGCAGCAGCGTCTCGATGAGGCCGAGAACCTGGCCATGAAGGGCGGAAAGAAGCAGCTCCAAAAACTGGAAGCAAGGGTAAAAAAAAAAAGATCTGTTGAACCTTTTTGCTTCATATTTAAACGTTTATTTCAGAAAGAGGAGCTCTTGAAAGTGTGTAATCATGTAAAAAAATCACTGCTCAAAAATCACAGGCGAGGATGACCAGAGTTTCATTAATCTTCACAATCAATATCTTTTCCAAGATTATAATTGCTCTTTTGCAGGTGCGAGAGCTGGAAAATGAACTTGAAGCAGAACAAAGACATGGATCAGATACTGTGAAAGGGGTACGCAAACTTGAGCGCAGGATTAAGGAGCTCACCTATCAGGTAAACTGACGACATTTAAGTCAATAAATTATAAATGTGGATATTATGAGGGGAGTTTGTAAAGTATTTGTTTTCTATTATCGAAAATCAGTCTGATGAGGACAAGAAAAACATGACGAGGCTGCAGGAGCTGGCGGACAAACTCCAACTGAAGGTCAAAGTGTACAAGAGGCAGGCCGAAGAAGCTGTGAGCGACTTTTTTCTGTCGACTCTCACTCAGAAATATTGTTCAACTGTTTTTTTTATTAATCCGTTACTTGGTACCCGACAGGAAGAGCAAGCCAACACTCATGTGACGAAGCTGAGGAAGGTGCAGCACGAGCTGGCGGAGGCTGAGGAGCGCGCTGACATCGCTGAGTCCCAGATCAATAAGATGAAAGTCAAGAGTCGCGACATGGGTAAGGTGAGTCAGTCAGCTTCAGGTAACAAACAGTATCTTATAAATACTTTCACAAGGGGGAAAAATCTAACAGATAATCTGTTGTCTGCTTCATTTTTTCATTTACCAGACAAAAGACAGTAGAGAATAATCATCGGCTGCCATGTAGAAGATGAAGTCTGCTGTGTCTCTGTAGAGTGAACCACTGTAGTTTGCAACATACTCTCCAAATATGAAGTGGTGCAAAAGGGTGATTAGCTTTAATTACTTGCATTTCTTTTATTTTGTGGTAGTGGATGTATGTTGCCTTAATTGCAATAAAATCTAAAAAAAAAAAAAAACACTGCTTGATTGACTTTATTAATCTAGAGAGAGGTATATCACCAACATCTTGATTTCTATTATTAATTTTCATTATTATTAGTAGATATATTGATATATTATGATTGATCGCTCTTTCAGATGCACAGATTGTTACCAGCTTACAAAAAAGAGAACGAAAATAGGACAAATTGTCTTTAACTTTAAATATTTATTACTGTTGTAATAAACAACAAAGAAAACAAGAATATGCAAGAAACTAAACCATGACAGTGAAAGAAACTACAGAAATGTGACAATTTTGACTTGAATTGGGGAAATTTATGTGAATCTAACAACAGAAGAAACTGTAAAAGCAGAGTTTGACCAAAATGACCAAATGTTCTGTTAGTGATATACAGAAGATACTAAATATCTCGATTAACCAGCAAAAAGGAATGATTGATGATTGATCACATAAATTCAGGAATATGTAACATTAAAGTATTAAGTTTTATTAGGGCTGCAACTAACAATTACTTTCATTATCGATTAATCTGTCAATTATTTTCTTGATGAATCAATTCGTCATTTGGTTTATAAAATGCCAGAAAATGGTTAAAAAAAAAAACATGTCGGTCACTGTTTTCTAAAGCCCAAGATGATGTCCTCAAATGTCACAACCAACAGTTTACTATCATAGAGGACTAAAGAAACCATTTTCTTAAAAATGACTTGTTGGCAATTCATTTTCTGTCAAACGACCAACCAATTATTCAAGTAATCGTTGTGGCTCTAAGTTTAAATAATGAAGATTTTGAAACTGGCAGCCTCAACATCAGGAAATAAAGTAGGATCCATCGCTGTATCTTGTCAGTTTATATTTTTCTTTCATATTCAAAGCTCCAATTAATATACGTTACCACACCCAAGTGTGGCACAGTGAACATAAGGCTGTCGGGGCCCCTGAGGCTCCGGGGGCCCTGTTGGTAAACCAGCCTTTTCTAAATATAACGGATACATAAAATGGATAATATATTACTTGTATACAACAAATAGAGGTGGAGAATGATTAAAAATAGTAAGTCTTGCAAAACAGTTGGACAAAACTGCTTTTAATTGTATTCTATATTTGTACCCAAATTAAAATGACTTATTAAATCTGCCATTTATCTCACGTCTTAAAGGAGATTTATTGTAATTTGAATATTTGGAGACTTTAATGTTGTAGCTACACCACACCAGTTGTGGTAATACATGACGTTGGTCATGTTGTAGCTACACTAATTTGCTTTAGTCAGATTTACTTATTTATCATGCTATAATATTAATAGAAACTACTGCTGTATATATTATTTGATGTCAGAAACTTCTGTCATGCACATTTGTATTAGCTGGTGTTCAAACAGCAGGCAGAGTCTTGTTTCAGCTACTCGCCCTGTCCCTCCTGTGCCTGGAAAACAAACACATTCAAACAAAATCATTGTGTATTAATACATAATTTTACAAGGAGGCATCATTTCTAACATGAGTATTAAAAGAATACTTCACGCCTATAACATGGTCAGACTCAGGATGGACAGTCAAAAAAAGATAAAACAGCAGAAGCAGAGATATCATCTTCCTCGTCAAAACCTGCTGCCTACATTACCCACAATGCAACTCGACCGCTGACAGAGGTGGTTGGAGATTCAGGTGTGTTTTGCTTGTACCAAAAAAAAAAAACTGCTGATGTGATTAACTGCCGATGTGTTTTAGTGAGGTTAATTTTTTTTTACCATAAACACAGAGGTCACATACTAACATGTAGATATTCAGGATGGGAAGATTCACCGATACGCATCGCATTAAAAAAGTGTGCACCGGATACAATTTGAGATGAACTTGCGATGCGTCGTTATCATATCGCATTGGTAGTTGCTTCATATGTTTTTTTAATGCATCGAGATGTGTATCCTATTAGTCTCAGTGACTAGGGATGCACATCCCTCTTTTCAAAGGAGCAGCAAAGTACTTACAGTCTTTTTAAAACACAGGACACTCAGTACCTTTGTCCCTATTTCACGGCTCTTGGCTCGCATCTTGTTGGCCAGCGATTCGGCCACATCAGCTCTCTCTTCAGCCTCTTCCAACTCATGCTGAGCCTTTCTGAATCTGGCCATGTGCACGTTACACTGCTCTTCCTGGGAATGAATAATGTTGAATGTATTAGTGACAGGAAACATTACTGAATCACTGGGTAGACTTTTGCTGCTGTGTGAGTGACTCACGGCTTCTTCAGCATTTCGTTTGTAGGCCTTCATTTTGTTTTGGAGCTTGTCCACCAAATCCTGCAGTCGAAGTATGTTCTTCCTATCCTCCTCAGACTGATAGAATAGAAAAAGAGACCTCTCAGGGGAAGTGCTGGATGGGCCTCCAAGCTCTATAACTTTCTAAGTGCATTTTGACAATTAAAATATGGTACTGAAACACAGTTATTGTAGATTTACCTGATAGCTTAACTCTTTGACCTTTCTCTCATATTTACGGACTCCTTTGATGGCCTCCGAAGAACGTTTTTGCTCGCCTTCTAGTTCACCTTCCAGCTCACGAACCTAAAAAAGTAAGTTAGTTCAGTGGTGGGATGTAAATAAGTACATTGACTCAAGTACTGTACTTCAGTACAAATCTGAGGTACTTGTACTTTACTTGAGTATTTACTTTTGATTCACATTATCACATGAAACTATTGCAGAATTATTTTTAATTTAAAGGACCCCAGGAAGAGTAGCTGTTAATGGCGATCCAAATAAATAAATCAAAGTGTTTAAACAGCTGATTATGATATTTTTCAATGAACCGTTTTGTCTATAAAATGTCAGAAATTAGTAAAATGTGTATGGTTATAATTTTCCAGAGATGAAGGTGAAGTCAAATGTCTTGTTTTGTCCGACCAACAGTCCCAAACCCAAAGATATTCAGTTTACTGTCATGTATGACAAAGAAAGCTTAAAATCTTCACATTTGAGAAGCTGGAACCTGCAAATATTTGGCATTTCTGCTTCAAAAATGACTAAAATTGTGCTGTAATTTAACTATAGTAGATGCTCATTATAAAAGTTGTACATCTGATATGCGAATGGTTAATGTGCACATCTGTTTGCTGTGATATTTGTACCCTGGCCTCCAGTTTCTGAAGCTGTTTCTTTCCGCCCTTCATGGCCAAGTTTTCAGCCTCATCTAAGCGGTGCTGCAGGTCCTTCACTGTGACCTCCAGGTTCTTCTTCATCCTCTCCAGGTGAGCGCTGGTGTCCTGCTCTTTCCTCAGCTCTTCAGCCATCATGGCAGCCTGCAAGTGCCACAACAGGAGAGTTGATTTTTTTAAATGTCATGAAGTCAGTCTTAACCAAAATAACAGCCACGTAAGAGCACCTTACATCAGTAATGGCTTTCTTGGCTTTCTCCTCCGCGTTCCTGGCCTCTTGAACAGCTTCCTCTATTTCAGTGTGAAGCTGAGTTATGTCTGCGTCAAGCTTCTTTTTGGTGTTCAAAAGACTGGTGTTCTGCCAAAGACGAAGCATATGATATATACATTAAGAATAACACAAGTCAAAAGGGTTTGTTTAATAAGGTGATGCTGGTAAACAACCTACCTGAGAATGAAGAAGTCCTGCACGCTCACTGGTATCAACCAGTTCCTGTTCAGCGATTTTGCGGCTCCGCTCTGTCTGCTCCACAACTGCTCGAAGCTCCTCAATCTCAGCCTGCATCAAGGTGGTTCTGCGCTCCATCATGGCCACCTGCTCCTTCATGTCATCCTGCCCTCTGACAGAGTCATCCAGGTGGATTTGAGCATCCTGAAAATGCAAATGCGTTAAGCTGAAATGGCTGTGCCCTGTTTTGCTCCACAGATTGGAATGAAATGTGGTATCCATAGTTAAGGTATCCACATACACCTAAAAATGGTTGTTATTGTGGTGACCAATAATAAAAATTTCCCCTTGACTAACATTTTCATTTACTGGTTCCTAGTGTTGGTGACCCTCCTCATCTTCTCTTTTGCACCATCTTCAAGCCGAAGTGTTTACTTGTACACAAGAAATATCAAAATGTACTGGACAGACTGCCATTATATTTAGAGTGCACATTCATGTTCTCTAGAGGAGGGACAAACATTTTTTCTGTTCAACACTTTTAAAATTAGGTGTGAAGTTAACCTTGCAGCTCCTAGAGGCTGCTAGTGGGGCCTAAAGTGAGAAACCAAGTGGAAATGGAACACTAGCATCACTACAGATTAGTCTTAAAGTTAGCAATCTCAAGGAGTAATGTACGTAACACTGAAATATTTATTGAATGTCACCATAAGCTTCTGGTCATACCAGACCAAGTAAGGCTGTAGCTACAAAACCTTTGAGCGTATTGAACTGAACAGTTACAGTATATTGTTTATCAATTCAATGTTTCATTAGAGAGAGAAGAAGAGAAGAGAAAGAATGTGTTAAAGGATAAGGCTGGCAATTTTCTATATTTTTCTTATTGTCAGCAATTCCCATGTGCAGAGCCAAACCAACAATGAGGCGTCTGCATTACACCGAACTACTCTCCAGAGTCTGAAAATGTGATCACTGTTATTAGTCTTTAATTGTTCTTTCAAAAGTTACATAGTTTTGCTTTAATGCATTACTATCTGTTAATGGTATGAAAATTGGACATCAGTGATAAGTTATTGTACCTTGAGTTGTCCCTGAATGTTCCTCAGTTGTTTCTGAGCCTCGGCCGCCTGCCTGTTAGCATGGCTCAGCTGAATCTCCATCTCGTTGAGGTCTCCGTCCATCTTTTTCTTGATTCTCAGGGCGTCGTTCCTGCTCCGGACCTCAGCGTCCAGAGTGGCCTGCATGGACTCGATCATTCTCTGGTTGTTCCTCTTCAGCTGGTCGATCTCCTCGTCTTTCTCCGCCACCTTTCGGTCCACTTCAGCCTTCATCTGGTTCAGCTCCATTTGCACACGCAGCATCTTAGACTCATCTTGTTCTAGGGAGGCCTTAAAAAACATTAAACATCAGTCATTACTTTCACATCTACAGTGTTACAATAATCTGTCCTTTTTCCACATGAAAACAACATGCTGTGTTTTAAATGAACACCTCTACTATAAGTTATACCTCAGCTTCTTCCAGCGCAGTTTGCATGTCATATTTCTCCGTCTCCACATGCTTCTTGAATTTCTCCAGTTCATGGATCGTCTTCCCGCTCTCCCCGAGCTGCTCTGTCAGGTCAGAGATCTCCTCTGCGTTTTGAAAGAAAGAATGAATTACAGAGAGGTTTTGAAATAATCTATTTCAAAAGCTGTTTCTCACAAACAATGTGTTTCCGCTTACGTTGCAGGTTTTTATTTTCCCTTTTCATTGTCTCCAGGTGATCCAGGGCTTCCTCATAGGAGTTCTTCAGTTTGAAAAGCTCAGTGCTCAGAGATCGAGATTCTTTCTGAGCGCCTTCGAGCTCTGCCTGAGACTCCTCATACTTCTGCTTCCACTCGGCTACAATCTGAGTTCATTAAAACATTAGTCTGTAATAATTATTGATGTGATATAAAGCGATGAGATGTACTTCAAACCAAAAATACCTTGTCAAAGTTTCTCTGTTTCTTGTCAAGCGTAGCTGCTAAGCTGTTGGACCTTTCTACATCAACCATGAGATCCTCCATCTCATTATGAAGTCGCTGTTTAGTTTTCTCCAGTGAGGCACACTTTGAATTCACTGCTTCGATTTGTTCTTCAGCCTCTTGGAGACGCTGAGCGAGCTTTTTCCTGTGAACAGTGAACCAATATTATTAAGTTTTGCCAATTTGTAATTAGAGGCTGAAAATGCTGTCAGGATTACTGTAAAACACACATTAGATTTTGAACGCAAATATAAAAATGAATAGTTAAATTTGTATTGATGTTTTTAGAGTTTCATTAATATCAGAAGGGAAAAGAAGAGGAAGCTCTTGACACTTTAATTTCTATAAAATATTAATCAAAAATAAATTAAAGGGAAATTTTGTTGGTAAATGTAGTCAACTGAAGCAATAAATTCTTCAGTGCGTACTATATTGACTGAGAAAGCTGAGCTTTCCTGTTCGTGGAGCCATGCCGGCAGTGCCTACATGTACCAGGATGCATTGCATGGATGCATTTCTCTGGCTTGAATAAATACGTCTGAATATCTGAGTCAGCCAAAACACTGTAAATGTATCCTCGTCCTTAACATCCTCTGTACTCATTTGGGGGTGCCATTTTCGCTGTTGAAAACGTGGCTAGTTTGCAATACAAGCGAAGAGAACAAGGAAATTTTGTTTTTGAGCAGCATCTAGAGCACGCTCCGTGGCTACCCAGAGGTGGAGACTAGAAATCCAAACTGAAATGGCCTGTAGTTCTTCCTTTCCCCCAAATACATTACTGTATGTAGAATGACGGCACTGTTGCTGGAAGAACAACAGATTTTGCAGCTGCACCCCAGAGACACAGAGAACATTAGCAACCACTACAAGTGTTTTTCTCACTATATCTCTAATTTGAATAGCTAGAGATAAGGTTGAGAATCAGCTAAATGGTCCTTTAAGTAATAAACCACAAATCTGGCATTAGCCTGATCTATTGATCTAATCCTGTTACACATTTACTTTGCTTCTTCAAGCTCCTCTGTGCGCTGGATGGCATCAGTCTCATATTTGTTCCTCCAGAGAGCCACCTCAGTGTTGGCTTTTGACAAACTGCGCTGCAGCTCAGCTTTGGCCTCCTGCTCCTCCTCGTACTGCTCACGAAGGAGATCGCAGTCATGACGAGCTGACTGCAAACTGTGAGCCAGGGCATTCTTAGCCTACACAGGAATACAACAATACGGAACATCATCATCACAATAAAACAGGAAAGTGTCAGTGTTTGCAAATGTGACCTTTGGTTACCTTTGTTTCCTCCTCAACCAGTCTTTTCAGCTCATCGATTTGTGACGTGAATCCCTGCTTTCCTCTGGTCAGCTGGGAAATGAGACTCTCTCTCTCTTCCATTTGTCGGGAAAGTTCGGCTACGACAAGCAAAACAGGAAAACATCTTTTAATTAAAGGCTGTAACTTCACAAACTGTAATAAAAGGAGGAACAGAATTACCATTCTCAGTTTGAAAACGGGCCCTCTGATTGGTGAGATCTGCCATATGCCGCATGTTTTCATCATTCTTGGTCTTTAACTCCATAAGTTGATCCTCAAGTGAGCGACACAACTTCTCCAGATTGACCTATAAAGTAAACGTAACACAAATTAGACATTCAACCAGTCAAGTCAGTTCTGGATTCTCTTATGATCAAATACATTTCTCACCTTAGCTTTTGCAACTGTTTCCATATTGCTGGTCAAATCATCAATTTCCATCTTCAATTCGTTCTTTTCCTTCTCAAGTTTCTGCTTGATTCTTTGGAGGTTGTCAATCTGTTCGCCCAGCTCAGCCATGCTGTCCGCCTGCTTTTTGCGCAGTGCGGCAGTCGTGGCCTCGTGGTGCAGAGTGGACTCCTCCAGGTCGCGTCGCAGTTTGACGAACTCAGCCTCCCGCTTCTTGTTCATCTCGATCTGAGCGGAGGTGGCTCCTCCGGCCTCCTCCAGCCTCTCACTGATCTCCTCGATCTCCCTGGTGAGGTCAGACCTCTGCTTCTCTATCTTCGCCCGGACCGCTCGTTCAGCCTCAACTTCTTCTTCTAGTTCTTCAATTCGAGCCTTAAAACAGAAAATGATAAACCGTCTTGGGGGGGAGAATTGGTTGTTATCAGTGTGATTAATGTATTAAATGTGAGCTTTATTACATTGAGCTCTTTCAGCTTCTTTTGCAGCTGGTTGTTTATTGATTGCTCATCTGCGATGTTGCTGAACAGCTGGTTGTTTTCAAATTCCTTTCTGTAAGAACAAGAAGATATATATCATCAATTTAAATCCAAGACTTAATTCCCTCATACATACATGATCAGTGTATTGACTTACTTCTTAATTTTCTCCTCAGATTGTTGTTTGTCATTTTCCAGATCCATTAGGGATTCTTGCACAAGTTTCAGATCAGCCTCAAGCTTCCTTTTGGCTCTTTCAAGGTCCATGCGGATCTTCTTCTCTTGCTCCAATGAACCTTCGAGCTTAAAAGCAAGTTGCATAAATTTAATTAGGCTGTTTAGTAACATCAGTGTTTGCATGTATCATTGGCTACAGACTTAACTCACATCATCCACTTGCTGTTCAAGCTTTGCCTTTGCTTTTGTCAGAGAGTTGACTTTGTCTTCCTCAGCTTGCAGATCGTCCAGTGTCTGTTGATGGGCCTCCTGAAGGGCTTTCTTCTCTTTGGTCAGTTTGGCAATGTTTTCATCCTGACCAGCCAGCTCCTCCATAAGATTTTTAACCTGAAACAGGTATCATGCATACACACCATTATGAATAAAAAACAGTAGTAAAACTACAAGACACTCAAAAGAGCAAGGCTATACTTAATCTTCAACTTTGTTATTTGCTTTAGAAGAAACCAAACCAAAAGGAAAAAGTAATCTCAAACAAATTGCTGTATAAATGGACACATGGTGGTGCTCTCAGAATCAAAAATGAATCTTTTCCTTTGTGGCCCATGGCTTCATTTTCTGCCATATTTAAGTAAAATGTGAAGTAGTTGTTGAGATGTCCAAGCAAGCAAAGGGATCGTAAACATAACATCCTTGGCACACGCACCAATCAGACAGTCCAGGTAAAATAACATACCTTATTTTCTGTGGCATGTTTCTCCTTCTCAACTTTAGCCAAGGTAATCTCCAGGTCATCTATGTCTTTCTTAAGCTCAGAGCATTCATCTTCGAGCTTCCGCTTCTTGGCGGTCAACTCAGCGTTCATTTCCTCCTCGTCCTCCAGTCTTTCGGTCACCTCTTTGAGTTTGGCCTCAAGCTGGATTTTGCTTTTGATCAAGCCCTCACATCTTTCCTCTGCATCACAAAGATTTTCTGAGTCCTGAGAAGAATAAGGAGATGACACTTATGTGTGATCATTCAGACAGTGTTTCATATGAGATCAGTGGCTTTCAGATATGATGATACTCACAGCTTGTACTTGCAGGAGGAGGTTATTTTTCTCCTGCAGTAGAGAAACCATTTTCTCCTCAAGCTCTTTTCTCTTGCTCTCTGACTTTACCAGATCGTCCTTACATTTCACAAAGTCCTCTTTCATGGTTGCCATCTCCTTTTCAGTTTCTGCACTCTTGAGGAGTGGCTTGATTTTGAAGAAGAGCTTCATCCACGGCCAGTGTTTGACATTCATGAATGAACGCAAGTTGTATTGCAGGATCCAGACACAATCTCTGTAAGATATACAGCAACAATTTTTAGTCTGTATTTTTTGTAGTTTCCATGATGACCCTGGTCCTGACCTTACTTTTGTGCAATTAAGTTGGAGAATTCTTTTCTCATGAGATAACCACGACACAGGGCCTGAGTCTGCGTCACAAGAGAAGCTAGTTTTTCATCTCGCAGCTCCTCCAGAGTACCGAGTAAGCCAGCTTTGAAGAAGACCTGCAACAACACGTTGTATTTGTGCTGAATCTAGTCCATTACAATGAATCGATTAAGTTGGTTGTAAAGTTTCAAGTCTATTCTCAGTGGATTCAAAAAGCTTTTAAAACATTACCCTGCAACCCATCTGGACACATACCTTTGTAGACCCAAAACGGTACTGTGTATGATCAATGTCAATCGAACCAAGAAGCTTCTCAGAGGCTTTCTTTCCATCTATGAACTGTCCCTCTGGGATGGCACTGGCATTTAGGATTCTGTATCTGTTCACATTTGGATAAAAAAAGATTATCACCAACTATCACCAAGGAATAATTTATAGAGTGTGTTAAGGTAGGAATCAGTTACCTCTGCTTGAAGTCAGCATAAAGAATCCTGCTGGGGAATCCCTTCCTGCAGATCCTGATTCCCTCCAGCACACCGTTACAGCGAAGCTGGTGGATGACCAAGTGATTGTCCATGATTCCTGCAGTGAGGCCGACAGAAAATGATTGGCAACTGAGACTATATAATATATAATATTTCCACACCATGATTTTGTGCTTTTGTATTTGGAGTTGAAGTATTTGGTGCTGAAGTATTTGCAAATCTGTACCTGGTGTTTTAACCTCATTTGGAATCAGGCAACGCACAAAGTGAGGATGTGTGCACCTCAAGTTGGTCATTAGTTTTCCAAGATTTTCCTAGAAGAGAACAATTGTCATTACACCTTCTTTTAAGGGAAAGCAAACACTGAGAGTAAAATTTTAAATAATTTATTAAAGTTAAAAACAATTAGTGCTTCTCGCCCTGAATCGGCCCTCCAGGGCAGAGTTACAATTCTGACTACATGCAGATCACGCCTCCTTAATGTTCAGCAATCTAACCGATCATCACCTATTGATTGGTGGAGCTTGGTGGTCAATGCAGGGCAAGAAAGTAATCTCTACATAGATTATCATCACTTCTGTACCCTGAAAACTGCAGACACCGTCTGAAAGGAGCCACCCTTCTTCTTTCCTCCTTTCTTTCCACCTTTGCCAGCATCACCACCTGATTCTACACAACGAAAACATAAGTTGCGAGTACAAATTTGTATTTTGAGGGCATACATTTATCTGGAACATTTCTGTCTTTGATATTAATTATTTCAATGCTTTATGAATGTCGTACCTTCAGCACCAGAAAACGAGGCATACAAGAAAGCCAGCAGTTTCATTGATGACTTTTGGTAAAGCTGCACCACAGACTCGTTCAGCGGGTCTTTGTTCTTCTCCAGCCAGCCGGTGATGTTGTAGTCCACGGTGCCGGCGTAGTGCACCAAGGTGAAGTGAGCCTCAGGCTTGCCTTTGACAACCTTAGGCTTTTGGAAAGCGTTTGTTTTTCCAAGATGCTGGTCATAGAGTTTGTTCTTAAAAGAGGTGTCTGAGGCCTTGGGGAACATACACTCCTCTTCAAGGATGGAGAAGATGCCCATTGGCTGTTGGATGTTTTACAAGCACATATGAGATATGATGATGTCTAAAATTAGATGAAATATTCACTTCGTATCCTACCTTTTCAATGAGCTCAATGCAAGCTGCCAGGTCCATACCAAAGTCAATGAACTCCCAGTCAATCCCTTCTTTCTTGTATTCTTCTTGCTCCAGCACAAACATGTGGTGGTTGAAAAACTGTTGCAGCTTCTCATTGGTGAAATTAATGCAGAGTTGCTCCATGCTGTTGAACTGTGACAAGAACTGAGTATTAATTTACACCATAAAACGTATGTTTGACTGATGGAAACATGAGTCAATCAATCATTATTAAAAGACCAAAAATGATCAATGAGTCCAAACTCACGTCAAATATTTCAAATCCAGCGATGTCCAACACTCCAATGAAGAACTGCCTGGGCTGCTTTGTGTCCAGCATCTCGTTGATTCGTATAACCATCCATAAGAACATCTTCTCATAGACAGACTTGGCCAGAGCGCTAACTGCATTGGCGACCTGATAAGGAGATTTTAAAGATACATGAGAGGAGTGGCATTTCCTCCAATCACCACTATTGCTTTTGATGCTGGGACACCTTGTTGTGCGCTCTGAAGCGCTGCCCCTATTACTGCAGTGGCAGAGAGGAAATTAACACATTTACACAGGCAGTGAAAGCAGAGATGTTTAGGTTAACCGTGGCTGACAGATGAAAGAAGTCTGTGTGAATGTGAAAGTTATTCAGTCAAACATGAGCCTGACATTGGTTATGACACTGGCTTGAGGAAAAAATAACAAAAACGTAGCTCTTCAGTCCGACTCCACAGTCAAATTTCATCCAGGAAACGTAATGCTACTACCGAGCGAGCAAGAGATATGCGAAATGACAACTATTGCTCAGTCTTTAGTGGTACCTGGTTGACATGCAGCTCAGGATACGATTGATACTTGAGGATTTAATGATTTATGAAAGTAAAATATATTTTATAGAGCTTGCGGCTTTTACAGTTTTTTCCAAATTTGAAGTTTACTGCTGGAGCAGCTGATAACAGCCCAGAAAAGATGTCTAGCTGTCTGTTGAAACTTGACTAAATTTCATTAAAAAGTTTTTTTAGATTATAACCTTCATTTTAATGGCATATGATGGCTATGTTCCCAACATATAACTGCTTTTAGGGGATCTCCTGGACAGAGTTCTTAACAAAGCGTGAGATCCTTTTACATACATTACAGTGTTACATGCAGGTTTACAAGTAAGGTGCCAATGGCAGCTCCTCTACTTCCACCTACAACCCAGATTCGTCTATATAAATAGACCATGTCGTGCATTATCACTTGCTCAGTCTTGGAGCTGTCACAGTACCTGGGGGACTGTCTGGCCCTTGGTGACATATTCATTCCCCACTTTCACTCTGGGGTAGCAGAGGCCTTTCAACAAGTCAGCAGAGTTCAGCGCCATGAGGAAAGCGACTTTGTCGGCCACTGAGAGGTAAAAATGAAATGTTTTATTAATATTACCTGCATGTCTTCACTGATAACAAAAAGACTAAAGTGCAGAGCCTCACCCTCTGTGCCGTCGGGCTCGGCCTGCTCCTCCCGCTGCTTCTGCTTGAACTTCATGTTCCCATAATGCATCACAGCGCCGGTCAGCTTGTAGATGGACATTTTTTCTTCATTGGTGAAGCCCAAGACATCAGTGGCAGTCTGTCACATTTAAACATCATCAGTAAAGTTTTTTATTAGGTTTGTTTTTTAATTTATCTGTGATTTTTTTACAGACTCACTAGTTTTGAGCTATGACATCTATTTCCCCCTTTTCTTTCATGTTAAAAAATTCTTGTTCCGTCTTGTTTCACCTGGTAGGTCTTATCTTGCTAATAATAATAATGGGGAAAAAGTCCTGTTATAAATGAATCCTTGACAAAAATAGGAAGACCTAAAACTAGAATGTGTCTCAAAATTTGAATTTGCTCACTACAGCCTGCTAGAAGTGTTTTATATGTCTATTGTTATTTCACATGTGCCTGTTTAATAAAAGTATTACATTAAAACTCAGCCCTCTAAAATAATATAATATAAAATCTATATATCTATCTATATAAAATCTGTTAGTAGAAACCAATAAAATACATGTGTATAACATTGAAAGGGACTCACGTCTGTGGCCACCAGCTCTTCTTTGTCGTCAATGCTGGCCACAGTGATCTGCCCCTGACTTACCATGGGGAAGTCATACGGGTTTGTTGTTATGAGCAGCATTTCTGTAGAGAGAAACACACAGGATTACATTTATTCTTTGAATTTAGTCTTACAAATATCTCACTCTGAAAGATATACTGTAGGGTACATCCCAATTCCCTTAATTCCATCCACATTTCCCTCACTTGTGTTTTCTTTGCTTCTCGGCTTTTACAGCTTTGTTGATGTATTTATTTTGCATCTGACTCCATTTGTTGATATTCTGATTGCAAATTCATTATTTAATAATGTAGGATTAGAATGTCTTCTAAATTGTAGAAATATTTTTATTAGTTCAAATGGTTAAAGGGAAAGTGGAACTACAGTTTCTACCCGACGCCGAGATTTTCAGCCTTGCGTGTGACTTAATAAAAATTATCACAAACAATTAAAATGTGTTTCTTGTTGAATAACAACACACTCTCCTCCTCCTCTCTAACTATAAATATTATCAAAGATTGTGATTAAAAGGAGAAATAACAGCTCATGAAAAGAAAAAAACCTTGTTATTTATGGTTATTTGCAGGCTTACAGTTAACACAGATCCTCTATTTTTAACTAAATGGTAAATCAGAAAACAAATAAAGTCTAAATTTGGAGTAATTTGAGTTCTGTTATAAAACATGGGGTAATGTGGTATTAGAGCAGTACGATCAGCTGCAACGTCAAATCACTAACAGATTTCCAATAGAGTCAGTCAGTAAAACACTTCTACAAAGCCTGGTCTTCTCCTTCAGGATGGCAGACTCGAATGATTTCTGGGTCAAATGAGCAATAAGAAAAGATCAAACAAGGGAATCGAGACATACCCATAATGTCCCCACCATACCTATAAGCTCAGGCTTGTGGCCGGTCATGATCTGATAGAAGATGTGGTAGCTCCTCTCTTCAGACAACTGGAACGTCACTCTTGACTTCTCCAGCAAATCTACATGGAATAACACGCCAGGTGAAGATTAGCTGTTGCAAGTATACATATATTGGCGATTATTCATTTTTGAAAGACAAACTTACAAGTTTCAATATCTGCAGAAGCCAGTTTCCCTGTTGTTCCAAAGTGGATTCTGATGAATTTACCCTACATGATAATACATATTGGGAGAAAGAGAAAGACAAGATTACATTTCTTGGATCATTTTGTGTGTCATTAAACTTAGAAAGGAAAATAGAAATAGAAAGGAAACTTTCTATTTTTGAGAGATCTTTTGAGAGCTCATACCAAGCAGCAACTATCGCGACTGGAGGCTGAAGCCAGTGTGGAAGCACCTTAAAGTGTAACGCCATTAACGGCCACTAGGTGCTGACTGTCCTGACTCCCATTCAAAAAGCGTCAACTTCTCCCTAGAAATCCTAAGTCAATCATTTTTTTCAACAAGTCATTATGGTCTCAATCTCTAAATTCAGGCCCTCTAATAAATGTGCTGGTGGTCATTTTGGAAATTATTGATCGATTAATAGTAGCTTTGATGTCTGCAGTGTGGGCGTTGATTGACAGCTGGGATTGACAGTTGGCTCACCTGTTGCTTTCCGCGACTCTGGGACTCGCACTGAGTCGGACTATTGTCGCAATATTTCGATAAGTTTCATGTTGCTTGATTACGATACCTGCCCTGCTAGCACAATTTAGCTAAAGTAGCTAATGTTAGCCCAAGTGTGCAGCACTCGGTGTTCCCAGTAAGCTAGCGTTAGCTTGGGTCCGATGTAGCGGGGTGTGTTTTCAGAGCGTGAAAGGCAACACCCCGCACCCCTTATTTGGAAGGTCCTGGCTTCAAATGGAAAAGATGGCGCCAACCATAAGCTGCAACTCTGAGCTTCAAACTGGCTCCAATGCAAACCAACAGGTGATGTCACACCTCGCTACATCCATCTTTATATACAGGCTAAGGCTCATACTTACAAATCGTGAGGAATTGTCATTCCTCACAGTCTTGGCATTCCCGAAAGCCTCCAGCAAAGGGTTCGCTGAGATGATTTGATCTTCCAGTGTCCCCTGGAAAACACAGCCAGCGATCATCAGAATCCCACGAAGTTTATTTTCAATCTTGTGTCTTGTTGAGGGATTATGAACTAGATTCCTGTCATGTTTCCAGT
This sequence comes from Scomberomorus guttatus, assembly GCA_038419695.1. NCBI lineage: Eukaryota > Metazoa > Chordata > Actinopteri > Scombriformes > Scombridae > Scomberomorus > Scomberomorus guttatus. The sequence continues at coordinate 7,489,976 of CM076459.1, forward strand.
ACCTGCATTTTGCCAGGTGATTGGTCTTTCTTGTCGCCACCAGCCACTGCGATTGTCGCAAAGTACTGGATGACACGTTTGGTGTTGACAGTCTTACCTGCACCGGATTCTCCACTGTGGACACAGAGCAGAAGACACCTGCATGCAACTAAAACACATACTGACTGAAATATCATAAAACATTTTTAGTTTGTCAATTAATCAATTAATTGTTTAAAAATGTCAGAAATTTATTTTCTGACAGTCAAAGGGGACGTTTTTAAATGTCTTATTTTGTTCGACCAATAGTCCAAAACCCAAAGAGCATTAAATCATCACATGTGAGCAGCTGAAACCAGCAAACATTTGCTTAAAAAATGACTGAAACAACTGTTCGATTATCAAAATAGTTGCTGATTAATTTCTTGTTGACTGACTAATCGTTGCAGCTCTACAACAGACTCACGTAATCAGGACAGACTGGTTCTCACGATCTGTTGGAGACATGAAGATATGTGAAAGCTTCAGTGACAGTTTTATCTCAGTTGAATGTTGAGTAAAAATGGAAATAAATAGGGTGACTTTAAAAATAAGGTTTGATCAGTAGTCAAATGGGAACTTAAGCTGCCAATAGACTATATAGACAAGGACAATGATGATTATATGACATATAAAGAAGAATAACATTTCTTCATCAGTCATCAGAGTACTCCTTTCTAACCTGTAAGCATATTTTGATATGCATTATCAGAGACGGAGAAAATATGCGGCGGGGCCTCCATGCGCTTCTTCCCTCTGTAGGCTGCCACCACCTGCATGTCGTACACCGGCAGCCACTTGTAGGGGTTTACAGTGACGCAGAAGAGCCCAGAATAGGTCTGCAGATGAGAATTCATGTGAGGCATAAGAGATAAGAGAATCAGTCAGACAAATGAGATGAAAACGCCCCATTCTTGCCGCCATACTTACATAAATCATCCACGCTGCATAACGATCTTTGAGGTTAAACAGCACAGAAGGCTCATTGAGGTGGGTCATCATGGCCATGTCCTCAATCTTGTCATACTTTGGGGGATTCATAGGATGGCAATCTTCCTCCTTGACTGTTACAGTCTGGAAAAAATAAATTGAGAAGAGAAAAGAAGCAGATTTAATTCATTGCTGAAAACAGAAAGTCCCTGCAGCTGCTAATTTAAACAAATCATGTAGCCTTTACTGACCAGTTTTAAAGCATGCTGTAGTGTTTTTGATTGTGTTTTCCCACCTCCCAGGCAGCCACCCGTTACACTTAATTTCAGTAGCGTATGCTTTTATTGCTCTCAAATAGCTTTGCATAAATGGAAATTGAGTCCATGAACTAGAAAACAATAAAAGCAGACATGTAAACAAATAGCTGCCTCTAGAGTCCGACATCTAGAACACGACACTTGATGGATAATGTTTCATTTTGCATAATTTTTAATTTCTCTAATTGTTTCCACCCAGTTTTAACAACAAAAGCTGGGAGATTGTCCTCAGTCTCTAGTTGAGCGAAGCATTTACAGACTGATTTACGACCAAATTATATTTCTCTTTCAAAGAACTGTCCTAAGAATTAACAGTTACATAGCAGCTACTTTTAGGAAATTACTGAAACAACCTAATACACTAATATATCATTTGACACACAAAACTATACACTGAAACTAAGCATTTTCTGTCAATTAAAGAACTGTCAAGAGTCTACTTTGTTAAGAACTTTTGCAAATGAACAACTACGTATGAACCCAAATATAATGAGTAGGCACCAACTCAACCAGCTTAACACTCGTTGAGTTCCTTCATCATGCACACCATAATTACACCACCACCTCTGTTAAATGTCAATGTCATTAACCATTAAATACCTGCAAAATTTCCAAGACACTAGTATAAAAGTAAGGGACTTGTACAATAAAGTGTTACTGCTTGATGCCTGATCTGCAGTAAAATGGATGAATCAATGATATGGTACTTGGTAAACAGATTCACCTCCCCAGCTTCAGTCTTCACAGTGACTTTGCCACCTTCTCTCTGCTGGATGACACCTTTGACGTACAGCTCCTTGGTATCAGGCACAAAGCAGGCTGTTCTGGCGTCGAACGGCCGGTTCTGAGCCTCGACTCGCTCCTTCTCAGGTTTGCGGAGAAAGATGGATGCCGGCCCATACTGGGCCATCTCGGCATCAGAGCTCATATTGCTACCTCAAGACAAAAAAAAAAAAACAAGAAAATAAAGCACACTTCCTTCAAAATTTAAAATATTTTCACTGAAATTGAGGATATTTTTGTATCTTACTTACAGGGTTTACACACCTCAGTAGAATTGAATCAAACGCACGGCTGTTGACAGATGCCTGTGTCAGAAGGGTAAATGTTAGCTCTACCAGTGGTCAGTGAGTGGCAGGCCTCTAAGTGAACACCAGCGGGAGGTTGATGCTCCTTTTTATCAAGATGAATGTGCTGATGAAGCAAACCGGATGGTCCCAACTTGGCAATGTCACTCTAGTCAAATGTCAATCAAGTCGCATTATCGATTTCTGCTCAACACTTAAATATGGCACAGGATCTTCTAGTGGTAATAGGAACATGTCAGCAGCAACAGGTGATGATCCTCAAGCACTATTTTTACATGCCTTCCATACTGTCAAGCACTGTCATTAGCTACTGAACGTTTATGTTGTGTTCGCTGCTCAGATGGCCCAGGAATTGCTTAATCATCGTTTTTAGTGTAATAATATTTATTCAGAGACAGATTGTCGTTGTGTTAGTTTATGGAAATTAACCATACGTAACCCTTAGTGTCTCCATGATGCATCATGACCTTCATCTTGGACCACCTGCTCATTCACCTTCAAGGCACCTCTCTTGGATTTACTGGCCTTAACTCTGGACAGATGTCAGGACAGTGTCAACATTATCTTTTTGGATTGTGTCAGGAGAAAATGGCCATTATCATTGTTTTAATACGTCCATATGTACATCTGTTAGGGTGTAATTAGGGTTAATAATGAAGAATAAACCAGACATACATGCATGTACAGTTTAGAACCATAACATTATTATAAAGTGGACTTTTAACTTTTGTTTAAGAAAAGGGATATTCCCAGGCATCCATCTGCAGCAGTAACATTAAAGGGCATCAAAAAGAAGCTGCAGTTGATTTTCACACTGCTTCCAGGCACATATTTATCATTACCTAAGCTTTCTCTGACACAACATGTAACTGTTAATCTGGAAGGAAGTTTGACATTCTGCAGGGGGACGCAGCAACACCTGCATCCAGCCAAATGGTCAATGCAAAAATAGATTCGGGAAGCCCCTCATGTTGAGTCGAAGATTTAACAATTACTGCCTTTGCTGATGTGAAACTTTAAAGGACTCCTTCAACATTTTTGGAGATGAGAGTTACACGAGAAGATCGATTCCACTCTCTTGTCTGTACGTTATGTGTGCAGCTGTGTGAAGCAAGCTGCATTTTTTCTTTAAGAAATGACTCAATGGGATTAATCGACTAATCGTTGCAGCTGCTCATCTAATGTTTATCTGCTGTTTTATAATGTTATGTGCATGTTATTCAACCTTTATGTTGATCTCAGAGATTTACCCCGAAAGGCTGAATGTTTGCAACATATCTCGCCTTTTTCCTGGGCGCTGGTCCATGCCAAGGTTAGTGCTAGCCAGCCACCTTGAGGGAAGTTCTCTGGTTTGTCTGCTTTGTTTACAAGTTAACACATAATGATGTCCGGAGTGTGCTATACTTAAGGCTGTGTGAGCATCACAAGTGGGTGGAAACACATGACGACCGCTTCGTACCACATTTAGAATAAGCACAGGAGAGTGTCTGAAACTTAAGCTCTCATCATATTAGGGGGAGTAGTGCACCGAGGCAAGTGTGAACAGCAGCTTGTCAGCTTGAAAATACATCACATCATCTGTTAATATGCAGCAGTGAGGAAAATGGTGTGTTTATAGGCTCTATAACGAGGGGAAATTACAATAAGTAACAAAATCAATGCTTGAAATCCTATTTTGATCCCATTTTGAGAGGAAATATGTTGCACTTACCAACCGGTGCAAATCAAAACTCAGTGTTGTAAATGTCTGATATGATGTGACATATGAGATGTAGTTTTGCTTGGTCAGAGTTGATGAGAACTGTACTGTTTGCCTGCAGGAGGACAACAACATAAAGAAGAGTTTAATTAAATATTTTGGTGATCCTGTGTTTCAGTGGAGAGTTTTAGTGCCTCATTGAGTAAATGTTGTTTCACGAGCTTTTCCCCTGTTACAGTCATACACATCTGTGAAAAGCAGAGCTCAACTCAAACTTACCTTTTCATAAACTGACAAAAACAGCCCTGTTCTTGGCTTTATGCCGCTTTTCAGATGGGCAAAAGGGTTTTTAATTATATCTAACATAATGAATGGGATACTTTTCTCAGCCCACAAATAAACATTTAATGCCTCAGTTCATCTGAAAAAATAAACCAAAAAAGTGTTTATTGTGTACATTTTATACAAAAATATAGATCTTATTTTTTTTAATTGAATGTTTTTGCAACAAATTGCTTTGTGTATGTGTGTGTTTTATGGATTATTGTTTTACTATATCTTATCTTTTTGTACTGTTGTCATCCCTGTACGCACGTCTGACCAAATGAAATTTCCTCTTTCGGATAATAAAGTTAAAGGTGCAGTGCAGAACTTTTACATATAAATGAACGTCTGTTACATTCAAGCCCTTTCCAAACGAGTTCACACAATGCTGATTAAGCCTATCACCACCAGGTAAATCTGTCTGTATTTCACAGTACACAGAGTTTTTAAATCTGGTGTCTGAGGCGATGTTCCTGCGCTGGCGCACTGATAGTGATGCGTTTTACTTCAACCAACAATGATTGGTTTGTCAGAGCTGTAGGGCGCCCATAGAGCACGCGCACCAGAGACTTCTGCTGGCGGAGCTGGCTAACTTCCAGTTTAGCCCTAACTTCACTATTTAACTATTTCCTCTCACTGCCAGAAGGAGGAGACTAAAGTTCTACACTGCAGGTATAAATTTGAATTGACATGATTGGAACTGGACAGCAACACTTTAACAAATTGGAAAAAGCTAAATATTCTCGATGAATTGTGATTTCTGAATATGAAATGAAAATACATATAAAGATGAATGAATTCTTGTCCTGTGCTTGTATACTGTATATGTTCTCATTTTAAATCTTTTTGCTACCAAAACAAGCCTTCCAGTCCACTGTGTGGTGAGTGAACAACCCAAAAATCCATCTGAAAATGTGGAGGAGCTGGTGGACAGTGTTTGTCCCTGTCTGTCCACATGTGTCCTGTTTCTGTTTCTGCAAACAACAACCTGTCAGCTCCTGAAGCACCACCAGTCCTCCTCCTCCTTGTCTTTGTACTTTCTCGTCACTTGGAGGTTACCTTCAGCAGTCGTACTCAACCCTCCCCTGCTGAAAGTCAAACATGCACAACAGTAACTCTAACCCTGCTTCACAGGGATTTCTACAAATGTCATGAACATACCAGCTGCTGCTGATTACTGCGCCGCTGACAGGAGTGAAAAAAGGTGGATTTTGATGAGGTCCATTTGAACTCACAGGCTCTCTACAATGCCCAAATGTCAGCCCTGTGTTCTTTGGGTTTTTATCTCATCTCTTGACTTTCAGCTGAAGCTGTGAGCCGATGTTAATTTGATTTTTACACTTGAATTGGTGAGTGACTGCAGTGTTAATGAGCAGCTTTTCATTATCAGCTGTGTGCCTCAGTTTTAAGTAAAAGTCACCAGCGTGGTAGTAGCATCTGAGTGAGACTATTCTGGTTTAATGCATTAATTTGTCTTCATTTGTGTGCATAAATGAGTGCGTGTGTCTGTCCTTATTATCTGCATGTGTCAAAATTTCAGTTTTCAGTTCCCCAAATATTTTAATCTAGAGTACTACCAGATATCAATTTGACCCTCGCTGTTTTTCATGACAAATCCTACTACAGTAAAAGTACATAAGTATTATGAGCTTGATGTAGTTAAAGTATTGCAGTAAAAGTACATAAGTATTATGAGCTTGATGTAGTTAAAGTATTGCAGTAAAAGTAGTGGTTTGGTCCCTCTGACTGATATATTATTATATATGACATCATTAGATTATTAATACTGAAGCATCAGTGTGTAAGCAGCATGTTACTGTTGTAGCTGCTGTAGGTGGAGCTAGTTTCAACTACTTTATATACAGTTAGCTAGTTTAGTCCAGTGGTTCCCAACCTAGGGGTGGGGCCCCTCCAAAGGGTCAGCAGATAAATCTGAGGGGTCGTGAGATGATTAATGGGAGAGGAAAGAAGAAAAAACAAAGTTCTGATACACAAATCTGTTTTCAGTTTTTGGACTTTTTCTCTAATCTGATTTTTGCTGAAATATTGGATCATTTGAACATTTATTGAAATGAAACCATGTGAGAAGTTTAGAGGGAAAAATCACTATTTGGTGGAGCTGTTAACAACTCATAGACATCTGAAATGTGACCCCGACTACACACTGCTTTTTGTAAGACGTCAAAAGCCAAAAAGGTTGGAAACCACTGGTTTCATCTTTAACAATGTGTTGTATTTTAAAAGCTTGTTATATTATCCATTGTGTCAAATCTTCATCTGAAAAGTAACTAAAGCTGTCAAATAAATGTAGTGGAGTAGAAAGTACAATATTTCCCTCTGAAATGTAGTGGAGTGGAAGTATAAAGTAGCATCAAATGGAAATACTCAAGTAAAGTACAAGTACCTCAAAATTGTACTTAAGTACAGTACTTGAGTAAATGTACTTAGTTACTTTCCACCACTGGATAAAAATAAAGATACTTGACAGATTCAGGATATAAATGTGGGTGAAATAAAAAACATTCTCCTGCGCATCAGCTTTTATGGTGTTTATTGGTTCCACGGTTAAGGAATAAGGTTAAACATGGATAAAGTGTCTCCATCTGTTGGCGGCCAAGTTTTATTGCAGGTAGCAAGACAAAACTGTTGGTGAGGTATATTTTATTCATACCAGCCTCTGACAAATTTGTAACAGATTAATAAGAAAAACTGAGTTGTTCTCTTTCTTGAGAATGAAATGAAATAAAATAATGAAATAATTATGTGATATGTTAATGAGGGATTTCTCATTATTAATTTACCATTAAGTCCAGTTAGACTTCACAGAGCTTCACAGACCTTCATGAAATACATTTTTCTGTGTCTTGGTAAGAATCAGGTTTAAGTTCATGCCTGTGCATAAATAACTTCTGTCTATAGTCACTATTTCTGGAACATGTTGAGCTGTCACTGTTTACCTAGCTCAGTCTAGATGGATCCCAGGATTAACCATGCAGAATGATGACCAGATGCTCTTTTGAACATGTTAATGGTTCAACTCGACTAGACTAGTCAGTCCATCTGTACAGCGACGTAGACGGTGACATAGCTTAATAATTTTTAGCAGCATTGCTATATGGATGGCAGTGTCGGCTTGACTGCCGGTTGGTCCTCCACTTTGATCCAGACTGAAATATCTCAACAGATATTAGACTGTTTGCCATGAAATTGACATTAATGGTCCACAGAGGGTGAATCCAAATCACTTTGGTGAACCTCTGATTCTTCATCAGACGCCAACTGTTGGTTTTTGACAATTTTTAGGTATTATGACCAAATACCTACAAAACTAATGACATTCCCATCAGCCTCAGCTGTACTTTGTGTTTAGTGCTAATTAGCACATTTTAGCATTCTAACACACTAAACTATGATGGTGAACATGGTAAACATTGTACCTGATGAACATCAGCATGTTAGCAATGTCATTGTTAATGTGTTAATATGCTAAAATTAGCATTTAGCTCAAAGCACCAGCCTCACAGAGCTGCTAGCATGGTTGTAGACTTGTTTATTTTTATATCTATATTACTGTATTATCCGTTTCTATTATTATAAGTGCTACTCTTTACTATTAAATAAAGGCAAAATGTAAATATAAATTCTTTATCCAAATCCTACAATGAATCAGCAAACATTGGTATCTTCCCTAAAGTGGATCAGACAAGTGTAGATTTCTACTCCCCTTTCCAACACCATCACGGCTCTTTGCTCGTAATTTATTCAGCTGGGATTCTGCGATATCAGCTCGTTCCTCAGCTTCCTCCAGTTCATGTTGCACCTTCCGAAATTTAGCCAAATGGATGCTGGTTTGTTCCTCCTGCGTGACACAGAAAACAATATGTGATAGAAGACTTTTTTTTTTTTTTAGGTACATATCATGCCAACAGTTCACACAGTAATCATTTATTTTTACTCACCGCCTCTTCACACTGCCGCTTATATGCTTTCACTTTCAGCTGCAGGTTGTTCACCAAATCCTGAAGTCTCGCCACATTCTTCTTTTCCTCCTCACCCTAAAACAGTTTAAGGTATTGCTCTCATATCTCATTTTGCATATTTTCTGTTCCGCTTTAAGCAGTCAAGTCTCCGCTGGTGAAATTCACTGTTATATAACCGGATATACCTCTTACCTGATAAGTGACCTCTTTAATTTTCCTCTCATATTTCCGCACTCCTTTCATAGCCTCGCCGCTGCGTTTCTGTTCTGCCTCCAATTCATTTTCTAGCTCACGGACCTTAAAAAAAAACAAAAAAAAAACAGCTAGTTTAAATTATTTCTCTATTTTTCTACAGAATGGTTTTGTCCTTTGTTGATTTGTACCCTGGCTTCCAGTTTCTGAAGCTCCTTCTTTCCTCCTTTCAGAGCCAACTGCTCGGCCTCATCCAGACGCTGCTGCAGGTCTTTCACTGTGGCCTCCAGATTCTTCTTCATCCTCTCCAAGTGAGCGCTGGTGTCCTGCTCTTTCTTCAGCTCCTCAGCCATCATGGCAGCCTGTATGCAAATGTGAACTCACTGTGAAATTTAATCTGAAAAACCGACAAAGTCTAACAGTGAATCATTTGAATTAATGACTCTCTACACTAAATTGGATAGAAGAGAGAGACTCACATCCATGATGGCTTTCTTGGCCTTTTCATCTGCATTCCTGGCTTCCTGGACGGTGTCCTCCATCTCTGATTGCAGCTGAGCTAAATCACACTCCATCTTCTTTTTAGCATTTAGGAGGCTGGTGTTCTGCTCAACACATATAATTTAAATAGGTACATTCATTAAAATTGTGAATCGTTTAGAACCAAAAACAAATAATATTGGGTTGTATTATTTACAGATTTTACAGTTGTTTGCTTAAGCTAATAGGTAAACAGGTTTACATTAAAAAAAACAAAATATTTAAATATTTCATTATCCTCTTTAATAGGTTTATACTGAAAGTTATATTTATGAGCGTGTGCTTGCACATGTAAACATCATATCCTGGTTTCAAAAGAAGTCAGAAGTCTGATAAACCCTTAAAAATTTCAATATGCTTGTCAGGTTATTCTGATAGAAACGGGTAAACTGTGGCACGTCAACACATCCACAACCACATCCAGGTTTGTGATTACTGTCTGCACTTTGTAAAGTTTCAGCCTTAAAGGAATTGTTTGACATTTTATTTGCTTTCTTGCTGGGAGTGCGAAAACCAAACGGTAAAAACGACAAGTTGTGCTTTTACAGGGGAGTTATGTGCTGCACTATTTCTTGACTGTCTTGACGTCACTGTGAGGTTGTCAGGCAACAGAATAGTAAAACCTCAAAATGTTTTTACACTTTGATTTTTGAACAGATTTTTAAAAAAGATATATAATGTATTAATCAGTGAGCTACAGATGTTCTGGTAGGCAGATTTTTCTGCCTTTTTGGACAGAACCAGACTTTAACTATTGCTTTAACTCAAGTCAGGTATTATTAAAACAATAATAAACTATATGATGACCTGCAGGCTAAAATGAAAGTGAAGGGATGTCCTGAGCTGACAGAATCAAGATCAAGACCAATCCGGGCTTAATAAAGCCAGATACATTTCTGATCTTTTGTTGCTCAGGATAAACCAGCTGTTGGAAACATCCCATTGTCTTCTGTTGAAACACCGGTCAATGCACAGGGTTGTGAGCAAGCGAATCACAGAGCCACAAAATAAATAAACAATAGTTTGTGCTACATCTGTACAACAGCTGTAGCTGATGACCACTTAGGGGAAAAGGGAAGGCCCTGCACTGCCATTAGCTATCCTTGCTTTACCCTCTCTTGTACCGTCCTACATATTATCTCCTAACCTGAGAGTGTAGCAGCTGAATCCTCTCACTGACGTCGATCAGTTCCTGCTCAGCCAGCTTGCGGCTTCTCTCGGATTGCTCCAGCGCTGCCCTCATCTCCTCAATCTCAGCCATCATCAGGTTGTTGCGGCGCTCTACAATGGCCAGTTGCTCCTTCAGGTCCTCTTGACTGTGGAGAGCTTCATCCAGATGGACCTGGGTGTCCTGGATAAGGGGGAAAAGGTTTGGAGCATTACATTTGTGCAACATTTGTGTTAATATTTCTATGTTTTCCGATGCATTCATCCAAACCTTTAACTGAGTCTGCAGGTTTCTCAGCTGTTTGGTCGCCTCGGCTGCCTGGCGGTTGGTGTGACCCAGCTGGATCTCCATCTCATTCAGATCCCCCTCCATCTTTTTCTTCATGCGGATCACATCGTTTCTGCTGCGCGTCTCGGCGTCCAGCGTGCTCTGCAGAGTGTCCACAGTTCTCTGGTGGTTCCTCTTGAGCTGGTCGATCTCTTCATCTTTCTCTGCCACCTTTCTGTCCACTTCTGACTTGATCTGGTTCAGCTCCAGTTGAAGGTGCAGGATTTTTGCCTCCTCGTGTTCCAGGGAAGACTACAAGAAAAGAAGTAATAATCATTTTAATGAAAGTGAACGTATAATATCATCTGAGGACATAATACAAACCTCAACTTCCTCAAGAGCCGTCTGAGTGTCTCTCTTCTCCTGTTCGGCTTGCTTTGCAGCTTTCTCCAGCTCGTGGATGGTTTTAGCAGATTGTCCAACTTGGTCAGTGATATCTGTAATCTCCTCTGAAAATGTACAGAAAAGCATGTTCTTAATAGGTAAAACAGGATCACTACGGCTTCTCAGCACCTAAAGAACAAGTTAAAACCCTTACGCTGAAGATTTTTATTCTCTCTTTTCATGTTCTCCAGGTGATCCAGAGCCTCTTCGTATGAATTTTTCAGCTTGAAGAGTTCTGTACTCAGCACTCTGGACTCTCTTTGGGAAACCTCCAGATCCGATTGACTCTCCTCGTATTTCTGCTTCCATTCAGCCAGAACCTAACAGAGGAGGAAACGGCATGTGTAATCAGCACAGCCTCAACAAGATGCTAATTAGGAAGTGTTTCTGGAGAGAGAGAAAAGAAAAAAAAAACCTTGTCAAAGTTCCTCTGTTTCTTGTCCAAGGTGGCATTAGCTGCGTTTGACCTTTCTAACTCAACCATGAGATCCTCAACCTCAGCCTGCAGCCTCTGCTTGGTTTTCTCCAGTGATGCACATTTGACATTTGCTGCCTCTGTCATCTCCTCAGATTCCTGCAGCCGCTGGGCCAGCCTCTTCCTTTGAACCAAACATAAATTGTTTAAGACAAATATCAGCACTGACTTCAGAAATATGCTGCACAATTCTTACTTTGCCTCCTCGAGCTCCTCGGTGCGCTGGATGGCATCTGTCTCGTATTTGGTTCTCCACTGAGCCACATCGCTGTTCGCCTTGGACAGGCAGCGCTGCAGCTCAGCTTTGGCCTCCTGTTCCTCCTCGTACTGCTCTCTTAGCAGCTCACAGTCATGTCGAGCTGACTGCAGACTGTGAGTCAGGGCATTTTTTGCCTGAAAAGCAAGAACATACACAAAAATATGGTGTATAGCTTCAATTAAAACGCCCTTGACACAATGTAAAATTGTGAGCGTCCATCCACAGGACTCAAAAATTTCATCTTCATGATCTCTCCTTTGGTATAAAATATTACAGACCCACCTGGTTGATTGCTAACATCACCTTACAGGAATTCTGGGTATTAGCTGTTATGAATCTTTTGCTATGATTTCAGGCTGCTACTGTGCAAAGCAGGTTATGTAGGTTATGCTGCATTCACGTCATGTCATTCAAACCGTAATTATGAGTGTCCCGCTTCCAGAAACATTTCCGGAAGTGTCAACAAAACACTGTTGTCGACAGTTCAAAGTAATTAAACCTGATATTTTACACAAGTACAGAAAATAAAGTTAAAAATAGACTGAAATAGTTTAGACAATGTGTTCACACCTGCTTTAATCTGTTACTTTGTTATTTAACTGTGTTAACATTATTGGGTCTGACAGCTCACAGTGTGGACAATGTAAACAAACAGATTATCTGCAACTACACAATTTACTCACTCACTGGTGACTGTATATAACACTCCTGACTCATTACTATGGAAACATTCCTGTTCTGCTGACATGACGTGAACGTTTACAAGTCTTAAACACGGGAATCTTTCCCCATCCATCCCATACGATGTGAATGCAGCTACATCAATTCTGGCAATTGTTGAACTGTTTAAGTCTTAAGCTTCCCAAATGTGAGGATTCCTCTGTTTTGTATTATTGTAAACTGAATATCTTCAGATTTTGGACTGTTGGTCAGTCAAAAGAAGCAAAGACTTCACCTTGGCCTCTAGAAAACTGTTTGGGATCTTTCACCATTTTCTGACATATATACCAAACATATACAGTATATCAGGCTTTATTGTGTTTTTCAGACCTTAACTTCCTCGTCCAAAAGTCTCTTCAGCTCTTCGATTTGATGACTCCCCACAGATTTCACTCTGCTCAACTGGGAAAGAGAAGTTTCTTTCTCCTCCAGCAGACGTGAAAATTCACCTATTCAAGACAAAGATGATACAAACTGACCTATCTGCCCATCTTAAGTGATCTTTAGTATCCCTTTTTCAGTTTTTATAATCAGAAACCTACTGTTTTCCGTTTGTAGACGAGCGTTGAGTGTAGTATAATCACTCAGTGACCTCTGGGCTTCATCTGATTTGGTCTTGTATTCATTCATTTGGTCTTCAAGGGTCCTGCACATTTTCTCCAGATTAGCCTGAAAAATTCAGCGTTGGTTATCACGAGCAAGATAAAATACACAAAATTGTGGAAAGACATGCATGCCTTTTTGGTAGACAGCCTTCTACCTTGCTTTTCAGAACACTCTCCATGTTGCTCGCCATGTCATCGATTTCCATCTTCAGCTCACTTTTCTCTTTCTCCAGTTTCTGCTTGACCCTTTGAAGATTGTCTATCTGATCACTAAGTTCGGCAACGCTGTCAGCCTGTTTCTTGCGCAAAGTTGCAGCGATGGATTCGTGCTGGAGGGTGGACTCTTCCAGATCACGACGCAGCCGCTGAAACTCTGCCTCTCGCTTCTTGTTGAGCTCAGCCTGAGCAGCAGTGGCTCCTCCGGCCTCGTCCAGCCTCTCGCTGATCTCCTCCAGTTCTCTGGAGAGATCAGACCTCTGCTTCTCTACTTTGGCTCTGGCCGAGCGCTCAGCCTCAATTTCTTCTTCCAGCTCTTCAGTGCGAGCCTACAGTAAAGTTGTAATAATTTGTGTACTAAAATATGAAAGAAAATGTGTTGAAAAATTGCTCTGGTGGTTAAATAATAAATCATACCTGAAGCTCTTTAATCTTCTTTTGCAGTTGAGTGCCAAGGGCTTGCTCATCATCAATTTTGCACTGCAGGTTGCTGATTTCAAAGTCCTTTCTGAAAAGAAGTGTTATTTTTCAGAGCATAGATCTTGTCACTAAAATTTCATTTTGGCTCATTTAGTCACGCAAGCAACAATGTCGGACTGTCGCTCGACCACTTTGGTCCAGTCTGAAATATCTGAACAAATATTAGATTGTCATGACATTTGGGATGAATGCTAAATGATCCCTTGACTTTCCTCCAGCGCCACCATGGGGTTCACATTTGTGTTTTTTGATGAAATTTCTCAGCTATTTTTGGAAGGATTTGCATTAAATTTGGTACATTCATGGTTCCCAAGTTTTCACCTATCCAGTTAAAAATCTACTACACAGATTTGCATATTTATATTTTCTACAAATATTAATGGTTCCCAGATGATGAATCCTGATGACTTTGGTCATCCCTTGACATTTTTGGCTTTGAGTGAAATATGTCAACAACTATTGGATGGATAGCTATGACATTTGGTTCAGACATTCATGTCCCCCTCAGGATAAATTGTAATCACTCACTTTGTCTTGTTTACACTTGAATTGCTAAAAATGTCGGTAGTGTTTTTTTCACTACAAATTTCAAGCAAATTTATGTAAGTTTTATAGAAGTTTGTGAAAACAAACAGCCCCTTTCATTATTATCATCATCATCATTATTGATGTTGATATATTTCATGTTCTTCCCTGTGCAAACCTGTATTAAGTCTGAGTCTCAGCTAAATCTTCAGCAGTATAAAAGCTACTTGTATAACTTGTATAACTTTTCAGGCTTGTGGTGTTGAATAACAAATAAATAATGTACTTTTTCAGTCTCTCTTCCATTTGCTGTCTTTCATTCTCCAGGTCCATTATGGTTTCCTGGGACAGCTTCAGATCCCCCTCCAGTTTTCTTCTGGATCTCTCCAAGTCTGCACGCACCTTCTTCTCCTGCTCCAATGAGCCTTCCAGCTGCAAGAGACATTTATGTAAACCACTGAACTATGAGGAAATCATTCAAATGAAGAAGTTCTGGACATACTGTATCTAAAACCAGAGACCAAGGCCTTCTCATACTTACATCATCAACCTGTTGCTCTAACTTGATCTTCGTCTTCATTAGAGAGTTTACTTTATCTTCCTCAGCCTGAAGGTCATCCAGCGTCTGCTGGTGCACCTCCTGCAAAGCTTTGATCTCCTTTGAGGACTTCATCATATTTTCCTCCAGAGTGGTTAACTCCTCTATCAAATTCTTCACCTAAGGAAAGAAGCAATTTTTTTAAAACTATTTGATCTGTAACTAAGACGACAGGGCTGATATGTCTTCTTACGAACTGGAATAAAACCAAAACCTTTTAAAGAGAAAATGAAAATCATCAGAGGCACCTTATTTTCTGTGGCATATTTCTCCTTCTCCACTTTGGCGATGGTAAGTTCCAGGTCGTCTATGTCTCTTTTGAGCTCCGAACATTCGTCCTCCAGCTTCCTCTTCTTAGCAGTGATTTCAGCATTGATCTCCTCCTCTTCCTCTATCCTCTCCGAGAACTCTTTGACTTTGGCCTCCAGGTGTATCTTGCTCTTTATCAAGCCTTCACACCTCTCCTCGGCATCGCACAGGTTCTCTCTTTCCTAAAGTACAAAGGGACATAATGATGCATTATTATAGTGCAGTAAAAGTGGACTATAGTTTAACTATAGACGATAGTTGTTTTATTGTGTTAATTTTATTCTTTTTCAGCTCTTTTGTCATGTTATTACAGTATTATTTGTTACAGTATTAGTAGTTCCATACAGTTATTTTTCTTATAGACATTCGCATGTTTTGACATATTTCTGTGCTGTGTATACTGTCAAAAACACTGTATTTTTCTCAATTTTTATGTGTTTGGTTGGTTCTGATTAATTTGTACATTTTAAAATTGGACATACTGTATTTAAATTTTTACTGTTTATGTACCCTGTTGAAATTCAGAAATATAATTTTCTCATAACATATTCTAGTGTTATGATCGTCATCTGCTCTACACTTTAGCTTTATTCTATTTTTACTTTGTTGTATTTTGTTTTTGCAGTGTCCAGTCTCACCGCCGGGATCAATGAAGTTGCCTCTTATCTTACCTCATTATTGATCATGTTTCTGAATTGTTCCCCCCTGATCTCTTTATCTGACAGCACTAAATCAATATAAACAGAGCACTTTGTTCTACGCAGAGTTGAGTGTTTACATACTGCCTGGATTTGAAGGTAAAGGTCATTTTTCTCCTGGACGAGCATGACCATCTTCTCCTCCAGCTCCTTCCTCCTGGCCTCTGACTTTGCAAACTCTTCCTTGAGTCGTGAGAACTCCTCTTTAATGGTCTGCATCTCCTTCTCAGCCTCCGCACTTCGTAACAGAGGCTTTATCTTGAAGAAAAGCCTCATCCAAGGCCAGTTCTTCACATTCATGAATGAGCGGATGTTGTACTGGATGATGAAAATTGACTCTCTAAAGAGTGAAAAAAGAGACTTCTTTTAACTTCTTTTAATTCAGAGCCTAAAACGTCTGAGTGTAATCATTTACTTTCAAAAGAAAAAGGCAAGTTCAAGAAAAGAGAGAAAAAAGTACTTTTGGAGTTAGACGGGGATAAAAATAGAAATGATTTTAAACTTGCATTAGCTGTTTTTTGGCCACTTGTTTTTTCCTGTTATCCTGTTGATAACCATTAAATTCAATTAATATGAAAGACAAGTTATAATAATTTTACAACTAAGTGACCCAGTTGTAAAATACTCTCTCAGTTTCTCAGATATTATGTAATTAATTAAATCTGGATAACACCTCTGCACATTGGTACTCCAGAAATGTTACATTCATTAATTTAACCGAAGTTCAACATTTCTCTGAGACCTTTTCTTTGACATCTCCTTGAGCCTCAGCCTGGTGACGTAACCTCTGGCCACAGCCTGGATACGAGTCATCAGCACAGCCAGCCGCTCATCTCTCATCTCCTCCAGCAGACCCAGCAGGCCGGCTTTGAAAAACACCTGCAAGTTGTGACGTTATTGCAGTTCGATGGAAGTGAATTTCAGATCATTTCAGTTACGTGGCATGGATTTAAAAACATTTACAGTTTTATAGTGAAGTAGATCGCTGTCAATATTCAGGCATTAGTGAGGTGGGAATCCATGTTGGGAACTGCAGTAACTTAACAGAAAAATATCAGCTGTACTTTAGAGCCAGATTTACTGAGACTAGTCAGGGACAGACAGCAACAACTAGCATACAGACGGAGCCAATTTAGTGGGAAAAAACATTCAACTGAAATTCTGTAAGTTTGGTCTAATGTACTGTACGTTGGAATCTATTAGACCTGCATTTTGTTTTAATGCTTTAAATTAAAAATGTATTGATTATTCATATGTGCTTTTGTTATATAAATAAAGTATTATTTTTATTATTAAACGAAGTTGATGTTGATGTCTGATATCTAATAATACAGACGCAGGCACACACATACTCATATGTTTCTTAAAAATACCTTTGTGTATCCAAATCTGTACTGGGAATGGTCCACATCAATGGAGGAGAGCAGTTTCTCTGAAGCCTTCTTGCTGTCGATAAACTGCCCTTCAGGGATCGCGCTGGCATTCAGAATCCTGTATCTGTCTCAGAAACAGTCCAAGGTCTTGTGAGTGAATGTTTTGGAACCACCTTGAAAATTACATGATACATCTCAAGGGGTTTATGCTGATATCATCATTTTGATGAAACCTGAGTGAGTTTTGGTGTTTGCGGTCAGTGTGTTACCTCTGTCTGAAATCTCCATAGAGGATCCTGCTGGGGAAGCCCTTCCTGCAGATCCTGATACCTTCCAGCACGCCGTTACAGCGCAGCTGGTGCAGAACCAGATGGTGATCCATCGAGCCTACATGAACAATACATTTCAGGTTAACTTTGGAGTGAAAAAGTAACTAAGAGCCTCCATTTTTTTCTCTTTTTACCTGGTGTCTTTCTCTCATTTGGGATGATGCATCGTACAAAGTGTGGATGTGTGGACCTGAGGTTGGCCATCAGTTTGTTAAGGTTTTCCTGCAGGAGATAAAAAGACAACACTTAAACTTAAAAGTCTGTACATACCACGTAGTGACATTGATGCATTGATATTAGCAGAGGTTAGGGGTCAAATAAACCAGTGGTCTTAGTCAGCTGGTGGCTCACCAAACAAAAATGAACAGAATTAAATGTGGACAGATTTTTACATAAACATTTTAAGCAACAGCAGCTCTGAAATAACTCAGTGCTGCTCACTTTGTCTGGCAGGTAACAGGTTCATTTGACGTCTTGATATGTGAAAATGTTCTCTGAAGAGCAGAATCAGTAATCAAGAATAAACAAAGGACTTTGTCTTCTGTTGTGGATACTTAAACTTTTGTTCATGTTCTTTTGTAGCTTAAAATCTTTGTCTGAATTTGTTTGTGTTTTTTGTTGTTGTCTGATAATCCACTGACTCTTTAATTCACATGACATGTTGCCTCACATGTCCAGAGTTGCAGTTAAAATTGACGACACAAATTTGGGGACCTGAGGTACCATTAACATTTTACAATTTAGTTACAAATTGATTTTTAAATTGATTTTTAGAAAAGAAGAAAGAAATTAATGCAGCAGAGTAACGAAAACAGCTTTTAGACCATCATGTAGAGAAACACAAATGCAAAAAGAGTTTACAAAATATATAAAGAGAAAATTGGAATTAATTAAACATGGGAGAATATCCAAATTAATAGAAATTTTTGCTTAATTTTTGTTTCTTTTTGAAATTTTTCCTGGGGTGGGGAGAGGGCTGCTTGGATTTATGACCTCAATATTTCCAAAAACAGTGTCTATATCTGCTACGTCTCTGCATCAATACCATTACTAATGAGTAACTCACACCACCTTACCACCAAAAAATACATATTATCACTGTAATTCCTTCTACTGTGATCTTATTATTGGTTATTACCCTGAAGAGTGCAGAAACTGTCTGGAAAGAAGATCCTTTTTTCTTGAAACTTTTCTTACTTCCATCAGCAGCTACAGAAACATAAGAGAGACATTTTAACCCACATATTAAACATAATCACAGCACATGTTCTCATTGTAGTGTTGCTGTGATCTGAATGATGTTCATCAGTGCCGTCATTAAAAGTGAGCTGACCTTCAGCAGATGCATATGTGGCAAAAAGTTGAGAGAGCAGTTTAAGGGAAGCCTTCTGATAAAGCTGCACGACGGTGTCATTTAGTGGGTCCTTGTTTTTCTCCAGCCAGCCGCTGATGTTGTAGTCTACAGTGCCGGCGTAGTGCATCAGTGAGAAGTGAGCCTCAGCCTTTCCTTTGGAAGGCTTGGGTTTCTGAAAGATGATGTTCTTCCCCAGGTGTTGGTCGTAAAGCTTGTTCTTGAAGGAGCCGTCTGTCGCCTTTGGAAACATGCACTCCTCTTCCAGAATAGAGAAAATACCCATCGGCTGCAGGGCAGAAAGTCGATTGGCATTTTTTTCACCTCAATATGAATATCTAAGTTTATAAAATCAATATGAGTTTATAAAAAGGTGGTGTACCTTCTCAATGAGCTCAATGCAGGCCGCCAGGTCCATGCCGAAGTCGATGAACTCCCACACAATCCCTTCCTTTTTGTATTCTTCTTGCTCCAGCACAAACATGTGGTGGTTGAAAAACTGTTGCAGCTTCTCATTCGTAAAGTTGATGCACAGCTGCTCCAGACTGTTCATCTGAATTAAACAGCAACATTTGAATAATCAAATAAATATTGATACTTGAAGAAAGATCTTTTTGTATTTTTATTTCATAGAGACATGAATCACCTCAAAAATCTCAAACCCTGCGATATCCAGGACGCCAATAAAATGCTGTCTTGGAAGTTTGGTGTCGAGCTGCTGATTGATCCGTGTGACCATCCACAGGAACAGCTTCTCATACACGGCCTTTGACAGGGCACCCATGGCGTTGTTCACCTGAGAGTCAGACATCTTTTTCAGTGATCTTTACTGAGACTGAGCGTGGTGAACACATGTTCTCAGATGTAGAAATATATACTGTACCTGCTGTGGAGTCTGGCCTTTGGTGACGTACTCATTCCCAACCTTCACTCGAGGGTAACACAGCGCTTTCAGCAGATCAGCAGAGTTCAGACCCATGAGATAGGCCACTTTGTCAGCCACTATGGGATGTATATTGACATAATTTATTTATAAAGCACATACTAGGCTTGAGAAGTGTAAAGAAGGAGAGCGATGACATGTGATCAACATTAAGAGTGACACTGTGTCGTCTCACCCTCAGTGCCATCTGGCTCCGCCTGCTCCTCCCGCTGCTTCTGCTTGAACTTCATGTTCCCGTAGTGCATCACAGCACCGGTCAGCTTGTAGATGCCGACCTTTTCCTCCGTGTTAAACCCCAGGATGTCGATGGCACTCTGGTGGAACCATTATGATTGCACAGTCTTAATTTATCAACTGTCAGTGGAGTCGTATCATGATGATATAAAGATATTCTGGCGTTGTTTTACATGATTCTGTTGTCCAAAGTAATCATTCCAACTGAATTGTAATTAAGTCAAGCTTATCAAATCAGTTTTTTGTCCTTCTCATACACATTCAATGACTGAAAAGGAGCAGAGGGAAGGAAAGACATGTGTGCACATATCAAAACACTCAACCAAAGACGGAAGACAGAACATAAACATTAATAATATTGTTCATATTGTCCAAATATCTGCTCTCTATACATTTTCTTAAATTCAAGAATAGTTAAAAAAACATTTGAAATGATTCCACAGTTTGACTCTTCACAGTGAAATGCACCTCTGCTTTAATGAGGTAAATGCATATTGGGTTTTAAAATAATATTTCCTTCTGTGATCTTCATCATCTGATCAAACAACCTTGTACATTTTCAGTCTGTTTTTGGCTCTGCACATAATTCCACTAAATCATTCAGTTTTATGACCCATGACTTAATAAATAGTCTGTTAGTACGTTCCCTTGAATCCACCTCTATAATTCCTATTGCCATATCATGATATATATTCATTCACAAAACTGTTTTCTTATTTCATAATTTTGACCACATTGTTTGTCCCGTGTGCACTCACATCTGTGGCCACCAGCTCTTCTGTATCATTGATGCTCAGCACAGTGATTTCACCCTGGCTGATGAAAGGGTAGTCATATGGATTGGTGGTTATCAGCAGCATATCTAAAACAAATAAAATAAAATAATGAATACATACGACAGCTCAGGATATTACTATATATATATATATATAAATATGTATGGTATATTTACCTATTAAATCAGGCTTCTTGTTTGACAAGATCTGATAAAAGATGTGATAGCTCCTCTCTGCCGGCAGCTGAAAGGTCACCCTGGATTTTTCCAAAAGGTCTAATCATAAATGCATAAACAGAGATAAAATATATTTTACCATATTTAGAGTAGCGGTGGAATATTTATGACACTGATATGAGCAAACTTACAAGTTTCAATATCAGCTGATGCCAACTTCCCCTTGGTTCCGAAGTGGATGCGAATGAATTTTCCCTGGAAAAGGTAAAAAATTATTATTTTAGTTTGACATATAAGTCAATAAGTTCTTATGATAACTGACAAATTTTCTCATTATAAACTAAATGCAGCTTCCGTACTGATTATATTTGTAGCTAAAATTGTGGCACAAATTTTGGGACCTGAGGCGCAGTTTTATCATTTAAAGTTAAATTATTTATAAGTTTAACATACAAGTTACAGTATATTTGAATTAAAAACTGCTCTGATATATGGAAGCTGAGAATGGCCAACATAATAAAAAAAAATTCATGTTATCACATAAGTTAATCACCTCATTATATCAATATAACAATGTAGTTTTCTCAGACCTGAGTTTTTCACATTATCTCAAAATAACAGTATAAAAAACTACAATCACAATCATGGCGACTCTTCGCTTCCGTACTTCCGTTCAAATTTGAACTCACAAATCGAGAGGAGTTGTCATTCCTCACAGTCTTCGCGTTCCCAAAAGCCTCCAGCAGAGGGTTGGCCTGGATGATTTGATCCTCCAGAGTTCCCTGGAAAATAAATTCAAGAAGAAAAACTTGTGTTTTGTTGTTGCAACATATATAATTTCAGTTTTTAATATAAGATATGACTGAACCTGCATTTTGCCCGGGAGTTGCTCTTTCTTGCTCGAGTCACCGAATGATGCAATTGTTGCAAAATACTGAATGACTCGCTTTGTGTTGACCGTCTTCCCAGCACCGGATTCTCCACTGACAAAAGTACAGCATGATATGAATGATGGAAAATAAAGCAAATGAGGGATTTGTAAGTAAACAGCATATAAAGTCGTACTTACGTGATCAGGATAGACTGGTTCTCTCGATCTGTTAAAAGAAATTGGGTGTAAATTGGTTATTATTTCAACTGTATTTGAAGTGTTCATTTGAGGTTTTATCTGTGTTCATTTTGATGATTATGTTTTTTTAAAATTATTATTATATTATTTTATTTATTTTTAGTCTTTTTTAATCAAACTTTGAATTAGTTTTAGTCACATTGGAGTTATTTCACTCTTGTAGTCTAATTTTAGTCAGGAAGAATTTATTCTTTGTTCTTTTTAAATTTTCTTTCCAGCAAACATTCATTAAGCACCCTGATGTTTCTTCTGATGAACCTTTGAATTAATTTTAGTCACATTTGAGTTATTTCAATCTTTTAGTCTATTGTTAGTCGACCACTTGAGCCAATTTGATCTAGTTTTAGAAGGAAAAATTACGGTGTATTATTAGCAATATTTAAAGTTACTGCAAAGAACTTTTAACTGGTTATGAAACAGTCTCATGTTCCCTTTGATGCCTCAATATGAACAAAGAACAAAGGAGTGAATCTGAGAAATAAAACCTTATTTTCTGATTGTTGCACAGTGGTGACGTTCTAAAGCACAAATAAACAAGCCCCACACCTCCTTACAACTCTGCGGGAAGGTGCTGCATTACTGGATTTGGTGTAAATGCAGCCTTTAGTGCAGATTACAATTATTAATCTTACATAGCCAACAAATAGATAAATTACCTCATCGCTATGCAAACAGCTGTGTTTAAAACAGAAAAATAGTATTAAAAATAAGTAGCGTCTTTCTTTCACTCGCTTCCAAAACAAATGCAAGCGCTAGCCAAGATCTTTACATCACGAGGTGGTGGTGCTCATGGGAAATGTAGTCTTCATTACAGGAAAACACTACCGCTTTTGTCCACAGGGGCCGCTAAAATCAACACAAAATGAAAGTTCCTTGTAGTAACTTTAATAAAACACACTGATAGTTGTGTTTTCTTCTGTATAAATCTGTAAATTTGATGATGCTTTTAATGTTACAATAATATAAAGGAAGCTTCAGTTATTCAAATAAGTGCACATGAAGAAAATTAAATCAGCTAGAGTCAGATCGGGGCAGAATCAATAATAGCAGGCATATGGTAAGTATTATGATGAGACCAGACCTGTGAGCATGTACTGGTAACCATTATCAGAGATGGAGAAGATGTGTGGGGGGGCCTCCTGGCGTTTCTTCCCACGGTACCCAGCCACCACCTCCGGGTTGTAAACTGGAAGCCACTTGTAAGGGTTCACAGTCACACAGAAGAGCCCAGAGTAGGTCTGTGAACAAACAGGAAGAAAAAAAACACCACAATGAGGAAATAATGACTCAAATTGTAGGATGTTTATCAAGCTTTGAATGAATTGGAGATGTTGTTGTTAAGATTTCATATATTCATCTTCTATTTATTGTCCTTACATAGATCATCCAGGCTGTGTAGCGCTCCTTGAGGTTGAACAACACGGCTGGTTCATGCAGATGCGTCAGCAGAGCCATGTCCTCGATCTTGTCAAACTTAGGAGGGTTCATGGGGCGAATGTCATCCTGGTGCACCGTGACAACCTGAAGCATGAATTCAAAGATCCAGTGAATTGAATGGGAGATAAAAGTTAGAAAAAGGTGATGTCAGAATTTAAATAAAAGCCTACAGATGTTCTTCAATCTCTCGGACTGCTTGAGATGTGATTCTCTGAATGAAAACAGATAAAATGCTATAAAATAAATGCACCTTTCCATCCTGAGTCTCCACAGTGACATTAGAGCCGTCTTGGCTTTTGACTTTTCCTTTGACATACTCCTGCTTCGGATCAGGCACAAAGACGGCTGTTTTGGCATCAAACGGCATGTTTTGCGCTGCGATTCTTTCCCGCTCTGATTTACGGAGATACGGGGCAGCCACCCCAAATATCTCCATCTCGGCATCACTCATTTTTTTCCACCTGCATCATCAGGACAAACACATATACTCAAAAATAATTTAAACCAAAAAGTTATTAGTCAGAATGGAGAAAATGGCAGTAGCACCGTACTTACTTGAATGCTGCAGACCTTTAAAAGTTACAAGATGATCGAATCCAACGAGGCTCAGCGAACGTTTCAGAGCCTTTGAATATGACTCGCCGCTCTGTACTGTTGCTAACTGTTTCAACAAGATACCACAGACATACCTCACCCTAACAAGACTTTGACAGCTTTTATAAGAGATGGTCGTGCTTTTTTCACTCCTGCTTCACAGCTTCTCCTATATTTGGAGATCTGGCTTCTACACCACCTTTGAAAAGTCAAGTATGTCCATTTTGTATTTCAGAACTGTCTATGTATAGCTGTATTGTGTCACTTTTAAACAGTTTCAATTGTAATCCTTCAGACTGTCCATTAAAAAGCAATGAATGCTAAGGACGACAGCTTAGAGGGCTTACGGTCCCAACACGGCAGGCCTCATTTTCTGGGATCAGGATAGATTAGGTCTGTTAGGGCATCGCTGAAATTCTGGCGTTGGCTGTCTGGGGAGCAGAGCTGATTACACAGGACTGTTGGGGTTTGTGTTGGGAGCAGCCGGGGTTGACGGGCAACATTTAGCACATTCCAGACAGAGGCCTGTCTCGATTAACCCACGGCTGTGGCTCAGGAGGTAGAGCAGAAGATCGGTGGTTCGATCCCCGGCTCCTCCAGGCCGCATGTCGAAGTGTGTGAGTGTGTGTGAATGATTAGACTCTGATGAGCAGGTTGGCACCTTGCATGGCAGCCTCTGCCATCAGCGTATGAATGTGTGTGAATGGGTGAATGCAGCATGTAGTGTAAAAGTGCTTTGAGTGGTCAGAAGACTAGAAAGGTGCTATATAAATACAGTACATGCAGATGTTTCTTATGGTATTTGTCATTAAATATGTTTTTGATTCATATTCACAATATTTATCTTGTTCTGTCCATCAAAGTCTGTCTGAAATCTACTTTTTGATGCGTCATACTGATTCCTTTGTATGTTGCCATTTCTTCTTGTATTTGCTTGTAACGCTATATTTTGTTCTCCTTTGTCATGTTTGGTCTTAGCTGCTGTGAAGTTATGACTGTAACATGCACTTAAATTGTTTGCATGATGTAACTGGCTTTTCTACAGAGCCCAGGAGGGACCACCGAGAAAAAAAAACAAATTCACGATTTCAATTTAATAATTTGTGCTCTCGATTTAACTATTTTGCCTCTTCTCCTCTCCAAACGCATTCAGTCAGCCGGAAGTTTGAAGAAAGCGACAAAGAAGACAAAGAAGACATTTCTCCTGTTCTTCTTAATACATGTCGTCATGACGTCAGTTACTGATCCAAGTTGGATCCAAAGCTGAGCTTTTATGAACTGGATGACATCCACAGGAGCATGAAAGTGTTTACGGTGAAAAAGTCTGTTATTCTGTACATGATCTCAGAGATAACACAGTGAGAAAACAAATTATTAAATGGAGAGCAGGAATTTTTAAATCAAGAGCACAAATTAGATATTTTTTTCTCCCTACCGAGCCCCGTACTTGTCTGCATTTTGTCTCATCTTTTTTTGTTTTGTTTGATTGTTTAAGAGCTGCTAAAAATCAGCCATTTGGTTAAATCCAGCATATTTAGATAATAAAAATGTAAATTAGTGTGTATTGTAAACTAACTGTGGTCAATCAGCAAACAGCCAGAAACATCCAATTTGAACTTAACATGTGCTTAATGGTTTGGTGGGAATGATGATTTATTTTTAACTGTTGATAATTAGGTTGGGTGGTGACGGCTGTATGTGGTTTATGTAATGCTGTCACTTAATTAGAGCTGCCACGATTAGTTGATTAATCGATTAGCTGCCAACTATTAAATGAATCAACAACTATTTTGTTAATCGATTAATCGTTTTGAGTCACTTTTTAAGAAGAAAAGTCCAAATTCTCTGGTTCCCGCCTCTCAAATGTGAAACTACAGATAGTCGATAGATAGTTGCAGCTCTACACTTGATGAACGTTGTATTTTATGTAAGTTTCTGTGGAAGGTTTTAATAATTTATATTGTTTATTTATATTATTTGTCATGTATCTCGTGTTCATGTCAGACCAGGCAAGAATATTGAAATTAGGAGCACCGTAGACTAGTAGGAGATAAAGAAAATCTGTAGACCACTGCTCATAGTGCTGCATTCACTCGTCTTGTCTCCACAGATCAAAGCCGTTTTAAATTCTACTAAAAATCATTTCAACCCGCTCAACAAAAATAAACCCTCCGTGACTGAGAGGCAATTTCCCAGATAACAAGGTTAACAATAAATCCACTGTAGCTCCACAGATCCATTCAGAAGCCTTTGAGTGGGTTTCTATAAATGTTTCTCAATTGCCAAAGTCAATATAGCACAAGTATGCGCTTTAAAGTTATTAAGTTACTATATGTGAAGGCTGAGTTTACTGGAAGATTTGTTTGAGTGTTTTATCGTCTTCACTAAGTCTTTATTCCAAGAATATAAAACCTTTCTCTATTCGGAGTGAGCAGTGTGACTTTTCTTATGACTGAACGGAAATCATTTTAATATTAAATAATAATTTAAGCTTGAATTCTCAGATGTGCTGTGATGCGCCTGCTGTAAAGAACTGTTTTAAACTTGAGAGTCGCAGTCATGAATTAAATACTGACTGTATATTTAAAAAACAAAGGTTAAGACATGAGATATGCATTTAAAAAAATATCTTCAGCCTTCAACGTGATTTTCCAAACTTTGTCAGTTGATTTCTGTAGAATAGTGTTACTGTCTTGATCCAATTCTGTCTAACGTAGAAATACTGCAAGATAATACTCCGTCTATTCATGACATGGAAAAACTTAATTTCCTTTTATCTTTTCCAATCTTGACTATTGCTATGACTTATTCTTGAACTTTAATCAAACCACTATCACTTATTTACAGTTTACAAAAATGTAAAACCCCCATGCAGTCATCTGCACATTCCTCTTCCACCTTTCTTTGTTAGTTATCTGACCTTTATATGTATTTCTATTTATTATTGTCTTGTTTCCTAATGTTCTCTCCTTTAAACAAACTACAGAAATCGAGTATAATTTACTTTTGCAAAACTTTTTTTGCAAATAATTTTCCAAGTAAATACATTTAAATCTGCTGCATTGATTCAGATTTTCATTTTCACACTCCCTCCCCCCAAGAGGAGAGGAAATGATATGGTATTCTAGCGGGAAAAGAGCTGTATGATAAGGCCACTTTGTCTGGCAGTGCATCACAGACTAATTGGTGCTGATTTAATAGCCCCTTAATGTCACTTGAAGGTCTGGCAACAGCTGCGATTATAATTGGCTCCGGGTAGACAAGCATGGTCAACCAGTGCAGGGAGTTACGGTATGTCGACCCCCCTGACACATCTCGGCGCGGCAGCAAGTTCGACTGCGAAGAGGCCACGAGATGTGAATTCAAGGGTCACAGGACAAGAAAGAGAAGAAGCAGGGAGAAAATCCCCATCAGCTGGTTGTGTGGGAGAGGCCGACGCCTAACCCCGGTGGAAAATAGATCTGACGACGGGTGCATCTGCACAGGATTAGGGGGTCAACGGGAGAAACAAGGACCTGCCTTGGAGCTACTGCAAAACCACACACAAAACATCTAATCATCTGTGGTGTCTTTGAGTCACAAAGCAGCATAATACTACATATACTACTGCAAAAACAAGATCATTTACATGTTACACTTGAGATGATGTGTTTGGCGGCCAGTTTGCACCGATCTGTATCACCCGTAAACCCAAAACTGCAGCAACCAAGAAAGCAAGCGGTAAACTGTGTTTGGATTGACAGCACGATTGATCTGCCCACAACCAGGCTGACTGTGGGAGGTGTCAGCGGAGACTTTAGGCCTCGTGGATCGATCGCGCTGTCAATCGAAATGCAGTTAAGTTCTTGCTTTCGCTGTTGTTGCAGCGTAGGTTTGGTACAGAAGCTGCAGAAGCTGTGACTGAAAGGTGTTTCATGTAAGTAGGAAAAATAAAACAATAACTTGCAATTTCAGTGTGCACTTTGGCCTCCCGTCCTGTTCCTGTAGGGTAGGATTTGGCTTCTTTTCAAAATGAATGGGAGCTTGCTGTGTTCTGTATTTACACTACTTTCATCTCTTTATTAATGTCATACTACTTCCAACAGTAGTAGGGCAGGAAATGTAGCCAATTAATGTAAATCAGTACTGCAGATTAGTTGCATATGGATACACTATGAAACAAGAATAACTTAAAAATCCATGAATTACTCCTTAATTTATCTTTGAAATGGACCAAAGCCCATGAAAACCACCCCTGAATTTTTTCCCTTAATTAGAAAATTAAGGCAGTTTAGGGAAATAATTAAGGGGTGTTTTTCATGGTTTTTCCACCATTTAAAGTTTTTTTTTTGATCCGTGAATCTGGACCTGAAATGAAAAATCATAGCTGTCAAAATCACAAAAAAAAGTGAAGTGTGTGACGTTTTGAATGACTTGATGCATCACACGAGTAAAATGTTTGGAAATGAACAGAGTAGAGGCTCACGAGAGATACTGAAGGGGTTTTTAAAATAACTTATCAATCCAGAAATCAATTGGTTCCATTTTGAGTGCTCCATACGACAGCGGTCAGAGCTGAAAGGCTTCTCTCCTCCAGGAATGAGTGCGGTGTCTGGCTGCGGAGAGCCGGGCAACTGCTGTGTTTGCTTTTCTAATCCGATTTCTAAAGGAGGAACACAACAGGTGTGCAGGCAGAAAAGATATTAATAAATCAATACTGGCTTGTGGAGAGTTCGGGTTAGAATAAGTGTAATGCTTCTTCACTGGATATTAATATGTATGACATTTATTCAACAGTTACCGGAAGTCATCAGCCTCCTCCAGCAAACAGTGAAGCTTTTGTCATATAATTTAAAGAGAAACTTCTAATCCGACTGTGTGTAAGAAGCTTGCAATCAAAACAGACTTTGTAAATGTACAGTATGTCTAAAAAAAAAAAAGAGTGGATGTTATCAACTGAGTGAAGAGATGTTGCTTTTTAAACAAGGAAATTAAGATACTGTTCTCACTCTTCATACAAATATTACACATCAAAATGTTCCCACCAGCCTCCTTTCTCTCAAAATGTGAAAATCTAATGCACAAAAGTTTGTGTTTCAGAAGTCTGACCCTTAATTGGGTGGGAGACCACTGAGAAACTCTCATATAGTGCCACTGAAAATGAAGACTGAATCCTTCATCACTTTACGCCTTTTTTACTAAAAAGTTTCTTACCTTACATAAAAATATCATGTTTAGGTGCTCCTGCTGCAACTCACAGTGGAAAGAACGAGGGCACTGGATTTAATTTCGGATGAGGAGCAGGCTACAGAGATGCTGACTCAACTGACATCACTTGATGAATAAAAGCCACAGTGTTCCCCTTTAAGCAGTAAATTTACCTACCTGCAATCACATGTGTTGTCTTCACAACATGCACTTTTTGTAGTTATTCTTCTTCTGTATGTTTTTGTTGCATGATACTATCTCTCCCAAGATTTTCTTTGCTAACTGCCTTGTTTTGTTTGTAGATAAAATTCAATAAAGTATTTCCTGCCAAGCACAAACAAAAAAAAACAGCATAATGTATTGTTTGATCTTTTATCACAAAATCACGATTTGTTTACATCAGAAATCAGATCTGATCTTTTCCAAGTTATTCCAAATTATGTGAATGCAGTTTTTCATGGATAATAATGGAGAGCAGTATGACAGCATCCAGGCAGCAGACCTGCTTTCCTCTGCACACCACCCCTTAAAAGGAATGTTACTGCAGACATATTAATATTGGGAAATACAGTATCCAAAATAAATACAGGCAGAAGTGATTTAAGTTAAGGAGTCTGTCAGTGCACAGTGAGCTGAAAAGGCTGCTGCTCACTTTTCCTTCTTGTACTTTCTCATATGAGCTGCTATTGAGTTGGTGATTTCCACACTTCTTTTGTTCTGTCCAAAATATTCCACAAACTCTCCGTCAGGTCCCACAAGGTACATGATGATTGTGTGATCAACCTAAAGGGAACAACAGGTTGAATTCAGACAGAGATGCTTCTCTTAAAGGGCAGAATCCTTTATTTATAATCAGAGCATCATTAACATTATTATTATTATTATTACATGTAATATGAGTAAAACTAAAGCAGGTTATAACTCACAATGTAGTCGTTGTCTTCATCCTTTGGTCCCTGACTGTAATACACTCTGTAGGATCTGGAAATCTGCTCAACCTGAGCTGTTGTCCCTGTCAGACCAATCAGCTTCGGGGAAAAATCTGAAAAAAAAAAAAACATGACAGTATCTATTAGACATAACACATTAAAAAGTTATCTATTAATGAGCTGCGATTTTATCTGCGGTTCATTAATCAAGATTAAATTAGACAAGATAAACAATCAATAAACAATATTCAGAAATTGTTCATAAAACAGGATGAACAAGCACAAACGTGTGGTATCCTGTATTGTATTTGAGGATTATCAGACCTATATTTCTATTTTATTTTTATATTTATTTGAAAAATTTCCACTTCCTGGAAATAAATAATTCTTTTCCTTGGAAAACTGGGATCATTTACCATAAATAGTTTGATTTTAAACAGA
The DNA here is from genome assembly GCA_038419695.1 of Scomberomorus guttatus. Taxonomy (NCBI): domain Eukaryota; kingdom Metazoa; phylum Chordata; class Actinopteri; order Scombriformes; family Scombridae; genus Scomberomorus; species Scomberomorus guttatus. The sequence continues at coordinate 7,520,727 of CM076459.1, forward strand.
AATGGGGATAATTCCTCACAGAATAGTGTTTATTCTAATTTCCTGGTTATTATCATTATATTCTACTGGACGTATGTAGTAATATTTCTGGTAGAACAATTCCTCTAAAAAGCACCATCTGTGAGGTAAAAACAAACAAAAAAAAACACACAATGCCAACTATACAGAATAATTTAAATAAATAACTTATTTTTTCATCACATCCACTTCAGTTTTAATAAGTCAGAGTTTATAGGCTGACCAGAGGTTATACATGATTGCTGTAGCAGAGACATTTAGATGTAACTTTATGGAGATTTTCTGCACTTGATCTAGAAAATAATCACCACATTAATGAATAATGAAAATTGATTGGTTGCAGCCCTACATAGAGTATGATAATCTTCAGTATGCAAACACAGAGACGGGTATTTTTCTCAGGAACAGATTTTGATGAAATTTCCTTTGAAATTTGAGGATCTCAATTTCCGTTATTCGACCTTATTGAACTACAACTTTCTCCATATATACAAAACAGAAGCAGTAAAAACATAGTCAGTCATGTTGTTTTGTACCTTTCACATATGTAGCCATGGCCTCTGGTGTGTCCCTGTCAGGGTCGATGGTGATGAGGATAGGCGTCAGGTTTGGAAGAGACTTTATTTTGTCTGTAGAAAAGCCAAATCAGAACATTACATAGTTTGACAAAATGTGAGCTACACATTAAATTAATGTTGTGTCTCATGATCCCTGATGAAATCTGTTTTTGTTACCTATTTCATCCACCACTTCGATCATTTTCTCTATTTCATCTGGGCAGATGTCAGGACAGTGAGTAAACCCAAAATAGATGAGGAGCCACTGGCCAAAGAAGTCCTCACTCTTGGCGGGTTTGTTGTTGTGATCGATGAGCGAGAACGGACCGCCCAGCGCCGGTCTTCCTATCGATTTGTTCCTCTCTTTTTCAATCACTGCAAGGTTCAACAATTAAAGATTTATAGAGGTGAGTCATTATTAGTTGGTAGGGCTGTACCCGACTCAGACTTGTCAGTCGAATCGGATTTGGCTGTTCAATATAAAGATTTGACTATTTGTTCCTTTTTTTCCCATTTAGACGATTCAGCTATTAGAAAATCCATTGGCAGGAGTTTCAGTGATGATTTCGACCACATTAACATACTCAAATACAACAGAGTCATGGGGACATATTTTTGAGCATTTAAAAAAAATCAATAAAAGACAGCTGCATATGATGCAAGATTTGAATTGTGGCCTATTTTAATTATCGACATATGGATTTGTCAGAATCAGAACACAACATCACAAACGTGTAAATGAATAAACAAATCAAACAGTTTAAAATAAATTCACAGCATTGCCCGAAATAAGTGACATCTCTACTTCAACAGGATAGGCCTACTTCTTGATTTCTCTTTAAACATAAAAAATAATAAATAAATCTAAACAAGAATAAATTAACAAATGAAATTATTTAAGATTGGAATTATTTTTAGATGAAAATAAAAACAACAGGCCTGAAAATGTTAAATAAATTCACAGCACTGTCTGCTTTGAAATAACTTATCTTCAGCAGGATAGGCTTATTAGGCTGCTGTATTTCCCTTTAAACATAAAATAAATTAATCTTAAGTGTAAACGAATAAATAAACAAACTAAACACAGATATAAAACCACAGCTGGAAATTCACTAACTTGTATAACATATTATTAACTTGATCTTCATGTGTTCTGTGTAACGACCAGTAAAATACTCACATTCTTCCTTTTCTTTCTTAAAGTACTTCATCACTCCAAGCAGAGAGCCTCCAATAGCAAATGTTATTGCTAAAGATTTCCACGTCACAGGCTTTAAAGAGGAGACAAAGAGAAAAAACAAATCATTACTTTTTCAAGACAACTGCTTGTTGGGTTTATTTAGGCTCATATCTAGCGATCGATCTATATCCTCTTTTCTTCCCAGAAGCAGATGTTCAGATAATAAAGAGTTGACAGATTCTCCTCTCTAACCAACTGTGATGAGTTTTTGTTCATAATGGGCTTATTTAATCATTTATAATAAACTTCAATTATTCTGAAGGTGGTCAGAAACTACAAACTACAGTTTAATAAGTAATGATTCAGTGGCTCAGCGTGTTAAATAGTTTCATTACTTTTGAGTTTAACAGGAGATTTGATATGTTTCACGATATTCTACATGTTGTTTTCAGAGGCCTTGATATACAGGACCAGTCAAAAGTTTGGACACACCTTCCCATTCACTTGAAGGACAAAGTGTCCAAATCTTTGACAGGTACTGTAAGTCAATTTTAGTTATTTTGAGTGTGGATGGAGCAGCTATAATGTTAGCATAGCCCTGATCAATCCAAAGGGCATTAAAAGAACAAGCTGTTTACTTGTCGTCTTGCAGACAGACCTGACAAAGGATGAATTCAGGTTTTTTTACAAATCGACATCATGATGTAGTTATTTCAGCATCCTTTTGATCCGTTTATTGCAATTAAATCACAGCAAAATCTAAGTTTATTTACAGTCAAACTGGCTGTTCTGAACAGGGCTATTTAGACAGGATGGGAAGGCTGCTGTGGTGCTTGATCCTTGTGTTGTTTTGACCAAAACATGTCAGATACATTTTATTAAGACCCCAGGGAACTGTGTTAACTTGTGGAAAAGGGGCATCTACTGCCTGTTTTGAAAGGATATGTCCAAATTTAATAATGATTGGATTTGGGCAAAGTCATTTCAAACTGAGGAAACTTTTGTCACTTACCCCAGACTTCTTCGGCTTTCCCCCTGATGAGGGCGGTGGAGGTATTGAGGAAAATGCTCTTGAGCAGCGTTGATTCAGCCATTGTGATGATCTGCAGGTGTACCACTGACTCACATTCACCTGTAAATGAGTAAACACAGGAAAAAGTGATGTGATCGAAGTAGAAGTTCAACATCGAAACATTTTTTTCTTGCTGTAATCATTCCTCCTGTTCATACTGACGGTTAGAAGATCCCTTCATAATGCACTTACAATGGAAGTGACAAAATCCACAGTCCTCCTTCTGTGCAAAAATGCATTAAAACTTTATCTGAAGCTAATATGAAGCTTCAGTGTCCAAATGAGTCAAATCAAGTAGATATCTTTCAACGTTACAGTCTTTTTAGTGCCAAAGTCCCTCTTTTTGTTACTATACTTCCACCGCAGTTCAACAGGGAAACACTGTCCGAGGAAACACAAAGAGGGAATTTGATGCTAAAAAGACTGTAAATGTGGCAGATATCCACTTGATATGACTAACTCAGACTGCTGAAGTTAAATGCATTTTTGCATGAAATGACTGTGTGGACACATTTGGCCCCCATCACTTCCATTGAAAGCACATTTGAAGGGGATCTTTTAATATCCAGTATGAACAGGAGGAATGATTACAGGGAGGAAAACCTCTTTCACTGTTCATATGGACACCTGACTGCTGATTTTAAATACACTTGAAAAACTGTGAACCTGCCCTTTAACGCCACCACAGCTAGCCTGTACTGGCCATTAAACGCTCCACTGGGCACTGTGCCAGACTCCATTCAAATAGTTGCCAGTTTAACGTTGTGTTTTTGACGCAAAGCCTGGTGACGTAACTGATCTCTACTGAATTATTGAGCACTTTTTTAAAATTAACTGTAAGAGATGTTTCGTATGAAATTTTGACAGTCTTCTACCAGCAGAAAGTATAAGTAGAGTTGAAAAGTGATAATGGAAGGTTAAAGTCGTGTTTTAGGTTAGCTAAGAAGCGTGGCAACAAACCTGCCAGCAGCGTGTCCGTTAAATTGCCAATTTTCTAAAAAGAGTTTGGTGATAAAACGTACCGTTGGTATCGGCGGCTAGCTTTGACCTACCAGGCAGCCGTTGACTCTCCGCGGTGAGAGTGTGTGGGTCAGTCCGGTCTCCCTCCGTAAAACACTGTGTGTGAATCTGACGGTTTGGGAACAAGAATATTTTTGTAAGACTTTAACGTTACTGTGAAACAACCTGCAGCCCAGGCTGTGATGAAAGACACTCAGGGACATGTTTGGACCTTGACAGCACCGCTGCTGATATAAGGAAGCTGTTATAAGTTTACAAAACGTGACAAGTGAACCGGGGAATACGGCATACAAATCACTGTTCTGGAGTCAGTTCTACACATTAATGACATTAAAATAGCGCGTTCAAATCGCTGAAACGCTGCTCTCAGGTCAGTTTTCAGACAGCTGTCATTTAGCGGAGGAAGTGACGTTACTTGCATCTTCTTCTACTATCCTTTCAGTTCCTGTGCTCTCTGCTGCCCGCTGGAACCATGTTCATTTTTTGATTCACATTCATTCAGCGGTGAAAGAAGTAATCCTTTACTTAAGTAAAAGTAGAAATACAGCCATGTAAAATACTTAATTACAAGCACAAGTCCTGCATGAAAAATCCTACATAAGTAAAAGTACATAAGTATTAGCAGCTAAATGTATGTAAAGTATTAAAGTAAAAGTAGTGGTTTGATCCCTCTGATATATTATTAGCTGTGTTGGCACCAAATGTGCACTGTTGTTATTCTGCATTACATATTATTGTTTTTTTGTTCTTCTCACTCTTTGTTATTCTGCCTACTTCTTATTACTTTGTCGTTCTAACTCTTTATTATTGTGTGGATTTTTTTTAAACTATTTTTCAATGTATCATTTCTTTTAGTGTGCTATTATTCCATGCTTTAATTCCTACTAGATTTAAACGATCTCATTCATCTTTTCTTTTTATTTTATTACCTCTTCCTTCCTTTATATTATCTAATGTGTTACTGTGATAATTATTCCTGGATTTTATGCAATTTTTCAAAAACTATAAATGCAAAAGACATCAAACTTGGTACACATGGCCCCTACGTGGATGCCCTCAGCCTATTAAAATATGGTACCTATAGCACCACCATGTGACCAGTTATAGAGGATTTTGTGTACATTGTGGTTTTTGACTAATAACTCATGAACCCTGAGGCCTGGAGTAAAAAAAATCTTTGGATCATTACAAATCTTCTTTCAATGGGACCGTCCATGTGCGCCTAACTAGATTTTCCACCATTTTGAATCTTTTCTAAAACACCTTTTTCACTCCCTATCCTGCATATTTCATCCAATCTTTTTTTTTTTTTTTTTAAGATTTGATTTTTTGACTTTTGCTTTTCCACCTGCGACTCGCCCGCAGTGGCGCATGCTTTGGGGGCGGCTGAACCAGCTTGCCAGCACACTTAAAATTTCTTAAGAAATTTGCTTTTTCTAGTTATATATGACATCATTAGATTATTAATACTGAAGCATCAGTGTGTAAGCAGCATGTTAAGTACAGCACTTCAGTAAATGTAGTTACTTTCTACCACTGCTTTTATTAAAATGTTTCATAATATTTACAGAATACACTTAATTTCAAGGAGGAACACCAGAAGTCATGGACTGTTGTAGATTTTAATATAAAATCAATAACTATCAGTCCAAAATTACACGTTTACTTGTACATTCAGGAGAGAGAATACTGATACACAATTTGTTGATCCACATCCAATGAAAAATTCTTCCAAAAATTACACGATTTCAATGAACCATATTGTTTAATAATACTATAAAAAGTTTATTTAAGCAGCATTCTTGGTCCGCGATTCTCAGTCAAAGAACACAACAATCAGCCATTCTCATAATGCTCTTCAGAAAAGAGGCAAGAAGTTGAAGCCTAGATGGCGGTTTTACAATGTGAAGGCCAGTTTGATCTCAGCTCCTTGTTGATATAGTAGTAAAGCCAGGCCACGAAGGGGAAGACAGTGATGGCAACAGCTGTTGAGACTCTGAACATCCCCACTGGAGCCCTGACACAGAAAAGAGGAATACAATTTAGGAAATAAAACACATACTGGAAAAACACAAACTCTTAGTGGCATAAATCATTCAAACACTATTAGATTTTTTAAAACAAAAGGTGTGACATTCATCTCCTGCTATGTGTTCATTTTACCTTCCAGAGTGGCGACACAGGAGAAGCCAAACAAGTGTCAGCATGAGACCAGAAAATTCTCTAACAGAGGAGAAAAATAACAAATGCACATTAGGATTTTACCTGAATCACTACTGTTAACATGTGTATGTGCTCATTTTGATTATATTTAGATTATTCCAAACAATTTGCAGTGAGTGCAACGTTAGATTAAAATTTAACATGTTGACAACAACACAACCAGTATGACGCATGAAAGGGGTCAGAGCCATAATACCATATGAGAATCTGGGTACGGTAGTCTGTTTAGAAATGGCTCCAAAGACTAAGGTCTACGGTACAGAGGAATAAGATATATCAGGCTTTGGATACACACACAGTACTTGTAAGTAGGACCACTGTGCAACCAATGCAGATACAAGTCTTGCATGTTGAAGGTAATTTAAAAAAAAGATGACACAACTGTTGAAGACCTGCGAAAACTGCTTTTTAGATCATTACATTGGTGTAAACTCATGTAGATAGTCGAAGTAGGATGTGGTCTACCTGCCCTCCTCCTGTTGGAAGATCTCTGTGATCCGCTCTTTATAAAGTCTCCATCCCAACATGGCAGTAACAGCACTGGAAATCATCACATGGAGATCAGCAACACGCCTCCAGGGCAAAGTCTCTGCAAAGAAAGACAAAATCATACCCTGAGGAGGAGTTTCTCTGAGTTGTACTGTCACTATACAGCCACTTGATGTCACTATCAGCACTTTAAAATGCATTCAAGCAGAGTTCAACAGCTTGTAAAGTGTGGAAAACAGGAAACACAGATTGTCCAAGTCATAGGGAAGGCAACCCTGACTGGGTTCATGTTCATTTTAATAATTATATTATATAATGTTTATATAAAATTAACACAAAACAAACTTCCACTAAAGATCCAAACATATCTCCTTACCTGTCACATGGTGTTTCAAGCCAATAACAGCACACAGGACTGCAGGAACACCATAACCAACCTGCAAGAGAAACGTGGTGTAAATAACAAATCATATATAAAATCATAAAAGAGACAAAAATATGAGGCATGTTTGAAATCTCACCATCCATAATCCTGCGTCTGGATCATTGATCTAAAGAGATGAAGACACAGTTCAGTGTTTGGTTACTGATCAGGAGTTAAAATGCAAATAAAAAAAGAAAAGAAAAGATTTAAAGAGAAACCCCTCACCTGCACGTATGTTGCAAGACCAAAAAATAAAGACATGAAAACGTTGCAGACTTGCCAAATCACAGTGAGCCATGTTTTAGTGTTTTTCTCTTTACAAACTTCTCCCATCGTTGTTTTCTAACCTTTTACTTCCCCGCCCAGGCGTGCGGGACGTAAAGACGTCACAAAGCAGACGCACTCATCCACTCCTTCGACTCTGATAAATCCGCGAAGGTTTGTTTGATATTATTAACGCCATCCCCACGGTGCAATGGCCTGTTTGGACATAAAGCACAATTCTTTAATTATTTCATGTCTCACATTCATAATATGGCTCAAAATCTCCTTTCTGGTTAGATTTTGGGCCCAAAACCATCATAAATTACGGATGATCTGTTATTTTTTTTTGTAATTTTGGATTATAAAGCTATAACTGTTACCACTACATCCATTTATTCAGTCACGTGACTACAGTAGAGCTGTTTATATGTTATTTAACTGAATTAGCTTCTGATGTGTCATATAAATCATATACCGGTTTGTTTTAATTAACTACATTGGATTAAACTTGGACGTTATCTTCCCGGGACGCGCTGTACAACAAAACGAGCACACATTCCCCCCAAAACCGCAGTGACGTCAAGCTAGCCGAACTTAAAGGAGACCAGACTTCCGGTATCTCTTTGCAAAATAATATCATAATTTACAAAATGTTATTCATGGCTTGTTATTTAAAATTATTGTATTATTATTGTGATCTCCAACTGTTTTTAAAAAACAAAACAAAAAACATTTATTCATCTATCTTATTAAAACCAGATTACAATGTGCTTCATATACATATATACAGACGGGTGACAAATTAAAAGAAAAACCGGGACAGGTCTGAATGTTTGACTCCTACAGTGAGGGCATCTGGTGGCTCTGTTATGCTGTGGGGGGCATTTTGCTGGCATGGTTTGGGTCCACTTGTCTCCTTAGAGGGAAGCGTCACTGCAAATCAATACAAAATTATTGTGAGTCATCACCTTTATCCTATGATGAAACATTTCTATCCTGATGGGAGTGGTCTCTTCCAGGATGACAGTGCCCCCCCATCCACAGGGCACGAGGGCTCACTGAATGGTTTGATGAGTATGAAAATGATGTGAATCATATGCTGTGGCCTTCACAGTCACCACATCTCAACCCCATTTTGGACTGACGTGTTAGACAGCGCTCTCCACTACCATCATCAAAACACCAATACAATTAAAGATACAATTAAGGGCTAAATTATATACAATAACTGAATAGACTAACTCAAATATAAAAATAAATTGAACAAATTAAAATATAATAGAGAGTGGAGATATAACCTTAACTATAATATACTATTTGCTGAGTATACACTGTTCAATGATTTTAATATATTATAGTATGGTACATTAGTGCAAGTCAGGTAGATATTGCTAAGGTAATAAGGTGCATGATTGTCCATGGATTAGAATTAAGTATACATTGATACCTGAATTTACACAATGTATATACACACACTGTATATAACAGTATATACAGACAGTACTTTAAAGATTATCAACAGATGAATCTGAGATATAACAGATGTGATGGATAATGTAATAAATAATTAAAAATCCAATTAAATTATTTTATTATAGTATTATTTATATAGCTAATAAGCCAATATTTTGACTTTTAGCAAAGTTACACTTTAAATACAATATCTCCATACTGTATCATTCTCTTTCACAGTGGTAAAATGCCTTGCTGTAAACTCATCGCACCTTATGTTTACCTTTGCTGCTACTTTAAACGACTTTTATGTACTTGTGTGTAGTTAATAGTTAGTAGTTATAATTCCTTTACTTTATGCTTCTGAAACTTTCTTAATATATTTGTTAAGTATATTTTTTTAGAAACTCAATTTCACTTAAATGTATGCGAGTACTGAGAATCTTGAATCTTTTTATTTTATTTTAAAACAAAAGCACGTATCATTGTTTTATTTAAATATTTAAACGAAACAGGTTAAATATCCAGAATATAACTTCTTTATAAATATATTTTTTTGTTTGTTTGTTAGTTTTTGTTGTTTAAAGTCATGATGTTACCCACTCCGATACAGCAGGTGGCGATATGCATCTTCAACGTTGGTTTAGTAGTCCGCCAGTAAAACCAACGAAGAAGAAGAAGAACTACGTAACATCCGGTGTTGTGTTGGCTAACTGCCGCTAGCTTGTCGGTGGGTGTTGACATGTCAGTGTCACTTGGTCAGCTGATTGCGGGTCGTAAAGCTTCTCGGCCAGTTTAGTTAGCTTAGCCTAGCTGGGTGTTTGTTTTCGTTAACGTTGCTACACGGGTAGCTTTAAACGTAACACAGAACTTTAAAAACAAAAAAACAACAACAACGTAATAATTTAACACATTTTAAACTGTTCTGCGGTCTTTCTCTGCGTGTGTTGCGGTGAAGTTGACGTGAGTGAGGCAGTAATTATTCCTGCAGGGAGGGTGAAGTTGCTCTCCGTGTCTCTGCATTGCAGCCCCGGCGGCGCTGCTGATGGAATTCAAACACACAACAATGGCGACTCACGGTCCGAACAACTCAACAACACCGAGCGGCAATAACGCAGGATCCGCAGCGCACCACCACCACCAGCCCCAGCCCCAGCACATCACCACCGTGAGCAGCATGCAGGGTGAGTGCAGGCAGGTGTGGAAATATCTGCGACTTCACATTCTGCTGCAGTGAAGGTTAATGTTAGCAGGGCCAGCCGTGGGAGGCTCAGGCTGCTCCCAGGACTGAAAAATATCCCAAAGGGGAGCGGATCAGTAATTATCAACCAACTGATCGATCTCCAGATCTTCAAATGGAGAATTATTTATTTTCCTCATGCCTTGCATAATTAATTTAATGTCCTTGTTACCATTTTTGACATTTTTATACCGCGTTGCATTCATGTTCTCTCTTGGGGGGGGGGGGGGCAATCTCGCCAAACTCCATTCAAAAAAATGGCAATTTAAAGTCGCAACTAAGGCTAAATGTGCCATACAAGCCAATTCAAAAATATATTTTTTGTAAAATCTTGCAATATGTAAAAATACGCTATTCCGCATACATGTTACATCATCTGTGTGAATTACAGCACCCCCTTTTTTCTCCCCCTTTTTTAGTCATAAAAATACAAACAGAAAATACAGGATTCTGACAATTAATTAACAAACAAGTGAGTCCTACCATCTCTAGCACCCCCCAAACCAATTTACAAATCTGAACCAACCCTTTACCCGCCCCTCAAACAATATCAGTCATAAGCCTTATTACTATATGCTATCCTCCTCCTATTCTCACTGTAATTGTATTTTACAGCACAGCTAAAATGCAACATGTTAACATGTTAATACTGCAGAGCACCACTGACAGAAAAGACAACAATTATTACCTTAAGTCAAAAAAGAGAAAAAATAAAATAAAAATAGTTGTTTTGGATTGATTTTTATAGTGACATTAAGTACTTTTCCACTGGTGCCCATGTTTCAGTGTATTCTGTCTCATTATTTTGCAGTCTAAAGGCTGACTTAATCATTTCTATTGCTTCAGTGATCCATTCTTTGTGAGTTGGCGTTTTTAAAGCAATCCAGTTATTCATGATTACCTTCTTTGTGACCATACAAAGTGAGAGAAATATCTTTTTGTTCTTTGAAGATACTCCAGTGAGGTGATGCAAGTCTCCCAGTATATACATGTACAGTTACAGCACCCTTGACGTCTCTAATTGCTAAAGTAGGCTCCATTTTTCTTCCACACAAATACAGTGGGAGCTATGTGAGTGTTATATATGCCAAATTTACACTTTTACAATGGAGAAATGATCAGACATCACGTTATACCTTGTATTTGTGGTTGCCAGTACGCAAAATCAAATTGAACTGACTATATTTGACTCTTAATTTTTGTATAATACGGTTCCATCTATTCTGTACAATTGTTCAAGTTCAAGTTTCTCTATTGTTACATTTCATTACACAAGTACAAGAGAGTAAAAATCTTAGGTTTCAGTTCCTCGATAATGCAGTAAGGAAGAAAAATGAAGATAAGAGTATGAACAAGAAGAGTATAAAACAAATGAGTGCATGTATGTATGTAAAGTGTGGTGTGCATGTGTCTGACCTATAATATATGAATAAATATCTATATATGTTATATGTGTATGTACATATATGTTATTATTATGTTAATTGTCATCATGTCCTTTTTGAGGGCTTGTCAACAGAAATATCTTAACTTATCTCCACTGAACCAAATGTTCATTCCAATACTGTATTTCTGTACAAACAATGTCTCGTTTTAACTTTCAGAGTCCAACACCTGCTGGAGATGTCAGAGTGAAACAGGTAGCTACACATTTCATTGTCTTTAGTAGAGAAAGATGAGTCCAATTAAACGTGTCAGTCTAGTAATGACTTGTTCTGGGAAGAGCTAAGCAAAATGATCAGATAGTAGAATCAGTAAAACACTCATATTTTTCATGGATTTTGGTTTTCATACGAGGCTTTTTTGACTTTTTACCTACTAGTTTTTTTACAAGTCCTGATGATGTTGTGTAGCACTTTGATTGGTTTTTCGTGATTTCACATTAACATAATCAGATTTATAACTGAGTTGCATGCTAATTATATATCCCTGGTAGATACTACTCTAATGAGCCATAACAGTAGTAATAACCAAGGAGTAAATGCTGTTGTGTAATCCTGTTTTTATTCACATTTTCCTGACTGTATTTGATCTTTTTTACATTAATGCTGCTAACTAATGTTCCTAACTCCTGACATGATGCTGAATGATGGTGAGCTGTCCCAAGAAATTATGTATAAAGTTGAAATGTGTTTCACTTCTAGATCCCTTTTTTTTGGTGTCATCCGCAGGTCATTTTTTTCCCTTCATTTGCTCTTACCCATGTCATACTTCACCATTCTCAAGTGCTTGAGCAGGAGTTGTCTCATAAATGCATGTGCATGCTGATGCATTACTCTCCAGAAAATGTGTTTAACCTGCAGTAGAAGTATGTTTGATGACTCAGCAAAGCAAGGCCAATTTCTCTGAGATTTATTTGTCAGCCCTAAAACTGCAGGATGTTTCAGTCCTTTTCCGGGTTCTTTTTGGATGAAATGGACGCCTTTCTATTTCAGCAAGAGTTGATTTTTAGAATCTATCATCAAGTAAAGGAGGTTATACTAACAAAGCCGCCTCCTGAGGAAGACATAACAAGCTGGCAAATTGAAGGTGAACTATGAAGAAAAATAAAAGCTGTCTTCTCACCTCTAGGCTTTCAGATAAACCTGTCTGGAGCTCCCCCAAGTAAGCCAAACCTCTTTTGCTTCAGCACCAACAGTTCTCATCCCTTTGTTTCCGCCTGACAGTCTGGTATGGGGGAGTCTGTCCTGCTGTTCTCAACTAATCCGAGTGAAGACTTCTGATGGGTTCAAGTAGGCTTGTGCCGGCAGCCGAGGGTCTGATTCTTAATGGACAGGTTCACAATTTTTCAAGTCTGTCTTAAAACAACAGTTAGGTGCCTGAATTAGCATTGAAACATGTTTTTCTTGCTGTAATCATTCCTCCTGTTCATACTGACGGTTAGAAGATCCCTTCATAATGCACTTACAATGGAAGTGACAAAATCTACAGTCCTCCTTCTGTGCAAAAATGCATTAAAACTTTATCTGAAGCTAATATGAAGCTTCAGTCGTCCAAATGAGTCAAATCAAGTAGATATCTTTCAACGTTACAGTCTTTTTAGTGCCAAAGTCCCTCTTTTTGTTACTATACTTCCACCGCAGCTCAACAGGGAAACACTGTCCGAGGAAACACAAAGAGGGAATTTGATGCTAAAAAGACTGTAAATGTGGCAGATATCCACTTGATATGACTAACTCAGACTGATGAAGCCTCATATAAGCTTCACATCAACTTTTAAATGCATTTTTGCACTAAATGACTGTGTGGACACACTGTGGATTTTGGCCCCTATCACTTCCATTGAAAGCACATTTAAAGGGGATCTTTTAATATCCAGTATGAACAGGAGGAATGATTACAGCGAGGAAAACCTCTTTCACTGTTCATATGGACACCTGACTGTTGTTTTAAGACACACTTGAAAAATTGTGAACCTGTCCTTTAATGTGACTTGCTTACATACAGGGATATGATAAAGTGCAGTTTATTGTCGTAGTGATTTAACAATGTCTTGCCAAAAGCCTGTTTATTTGTTCTGATCGGCACAAGCCTAAAGCTCAGAGCTTCCATTGATATTTTGGCACAAAATCCTCTCAACAAAGATTTTTACTCCTCTGTTTCTGCCAACTAAATGAAGACTTTTCATTAATTCAATCCCCAGTTAAATCCTTTAATGGAAGCTCTACCTGAATGGTTTTCAGTGTGCAACTAACAAGCAAAAGTAGTGCCTGTAGTGTTGTCACATTTTTGTTTTTTTTCTCAACCGGTTTGCCTTTTTTCTTGGCATGGGTGCACCTCAGCATAGCGCTTGCTTGTCGAGACAAGGAGCACAGTCGTGAGTTGTCATTTCAAGCGATGTTTTCCATTTATTGGAATTCGAGCACACGCATTCTTGTGGTGTTTTTGGGTGGAGCGAGCGTGGAGCACTTTCCTTCGATTCAAGGTGAAATCAAAGCAGTTGGCCTTGAGAAGCATGTCTCCATTAAGAGTTATTAGTGTTTTCTTTTTTCCCTTCATCTCATGTTTACCTGTGTGTGTGTGTGTGTGTGTGTCTGCATTATGGGTGTAGGCGATTGGGATCTTAGCAGCATGTTTCTGTTTTTGCATCAAATTAAAGGATTCACATGTAGGTAGAACTGCAAGAAAGTGGTAAGCAAATTGAGTGAGTATTTATGAGCTCAGAGTTTTACTGAAAGCAGCACACTGATAAATTGTTTCATGTAATTTGCTGCTGCTGAAGAGGTGACACCAGTATTAAAAGAACCCACGAAAGAAATTATGTCTATTAATTGAAATTTAATTGTAATCTAATCAGAACTTTAACATACGATACACCTACTGTCTTGACTGTAAATGCTATTAGTCATGGTTGTGCCCATAAAGCTTCTTTGTAAGGCTGAACAGCATCCGTGAGATCTTGAAATTATTAGTAACATAAAGTATGTGATCAATAGATGTTAAAAGATAATTCTGGTGTTATTTTCTAACTTTCTTATGTCAACAAATCCCATGAAAAGACCAAAATCAACACGTTAATCCGTCTCTCAATACTAAAATAAGTTCACAAATACCTATTTTTCATGAAAAAACTTTAATTTCCTGGAACAGCTGGTTACTCTAGTTTTTAGCAAATGTTACTCAAAAAGGAGGAAATGGTGCATTTGTTGGACTATTTTCAGCAGCAACATTTGGTGCTCAGTGAGTGTTTACTGCAGCAGGATGGTTTAATTTACATTGACTATTATTTTTGGTCTTATGCACATTACATACCTTTTTTGCACTATAACATGCATATTTGTATGTAGAAATGTACAGTAACTGTATATTCCCTGCAAATATAATGTAGTTTTTCCTTTATTTCGTCTTTAGTGCTACTTTTATATACTTTGTTCTATTAAATTGCCAAATTGATAGTTTTATTCTATTATAATTAAAAATATTTTAACATTTGTAAATACGTTGGCTATGTGTGCAGCATTGAGGGGCTGCAACTGAATTTATAATGACAAAATGAACCTTGAACCTTGACTGAAAATAAACTACAGTGCCCAGAATTCCATTTTTTTTTTTCATGGGATTTGTTGACAATAAGAAAAATATAGAATCGCCTCATCCTTTTATGATACCAAGACAACACAATTAAAGTCTTAAAGGTGAGTATTTGTTGGAAACATGTCCTAAATAACGTAAAACATCCATATGTGTGATGCAGAGAAAACCAGTTTTTATTCCTTTGGTGAATGGAAAGCATGACATCCACGGATCCTCATTCCCTGTGTTATCTCATTTTATGGTTTGTGTTGTTTTCACTCACTTATCAGTCTGACCTTTCATGTGGGATGAATTTGCTTCCTGTCTTGCTCAGTCCTCGACGTTTGTCGCTTCACTTAAAATCTGGGCTCGTTTGTGGTTTCCTCTCCCGCTCAGGTAAACGCAAAGCCCTGAAGCTGAACTTTGCCAACCCTCCGATCAAACCCACGACTAGATTCACACTGAACACGGCGGGGCCGCCCTTTCAGAACCCGCACATGTGAGTAAACCTCCGTGATTCTCATCTGCTGTCAGTTCCCCCGAAAATGAACCCACATTCAGATCGTCAATCTTTTTATTTTGCTTAATAACCTTTGTCAGAGAGAGGCTGAGAACGCACAGCATCGAGTCATCAGGAAAGTTGAAGATCTCCCCGGAGCAGCACTGGGATTTCACGGCCGAGGATCTCAAAGATTTGGGCGAGATCGGCCGAGGGGCTTACGGCTCCGTCAACAAGATGGTGCACAAGCCGAGTAACCAGATCATGGCGGTCAAGGTGATCATTTTCCTGTCTTTGTCCTCGCTAGAGAAGTGAGCAGAGAGGAAGCTTCCATTAGCTGACCAATCAGAACAGAGTGGGCTCATCGGGAGGGGGGCCTTAAAGAGACAGGAGCTAAAACGGCCTGTTTCAGACAGAGGCTGAACTGAGGGGCTGCATAAAGGGCCAGTATAAGATAAATAAGGAGTTTTTAACTGTAAATCATGCAATGATATTCCAGTAGAGCCCCAGAATAAAAATCCAGACCTGGAAATGTGCACGATGCGTCCCCTTTAAAGGATTGTTTAGCCTTAGCAGACGTATGTGTTCACTGAGTGCTTTATAGTTTGAACAAGTCTTGGATTGTCCTTTGTTTTGTTTCTATCACAGAGAATTAGGTCAACGGTTGATGAAAAGGAACAGAAGCAGCTGCTGATGGACTTGGACGTGGTCATGAGGAGTAGTGATTGTCCTTACATTGTGCAGTTTTATGGCGCTCTTTTCAGAGAGGTGAATTTAAATCACATTTTCTTGTATTTAATTTTTAATTGTTATTAGGCTGAATGTGACAACAGTGATATATTTTACTTTTAAACCTGCAAATGACTGAATGATTTCTTGTGTTTCAGGGTGACTGTTGGATTTGTATGGAACTTATGGCTACCTCGTTAGACAAATTTTACAAATTTGTATATTGCTCATTAGACGACGTGATTCCAGAAGAAATCTTAGGAAAAATAACATTAGCTGTAAGTATTTGTGAAGCGTATCTCCCTCTTTCAAAAAGTAAAGAAGCCCAATTACCAACTTCTGCTACTAAAAACTGTTTTTTTGCACATTGCAGACTGTGAAAGCACTTAACCACTTAAAAGAAAACTTGAAAATAATCCACAGAGGTAAGACGATACGAGACGCTCTCCTCTTGTGTTTTTCAGTGCACTTTTATGTGTCTTTTCATCTCCTGTTTTTCTTCGCCTTCACCCACTCAGACATTAAGCCGTCGAACATCCTCCTGGACAGGAACGGCAACATAAAGCTGTGTGACTTTGGCATCAGTGGTCAGCTGGTGGACTCTATCGCCAAAACCAGAGATGCAGGATGCAGACCGTACATGGCAGTAAGTAACACTGGGTTTGGTGTGAGAGATGAGAGCTTTGACACTAAAATCATCCAAAACTGTATGTGATACATTATGAACTCACTGTGTTGACACAACTTGGCGAAGCTGACCAACTGGACAGTCCCTCGAAACTCTTGTGATTTTTACAGAAGTACACTGCATTCACCAAAGAAAAAAAATGAGGCCTTTATCTGGTAATTATGACTTAAATATCTCATAATAATGACTTAGTGTCTCATAATTAAGAGATCCGGATCTCAAAATTACGTGTTAACAGTGTTTCACTGTATTCTGTGACCTGATTAGGAATTTCAGCTATATTGCCACTGCAAACATTTTTATCCTAATTTATTGCAAACTTTATTCTGATGGTTGTTACCAAACGGTTACATAGTATTTAGATTTGGTTACGAATTTTGATAGCTTGGATGCATCTCGTAGCTGCTCCTGAACAAACAGAGCGACTTCGAGCTTTCCCGAGGACTCGAGATAATGCTGATGGTGTATTATCATTCTTACTGTCAAACAGGCCAACATAATCCCTCCGGCACCCACATGCAGGATACTGCTGCTTTATTACACATCCATCAACATATCAACCTAATGGCATCACTATAACATCATCATCAGTTGTTTTTACAGGCTGAGTATTGCTCTCCATGACAGGCAAACTTGGTGTGTAATGATAAAAAAATGGTCCCCCACTAATCAAAAAAAAAGCTAGATGAATGTGTTAATCGTTTTATCTATGAAATGTCAAATAATAGTGTAAAAGGTCATGATTTAACGTTATTTTGTTCGGCCAACTGTCCAAAATTCCAAAGATACTCCACAACAGTGATAAAGAGTTAAGAAGCTGGTTGTGGTGCATATTTGCCAAAACAAATAGATGTCTAATCATTTTCTGTCCATCAACTAATCAAATAATCAGCTAATCCTCTCAGCGCCGTCTCTGCTGCTTGTTAATGGGACTGTAATCCAAACCTTTGGTGTCACAAAGACGTGATCTCACCGTGTCGTCATCACTCGAGGTTATTTTCTGTTCGGGGGTTACGTTGACGTCAGCTGGGGGCTCTCCCTCCTCCTCCACAGCACTTTCCATTCTAAATTTGGGTAGGCACTATCAGTACCAACACACACGCACACACACACACACATGCGCTCTCTGAAAGGCCAAGGCAGGGTGCTTCATTCATGACTCGGTTTGAACGAAGTTGCTGTGGAGCTTCCCACGACTGTGAGCTCAGAGCGCAGGAATCTCAGCTCCAGTTTCTTGTTTTCACTCGCCAGGTGTTTTATCATCAGGCTGCTGGTGACTGCAGGCTTAATGATGTAGAAAAACTGGCCTCAGTACTGCAGCGGGACTTACTTTTTGGATATGTGGCTACGATAAAGTACAGAAAACATTATTTACCTCGGGATACATTCAAGATATTGAAGTCATTTTGGATCCACAGTAGCTCTTATCTGCAACTTTGGAGTCATGGTTTTGTGGTTAAGTTTAGCTGATCTGTGATATGATTTATTTATAGATTGCAGACAGAAAAATCCAAGTGATGAGACGTTAAAGTGAAAACACAGAAAATCAAAACATTTGGCTGTTTTCTAGACAAAAGCTACCATACATGATGAATTACACATCTGCTGCAGTGTTTTCCTCACGTCATAAAGTATCACCATTTACACTTTTTATTTATGATTATTTCTATTATTTAATACTTGGCCGATTTATTCTTTAAATTGGTTATTTAGTCTGTAAAATATCAGAAAATTACACCCCAAGATGTCGTCTTCCAACTGCTTATTTTGTCTGAACAGCAGTTAAGTGAAACTCAAAGATTATAATATGACGATATGATAACAAACACAAAAGATGCAAATCCTTACATTATAGAAGCTGGATGGTTTTTTTTTTTTGTTTTTTGATAGTCTGATTGTTGAGACTAAACACTCCCAGTCTTGGCAGATGTGAGCAGGCTCTATGCAGTAGGCAGCTGCTGTTCCATAAAACACAGCAGTGCTGCAGCACAGACTGTCCCACTCTGTTGGGTGACATCAGCATCTAATTCAGGCCTGTAAATGGGCCAGCGAGGTGCTTCCTCCTCGCAGCGCAGCAGCAGAATAGTTAGGAGGTTTCTGCAGCCTTCTGACACACTTCACGATGAACCGGAGACGATGTTGTAAATGACAGACTCAGCAGAAGTTGAAGCTGCAGGAATGAGAGAACATGCTACTTATGTCTGAGCTGGAGAGCTGATGGCATCTGGTTGTGCAGGTGAAAACATGCCCAGAGGTGATAAATTGGCTCGGTATTCTGAAGGGCGTGCGTGTCTAGAAACTTAATGTGTTTTGGACCTCTTTGGGCATGAACACCTGTTTCTTTCTGATAATCTTATCTGGAACTCAGACAATGAGAAAAATGACATATTGAGGCCACATGTTTGTTTGAGGCATAAAAGCAGTGGGTACTTGAAAATTAAACACTTTTAACATCATAAAATTCCAAATAAAATCTTCGATAAGTTGTTTACGTTTACACCTTTGTACGTTTAAAAGTGTGTGAGTTTGCACAAATATAAACAGTGAAATAAGTAAGATTATTTAAAGCCACATTGATGCATTTCATATTGCAGGCATCTTATCTGGGTTTCTCATTATTAGAATATGTGCTCACTCAGGTATTTTTGAACCAGTTATGCTAATGATTATTTTCAGTAAAGTTTTCTTAAAGTCTTACCTTCCATTTGCAGCAGAGTTCCTGACAAAAACAGTTAAAAATCAGTAAAGCTGTATTTTCTTACTGTCCTACTGATCATGTTAAATCTTAGAATTTACAGATTAATTAGGCAAACTTTAATTTCCAGCTGGTAACTGAGTTCAGGAAATTTCACCAGTAGCCTGCAAAAGTCAGAATGAAAATATTGTCCATAAAATAAATTAGGATTTAAAATGATGCAGCTCTTGCACCCTCCATCATATGAAACACCTAATAATTAAAATGGTGTGAAATTATGTTTTTTTTTTTCTGATAGTTCAGTGTTACGAGCCAACATCTTATATCTTAACTAAAATATTCTTTTCATTATTGATTCATCTGCACATTTTTTTCTCGATTAACCGATTAGTCATTGTATCTATAAAATATCAGAAAATAGTAAAAAAAAAAAAAAAAAAAGTCTGTTTTAATTTTTTAGAGAACATGGTGACGTCTTCAAATGTTTTTTTGTCTAGTCAACAGTCAAAAAATCCAGAGTTTCAGTTTACAATCATGTAAGACACAGAAAAGCTTCAGATCATCACATCACAAAGTATTTATCAAAATAAATGCAGATTAATTTTGTAAACATGCATCATCTTAGAACTGAGTTATGTTAGTAATCAAGTTACTAACATAGTTTTGTCTCTGACATGCTTCTTCAGCCAAAGCATGTTATTATTTTAATGTGTTTCTCTGCCACAAGAACATCTTAATGACATATAATTTTAATATTACCTACAATTGCTCTTCTTCCTGTTCATTTCCTTGAACAAAAAGCACATGTGGTGTTTGAGAGATATCTCTTAAACATTCTGTATGTATTCTTTGAAACCCAGTATGGATTTTTTGGGGTGTTTGCTGTTGTTTCTGAATCTTTTTCCTTTTAAAATTTTTAGCCAGAGAGAATAGACCCCAGTGCGTCCAGGCAAGGCTACGATGTCCGCTCAGATGTTTGGAGTTTGGGAATCACACTGGTGAGTTTTAACTTGCCTGTAATGGTAAAAAAAAAATCTATTTCAGCTTTTCAGCTCTGTTATCTTAATATTTACAGATGCAATTAAAGGTGCCTCACACTCTTGGATATCCGTAGATCCTTGAAGAGTGTGGGAAAAGTATTTTTTTCCTTTAAAGACATTAAAACATATTAAAATATCTGAAATTCTGTCCTAATTGCTCAGTGTTTACATCTAAAGCAATTGCATTTTATATCGAATGATAATTTTTGATGTATGTGTAAATAAGCACAGCTGGAGATTTATATTTACTTTCTCAGTGTTTTTCCAGTGTAACTTTACACCTGATTTGTATGGTTACAGCACTGTTTTTCTGATTGTGCTGTGACTATCTGTGTTGTTATTCTCGTGTCTTTCAGTATGAGCTGGCTACAGGACGGTTTCCCTACCCAAAGTGGAACAGTGTGTTCGACCAGTTGACCCAGGTGGTGAGGGGAGACCCGCCGCAACTCAGCAACTCGGAGGAGAGGCGCTTCTCTCCCAAGTTCATCGCCTTTGTCAACGCGTGGTAAGGAAACACTTTAAATTCATTTTAAACAGCGTGGAAAAAAGATCTCCAATGTTCTAATGTCATGAAATTGAGCCAGTTAGAAGTTAGAAGTTGGCTGTGTTAGAGGTTTTCCAGCTGCTGCTTGCTCTTTTGTCCCTCTGCTGGGAAAATGTCTGAACTGCATCCCCCAATGTTTCAACTCTTTTTCTTTCTTCTAGCCTTACAAAGGATGAGTCGAAAAGGCCAAAGTACAAAGAGCTGCTGGTAAATTCATATCACTATTTTTATGGCTGGTGAATTTCTATATTTTTCTTATTGTCAACAAAAGTCATGTGCAGGACCAAACCAACAATGAACTGATCTACTTATAAGTATTTTGTGTGCATCCATGTAGATCAGTTCATTGTTGGTTTGGTCCTGCACATGAGATTTGTGACAGTAAGAAAAATATAGAAAATTGACAGCCATATCCTCTAACATTCAATGACAGATTTATTGCACTGCAGTCTATCTGCTTTAGTGTTCAGAATGTTTTAATGACAGAAGTTTCACGTTACATTTATGTATAAATGTTTGTATGTTTTTTTCTTCCCCACAGCAGAGAGATCCGTTCATCCAGATGTACGAGGAGCGCTCGGTTGATGTCGCCGGTTACGTCTGCAGGGTCCTGGATCAGATGCCAGCTTCTCCCAGCTCGCCTATGTATATGGATTGATAGCAGGACGAAACGAAAATACATCAGTAAATATACACAAGTCTGCAACAATAAAGACATAAAAAAAAAAAAAAGACAACAAAGTAAACAAAACAAATCCTCGTGTAAATTTGCTTGGTCCCCTTATTGCAGTGTTAAAAGAGAATTGTAAAGCAAAGAACACTAGTTGCAATAAACGTGGTGTTCATTTCGTTCATGTCTGTATAATATATCAACGTTAACACACTTCTGTTTCTCTCTTGTTCACAAACACACACACACACACACACACACTGACGCACAGTCACGTAAGTATAATAGCAGCTGAAACAATCAATCATGGTCTCGACTCATCTTGATGAGGACGCATCTCAGTGATTAGTACAGTGATTTAAAGAAGAAAAAAAAAAGCAAAATAACTTGGAACATGTATTTATAGGTCTGAAATCATGTGGAGTATTTGATTTGGAGAGTTCTTCAACATACTGGAATCATGCTCTTTGTGAATTGTCCCACCTCTTCCATGTACGTGAATGAAAGCATCGTGTTTGGTATCTTAATGAAACTTTGCTTCTCTGGGTATAAAGCAGTTTAAAAGGTGAAAACGTTGGTGGTCAGAATCATGTTAGAACTGCAGTCCAGTCAGCGCTGAGAGGCCGCTGTCCGCTCTGTACAATGGACTATATGTTGATATATGAATAAAGAGAGGGAGAGAGAGAAATGAAAAGTGTGTTCTGTCTTCATTTTGTCTGAATGGGTCATGTTGTCATGTTGAAATCAGGAAAGAAGTGTTGCCACAAACATGGAAGAACACTTTAAAATACCATTGCTAATCATTGCTGCTCTAATATAATGTGTAAGAACAGTAAGATGTTTTGGTATAATAATAATAATAAAGGTTATTTATATTGCACTTATCAAACCCAGATATTACAAAGTGCTTCACTAGGACAAAATGAAAAAGGAAGACACACACACACACATGCATTCATAGTTTCCTTAGCAAACCTGTGAGCAAAATACAATTTACTAATATTATTAAAGTATTATCATTGATTTCATATTCCACACTCTTACACTTTATTGTTTTTAATTTTCTGCATTCATCGTGTCATTGCAATTATGGGCATCATTGTCCGAACTAATAATTTTAATAAAATATTTTTATTTGTATTATTATCACATTATTTACACCCTCTTTTAATTCAACAAGCATGATGTTTGGATTTGGTTGATAGTTAAGATACTTTATAACAGCTTTTTATTTTTTATATTGTATAAAGTTCAATTACAAACCTTTATCGCATAATTCAATAATACAAAACTTACATTTGTGTTGAAACAGTACTAAATACAAAATGAAGTGTTTAAGTGTGAAATTAAGCGAGATTTAATTGAGTGAGGGTCTTATTCAAGCAGCATAAAGTCCAATAAAGAAAAAAAGCTTCAGGGTGTTACTTTAACAGCTGAAAATGATTAAAGTCTCCCTCCACTTAAAATGTGTTTTTCTTCTTGTTCCTTCCTTTGTTTGAGCTTCTCTGTGCAGATTGATGTATGTGCAGTTTGTTTTTTACATTCATCTGCTGAAAGTGGAAAGTTTCTCTGAGCTCACCAAAAATCTGATATAAGGGGTGAGCACGATTTGTGACATCACAACTAGTTTCGAAGCTGATTCCTGGTCCAATATTCAAATGAATTAAGTGTGATGTGGAAACTGGAAGCCTGCAGTGCACAAACACTGAGACTTTACAGTGAAGTAGGAGCCATCTTGTATCCAGCAGTTAAACTCCTCAGATTAAATATATTTACATATTTATGGATTACAGGATTTTTAGGGGAAAGGAGGAAATGTTACATGTGGTAATTTGAACTTTTTGTGTGGAAAAACGACATCAGACTCACATTATTGTTCCAAACAGAGTATTTTTGTAGCTATAACCCAATACATGTCTGAAGGGGACCTTTAATATTTGTAGCATAGTTTGTTTACGTTATATCCCCGCCTCCCCTTTTTAAAACAGCACTGCGATTGGTCCACAGACCTGCCGAATAATCCCGCGCACCAATGAGCGATGAGGCCCGTATACGTCATCATTAGATGTCGGAACATGTGTCACATGTGTCAACCCCATAGACCTCTAAAGTCCTGCTAGTCGAAGCCCCACGGTTGAAGCGATGACTGGGTGTTTTTACGCGTGATTTAGCAGCGTAGCTTCACTTGTTTTAATGCCTGGGTGACGTATTTATTATGAATAGGGTCCATGTGACGCTCCGGTCCTTCACATCGCTGTTAGCCAGAGGCAGAACTCTTTCCGCTGCTCCGCCGGCAGCCACACGCTGTGATTCTCCTTTCCACCGGACTGTTTTACAGTTTTGCCGGTCAATGGCTGCCTGTAACAACAACAGCAGCAGCAGCACGGAGCCCGGACAGCTGCTGGGTCCGAAGAAAGCCAAAAAGCAGAAGGAGCCGCTGCGGAGACTGAAGACCAAAGAGAACCGGACCAGACGAGGAGACGTTCACGGACCGTCCACCGTGTACCTGCAGGTGGTGGGAGCTGGAAGCAGAGACAATGCTGCGTCACTTTATGTCTTCTCCGAGTACAACAGGTACTGTGCACTGAAACAGGCTCAGTGTTGCAGGCTTTTACTTTAAAACCCGGGCTGTAGCTGCAACGATTAGTCGATTAATCGATTAGTCGATCGCCAGAAAAATTGATCAGCAACTTTTTTGATAACAAAACAATCGTTTGAGTCATTTTTGAAGTAAAAAATCTTAAATATTGGCTGGTTTCAGCTTCTCAAATCTGAAAATTTGATGCTTTTTAAAAATCCTACATGATAGTAAACTTAAAACAGATATGTTAGGACAAAATTAAAGTCCCAAGCAAGAGTCCAATTTGAGTCTAGGGGTCTTTTAAAAACTACACGTAGACTTTTGGAACTTCTGAATTATAATTTAAGAGTTATTGTCTGTGTCTGTATCATATTTCAGAAGATACCATGTAAATGATATAATATTCTATCAAAACCTGAAAATAAAATGCAGGCATTGGAGCCCAAATCGACTCCGCAGTAACTATAATATTATTCCCCCACAGGAATGCCAGGATTAAAATACATTTACTGTCATATGAGTGTTTTTATTATCACCATTCTGCTTGAAACTGAACAAAATGTTAAAATCTTCCCTCCTCTTGGCTTCAGGTACCTGTTCAACTGTGGTGAAGGAACACAGAGACTCATGCAGGAACACAAGTAAGCTGGTTTTATCTGAATCATTTCAGTCGGTCTGATGGACAAAGACATGCAGAGTTATTGTGACTGTGTTTCTCTGTGACAGGCTGAAAGCTGCTCAGTTGGACAACATCTTCCTGACCAGACTGAGCTGGGAGAATGTTGGAGGTTTGTCAGGTCAGTAACATCTGTTACTGGGGGACTAGACACCAAAACCATCCATACCATTCACTCTTACTCTCCCAGGTGACAGTCAGACCTGATGCTGAGTGACAGATAGTGTGCCATGAACATTTTTTCAAAGTGAGAAGCAGCAATAAAGGAAAAGGAGACGCTGAAATATGCAAGTTTTTATTTATGCAAGGTCTGGTTCAGGCAAACATTCATGTGAACAGATAAAACCCAGGTGGGCCACGCCATCAGCAGCCTAAGCTGCCATTTAAAAAGTCTCCTGGTGAAACATTTTGGATGTTGAGTTTAAACACAGTGTCACAGACCACCCTGTCGTTTAAATGAAGAATTTGACCCTTTCTATAAAACAGAAGTTATGAAAATGTAATTTCCTCATTCCCTTCCTCTTTGATATGTGCCATGTTTTAGCTCTAAAAGCGATTTGTTTCTTTTCATGCATAATCTGCACAATGTGCACACTTTTCTCTTGGAAAAAAACATGTTGCATAAAATATTTATTTTGAATGTTTATTATTTTCAGAAGTGAGGCTGCAACTAAAGATAATTGTCATTTTTGATTATTGACTGCATGTCTTTCATTTAGTATCAGAGATTTATGGTAAAAAAAACACTTATCTGTGTGTTTTCTCTACTGCAGGGATGATATTAACCTTGAGGGACACCGGTGTTCCCGAGTGTGTTCTCTCTGGACCTCCACAGCTGGTGAGAAACTGAATCACACAGTACGACATGTCTGCATAAGTTCAATGTAACACATACTCACTTTACATCCCTCCTCTCGTCTGCCTTTCTCATCAAAGGAGAAATATCTGAACGCTATCAAGTCATTTTCTGGACCTCTGGACGACATCAAGCTGTGTATGTTGAATTTCATGAACTGACTTAGATCATCATGTTTTGCATCATATCAGTCTTGTTTTGTGATATTTACTGTGATCATTTACTTCCAGCGGTCCGACCGTACACTGAAGAGACGTACACAGACGATACGATGTCAGTTTATCAAGTGCCGATATTTGGTGAGTTCAAATATTCCAGCTCATTTTGAGAGTCTTTCCTGATATTCAGTCAGACTTGTGAAAGAGTTTTTGGTCATGAACTGACTCTTCTCTGTGTTCAGCCCAGTCGAGGAGCGACGGTGGAAAGCTGCCCCCCCAGTCGGGCGGGAGCAGCCCCTCCCGAAGTCCTGCCTCCCCCAAGAGAGACGACAGCTGCGGAGCCAGTCCAGGCAGTCCAGGTGGGTCCACACTGAAGGGGAAATCCTGATTAAAAGCCTGGTTGTAATGAAAATGATCTGGTAGTTAGAGGAGTTACAATTCATTCTCAACCACCGCAGGCAGCTTTGCATTGAGAGCAGACATTTTCAACCCGACATCTGCATGATTTTTTGTCAGTTTAATTATTTAACTATATATGAGTGAAAATGGAGGTTTTTAGTCTAGATTTAAATGTCTCAGGAGTGTTTGCCTCTCTGATCGAGCGTGGTGAATTATTCCACAGCAGTGCACATTAAAAACACAGTTATTTGTTTGAAATTTCTTGCAGGTGAAAAACAAAAAGCAACACGAGATACCTCTTTGGTGGTTTCCTTTATATGCAAGGTAGGAAACTGCAGGAATATATCATCATGGTGTGTGTGTGTGTGTGTGTAATGTACTGACGTTCTTTTAAATTCATTTTTAAACTCTTTCTTTCGCAGCTGCACCCCAAGAAAGGAAATTTCTTGGTCGCTCAAGCCAAGGAGCTCGGGCTGCCTCTGTGAGTAGACTTTTACTACAGATAGAAGAGTACATGAGGCTGTTATTGGTCTTTTATTAATGATCAGATGTGGTCCTGTGTGGTGCATTTTGTGATCACACCGTTTTCTCTGCAAAGCCCTTGAACTCAGTTGACCCTGATGTGGTATTTTAAACATTTTTCACTTTCAAGCTTTCTAAATGTAGTAAAGAAACAGACAGTATCTGTTCTATTTGAACCTGGACACTGATTTTAACCATCAGATCCATACAGCTGTGTACATGTCTGATGATTGTTAGCTGTAGTAGTTTTATTAGTTATGTTGTCATGATAGTTCTGGGTTCCAGCTGGTTCATTTATCACTTTTGCAGTAATTATTTAATTATATGATGCAAATAACCAAATTGAAAGATGCTTGAACATTTTTGTGAAACAGTTTCAGTCAGCCTGTGTTGCTTTGCTGTTAGCTTGTAATGTTATTGCCTTTTAAAACTGAAAATCCTTGAGCACTGATTTGGGCTGCAGTGGTTATTTTGGTTATTGAATCACTTGTTGATTAGTGACGGAAACGAAGCTTTCTGGATTGTGTTGACAGTGGCGACATCTGCTGAGCAACTACTGGTACTGCACCAGTAGTGCACGTGTTAAATCTGAGACGCTGATGAAACAGTCAGAATATAAGTGGTCTTACTGCTTTATTACTGTTATTTAGTTAGTTAGTAAAGTTTATACTATTAAAACTGATGATTTTAAACAGAGTCTGCAGCTCTGTTTTTAAATACTGTAGCAGATTTTGAAGCACAGCCCGTATCTCTTACACAGGTCTCATTTGGGCTGATTTTTCGGCGTCGAGACAGCGAATCATCTTGCTGCGATACTTTTGACTGTTGATTATTCTCTTCAATGAATCAATGAATTGTTATATTGCTGAAAAATGTCAGAAAATAGAGGAAAATGCCCTTTTATATTTTCCAAAATCCAAAGATATCCAATTTATGATGAGATAAAACAGAGAGAAGCTGCAAATCCTCACATTGGAGCAGCTTAAATGTTTTTTTTGTTTTTCTGCTTGATAAATGACTTAAATAATTACTATTAATTGGCATTTTAAATGTTTTGTAAAAATGCTGTAGTCCTTAAACTCCTTGATTTTCTCCCACAGGGGCACAGCAGCGATTGGTCCACTCATTGCCGCTCTGAAGGATGGAAAAAGTGTCACGTACGAAGGGAAAGAGGTGCCGTATGAAGTTAGATTTTCTGATATGACCTCAGTAATATGGCTGCAGCTTCTAACTGTACTTGTATGTGCTGACACTGTCACTGTTGTCCTGTAGATCCGGCCTGAGCAGGTTTGTACTCCCACTGATCCAGGACCAGTCTTTATTATTGTCGAGTGTCCGTCTGAGGAGTTCGTTGAAGCCGTTTGCAGCAATTGGCAGCTGAGAAGGTAACAGTCAGATTATCTGTGTTGTACATTTTAATAAATCAGAAATATCTTCAGCTGGGTTAAACTGAATATGTTTGTATTTTGATTCAATCTGTTTCTCCTTTTTAGATACCAAACAGGAGGGACAGAGGACGCTGCAGCGCTGGTGGTCCACATGACGCCAGAGTCTGTTTTGAAAACAGATCAATACAAAGAGTGGATGGAGAGGTTTGTATTCTCCCACTTTCATACCAGATTTCTCCTTTTTTACCCTCAATTTAACCAGTCGTGGAACGTAACTAAGTACATGTACTTGAATACAGTACTTGAGTAAAACTTGAGGTACTTGTACTTTACTTGAGTATTTCCATGTGATGCTACTTTATACTTCCACTCCACTACATTTCAGAGGGAAATATTGTACTTTCTACTCCACTACATTTATCTGACAGCTTTAGTTACTTTTCAGATGAAGATTTGACACAATGGATAATATAACAAGCTTTTAAAATACAACACATTGTTCAAGATGAAACCAACTTTAACTACATCAAGCTCATAATACTTATGTACTTTTACTTAAGTAGGATTTTTCATGTAGGACTTTTACTTGTAATGCAGTATTTTAACATGGCTGTATTAGTACTTAAGTAAAGGATCTGAATACATACTGAGGCTGAGAGTTTTCTGTCTCTCTACAGGTTTCCATCCACAACAGAACACCTGATAATTAACGAACATGCGCGCACAGTCCACAACATCAGAAGTCACAAGATTCAAGCCCAACTGAACATGATTCACGCAGAGATATTTCCACAACTCAAGTCTTACAAAACAAAGGTAACACTGATGCACAGATAATTCATACACGGACAGAAACATGTTGCACTCAAACAAACATTTCCCAGAACATTCTTAGAGTATATTTCTAATAACTAATAATAATCAATAATCAATCAGTGTTTATTTTCTGTAAATTTAATATATTTATCAGGTAAAAAGTATCACAGCATAGCCCTCTAATTTCTTATATACTGTACATCAGACATAGGTTAAACGGTTATTAAATAATTAGTCAAACAACAGAAAATTAATCTGTAAATTTTAATAATCAAATGTTCTCTGGTTCTGGCTTCCCATCTGAGGATTTGCTGCTCTAAATTGAACATTTTTTGACTGTTGATGACGTCACTTTTGGCTCTGGGAACTTCCAAATGCATTTGTTACCATCAGTCAATGTAAGAAATAATTTACAAATGAATGAATAATGAAAAAAAATGCATTAGACATTTTTCAAACTCCATGACCCATAAAAATTCTTTTCTTTCTATTTGAAGTTTCTAACATTTTGAAAGACGGTTTATTTAATTTAATTTTAATTAAATTGAACTTACTTTTCAACCATCTGGCATCCTTTTGTTGTGTTCTACTGTGTTTTATTTCTCTGTGTTCCCTGTTTTGTTTGTCTTTTCAATACATATTAACTAAAATATAAGTTTAAAGCCTAATTTGAGATAACCTTGATGACATCATCATAATTTCTTATGCAGCATCATCAGCGGTTAGTTTCTCAAGTCTCAATGTGTTTACAGTGTTCAACACTATAAATTTATCACACCCATCTGCTCTTTTTTTATATGCTGTTTTATTACAGTATCTACTTCACTGACTTTCAGTAACTATATATGTCTATTTTGTTTTTAAAGCAAAGTTCACAAAGTGATAAATCAGGTGTGATGCATTTAAAAAAAAAAATAATAATAATAACATCTATTTTTCCCCCCTGCAGGAGACTCAGGCTGCTCTGCACGTCCCCAACGTCAGAGCCGAGTGTCTGCTCAAGTTCCAGCTCAGACCTGTAATGGAGTGGCAAAGGTTAGTTTGTCCTTCAATCCCCCCAATTTACTCAACATTACTCTGCAGCTCCGAGCCACAGAAAACAATCTGGGATGGACCATTGCACTCTGCCGCTTTCTTCTTTCTTCTTCTTTGTTAACCTCGTCTTACAAGTGTCAGTGTTTTTTTTTCTACGCTGTTCCTGTCAAAGCACTGTGGAGGCGCATCAAGGTCAGATGTGAAGACAATCCGTGTTTTCCCCAGCAGTGTTTTTGCAGGCAGTGGTGTGTGTCTTCTTGACTCTGTTCTTCATTCGTTAGAGATGCCATCCCCCCCTGCAACATGGAGGAGTTTGTGAAAGAGGCTTCTGAGGTCCCAAACTTTCTGGAAGAAGTGGACAAGTGCAGGCAGATTTGCTCGACTGACGCTGCAGAGCTTTCTGGTGAGTTTTCTTCCGGAGACTAAACACACTGCAGGATATTTTTAGCTTTTAAGCCTCACAAAAGGATATTGTAAGTGTGTAAGTGGACAATCTGTCAGTGATGTTTAATGTGAAGTATATTTTCATTCATTATAAATTAAATGTCCTTTTTTTTGTGGTTTTCAATCAGAAAAATACCCAGAGGTGGTTTTCTTGGGAACAGGATCAGCTCTTCCAATGAAGATCAGAAATGTCAGCGGCACTTTAGTTAATATCAGGTATGGACGTTAACTTCAGGAACTAAAACAGCATTTCAAGTGTAGGAACCAGGAACTAAATATAGTTCCTGTGCAGTAGTTCCAGGTGCATAAAAAGTCCCGGTCATGCGACAATAAATATAAAGAACAACAGGATTAGACTGTGTTGTTGCTGCTGTTGTCTTTAAATCTGCAATAGATCATATTTGCTGAATCTACACGGTTCTTCAGATGAGGTGAAAACGCAGATTAGTTCCTCTGGTCCTTGGTTCCTGGAACCTTTTGGTCAAAAAGAAGCTAAAATGACAGTTTGATGATACATACTGTACATTTTTTTAAATTCTATGAATTGGTATTTAGTAAATTTAGTATTTAGTATGAAAACAATTCAGGTGAAAATCAGATTATAAAAGTACAACACTGCATTCTGTAGTTTTCAGGAGCCTTTTTGCATAGTCGCCCCCTTTTCTCCTCACCTGGAAATATCAGAAACATATTGCGATGTGTCCTTGGAGAGTATACGTTTTTATTTGCAGTGAAATGTCCTCTGTTTTCTTGCAGTAGGACAGTCAGGAATGTCTTAAAGAGTAGAAACACAAAATCAATTTAAAATCATCTACTCCTTTTTAAACTCTTGTTTTTCCTCTTAGAAATGTTTGTACATCTCTAGATTGATGCCTACTAAAATATTTAAACCCGAGACTCATCCAAAGAGGTTTTTATGGGCTCCAACGTTACACCAAATGTAAATATTCTAAATGTCTTGTGCGTCCTTTCATACGCATTTCCCTAAAATTCAGCTTGACATATTTTGTGCTTTTGGGAACTCGTGGTTCTCAACTGCAGTTTTTAAAGTAAGATTTGAGCAGTGCTTCAGATTTTCTGCTGCAAATCTGTAAAAACAGAACAGTGACCCTTAATAAATAATGATGTATACAGTTCAGTTGCATCAGAAAATAATTTTTTGTAAAAACTATCAAAGTCTTGTGTACCTAAAACACATTATTTATAAGGTTATAGGAGATAAGTGTTTAGTTAGACACCATGTGTTAAATGTGTTGTTTTTGCAGTGAAGTTCAGAGTGTTGTTTTTAATAACCGTCTGTGTTTGTACCTGCGTGCAGCCCGAGTCAGTCGGTGCTGCTGGACTGTGGGGAGGGAACCTTCGGTCAGCTCTGCAGACAGTACGGTGACGGTGTGGACGAAGCTCTGTCCAAGATCTCAACAGTCTTCATCTCACACCTGCATGCCGACCATCACACAGTAAGAACACAGCAGCTATACATGATAGGTTGATATTGTAATGTTTGAAATACCAGATTAATTCTGTTTAAAGCCTGTTAATCCTGATGCACGTCTTCGTCCTTTTGTCTTAGGGGCTGATAAAGTTGTTGTATCAGAGGCAAAGAGCACTGGTATGTATTTATTAATGCTTATGCATTGTTTCCTTTTGTCATTCAATGTCTGAAAACCACATGAAAATAAATGAGTAATCGATTAATTAAACAAAAATGTAGCCTCTTAGTCACCTTACATGTTCAGTTTTGTGAGTCCTCATTGCCAAGAACACCAAAATATTGTCTCAAGTTTAGTTATTTCAGGTGAACAGTTGTGGATAATGAGAAAATAGTCCCTTCTTTTCCATATCAGACATGTTTTTTTATCATATGCACTCGTTTCTGTGAGTATGAAACTCCTTCATGATAAAGTTTAACTGACTGACTTGTGCTTATTTCTCTTAGGCAACTTTAGGAAAGGCGTTCAGCCCCATCTACCTGGTCGCTCCGCTCCAGATCATGACCTGGCTCAACCAGTATCACGACTACTGCGAGGAGATCCTCAACCATATCAAGTATGTAGACACAAAAACATCTCAGCATGATGACACACTGGTCACACACACTGACGAACCTCCAGAGAATTATCAGTGACTCTGCAGCTCCCCTCGGCTTTACGGGGCTTTATAGTGAGTTTCAGCTCATTGTTTATCTGTCTGGCTGCAACTTTACTGTTTTGGTTCACTCTCAGCGCTCTCATAGCATAAAAAGCCACTGTACACTACCTGCTCAGCACCAAACAACAAACAGACACAGTTAGCTGTAGACTAGCTGGTGAACATAGTGGAGCATTTAGCAGCTAAAGAGCCAGATATTTCCCTCAGGAGTTAATAGAGAGCAGAAACAGCTAAAAGAGAGTGAATATTGGACTTACATTCACCAGGTGGACAGAAACACGACTCCAAATGAATGATAATGTTGCTCCGTAACAGTAGAAATGTGGAAATAAGCAACTGTTTGCTAACAAGTTGTTTTGCTTGTGCTGCCCCCAAGTGGCCAAAAAAATTCTTTTATTGCAGGTTTAATGTTTTGTTGTTTTTCAGCCTCGTGCCGAACACGTTCCTGTGTGATGGTGCCGAGATGCCAAAGCAGAGGACCAAATCATTCATCCAAGCGCTGCTGAAAAAAAATGATCTGGAAAAGGTGTGCAGCTGTTTGAACATCACATCCTTAAAACATTACAGCCTTCAACGCTTTAAACATTATTAATTTGTGTGTGATGTGTGTGTCTCAGTTCCAGACGTGCACAGTGCGTCACTGTATGAACGCCTTCGCCTGCAGCTTCACTCACCAGTCGGGCTGGAAACTGGCCTTTTCTGGTGACACCATGCCCTGCGACGCGTTCGTACGCATGGGTTAGTACCACTCATTAGTGATTACAGTCCTCATTTCACTGAAGTGTATCTACACAGAAATGGATAATAGTAAATTGAGCGTAGGCTTTCAATATTTCAGAGATTCACATAATGTCATCCAAACGGGTTGTTCTGAATAATTTATCCAATATTTCTTAATGCTTTCGATCACTCTTGTCGCTGGCAGGCTCTTGTAATGGTTCCTATGGGACCCCACTTCATTGACTCTTCTTAAATTGCTTGACTGGACTCTGTCCAAGCAAAGCCTCCCAGAGACAGCGAGGATATCCCAAGCCTGTTCATTATAGACCGCTCAGCCCAGCAGACAAACAGGGCGTGCCGATACTTGATTACAACGACTACCTGACTCATTTCCTGCGGGACAGGAAGAGTCTGTGTTTGACTGCGCAGCGTTTGTGTGATTCAGGCTTTTTTTTTTGTGGTTGTTGCAGGAAAGAATGCAACCTTACTAATCCACGAGGCCACGCTGGAAGACAGGCTGGAGGAGGAAGCGTGGGAGAAAAGACACAGGTGAGAAAAATAAAAAAGTACATATGCAAGGCTTTAATGTGAGTTTATGCAAATGGATGAAAAAGACAATACAGCAGCAGTTAAAGCTCAAAATAAATGCTGTTTGAGGTTGCAGTTAATTTCTGAGTGCATTGTTTTTTTTTTTTGTTTTTTTTTTCTTTACACAGACATTGCCATTGATTTTTGCACCTTTTTTATGATCGCAGAGTGAGTGTCTGTCTTCACGAAAGCGTCTTTTATGTCCTCAGAGAACACTGAAACTTAATACAAATAGAATTTCCTTTTGAGAAACTCAGAAAAAGGAAACTTGGGCGAGAAAGCAGTGCAACATAAATCTCTTCATGATTTCCTTCCTGACAGCACAACCTCCCAGGCCATCGGCATCGGCATGAAGATGAAAGCCGAGTTCATCATGCTGAACCACTTCAGCCAGCGTTACGCCAAGATCCCGCTTTTCAGTGAAGACTTCAGTGACAGAGTGGGAATATCATTTGACCACATGAGAGTAAGATACTTCATGTAACAATGTGCATTCATCTGACAGTCACATGATATCTTATTCACTGCGGATTGGATGTTTGACAGATGGTGTAGCTTACAGCTGCACTGTGACATTCAGAAAAAAAACACTTGACAGCAGTTTGTTTTTCTTCTTGTTCTTCAGTTGGATGTTGTTCTCTGTGCAGAATGATGTATGTGCAGAGTTTGACATCACAAATAGTTTGGAGCCAACTGTGGTCCAGTACGCAACTTACACAAGTGTGATGTAGAAACATGAAGCCTCCAGTGCACAAACACTGAGAATAGACTTTTCAGTGAAGGAGGAGACATCTTGTGTCCAGCAGTTAAACTTTTGAAATGAAAAATATTTGAATATTCATAGATTCTGGATTTTTACATGAGAGAGATGGATTAGATGTGATTTTAATGAGATCATTTTTGGTGGATAAACCATATCGGACACAAAATTATAATTCAAAGCATTTTTATATGTCTAAAAACATGTCTGCAGGGGATCTTTAAGATTAGAGAAATTATTTTTCCAGTCTGTACAAAAGCTCATGAATGCACCATTAAGACAGACTTATCAATCACACTGTGGCTGATTATCGAACCTGATTCGTTTTTGGACACAGACGGAAACGTGTATAAAAAAAACTGTCAAGATTTTTGGTAAGATTCTTAGTTTTGTTTAATTATTTTATATTTATATTATACGGGCAAACTTCTTTCAGTTTTACAGAAACACGTTTAAATTTCTTTACCTACAG
Organism: Scomberomorus guttatus; assembly: GCA_038419695.1. Taxonomy (NCBI): domain Eukaryota; kingdom Metazoa; phylum Chordata; class Actinopteri; order Scombriformes; family Scombridae; genus Scomberomorus; species Scomberomorus guttatus. The sequence continues at coordinate 7,556,107 of CM076459.1, forward strand.
TACCAGTCAAAAGTTTGGACACACCTTCCTATTCCCTTTAATGAAAAAGTGTGTCCAAACTTTTGACTGGTCCTGTAGGTAAAGTTTTTGCCAACTATTAAACCAAATCGGAGGTATTGTATTCATTTCAAACAGTGCCTGTACAAGTGAGAATGGACATGTCTGTCCAAGAGGAACTTCTAATTCAAGGCTGGATCCTGTGCTGTGTTGTTTTGTAAAGATATAATTTCAGTATTGGTACATTGACTAAAAGCTTTAATCGCCGCCCACCCTGATCCATCCCCTTATATTAAAAACACTTCTTGTCACGCTTTATATACCGAAACACTCTCTTTTCTGGCATAGTATTGATGAGCCTCTCTCCTTTTTAACATTTAAAATTCAGACAGTTTCTTGATCATTTTCTCAATTTCCTCTTCCATCAGATTCGCTTCGGAGACTTTAAAATCCTCCCCCGGCTCATTCCTGCACTTCAAACCCTCTTCGCCGAGGATATCGGTGAGATGGAGGAGAGAAGAGAAAGGAGGGAGCTGAGACATTCGAAAGGAAGCTATGATTTCAACAGCGGAGCGGTCATGGTGGGCCGAGGTGCCAAACGAGACCAGGAGGAGGCAGCGACACGCCACGTAGACACTAAGAGACTAAAATCCAGCTGAAGCCTGACTCTAGTATTTCATTAAAACATCAGCTCAGAGAAAAGGACTTTAACTGAGAGCATCCTGAGTTATTTTATTTAAACAAACCTGATTTTTATTTGGCTTGTGTGGTTTAAGGACAGAAATGCATGTATATTTCTTATATTGTGGTTTACAAAGAGCAAAGCTATGAACTAAGTTGTTTTTTTTCATTAAATAAAGTAAAGCGGTACCACACAGTCTATAGTTTCAGACAGTTATTGTAATACATCCTTGTCATTAGACATCTCCATCAGTGGTTCTCGGCTGTTTTTGGTGTTTGTTGAGGTTTGCAGCAGAGAAAAACTGTGATGGTGATTTGACTCCATCTATGTGAAGCATCTTCATTAAGCATGAGCTCGTACAGACAGGAGATGGGATCCTACTGTAGGAGTCTAGATGCTAATGAACCTGCAGGTGGGTGATGGAAGCTCAGTTGAATCTCCCTGAAGGTCCTGAAGGTCCTGGTGGAGATGGGGAGGAGGTGGGCTGCATGAAGGTCTGAAAGACAGAATTGCAATGATATTTAAAGAACAGCGTCCAGGGACTGATTGGTTCGAGAAGCACACGCAGAAAGATCATTGGTCAGCTGCTATATTGTCAGAATTGTGAATGTAAGGACTGAAAGATTAGAACAAACAGCAGAAAATCACCAATAGAAAAATAAAATGAGAGGAAAGATCTTCCTTATTGAACTTTCACCAAAGCTTCAATTGAATTGATTCTTAATTGGATTTTATTTTTAGCACTTTTAGAGGTTTAGTTAAGTTTGTGTTAGTTGTACCGCTGCAGGTTTATACATTATGTTTACGAATGACTATTTTGACCTCTACTTGATTGCTATCTAGTCTTTACACACTCGCAATCACAGCAGGTGGTGTTCAGGTATAACAGCTGACTGAAGTGTATGTGTGGCATGTGCTAATTTTATTCCTATTTGTTTATTTTTCTCCTAAAAACAAATATGTGGATAACTACATGTATATATTTTACCAAATAATTTATATTTGAAAAAATAGTTTTTGTATTTTTATATTTTTGAAATTTGTTTTTTTTTTATACCCTGTAAAGCACTTTGTAACTTTGTAAAAGAAAAAGTGCTTTACAAATACATACATGATTATTATATAAAATTGTATAAATTAGCTGTGCTACCCCCTGGGATCTGCAGACTGGTTGGGAATCACTCAATCAAGATGACTATTTCAAATGTAGAAAAAGGGATATTTTTACCAAAAACTCCAAAAATCTCTACTGGTGTAAAGCATCAGATCCTGTTTATTTATTTATTTTTTAAAGTTGATCTCTGAGCTGCAGGAGAGGCATAAAGCAGTGATGTTGAAAGTGTCCACATCAGTCCACATGGGGGCTTCAGTGAGCCGTCAGAGCTTCTATCAACCAGTTACTGAGGCCTAAAGGAAAAAATGAGCCAACATGGTAATATGCACAGGAGGAATGACTTATTATCTTCTGCCACTTGAGGAAGCGGTGGCTGCAGGAATCTCCTCTGCTCATAGCAACAGTGAGGAAAGAACTTATTTCAGCCATTAGCGGGATCAGGTGTGTACAACTGACAGCTTTGTTAAAACCATTAAGAGATATTGAAAAAAACAGTCACTCAGTGGGGGAATCGTTAAAGCTTCCTCAATGTGGTTCGACTTGTACATGTTCGCCTTTTGATCTGACATATGACAGTGTCTGCAGGCATGAATGAACTTTGATTTCAGAGGCTTGACCTTTCGATTATAGATAAGAACTGGCCCACTGAGAAAACATTTGCCACGGCCGTTTTTTTTCTGGCACAGAGTTTTCTCTGCGTTGACCTGGTTTGCATCACTGGCTTAGCTCCTGGCTACATTAAAATAATGTATAGAGTCCGTTTCTTCTATCAGCTATGGTTCTACTCTAAATTCAAGGCCAAAGGTAAGCCTCATACTGAGAGGATCCCCCCTCTCTCTTCAGATAAGACAGGTGCCAGAAAGAACTCTGAAGTAAATGTGAGTTTTAAGAGATTAGCGGGTTGAGCGGTGAGCTGGCGATTAGCCTGTTTTCTGGAGTGTGAAGCAGTGAGATGAAGATGCATTTCTCTTGAGCCTGGAGACCATTTAGGGGCCCTTGCTGCCACTGAGGCTGCTTCTATCTGAAGAGGCATGAATGATAAGCAGGAAAGGGCCCGAAATAGGTTTTGACATAAGCTATGCAGAGTCCAAATGGTGGATTGATAGACCTAATCATCACTTAACCAGCAGTGGACCAACGCAAATGAATCTTGAAGACACAATTCAAGTGCATTTATCATGCTATATTTTAGAAAACCACCTGTGGCTTCATTTTTTAGTGCAAAGCTTGCCGACCTTATGTCAGGAATTTTCACTTAAGTATAGTTTTGGGGTTAAGCTATGGTTGGTAATTTACATGTTTTGTGATGCTGTGTCCAAGAAAAATTTCCCTATATATATATATATATATACACACACACAGAACTACTCTCCAGAGAGTGAAAACGTGATCGCTGTTATTAGTCTTTGGAACTGTTTCTAAACAAACTAATGTTACCGTAATCTTTGTGATCAGGGAACACGTCACCTAGTGCAGCGGTGTGGCTCACTGATGTGTTTTTTGATAATTTTTGGACAACAACGGAGGTCTACGACAGAGGAATACTTATAAGTAGAATAATTCATTGTTAGTTGGGCTCTGCAGGTGAGATTTGAAAAATATAGAATATCACTAGCTATATCCTTTAAAGAATAAGTCATTTTATCACAACTTGGATCTGATTTTAGTAGTTTTGGCTGTCATTTCTGTTCTGAAATATGTGAACGTGGCAACATGGCTACAACAAAATCCAACGGGACAAGAAACACGAGTAGTCAGATGATCAGACAGGTTGTAAAATAGTAAAATGGAAGTGTCAAGTTAAAGGTAAAGTGTGACAGATGTTTGCGACAGTTTAGGTAACAGTTTTATCAGTTTTGGCCAAGTTTGGTTGACCTGAGGATTTATTTAAAACCTGTCTGATATTTCTTCTTTTTGAATCATATATTTCATTTACATAGCTTTGGTTGCAGATATTTGTGGATGTGAGTTAGGCAACCGGGACACTTTTTTTTAAATGAAAGGTGATAAAAGGAAAAGGAAACCTCACTGCCCCCCCCAGGATTTACTATCTTGTCCTGCGACTGAAAAAAATAGCTGTGGATGTGATTGGTCATTAAAATACAACATTATCAAGCAAACAGGCACTTGCGTTATTCACGTTTGTCATTGTTTATTTGGCGTGGAATGAAGGGAGACAGATCTGAACAGAGCGGGACGCCACCAATCAGATACACCTCCTCCACCTGAATCCTCCACTTCAATCCAAAGTCAATTATGCAGCCCGCTCGCCTCTCTTCACATTTTCTGCCTGGCTGCTGATTCAGAGAGCAGCGCCGCTCTGCCCTGGCAGAAATCAAAGTGTGAGGTAATCTGAGGGGACTTGTGTGGAAAAAAAGAAGAGGCACCGGGGCCCTGAGCCTCCCAGATTGGAGGTCACAGTCCTGGCTGGCACACCACCGTCACATGGACAGGTCGGTAATTGTGGGCAGGCGATCTATCCCTGCTGATCTGACCAGGATTCCTGCATCACTGTCCGTCAGCTGTCACCTCACATCTAGATCTTCATCCAGGCTGCTCAGACACCTTTATCCATCTGCTGTAAAGCACTCTCAAGCCAGAGGGGACAAACACAGAGTCTCACCCCTCCCTCCCTGCAAGCCAGCACGAAAAAGAATACAAAATTGAGATCAAAGATCCGAGCCAGACCTTGGCCACCCCCCAGCATGGCAGCTCTGCATTAACAGACTGAGAGCGAAACCTCAGGAGGCTCAGAAATCATTGGCCTCACCTGATCCTGCATGTGAATAAAGTAACGATCATCCCCCAGCCGAGAAAACAATCAGCTGTTCTGATATAACCCAGTCTCACTGCAGTTTGTGAAACAGTCACAAAATTTAATCTATAGATTTGTGTACATGGACACGAATTTTCAGTTGGAAAATTTCAGTTGGAAGTTTCGTGCCTGCACCACATTTTTTTTCTGTCAGTCGGGACTCAGGAGCACGGAAGCTATATTGTTTTGTCTTTTTTTTAAAACTATAACCACTACATTACATTTAATCACAAGCTTTTATTATTGTTTTTAATTCTTTATTTTAATTTTATCAGTCTGCATCAGTCCGGTGGGAGGACCAGAGGACCTGCCGCTGGGAAGTATTTTCCTCACTGTTACCATGTGAAAGGGAAACTTCGGGACCTGGACCCATCATTTTGTGTCTAAGTGACTACTGGGGACAACAATTTTTAAAATTGGTCCAGTACTGAGTGAGAGTGGTTCAACTGGCAGCCACGAAATGGGCTGCAATGTAATTCTTTGGGGCAATGTACGTCCACTAACATGCTTGTTTTTGACAGGCTCAGATTATGATTATTATTATTGTAAGTGTCTGACAACATTACGGAGAGGAACATACAGAGAAATAAAACTTTTTTCTTTACCTTTCACTTGATCCTGTCTGTTTGTTATTGTGTCTAACCAAGTCTCGTTCAAGAGAAGTCTCACTCCGTGAGAGTTGAGTTGTTGCAGGAAGACGGCTAAATAATCAGCTAAATATTCAGCCATGACTTTGAAAATCTTTTCGATAACACTGAGCTACGCTTTCTGTACTACAACACAACAAACTCACATTTTTGTCTTCCTGCAACACCAACCTTGTACCAACCTTGTACCAACCTTGTGTTGAACAACTCCACAGAGGTGACAGGAAGGTGAAGTACAGCTTTATGTTTCAAGTGAGATAATTGCTGATTGTGCTATATGATACAAAAACAACATGTGAACTTTTAATTTGAATTACATACATTAACTACTTGAACTTAATTATGAAGCCATCAGTGAGCACTCGTGCCTTGCAGATAGATGAGAAGAGGCCACTCCTGTCAGGACAGGAATAATTTAACAGGATATAAGTGATCGTTATATTATTGGCATCGAGCTGCTGATAGTTCTCAACATTATTTTACATCCCTCATTAAGTCAAACTTTTATTTAAGTGGTTCCCAATTTCATCGAATCCCTGCTGGCCTTCCTGATCTCAGTTCAAGCACACAAACTAACTATGATATCAAAAAAAAAGTACATCATAATCATTAGTGTATATGAATCTCTGCTGATCCATTTATTTTATTTAATGAACCATTGTTACAATAATGAGCATCGTGCATTGACGTCTATTCAAAAACGTCATTGATATCCTGCTGCAGCCAATCAGTCAGAAACAGTCATGTACTTATAAATAGAAAGTGCTGCAAAATGTCATTTAAGGCGGAACCAGGACACAATGACTCATTCCTTTAATACGTCTGATGCAGGAATTACAGTTTAGATGATTCTCACGTGTCTCTTTCAACTGTGCTCCTCTATGTATTAATAAAAATCTCTCTACACTTGGGCTAGAACTACAGCAGCTATATACCCTGTAATACAAGAACAATGTTGCTCCTTTATTTCCATGTCTTACACATGGATTATCAATGCTGGATGCTGAATTTGCCTGGGACTGTTAGCGTTAGCCTCAGCCTTTTGGTAAATGGTAAATTGCTGCATTTAATGGTTTTTGTCCGAAGCACTTTACACACACACACACACACACACACACACACACTCACTCACACACCAGTGTCAGCAAGCTACCATGCAAGGTTAGTGAAGCTGGATTTTGTCTACCTTTGTATGACATCAAGTAACCATTGTTTTAAAAAAACCACTATAAAATTTCTGATGCTAAATCTGCGTACATGTTCTGTCTGTGTCAGAGAATGTAAAGCTTGACAGGCGTAGCCATGTAGGAGGAGAAAGAGCGTAGTGAGAAGAAAACCTTAATTGCATGTGTGTTTGCATTGCATTTGTAAAGCGTAAATACACTCTGTATCGTCACCATGAAACAACAATGAACGGTGGATTTTGTGCTGAGCCTTCAGCTTTTTATTAACTGTGCAGCAAACATCAATACTGCTCACTCTGTTATTCTAGCTAGTGAATCACATATCTTACTGCACACCTTTATGAAGTCATCTGTAATGGACTACAGCAGCTTGGACCAGAAAATCACTACAGTATCTTTCATGGATGTTTCACCCTCTTGTTCTGTTTGCAGATAAGATTAAAAGGAGGCTCAATGTGGATTTGAGACGTTACATACTGTATGAGTTTATAGGTATTTTCTTTAATGTTCCTAACTGCACACAACACATGTTTATTTTCATTATATAGCTTAATGTATGCTTTGTCATCTACAGTCCTAGTAGTCACCTGCTCACACTGAACAGGGGTCAATGTGGCTTTCCAAAAAAACATAATACATAGAGTATATGAAATATAAAATAACGTACTGTACAGATATATATACAACCCTTTAATTTAAAATGCATACTAAAACAGAACACATACTTACTGAAAAGCAACTGTAACACACTGGTAAAGAAGGAGCAGTAATAAGGCAAACTTGTCCTGCTGGAGAACATTAAAAAAAAAAGACAATAAAATAATGATAAGAACATCTAGCAAGACATGAAATGTGCAGACCACACAGCAAAGTGTCCTGCAGGAGAATCGGAGATGAATCTGGGGATCTGAGAGTTGAGTATGTGTGAAGGTCGAAGCATCATGTGTGACATCTTCTTCACACCCGGTTGGCTTTGAACTGAACTGTAGTAAGAAAAAAAAGTTTAACAATGGTGGAAAAACACACCCGAACTCCCCAGAGAGTTTATGAAGGAAACATAAGAAATGATCCTTTTTCTGAACCAAATTCTTGTGTGCAACAAAAAATTTAAAAAGATTTTGTTGCAAATCTTCCTGTGCTACAGCTCCAAGTGGAGTTTGGCAACCTGGATGAAGACATGCAGGAAGACAAGACACACAGCTGCCAGTGTCTGAATGCCTGCAGGCCTGTAGCAATTAACTGGAGCATTGTGGACATGTGTCTCTGTGAACTGAAATCACACAGGAGTAGAATAATAGCAAATTGCACGTCAAAACATCCAATCAATCTGCACTAGATCCAGGTTTTCTGAACAGAGAAGATGGCAGCCTTGTATGTCCCGAGGTAGCTGCCAGCAGAGAAAACACAGAATACATCTGCAGGAAGAAAATGTGAGAATGAGCCTTTTATCATCGACCTACGAATAGAGTCGTTATAGCATGAAAAGCACAGGTGTAATTAATGACAATAATGAATTTTAGATGCTCGAGTTAAAAACCCTGTTATTGTGCATGTTTGCTTTCTGGGATGACTAAAGGTGTGGTCATACCAGCATTTAAAACAGTAAAATTTGGCTGCTAAGTTAATTAATTCCAATGGAATCGCTGCAATAAGTGGATTGGCTCATTAGAGTGTAGTAAATCTGTGCAAATTTTTCATTTCAAGTTCAACTTTAGTGAATTTGTTAACTGCCTTGACAGTGCTGACCTTTGGGATGGCGCTGGAGAGTCCAAATTGCAACGTAGCTTCTTAGCTGTGTTGCTCCATTCACTTTTATTTACCCTCCTTTGTCGGAGTAAAATCTGTTCCACAAAAGAGGTTTGCAGACAGTTATGAGACAAGAGTCTACGGTACAAATATTTTGATGGAACTATGTCAACTTATTGTTTTGCTAGTGACCGCGCTAAGCTAATGGGTGTTCTTGTTTTCTACTAGAACAAGAGACGAGTGAGAACCAGCGATGTTTGTGTGTGACTATTTAGTTGGTTAAAGGTGCAGTGTGTAGAATTTAGTGGCAATGTAGCGAAACAGACTTGGCAGAAATGGAATATAATATTCATAAGTATGTTTTAATTAGTGTATAATCACCTGAAACTAAGAATTGTTGTGTTTTTGTTACCTTAGAATGAGCCTTTATATCTACTTCTCTCAAGACACAGTTAATTATAGATGTTCAGAGCAGACATTTTGACTTGTCGTAACAGGAAAAGCTCAGGTAGAACTGGTAACATTAACAAATTTCAATCAAGTGTCATGAATTTGGAAAAACTACAGTAAATGGGATTCAGCCATCATTAATGTTATTAACTGCACCTGTGCGTTTTCTGCTTTGACATGTGAGAATGTCTGCTGTGAAAAAAAGTCCAATCATCCAAAACCTACTGAAACTTGAGAGTTTTATAGGGGGAAATAATATTAAACAACTTGAACAACAAAGTTCTTGCCATAAATGTTTACCAAACTACCTGCTTTCTTACAAATCTAACGATGTGGACTTAATGGTGTCTCTTTCATTGTGCATTATTAGCTTGACAAATAGCCAAATTGGTTTTCTGTTGCACTCATTAGGAAAGTTTTATGTTCTCTCAGGCAACAATGAGCCATATGGGAGGTATTTTCCATTTCTTTGCCATTGTATTGTAAATAAGTCAACCGTGTAGACTCCAGTGTTCTGTGGTTGGTAATGTTTCTCTGATGAGTTAAACAGATCAACACGGAAAACTGAGACAAGACTCAGCAGCATGAGATGATGTTGTCACAGAAGACAGAAAGAGAGAATGTGGAGAACATAAAAGGGTGGTGTGTGTCACCAGAGAAATGAAGGCAAGTATTTCAGTGAATCAGAACAGCACGATAAGACGTACACTCACTTAATAATTGGCCATTTTCACATGCACATAAAATTAGATTACTTTATTTTTCACTGTCTCACTAACGAGGACTTACACAGGTGGTTGACATTAATCCCGTTGAGTGCAGGGCTACGTATTGTAGAAGTGAATCACGTAAATCTAAAATATGTTTCACATTCTGGTATTTCAGGAAAACGTGATTCAAATAGACTTAATGTCTTCACATTGGCCTGCTTTTAGGCTTAAAAATAAAAATTAATCAGCCCCAACATGTCTACTTTTTGGAAACTAAAAAAAAAATCCTTGTCTTAGGTGGATGATACTTACTTTCTTAGCTTTGGTAGGATTTTATGAGCCTGTTGGGGATTCAAATTTTGTCTCAGTCTATGATGGAGCTTGTGATAATTTAAAGGGCATATCTGTCTATGTTAAACATAAAGTTCTAAAACTTTGGGTGAACGTATGTAAAAATGATGTCTGAAAGTCAAAAGCGAAGGCTTCAGCCTGCTCTGAACGCTTTGTTTGCAGAGTTACGTGTTATTCACCATTGAATCCAACTACTAACGTTTGTTTATGGAGCCTTCGAAGCTGGCGGGAGCTGGCCAATGAGGACAGAGTGGGCTCATTGGAAGGGGGGCCTTAAAGAGACAGGAGCTAATGCCAACTGTTTCAGACAGAGGCTGAACTGAGGGGCTGCATAAAGGACCAGTATAAGATAAATAAGGTGATTTTTTTAAACTGTAAATCAAAGATAACCCTGACTTTGTACTACATTGTAAATTTCTCAAAGAACTTCACTACAAAGTCAATCAGTTGTTATAATGTAACACAACAAGTTAGCAAAGCTGTAAACAGAACTGCATGCTCAGTGGTGTCTGCCTTACAAAGAACTACTCTCGTAAGACTGAAAACATGACTGCTGTTATTAGACATGAAGATTACGGTCACTGTCGGCCCAGCACTACACATCTCTTTGTATCAAATCTCAGCATTTTAGAGCCCACTGGTCTTCAGCTTCCATGTCCACCTCCGCAGCTTTGATTTCCCTGCAGGCCGGCATGCAGTCCTGCTGCATTCATGCTTCAGAGACAGGCTTCCCTCACTTCTTGATGCTGCTTTACACATGTAATAAGGAGAAGGAAAACCCATACTTCATCATACTGTGTCCTTGTTATTCTAAGTCAGTGGAACCTTTCTGAAATAAGAGGACTGTGATCTCGAATTCTTCACCTCTGATGAATCAAGATGAGATGCTGCCCTTGAGTAATAAGCTCTCCAGGAAGAGGAATGTGAAAATTCCCTTTTTCTTTCACAAACTCAAATGCTAATCAGCGGTGAAGTGAGCTGCGCAAATTCTACTGTAAAACTGGGGAAGAGGACGACAACATTTCTTTAGCGCTGAGCAGAAAAGAAAAGGATAATCACACTCTGCAGTGGCTTCTGTGTGGAGATCCTGTGAAGAGATAAACACAGCCTCCCTAAGGGAAGGTAGACAGACAAAGACGGATTTGCCTTATCTTCTCAAACAGCAACATATGTGACAGCTTGATTTAAGAAGTCCTGATATAATTAAGACCTCAGCCTGATGTCAGCTCCTTTCCTCTGACAGGCCATAATTAAAGGACACATCCCCCAAATCCTGAATATTCATACTGGATCATTCTCAGCCCTTTAAGCCACTGTAGCACAAACACAAGTGCGCTTAAGTTGTTTGGATTGTGTCTTCAAATCTGATCTGACACACTATTTCAAAATAATGACAGTGAGTTGGTACTATAGACAGACAAAAAGAGATTACTACAGAGATTTAGTGTGCCGGTGTTTTCAGATGACAAGTATAAAAACAGAAAGGAGTTGTTAACACTCGGTTAGTATCGACTGTTGCTATTTCACAGAGTGAATGATATTTAAAATTAACTTTTTGATGGTGTGATGACCCCTGTTGCCATCTGGGAGTTTGTGTTTGTCTCTAATCTGTGTCTCTGCCCTGCAGGTGACTAATTGCCGTAACTCAGGGCACCTGGGCCCAGTGTCTCTGCCACACTGCTGCTGAGGCAGCTCCCTCCTGTTTGGGTTTGGTTTGGTTATTTTGCACTTTACAACACTCACACACACATCTTACACCCATGCACACTGTACACCACTGACACTACTGATATCCACACCCCATGCTTTAATTATGTTTAGTTACTTCTTTAATTAGGCTTAATTTGTTGCTCTTGTTAAACATTGCCATGGTGTGTCTCCCTGTTGTTGTGGTCATTTCAGCCATTGACCATTTTCTTGTACTGGATCATAATTTAGTTAATACATCACAATTCAGTTTACATGGCAATCTTGCATTAATTTAGCTGTATTTTGAGGAAAATGTCCCTGGGACATACTGAGCATTGAGGAGTGGTTTGAGGAGGTTTTTTTCAGACCATTTAAAATTGTCACTTTATATTTAATCACAAAAGAATTTAGGATGATCACAACTTCTTTCAACCACCATTAAAATCCTTGGAAGCTGAGTGTTTGATACTGAAAAGATAGATTTTGGATGGAGTATTACTTTAACAGCCATCTAGTGCTCCCTGAGCATTCTTCCAATTTCATACAACCAGTGTTGACTGGTGGTACAAGACAGGATGACCCCTGTCATCTACCCCAACCTCCCCCCTCAATTTTCTTTATTATATCAACGTCCACCTTTGCTGCTTAGCGAGGACTTTTATTACATTCATGGTCACAAAAGGTCACTTGTCAGGAAAACGTGACATGGCGTGACACAAGTGTTCAGTGCTGTCATTTTTCTGGCGATCACAGTCTTGCTTTAATGGTCTTTGTCAAATAGTCTTTCAGACTTTTTCAACCTGGCTACACCAGAAAATTGTCAGGTCTTATTCAGGAAATTGGCAAATTCAAAGCTATTGAATATTGGCTCAAAAGATCAGTCATTGGCACCTTCAAGCAAAAGTTACTGGATATCGGCCTTAAAAAAAACGACATGGGTTGAATCCAAAGTGTCACTACAGTGCAGATCAATTAAGTCAAAAGGTCTTTCGTGTGTGCTGAGCTGATGAGCAGAGGGAAGGCTGAAGTCTGATGGGGTCAATGTGATAACTAAAGCAAAGCTCACATCACCCAGACGATCCAAAGCCTGGTGAATATTCATTAAATCCTCGACAATAAGAGAGAATTTAATCTGCCAATTTAATTATGAGGCCGGCGCACAGGAAGGCTTTGGTCTAGATTCTGTTTCCCCGGAGATTCGCCCTCTATCCCCGACTCCCACGATGAGGAAGAGACGCAGAGGAGAGAGCAGCCATTTGACCAGCAATGAAGGGAGACCTGGCCTCGCTGCCGCTGCACACACCAGAGGAGGAATAATGAGTGATGGATGAGATGAGAAAGAATGCAACTCTACAGCACTGTGGCCATTACTCCTCTGCACGGCCCTATTATGCTGAGAAAAAACAAGCAATATCCCCACACCACAAATTAGGACACCAGAAAAACAGGGAGTTATTGGGGATGGGAAATGATATTCCTGAGTGGGATGCAGTGTCAGTAATGGCTTTCATATGTGAAGTGAGTGATTCTACAATAAGAAGAGAGGCTGGCTCTGAGGCAGGCCAAGAGGGACTGAAATACAGAGTTGTCTCTGATTTAATATGTAAACATATGTAACAAACAAATTAGGCTGCAGCAGTCTGTCTCGTTAAGTCTCCTGCAGATATATGCAACACTACAACAAGAAGCAAGAGCATGTGTGTTAAATGAGACAGTTTCACTACTCACAGTGAAGGTCTTTAAATGCATCTCTACCATAGACATGTACACTGTTAGTGCTGATCACTTCTGTTGCTGAATGTATGTTTTAACTGTTCAAACTGCATAATAGGACACCTTAAACAGGAAGAGGTTAGTGCTCCTCTTATGTTAGACTACAAGTAACCATGGCAACAGCACTAAATCTTTATCTCGTGTAAATGTTTAAACTCACTTAAGGTCAAACTACTCGACATGTTAGCCAAAACATGCTCATAAAATGCACCATTTGCAGTTTTCCTGCTTTAGTGTTATTGCGGGTAACTGTTCATATTATGTTCACCTCGCACCAAATATATGCAAAACTGTGCTTGAGAAGTTATTTGTTGTTTTTGTTTGTTTGTGTGGTGTAAGATTCAGACTGTTTTATCTCATATTTTACAACTCTCCAAACTGTACCCAAGTATTTGTAAGACGGCTGCGTACAGTTTGATACAGAAGGGTACAGAAGGAGAAGTATCTGGATAAGGAAAAACTCATTAATGCAGGGTGTAAAAGTAGTAGAACAAACTGTCATCAGATCTCAGCCAGGTGTAAATGCAGTGAGTACAGTTTGATCACATTCTTAAAGCGGACAATATGCACATTTCCAGGGCTATATTTTTATTCTGGGGCTTTACTGGAATATCTTTGCATGATTTACAGTTAAAAAAACTCCTTATTTATCTTATACTGGCTCTTTATGCAGCCCCTCAGTTCAGCCTCTGTCTGAAACAGGCCGTTTTAGCTCCTGTCTCTTTAAGGCCCCCCTCCTGATGAGCCCACTGTGTTCTGATTGGTCAGCTTCAGGAAGCTTCCTCCAGCTCCGGAGGCTACATAAACAAACTACATCAGTAGGATTTCACTTCTTTTTCCTATTCTTTACTCAAAATGGAAACTTTTCAAATACATCTGTAAACATTCAAGCACGAATCAGATTGTGAAGGGTTTATGTGCTGAATATTACTACTCTCTACCTGTAGAGATCAAACCACTTAAACATCCCTACCTGCCAGTGGGTCAGTCAGTACAAACTCAAGCTGTGCAGCCAAACTTTATTTAAATCTACAGGACTTTATTTTAAATTCTAGTGAAGAATTTAAAATAGATCCAGAAGTTTCCAAAGATACCAAAGATGTCAGGCTGAATTTTGGAGAAATGTGCATAAAATGATGTGCGTCTGGATTATGATACGAAACAGTCTTGATTTTAAATATTTCATCCAGTGTAAACATCATATAGCTTCATGGAAAAGCTGCAACAAACTGACACAGAATAGATACATAATGCTGTCAGATATTGTGCAATAATTATTTTTTTCAGGGTTAAGGCTACTTAGGGTGGAGGAAATCAGAAAAATGTATGTTAAGGGTTTAAAAAATGTAGGTTTGTATGCTTTAAGTGACTATTAATGCATCAATTCTCCCTATTTTGTGTCGTGAGGTTCTTGTTTACCTCATCCATTGTTTCCTCTTAACAGGACTCCTTGTTATACATTTTAGATTACTGATGAAATTCAAATTATACACACATAGACAAAGAAAAGAGTGCCAACAGAACACAATACATCCAGTGCAAAATGTCACAAGGATGACCATGTAGCACTAAAACTTAAGACAGAATAAAATATAAAAAGATCTCACACATCTTTAGCAGCTGATAAATGTTAATAATAATAATTCAACATGAGTGATTACCTCAATACCAATCAGATATTTGAGTGTTACTCAGCGGATGCTCAATGCTGAAATTCCTTTTTTTATTTGAATGTTTCAACGCAGCTGCAATTTATCTGTATGTCTGTCATATTCAACCTCCAGTGCACACCCAGGCTTCCTGTGCTTTAAGACAGCTCTGTGATTACACTGGACAGGCAATATTCTGCGTCTGCCGAGCTGTTGATTGTGAGAGGCGAGAAGTAGAGATCTGTAGATCTCTGTGGATTTCTCTGGAAGTTGTTCTTTCACTCATTCTGAGCTATGTGCTCTGCAGGAGCCCAATCAGTGATGTTAATCGACCTATACAGCTACAAGGACACGGTATAATACTGTATTCACACTGTTATAATACCTACAGTAACACCTGAGAAACCCGAAGCCTTGAGAGGCTGGTATATTTATTACACACCAGGAAATAGCTGGAAAGAGTGGAGACACGTTTGTTCTTCTGTAACACGTCAACAAACTTGCGATAAAGGCAGTGAAGAGGAAGACTGCTAGGGAGCCTTGCTGCGAATTTGTCCCAGTGGCCACTCACGGTACTGCAACAAAAAGCATTTTCCCCATAGACCACCATCATAAAAGAGATGTCTGTAAAACTGTTGACAGGACACAGCAATCTGCAGACGAGGTCAAATATTACTCTTATACTTTGTATTAGGAATTTTAATCCAACGTTTTTACATTTTCAAAACTTCCTCAGAGCATAAAAGTGATATTTAACACTTTTCGTAATCCTAACACAGCCGCATAAAGGGCCAGTATGAGATAATTTTTTTTTAACTGTAATTCATGCAAAGATATTCCAGTAGAGCCCCAGAACATATATATATATATATATATATATATATATATATATATATATATATATATATATATATATATATATATATATATATATTTATAGACTTGATATTTCCCCTTTAAATTTAGATGACAAGAAATCCAGTCAGAATATGGAATAAAACAGAAAGTCAGAATATGGAAATATCAGACAAAAAAAAGAAAGAAAAGAACACAGGCAATGATGATATACTGTGTGTATATATATATATATATAAAATCACACCAATATACAGTAAATACTGTACATCGGAGAATTTGCCATTTTTCATTCATTCATTTAAAAAAAAGATGATAACGTAAGTATGCACAGTCAACAAAATTCAGAAAAGATTTATATTGAGTCCCTGGTAAATCTGTGTAGTAACAATAGCACCATGTAACTAAGCTGCTGAGAGCTCCAGCTGTAGAATATTATCATAAGTACTGTAATAATCAATAGTTGGGTTAGAACCAACTTTTCAGAATAACAATTTGGCAACTTCTTTCTCTTTTTTGCCATTTTCTCATTGATCGGTTGAAAAAATGTAACTGAGACATTAATTGATGTAAAAATGAACATCACCACTCCAAGAGCAGTGTGGTTAAGACCAGATTTGCTGGTAATTTTATGTAAGCATCAAGAAATGAGAAATGACTGTGAGCTCAGGTGCGTCTCATTCAAAAGATGAGAACTGTCAAACTAAATCATCTAACCTGTCTGCTGTTTGTGCGAGCGGCTCGCGGCGTTGCATGAAGAGATGCAGAAGGAGTATTTCAGCTCATCTGAAGCCTCTACCAAATCTCAGCAGGGCAGCAGAGGAGATAACGAGAAAAAAGGAGTTCAGATCCCAAATGCTTCAAACTCTGAGCAAATGAGCATGAAACTACTTCACTACTCTTGTGTCTCCAAGCTGTCGTCTTTTAATATATTTACAACCGAAGGTGGTATAGTGGAAGATTTAGACAATCTCCCCTCTACTGCTGTGACATCAAATTTAAAAGATCTTATCCGGGGTTACTCACACAGTTGTATAAATAGAGCAACTGAAAGCTATGTAGGCCTGCTGGAGGGAAATTAATGTCTCTGCTCGGACAAGCTCAGGTCCCCCAGGTCTCCCCTCACAGTGGAAAAGGCTGGAAATAATTCATAATAGCAGAAACTGTATTAGATGTACAGTTGTTAGGATTTTACGCTGCTACAGTCCAGATTAAGAAAAGTAACAGGATGACCTGCTGTGCCTGCCGACTGCCTCCAGGGATTACACAGGTCAATCTCTCCCCACTGTTATTTTTCCTCAATTGTTACAGCAGGAGTCGGATTTTGTCACCTAGAGACGATCATGTCAGGGAGCAGAGAGATGAACCAACTCAACCTACAGTCCAGATCATTGCTCTCTGCTCCGTCCAACGTCCGTCTCATTGCCTTTTTGTTTTTATTCTGTTTCTACTGTGCGGTGAATGTGTGTGTGATATTTTCCTTCAGGGACAGCAAGTCCTGCTGCACCAAGAAGAAGAAAACAACAACTCTGAGTGTAGCAAAATAAAGGGTGTACGATTCGATTTGGATTATGAGGCAGATGAGGCAATGAGCCAGAACGATCATATTTACTCTGCAGGCTGAGCAGGGAGGAAGGATTTTAATCAAATGCAATGAAACTGTTTTTTTTTTAAGCCTCTGGTCAGAAAAGAACAAATATTTAGAAAACTGAACAAAACAACCAACGTATGGAATTTCAATACTCTGGTGTAGTCAACATTAAAACTGCTCTTTCCATCCATAAGACTAAAAAGTAGCAGCTCCTCTGCCTCCTTCATCCCCAAACCAGCCACTGCCCAGCCATCCACCCTTGGCCCTCTCCCCAAAGGTGTGGATAAGAGAGAAAGACCCCTCCTCTATCAGGGCGGGAGGTGGAGCTTGAAGACATTGTGCAGCACTTTACGTGTATAAACTCTACTTATTTTTACTTTACCTAGGCGTCATCTGTAGCTTATTGACAGGCAGTTTGAGATAACAGGTGACCTTTCAACATGTTGGTAAGATTTTCTCCAAACTATACACACTTAATTGACACACATCCAAACTGCCAGATTTCATCCAGCCAATCGCATAGAATTCTTCTGTGTGCATTTACACCTACGTTGACATGCGTTTCTTACCTGAATTTATTGTATGAATAGAAACAACCACTAGAATCAAAATGACAGTTTCACATCTTAAAAATTCCATCAGTTTACATGTCAGAAAAAACAAATGTTTTACACCTCAGCAAAATTTAAACCTTTTTAAAAGTAGTGAAAGTGAATATGGGCTTCTTTCCTATTTTCTCACCAGTTTTTATTTGAAAGCCTGAAGGAGAAGACCAGCAAAAACAGCAACAACCCATAAAGATCAGATTCATAAATAAATTGATATTGGCTGGTATTATGCTAAGCCTTCAGGATTTGCCTATAAAACCTGACTGTCTCCTTCTATACATATTTTGAAAAAGGAAAAAATACAAAAAAAAAAAAATCTTCTAGCAAGACCCTGAATCATCAAATTGCTGAGCAAATGTTTTTCAGTGAGGTGACATGATGTTGAATACCTCAACCTGTCAGCGGGATGGTTTCCATCTGTATAAATCCTCTAACCTCCAAGTCTCTTACAATCACAATTTCTGAGGTCTACTTAATCCTGGACTTGCTGCTTCTGCTGCATTTAAACAAGCGCAATTAAAGAAACTGACCTATAAAAAAGAGCTGAAACCTGGATATGTATGTTAGGAGGTGTGTCATGTTTGATCTGGTTGATCTGGTGAGTTTTGGCAGTATTGTGTGTACAATAAAAATACAAACTTTCCCAATAACTAACAAAGTATTCAGTAAACATTTTCAGAAGTATACCAAAATACTTTCACTTGCAAATATAACTTTTACTGTATGTGCAAATCAAGCTGACCGGCTCCTTATCATGAAATGTATAATACAGGCTCAGGGAATACAGGCTCAGTCAGGTTCTTTTAAGTTGTTGCATAATTATCCCTCCAAGAGAATAAATAAATATAAGACCACATATCCATAAAATATTAACATACATTATCTTTAATCAAATAACAACCCTGTTTGTCTCTTCATGAGAACAGAGAATTGACGTTTTTTCAACTCTGTAAATAATTTACTGTTAATCTACACAAGGCAATACAAATGACTTTTTATGTCCCTCCTTCGTTAAAGGGGAAATATCATGCTTTTATGATTTTGTTGTCATTTATATATTGTTATAATGTCAGATGTTTATGTTAAACATGGTCAAAGTTTCAAAACTTGAGATGAACATATGTAAAAATGCTCCCTGTTCAGCCTGCTCTGAATGCTCAAACTCATTCAAACTCATCGAGTATGTCCATAAACAGTCGTCCGTTCTATAATCTTTGTTGCTAAATTTGTTCCATGGATTTTTCACGTTACCTCTGGAGCAGGAAGTAGCTTCCATTAGCTAACCAATCAGAACAGAGTGGGCTCATTGGGAGGGGGGCCTTCAAGAGACAGGAGCCAAAATAGCTGCATAAAGAGCCAGTATAAGATAAATAAGGAGTTTTTAACTGTAAATCATGCAAAGATATTCCAGTAGAGCCCCCAGACCTGAAAATGTGCATGATACGCCCCCTTTGAACAGAAACGTATCCCCTCTTTGTATGAATTTCTTCAAGGAAGCACATGGAGCAGTTTTTAGAGTTCATGATTTTGCTGGAGGGCTCTCAGTAGAGATATTGGATACTGCAGGTGTAATAACCAGCCACCCACCAGCTACGAGCCCACAGCTGGAAGACACCTGCCTGTGAGTGATGGGCACCAAACAGCAACCCTTCAGGTTTGCCTGGACCTCCGAGCCATCTTGCACCACCAGGTATTAGATTAGAGCCAAATCAACACATTTGTAAACAGCTCTGCAGTTCTGATGAGTCTGTATACCTGATGTCAAATCTGCACACTTTGCTGCTGCAAATATCTCTGAAAAAAAAAAGAAAACACCTTGTCGCTCTGCAGCAGTAAAAGTTTTTGAATTGTATAGCAAATGTAAACCAAGGACACAGCCAGGGATTTATGGAAAGGCTGAGATTATATCACCACACTGCAAGATGATAATAAGCCTCCACCAATTCATCACCACAGCAGGAACCCTTACCTCAGCTTGTCTCCATTCATTTCTCCTGAATAGAAACAGTCTCACATCCCGTTTTCTTCCTTTCTGATTCTTTCTCATGATAAATGAAAACTTCCCCCAGCTCAGAAACAATTGGCTTCCTTGTGGATTTGTATGTCTTTTCATAAGTGTTTGACTGGGTTCATTCATTTGTACTGTAAGCTGCCATTTCTCATTCAGCAGACACAAACAGCAAGCTACGCTGTTTGTATTCATTTTTAAAAAATGTGATCTGAATGCTGTTATCAAGGATTTGCCTTCTCGCCAATGTGTTTCCTTGTATATTGAGTTGGGTGCAGAGAGCACAGAGCTCAGCTTGTTCTGTTCAGATTCACAAGTGAAAGGTGAAGCTGGAGAATGGACTTTAGAAAATAACCAAGTCTTAATAATCTCTCAACAATGACAGAACATTTTCTTGCAGGACAATACTACAACAAGATCATGTATTGTTACATCCTGCCTCAACAGAGGGGCAAAGAAGAGGAGACACAGTATTTTAATGGGTATTTGACAAAACAGAAAATTGACAAAGATACTAACTGTCATACTGTACTGTTTTGGAAGTTAATATACAATAAATCATATATTTTACTGTTTTTTACCTACAGAAATGTTGCACAAACAGGCATAAAACAAACTGTAACCTTGGAATTTAACAGCTAAGCAAAAAAAAAAGTTTAAAGTGACTATAATAGATATTTTTATAATAATAATGTATCAAATGACAATGTGTAACATGTAGCTTGTAGTGATGAATCTACAGAGAATTATCAGCAGTCTGCAGCTCCTCTCGGCTTTATGGGCTTTATAATAGGTTTCAGCTCATTGTTTATCTGTCTGGCTGCAACTTTACTGTTTTGCTTCACTCTCAGCGCTCTCATAGCGTCGTTTTCAAAACCCCACTGTACACTACCTGCTCAGCACCAACAGACACAGTTAGCTGTAGACTAGCTGGTGAACATAGTGGAACATTTAGCAGCTAAAGAGCCAGATATTTCCCTCAGGAGTTGGTAGAGAGTAAAAACAGCTAAAAGAGAGTGAATATTGGACTTACATTCACCAGGTGGACAGAAACACGACTCCAAATGAATGATAATGTTGCTCCGTAACTGCTGGATGTGCAAATAAGCAACTGTTTGCTAACAAGTTCAACATATCAACTTAAAAGGTGATGATGTGTCAGAGTTGTGTTCATTACTTGTTTCCACTGAAAACTAATAGTTAATGCAGGAAGAAGGTTTTGGTGCTCTCTCACCACTTTACCGACACAATGTGAACATGCTTAATAGGGATAATAGTGTGAGTCAAAAAGACAAATAAAGCATCCATACTGGCCTTTTTCAGATATATTTTTTTATTTTTTTTCCTGCTTAAAAGTAGTATGTTGTATGGGATAAAGATACACAGTATAGTGCCCGAAACTTCACATTGAGTAAATATGATGCAAACAATCTAAAATCACAGTGTGTATTATAACCATCATATCAGAAGTTGACAGATTGACTGATATACATTTTTTAGGAAAAGGCCTTTTTGTAATAACACTGTAGTGACAGTTAGTAGTTGTGATTTTCCTTGACTGTGGATGTGGGACAGAAGTAACAGTGTGACAGATGAGTGTGTGTTACCTCCCACCCAGAGGAGCAGGAGGAGAAGGAGGACAGGTGGAGGAGAGCTCGGGATATTTTAGGACACTTCTTTCATGCCATTATTACTGTCATTTTGATGGTTAGGCATTCATTAGGCTTGTCCAGCCACTGCCCTGAACCCTTCCACAGTGGCAGTTAATATGTAATGTGATTTCCACTGTGTGAATATGATTATGCCGTGTGACAGACAGTGGAGGGCAGGATGCAAGGGCAGGTGCAGACAAACAGGGAGGAGGTCATGCATAATGAGGAGACGGACCAGCCTCTCCTCCCGCCAAAGAGAACATTGATGCTGACAGGAACAAGATTTGAGCAGTTCAGGCAAAACACAAAAAACAAAAATGTCACAGGGAGCCGACGACTGCATCAGAGAGAAACTGTATTTGTGAACTGGTGTCCCAGAGCAAGAAAATGAAAACTACAGCAAGCTGTCCTGTCTGATTTTGAGTTTTCCTGACATGTAGCAGGAACACGCTGCAGTAACCGCTGTCTTGTCTCAGCTGCACACCAGTTTAATAGACTCCGGACTGAAAGACTGTACAGATACCAGCAGCGTGAAGGTGACAAAACCTGAGAAAATATGCATCTCACTGCTGCAGCCCAGATTTTTTTTTAAGCAACATTGATTGATTGTTGAGTATGTACAAAATGCGGCCGATGGCATTTGGTTGTTTTGGTAGTTTCCTCACATAAGAGTTAAGTTACATTTGGGCTGGATTTATTTCTCGAGGGGAAGATTGGGTTATTACCAACACTGGAGCACGTATGTGGGTAATTTTTCATCCCCATCCCAGTAATAATTACAGATGCAAATACCTACTGTTTTTCAGTGAACTTGCGGGTCCTCCTGTAAATTAAATCCCGTCTGGTGCAACGTCCTTGTGTTTTAAAGTGGATCTCTGATTTTTTTTTCCTCAGGAGGATCTGCTTTTCCTTCTACTGCATTTTATGAGCTCAGAGTGAAATTTAATTTATGTGAAAATGAAGAAAGTTGAAAATGTTTTTGCTAGTCTGATAAATCTATACAGTATGTTTGTGATGTTTACATGTTTTCATTTATTTGGGAACAAATACAACGAGGAGAGGAAGACCCTGGAGGCTCATCAAATAAGATGTTGTAATATCAACTACAGGTAGATACCGCTTTTCTCATCTAACCAGCCCTGCTGAATATCCGTGTTAAATTACAGAGGAACATAGTCAATATTTTATACCACACCTCCCCCTGTAATGTTAATCCGTCCAAATGGGGCTCAAGGTGATAATTAACCTTTAAAAACTCACTAAAATCTGTTTAAATGCAAGAACAGCCACCTGAGTTAACCAGCCTTTCAGTAAATGTCACACAGCATGCCACAATTGATTTTTAATAAAACTATGCCATCTTAAAAGTTTTCCTAATCAAACTGCAGATTGTTCTGTTTAATCATCATTATTTAAAAAAAAAGAACATGTCTAGATGTTAGTGTTCATTTACATCGAATGGTTTCACTGATGCTCGGTATCATTGGCTCTTTTTGGCTACGAGCTTACTGGTAACATTAAACAACATACAGTTGTAGGCTAGCCTGGGTCCAGACCTCTAAATTGGCAGCTACATCACAGATTTGCTCAGTGATTCATGTGGTGTCTGGCGTTGTGCCCACTGGCAGATGTTTCCGCTGGTTTAGGAAACAGTTGACCAATCAAAGCTTAGTAGGCGGGATTATATGTAGCAACTGAGCTACATTCATGAAAAATATGAACATAGATGAGTTAATTAGATTGACACAGCTGCTGTTTATAAGTGCACAGAAGTACAGAAATAACTCTTAATTTGACATATTTGACTTTGATCAATATGAAAACTGTTACAAGCAACCGCTACAGCAACTATCTCTGATCCTTGCTGCAGGGCTTTCAGCTGCTGCAACACTGCCTTTACAGCACTCTAACATCACAAAACAAACGCCTGCTACTTTACTTTTTTATGGTCCCCAACTCACCTGATGTGTTGGGAAAAAAATCCATGGTGAGAGGAGCACAGTAATCCTTTGTTAGGAGATTAGTGGCGAGCACGTCACCTCGGTGTTCTGCCATTTTCTAAATTACACTAATCATCCCAAAGTGAGGCACCACACTTTCATTCACGCGTTCATTTGTTGATTTGTCATAATGACGTAGCCTACACCTCTGATCCAATTTTGCAGAAGCGTGGTGGAACAATCCCTCTGTCCATGGCAACCTAATGCTTTAATAATCACACTGATTGTGCTGCTGGATGCAGTGCAGCTCCATCTGAAATCAAGGTGCAGCACTTCAGGACGGCTGCATTATTCATGGGGAGCAACGTGTTCACTGTTGCCTTGTTTTGTGCAGCTGAAGTCCTGCATTCACATCGTATCATCCACTCCGGTCCATGCAGCAGAGCATTAAAGAAAACCCAAATGTTCCCACATACTGTAAATCATACAGTGCTATGAGTGGAAACAGCTCGGGCAAAGTTGAGCAACTGTGGTGAACACTGAGGAAAATAAATCATTTATCACCTCTAACTGCACCGCTGAACCATGCCGTGGTGAAATAGAGGAGGTGGGCCCAGGAGTGCTTTGTCACGGAGTACAAAAACAACTCCAGTCTATCCGCGCTGGACTGATACTTAAAGGCGCACCGTGAGTTGCAATTCAAATGAAGGTTATGAGTCAGACGTGGGGATGAAGGTATGTGGGTGATGGAAGTGCTGCAGTACATGAGCGAGCTGTCGCTGTAATTCAAGGGAATGGTTGCAGGCTGGTCGCCCTGTTAACAGGATGAAGTGACATTTTCAATTTTGGTTTATTATTTTACTGTATCAGCAACTTGCACCAGCAAATTTGTATCCCAGCTAGCACCTTAGTATCATTGTCAGTGCTTCTACATGAAACCAATTAACTGTAAAGACAACAACATGCTTCTGAAGGTGTCTAAAGGAATTCATTAGAATAGAAAGTTTAAGGATAAGGCTGGAGATTTTCTATACTTTTCTTATTGTGAACAAATCTCATGTGCAGAGCCAAACCAACAATAAACTGATCTACTCACAAGTATTGTGTGTGTATCCAAAGCCTGATATATCTTATTCCTCTGTGTCATAGACCTCTGTTCCAAAAACTATTAAAAATACATCAATGAGCCACACCGCTGCACTGGGTGACATGTTCCTTCATCATGAAGATTACAGTCACGGTAGTTTGTTTAGAATTGCCTCCAAAGACCAATAACAGTGATCACGTTTTACATGTGGGAACACAGTTCTGTTTATAGAGCTTTGCTAGCTTGTTGTGCTACATATCTCAACCTCTTGACTTTGTACTACATTGTAAATTTCTCAAGGAACTTCAGTACAAAGTCAAGAGGCTGTGATATGTAGCACAACAATCTAGCAAAGCTCTAAACAGAACTGCATTCCCGCACATGCTCAGTGGCATCTGCCTTACACAGAACTACTCTCTGGAGACTGAAAACATGATCGCTGTTATTAGTCTTTGGAGCCGTTTCTAAACAAACTAATGTGCTCGAACTCTTCAAAATGAAGGAACATGTCACCCAGCTGTGTGGCTCATTGATGTGTTTTTAATAGTTTTTGGACAACAACAGAGCTCCTTATAAGTAGATCGGTTCATTGTTGGTCAGAAAAATATAGAAAATCGCCAACCATATCCTTTAATTCCCATTGTGGCTGATGACATGAAATGAGCTTGAGCCTGAAATTGAACGTGTCACATGGTTTTCATTCAACATTAAATTCACGTTCTCTCTAACCTGTCCTCGGGAAAAGTAAAGAGGAAAGTCAGCAGCTTCCTCGCCGTACTCATTTCCCTTGGATATATCTGAGGGATCAGAAGGTGCAGCAGATTTATGGCTCCCTAGACTTGTGGTGACCAATCTGATTCAGCAGATAATTGCTGAGTATGAGCTGTTATCAACTGGACAACCAAGGTGCCTTGATTTATTACCTATATTCTCAAGTTAACTTCATCAGGCGAGGTGTCAGAGCGAGAGAAAACAAGAGGAAGAAAACGAAGCGGTGCAGTCAAGTTCTGCTGGAACAGTGTAGAAATGCAACTGCTGGGATGGGAGGTTGTTTGGCTCTCAGTGGTTGTAAATAAAAAGCAATTAATTATATGGATTCATGCCAAAATGCATGAAAAAAATGGTTAAATTTCACTGTTACAGCATATCAACAATTGAAGTAAAGCCAAGTCTAAAAGAAATTTAGTAAGTATATAAATATGAAAATGATGAAGCAACATGATGCTCACATTAGTATCTGATTGGTGAACAACTTTAGCAATTAACAGCATAATTAGTAGGGGTGTTAGGAAATGTATTAAATTATCCCTCATGTTTTGGTTTGGAAGCATATTTTGTCAGCTTATTAAAACGGTGCAGTATATATTTGGGAATTACATCTTAAGAATAATTCAATACCAGGTAATTCAGCTGTAACAAAAAACAAACACCAACATGGTAGCTACCAGCTTCTTTAATAAAAACCAGTGACTGCAGGTCCAGCAGGATGCCCCACATGATAATAAACTAGGGCTGTACACTTCGATTCATATGCTCTCTATATACCCTGAATAATGTCCATCATTGTTTGTTGCACTGTAGCCATTTGTATACAAACATCTAAGCATCCTTTCTTTCCATATTGTATCTATATTTCCTATCTCATGTTCCATATTCACATATTTACTTACTGCATTGTACATACATTTTGCTCTTTTGCCTAAATCTGCCAGTTTTAAATGTTTGTGTGCTTTTTTTCCCTATTTCCTGTTATTTGCATTATGCAGAGTGCACGGAGATGCCAACTAAGAATTTCAGTGCACATTGCACTTATGTGACGAATGCATGAAAACTGCTACTCCTGTCTGAGAATACGCATTTAATTTGTTGCTGTTGTAGCACCTAAACACAGAATGGCATAAAATTTAGCAAATCACTTAAAGAGGATGTATCATGCACATTTGCAGGTCTCTACTGGAATACCTTTGTATGATTTGCAATTAAAAAAACTCCTTTTATGCAGCCCCTCAGTTCAGCCTCTGTCTGAAACAGGCCGTTTTAGCTCCTGTCTCTTTAAGGCCCCCTCCCGATGAGCCCACTCTGCTCTGATTGGTCAGCTTCAGGAGGCTATGTAAACAAAAAATAGTCAGATTCTGCTTCTTTTTCTTGTTCTTAGGGAATAATAAAAAAACAAATATGGAAAAAACAATGTTTATCTGCACCAAAGATGAATGAATTCCTCTGTGGCCCATGACCCAACCACCATATTCCACCATATTTTTTAATCAAATGTGGTTAATACTGTGTTGTTTATTAAATGGCGATGATGTGAAGATGATGAAGGAATCTCCGCTGACACCGTCTTGCTTTTATAAAAAGGTTTATTACAAAAAAGTTCAGCATCAAACGAGCACCATGGATTGCCTGGAGAGGATTCTGGGCCAATGCGAATCAGTCACCTAACAGCTCTGAATCCCCACTTATAGGCTAGCTGTTTACCCTGATACTAAAGTAAAACATATGGTCCTTATCTACAAATGGTCTCATCTGTTTAGACTATAAAAGAGACAAAGACCCATTTCCAGGGTTCACCTTAACCTTTGAACCTTATCTTTATGGCCTGGGGTCTCTTACTTAAACATTCCTCAGTAATACAAACACAATGTGGCGCTTCAGACGCTACACCTGTATTTTTGGGGGGCTGTATCCTGCTCACTAAAAGAGACAGACAGACAAGAAACATAACAGAACTCTTTGGTAGATTTAATGAATTTAATTTTAAACGTTTATTTTGCAGGTTTGAGAGACTGAGACTATATAAAAGCTTGACAACAACAACATGTAATTTTTGCACAGTTTTCCCAGTGTGTGGGTCCAGTGCGTGTGCATGTGACTCAAAGTGTGTTTTTGCGGAGAGAAGAAAGGCTAAAGGGAACTGATGTTGTGTAGGTGGAAAATGACATCAACAGCCTTTTCAAGGACTTCCCAAGGTAACCAGGGAGCTCACACTCCTCTGTACATCTCTGCTCCATTTGCCATAGGCCACAACGGAGAGCTCTCTCACCATTATCTCTCTCCTTCCACTGTGACGACATGCTCTTTAAAATGCCACCCACAAGGGCCAAAAGATGATTGCTGGAATGTGATTGGCTCTGCCAGGCAGGCTGGTTGCTATGGAGCAGCTAGGTTTTCAAAGGGCTGATTTTCATACGTCTCGAGGATGTAGTGACGCCTGTATGGTAAGACTGGTAGGTGATTTGTCATATGTCTCTTAAATTAGAGGCAGATCAGATTAAAGTTTAATGAATTTTAATGATCGCTGTGAGGAAAATGGGTCACTTTGGCTGCAAATAGTCATAGGACACAAAGAAAAATTGGAGAGCAAACAGAGGTTACTGTATGTGCTGTTAACATTCAATGCTGAAAATGGAAATTCTTCAAATGAAATCTATAAAAAGGTTATGGATGACAGCATGAAAAGGGTATGCAAAAATATTATCAAAACCTAACCAGATAAAGAAATGGATGAACAATGTAAAGTAAAAAGTAAAAGTACACCAAAAATAAGAAATATGTGTATAATGAAATGAGTTAAAACATTTAAACATATATTAAAACATATTTAAAGAACATCTGACAATTAAGAAATCAATAAATGAAAACAATGAGACAATTTTGGACCGTTTGTGCTGATGTCATGTTTTGGCAAAAACGTAATTTTTCATTCATCTCGCTCTTAAATGTCAAATAAGACCAGACGATCTGCATGGTTCAATACCAAAATGGTTACCTGGAATTTATTTCATTTTTTGTACACTGTGAAAAAATGTTAGAATATCATTTAGTGTTTTTTTTCAGTGATCAGTTGGTATCTGGCAACAGCTGGAGTACACTGGCCATAAAAAGCACTTGTCATGATTTTGCTGTTTTTCCATCTGCTGAACTCCAAAATGTGCATCCCATTACTGGCCAACTTTCCATCATGTTTATTAAAATGTGCACTTGAAATCTTTGTTGTACAAAAACCAAAAACATTTTAAAATAACAGTACCTGGTTTACACAGAGCTTTTTTTATTCCACTAATAATATGAGTAAGTCAGAATAAATAAAGTCTCATTTAACACCTTAATCAGAACTGGCTCGTCTCAAAATAAATCAGACTTTGTTGAAAACTGGTGATTCAAACCTTTTTATAGTTAGAGATTAAAGAATTATTCATCTTTGTGTATTTACACTCTGCAAGATGTTCTCTTTCACTGTCTGGTGTATATGTGAGCTTCTTTCCTCAGGGGAACCATCTTTGAAATGGTGAAGTTCACTAGTTTTGGGAGATAAATACAACCCTGCCTCCTGTTCAATAACTCTGAGCAGTGTATTCCAATAAAAATATTATTTCAGTACAAAAGAAGAGAAGTAAAACAGTAACAGTGTCAAGTGCTTGAAGCAGGCACGTCATTTTTAGTGCTTCTGTAAACATTGTGGATTTTTAGAGCAGAACTTGACAAGATATTTGGAATCAAGTCAGACTGAAGTTGTGAAAAAGAAAACTTTAGGCTGGACTCATGGACACATCTGCACTCGTCTGCTTGAGACTTAAAAGCAAAAAGTCAGAAAAGCACACACAGAAACCACACACTTTGTGTACTTAATTTCTAGTCCTATTTAGGCTTTTCATATTGTGCCATAATTTAAGTATCTGTCATGGTTCTGTCGCAGTCTGGCTCTGTGCCCCTCCACCAGTCCAACAGAGGCCCTTTGGACTCTTCTCCCTGTTTGCTGAATGGGAGAAGGCTTATTTGAGTTGTGTCTTTAAAAGATTCTGGCATAATTATTATTTTAGTTGCATTTACTAGTTAGTCTGTTCTCTGCCTCCCAGTCTGTCTCAGTGTGTGTGTGTGTGTGTGTGTGTGTGTGTGTGGTGTCGGCGTGTCTGTTCTTTGTCTCTCACTTTCCCTCCTTTGCCCATCTACACACCTGCCCTCTATCAGCCTCGTCAGCCCTGGTCACCGGTTCCCCATTCCCTCATCAGTTCAGTTTGTATTTTAGCCCTCTGTTCAGGCTTGTTGGAGCCTTTGTTCAGTATAATTCTGTTTCTGGTTTGTTCTGCCAGCTTTGCTCTGCCTGTATAAAGATAATTCCTCACTTTCTGTGCCTGATGTCTCCTGAATTTGGGTCCACCTGCTCCGCTCCACCTAACACTATCCAAACGTTTCCCCATTACATTCATCGAGGGACTTCAACCCTATCACATATATTTTCATTCATTTACATGTCCATTCAGCAAAAATCTACATCGTATCAAGTATTTAGTCGGTTATTGAGTCCTACTGTAAAAACATGACATTCTTAAAACAAGTAAAAAGAAAAAATCTATTGCAGTAAGAATATTTCAACCCATTTCCAATAGAAATCCATTTGTTTTTCTAGAAATGAGCGTGTATCTTGAAACAAGAATACAGCATGCAGCTGCACAAGAAGAACATTTTGAGAAGAATTAAACTTGATAGTTGAGAGTACTTGAAACAAGTTGACTTGGAATGCATTTTTTAAATGCGTCTTGAGGAAAATAAAGCCTTAAAAATTTTACAATTACATTCTTAATAAAAACACTGCACAGCGGCAGCAGTTCCAAACCAGCACATGATCTCCAGTGAAGCGAGGAAAACAACTCAAGACAAAAAGGGAGAAACTAAAGGAGAGAAAATACAAAGACTGACATCCTCCCCTCAGATGACTGGAGGTGAAACAGAAGCTGTAGACAACAATGAACAATTTGGGGTAGAGGTTAATGACTTCTACACCAAATGACTCCAAAGGTGCATCTCTGCTTTCTATATTGATGTTCGTGTCTGATGTTCGGGTGGTGAGAACAGGTAGGGGTGAGTTTGGGTGTTTTGGTAAATTGGGCTGCTTGGAGGATGAATCTGCAGGGCAACAAACAGCTCTGTAAGGAGAAGGTTAAAAGCTCTGCCTCTGTTACGGTGAACATTCGGAGACCTAATCTCTACTCCTAAAAGACTCAAAGACCGCTCTAAAATGTTCCATTTTACTGTGGACTATAGAAACTGAGTCATTCAGGCATGTTAACACTGACCTTGACCTTGTTGCCAACATTGTAGGCACTGTAGTATGAAGTAAGACTGCGCTGTATCAAAAGTATCTTCAATATCTAAAAATAATTTTATCTTGAGAAACTAAACTCCAGCTCTCACTGCACTTCACTCCTCCACCTTGTAAAATCCATTATACTTGTTGATTATCTACTAATTAGAGAGTAAATGTTGCCTAAGACACTGAGGCGGTAAATACGGACAGTGGTGCCATGCATGTGGAATTGATTTCCTGCTCTCAATTTCCAAAGGATAACAGTGAAGATGAATTATTCAGAAAGTCCTCACCTCTCAATGGATGACTGACCTTTAGCTGTGCTTGTTAGTACCTGACTGATAAACTCTGAGCTTTCACAGGCCTCCAAAAAAAAAAAAAAACCCCCAAAAATGTGAAATTGTCCGTTCTCGTCTGCGTACATTCGTTTTGGCAGGTTGTGGAAAACTCAATTTGCCATGAAAATCTGCATCACATTACATCTGACCGATTGTAAACTCATTACTCAGATGCAAATTGAGGCAAATGAAATTAAGATCCACACCGGCAGAATATTTTCACAAAGCGGTGACATCGCCTGTGAAAACAAACACAGAACTTAAATTGGAGTCATTCGTGTGTTTTTACATTGGGCTTATTATTTTATCCCATAAAGTCCCTGGTCATATCTATAGATTTTATTGTTCAATAGTTCCTCCGTTACAGCTCTTTCTAACACTGTGCAGTGTAGAAAAATGTTAGTGTGTCTCTCTAGGTAGCTTGAATTGCAATATTCCCACCATCAATCTTAAAGAGAATAAAACATTTGCCTACTACTCATGGTTCCCTTTCCAAGTATAATTCCCAGACTGCTGTATGTATAAATTTCAATGGCACCATCCTGCTTTTATGCATTTTTGAGAAGAGGAAAGGGATCCAAAGGCCAGTGATACTTTGATCGTTTGGTGGTTTGTTTGTTTGTTTGTTTGTTTTGCTTTTCTGAAGCCTGATTTTCTATTTTTCCCTCTTTACTTTGAATTGATAAACCATCTGCTCCCATGACAGTTCAGAGCAGAGTGTCATCTACTGCAGCGTGCAGATCCTCGCAGATGCTGCTGTCAGACTGCCAGCCGGAGAGCCAGAGACATGTCCTACTGCAGACTGTGTGTGTGTGTGTGTGTGTGTGTGTTTGTGTGTGTGTGTGTACCAGAAAACACTTTCTGGCATCTTGTGAGCGGGTGCACAACCCCAACAAACGCAGTCAGTCCTGTACACCTCTTTAAGTACCTTTTACCTTCTTTAAAAGGTAATTTATAAGAATAATGTTTGCTGACTAAAGGATATGTAATTTTCCATATTTCTTATTGTTGACAAATCTCATGTGCAGAGCCAAACCAACAATGAACTTATCCTACTTACAGTAATTGTGTGTTTATCCAAAGCCTGATATATCTTATTCCTCTGTGCCGTAGACCTCCATTGTTGTCCAAAAACTGCTGCACTGGGGGACATGTGCCTTCGTCCCTGAAGAGAGTAGTTACCTTAACTCGTTTAGAAACGGTAACCTGACGTGCCAGATGGTTTGTTACACAGAACCATCTGAGAAGTCGTCCTTGGAAACTGTTTAGGAAAGGGCAGGCACTTTCAAAAAAAATACTTGGCAGATGATTGGATGAACCATCTGTCTATTACCGTCTTACCTTGTGAGGCAGGTGGATTCGCGAGATCATGCGAGAATCCTCACAGGATGGTGATTGGTTCGAACCTCCGGTGGTACGGACACAATCGCATAACTTGAAGCCTGAAAAGATGGATCCTCGCGTGATCTCGTGAATCCGGCTGCCTCGCAAGGTAATAGAAACTGCTCCAAAGAGTAAAAACAGTGATAAGATTGTAACTCTCAGGAGAGTAGTTCTGTGTAAAGCAGACACCACTGAGCATGTGCGGGAACACAGTTCGGTTTACAGCTTCGCTAGCTTGTTGTGTACTGCATTATACATTTCTCAGAGAATGTTATTTTTTTTATTATAAAGGAAAAAGTAGGTTGGTTGGTGGTGGTTGGCCAACAGAACATAGTTGGATAGTTGGAGCTACAAAAAAAATAAAACAGGATTTTAATAAAGTATAGTTTTCCTTAAATTCTCTTTATCAAGAGTTGAAAAGTTTCTGTGTTTTCGTTTTTAGGACAAGATCTACTAAAAAAGGTCCAATAAAGGTTGTCAGGATTATTTATTGGTTGCTTGATGTTTATGTAATTTGACTGAAGCTACTGTCTCTAACCTGTCAGTTAATTATGTAGCGGTGCGCAGAATGATGTCACCCAGGATCAAACTGGTGCTACACATTTAATGAAGGTTTTCTGCAAAATGCAAAAATATCACTTTAGGTTAATAATGGCTACACAGCGTTTTCTGCTTCCATCCTGTACAGAGATTCTCATTATCTGACTTGATCAAAATAAACAATAACAAAATGCCACAAATGCACAAAAATAAAAGATTACACCACCTCTCAAACTCTTTCAAGGATAATATGTCTCATCTATTTCCATGCAAGTCATCTTGGCTCAGCATAACAACACGCTAAAATGAGCGACGGGGGCTCGTTGTCCAGGCTACCACCCGGCGCTCCTGCTACTACAATGGCGGCTGTAAACCTCACATTAGCTGCTAACTGGCTAAACTTTACACAGCTAATACAGTCGCTAATAAACATTTACAGAACCTCGCCCAGGATACCTAAATAACATCACCAGCTTACCTGCAAAATGCGTTTTCTGCTTCCATCTTGTACACAGAGATTCTCATTATCTGACTTGCTCACGCGAGACTTCCCTGTGACTCCTCCTGCACACACGCTGCACACGTAGCAGCAATGACGTCTACTGACGATTTACTGATGCTACTGCCTAACAATGACACTGGCAATGAATGACATTGTACCCTAAATTCTAACTACAATGAACACTTTCTTCCCATAAACACATATAACACATAGGAGACCTTCTAACTTAGATTGGAAGAAATAATTCTGTTTAATAACCTACACAAGACTTATTGTGCCACAATTACACAGACTGACACACTGAGGGGTAGATCTTCAACAGAATATATGCATATTTTAATACCTTGTGCAGCCCTCTCTTTGGTTTGGAAATTGTATTTTCAGAGGAGAAAACAGGATTTTCAATGCCCCGTGTGCAAATTGCACCCTATAGACATACCTTTTTTTTAAAATATTCTATAAAGAATATATGGACTCTCTGGGTGTTGTTATATTCCCTCAGTCCTGATGAAAGTGGAATGCACAAAGACAGAGTAATCCAAAAAAAAGAGAGCCCTCAGCACTCCCTCTTGTAGTGCAAATTATTTTTTTGAAATGCTGTTGAGCTGCAGCATGTTTGTTTGAATTGACAAATCCCTGTTTGGAGAAAGAGTTACATGTTCCAGCATGCTGAGGGCCGTAGTATTAGAGTGAAAGTGGCTGCTGTATTCTGGGTTAACTCATAGCATGTAAAACACAATAGCCGCACGGGGAAATCTCCATTTGTTACATTATTCAACTGCCCTCCTTTCAAATTTGGCTTATGTATGATTGAACAGGGCTTAATTTTAGATTGGATTTTCTGACAAGAGTACTTGCTATTTTAAGCCCCAACTTCTTCGTCAGACTAAAGGCATCTATGACATGGGGACAGCTGGCGAATGACATGGTTAATATGCACTCTGCACGGTCACCTTAAGAGGACCTGGCAGTGACTAATGCTACAAGACGAAAAGATCAATTCAACCCTCAGCTTGTGTAAATATTCATGTCAATACAGTGAAATACACTGATGGAGAAAACATACTGTAGCATGCAGGAAAATTAGAGTGTTTGATTTCACATGCGTGTTGATCATTGCCAGAATGCTGAATATATTAAATAACTCTAGGAAGTGCGTGCAGAGGAGGAAAAAAATCCTGTTAATCATTTATTTTGTTATCATTATACTTTAAAATTAGTTTTTTGTACACATACAAACAAATCTGCAAGTTGTACTTTCACTTATTTATCTGGTGCATTTACACCCTATGGAAAAAAAGAACGTGAAATGTAATCTTTCACATGTGGAACGAGATAATTTCACATGTGAACTGAAACATTTCACATGTGATGTTGTGGTTTCACATTTGGAAATAACGTGTATCTTAAAAATCACACGTGATAAAAGACATATTTTCAACTGTTGCTGCTTCCACTCCTTCATTTAGTCCTTTCACTTCCTGTCTGCACCAGAAGTGGGGACGTGTCATGTTGTGTACATTGACATCTGCTACTTGTGTCTGCATTTTAGCGGATATCTGACCAGTTTTATAAAATAATGTACAGTGTGAAGGACTGACAGAGCAGAGAGAACACAAGAGATTTTCTCTTACTGCTCTCTGACAAACATCAACTGAAAATGTTCACCACAGAAACAGGTATAGCAACATAAAGTAAGCTAGTTACACAGAACGTACTGTAGCTTCGAAGATCATCTTTTTAATCCGATATCTGTGGTGAACATAGACTGTAAAAAATATGGATGTAGCCACCGAGACGTCTATAGAGTGGTTTTGAAGCTCAAAGTGCCTAGATGGGCAAGTTGCCTCCGCCTAACTCCTGGCTAATCCAAAATGGGCAAAGAGGTGGAGCTGAGGTGGGCTGAATGAAGCCTGGTTGCTGAAACAAGCCACCTAGCGGCCAGTGACCTGTCACTCAAAGCAGCCACGTCCTTAATTATGTATAACTTTACGGCTTAATAAAATTTAAACGGGTGAGTTATAAAATAATTCACTTCCTGTACAGCTGTCATGAAATTAACTATAGAGACCAAAACCATTTTTTGTACCAGGCTGTAAACATGTTTATTTCTGCTGTACAGTCATTTTAACATGGGGGTCTGTGGGGATTGACCATTGACTGTAAATAAATATGGACGTCATGACAGCTCGTTTTCCACGGGCTGTCATCCCATGAGCAAGATGGCAGCTCCCAGAACGGAGATATTTTGGCTTCACTTTTGCGTAGGAAGTTGAGATGCATCGTCCATATTTATATACAGTCAATAGGATTGACTCGCTTTTGGAGCCACTTGGTGGCGACTGTGGTGGTGTCGGATCACATGACTTCCTCAAATATGTGGACGTATATTTTCAACTTTTGAGAGATGTATAGTAGGCTGCATGAAACGATCAGGGCTGACACGTTTTAGTTGTGTTTTCTATAGCCAATAACCAGAAGTTAAGACAAAACAGGAAATAATCGGCCGCATGAGGTAAGAAAAAAAGCCAATTAACTTATATCAGGATTTGATCAAATCATGCCTCATTTTCTTGGACAGCATTTTGACCTTTTCATTGGTACCAAAAACAAGTGAACTAGGACT
This sequence comes from Scomberomorus guttatus, assembly GCA_038419695.1. NCBI lineage: Eukaryota > Metazoa > Chordata > Actinopteri > Scombriformes > Scombridae > Scomberomorus > Scomberomorus guttatus. The sequence goes on from CM076459.1 coordinate 7,592,129, forward strand.
GAAAATTGATTTATGGCCCGTGTTTCTCTCATTTTAAATACAACTTTAAGACCCATAGCTTTACAGGATTAAATTTCTATTGAACATGGATGTTGTTTTGCCTTGTGGACACAGTCAGTGAACCTTCACAGTGGATTTGGTGCAGCATTACAAGGCTCAGAGTGAAGGTCCAGTATAACAAAGGTGTTTCTATTAAAGTCTTGCTTTTCAAACAGATGGGGCTGGAGATCTCAGCCACCACTTTATCTCCCAGGGACAGTCCAAAATGTACTGGGAGGCTTTTTTCCCTCTTGAATGTGTTATTTACTGGAATATAAATGTCAGATCTAAAAAAAAACACCAATTTAAGAACATAAAATCTGTGTTTTTCCAATATAATACTACATCAAAGTAATATGAAATTATGTTTTTTTTTTTTCACTTGGGGCAGCAGAAAAAGCAGTAAACATAGCATTGATTTATTTAAAGTCATGTTTCTGGCCAGTCGAAGAATTGTTGAATACACATTTTTTAGTTCTGGTTTGAGCTCCGCCATCATCTGAGAAAAATATCTGGCTCTGTAAATTGCTAAATGCTCCACTACTTTTGTCTGTCTGTTTGGTGTTAGACTGGTAGAGTAGAGTGCGTTTGTACTGTAAGATTTTTTCGCTGAAAACAGCCTGTTGCTGGAAACGGAGTTGTGGAGAGACTGAACCAAAACAGTTGAACCTAAACAAAACGCTGACAGAAGTTAAAAGAACTGAGAGCTGAGGGGAACTGCAAAGTCTGTGGTAATTGTCACCATAAGCGACCTCTTTCACATTACACATGGTTATTTGACCCATTCTTAATATAAAATATTGATCATGCTACTTTAAAAATTCATATTAAACACATTTGGAAACTTTTGAACTCATTTTAGAAAGATTTTTACATCCAGTTTTCATACAGCTTTTCAGGTAGCAGCTGAAGTCGACCACAAATAAATTCAGATTAAATTCTTACAGTAGCATCATCATCATCGATTCAATGTCGAAATGTTTCCTGGGTTCACTGCTGTGAGGAACACTACAATGACAAGGGTTAGAAAAAGTATAGTATGTCAGCTTCATATGTGTGTGTGTGTGTGTGTGTGTGTGTGTGTGTGTGTAAACAAGGAAAATAATGAAATCATGTATTTATTCCCACCACTGAGGACCTTTTTATTTCGATAGATTCAACTCTACTGCCTTTATAAAATGTCCTCTTATTGAGATTTAATTTAATTTCTCTTTATTAAACAAGGACCATGCACAAAAACAACAAACAAACAAAAAAACAAAAAAACCCATTCATCTCAAAAAGAGAAGAGATTTAGCTATTAGCTATTACACACACAACAATCACCAGACATAAAAAACATTCATTTACATACAACATTATTATGTTTTTTTTTTTTATTTATTTATTTATTTTTTGCACCATGGGAAAAAGTTTTAAGCTCAGCTGGAAGAATATTCCAATGTTTGATGGCTGTAAATGAAAAAGCAGTCTGCCGCAGAGGGATGTTTAAGTCTGAGTTTAGCTAAATGTTCATGAGCTGTTCTCTAGTCTGAGACATTTTCAATATCATCATCATCATCATCAGGCGGAGACTCTGTGTTCTCCCAGTGATTTTCGTCAATCATGCAGAGCAGAACATCACCTGAATGCCTTCATTTCTCTGCACGTCAGACACTTGATTTATTTATGATTTCCTGGCTAAGGACAGAAAGAAAATGAGAACCCACTGTTTGAATCCCAGAGGCTCAGATATGAGTTAAACTCAAACTTGAATTCTTCTTTTGACAGCTCGGTACAACAGACTCTCCTCATCTCCCTATTCAGGCCTGAGGTAAAGCTGAGTTCAACACGTCTGTATGCAGACGGACTGCAAATCAAAGAGCTCCGAGACAACGAGCTCTTAAGTAAAGTTTTATGATTTAAGTCAATATTACTGATCAGTGTTAGTTCCAGCTCATTTGTTTTATTCCCTGAGCCTTTACAGCACAAATTACATATTTGTGCTGTTGCTACGTCGTTCCCATGACTCTCCTCCCTCAGTTATATTCAAATGTTCAAATTTTATTTTTCTATTTATGTCTACAAATATATTTTGAAATGTGTTTTCTTCATAGGAAAATTAGTCAAATGGTCACATTGTAGTAATACTAAATAAAATGAAATGGGCAGATAGAAAATCCAACTTTCTTCATAATATACAGCAATATTAGAAAATAAAAAGCTTAAAACCTATTATTGAATGAAATTACTTGAATTTACCTTTTAATTTATTTTTTCTCCTCCACCCTGATTGTGAAGAGCTCCCTGTATGATCTGTATACCTCATATTTATTTGTGCAATGTTATAATTCCCTGGCACTATTTTTTCTGCTTTTTGAGTTTATTTTTTTTTTAAATAAAGATGGAAGAACAGACTCGACACCTTTATCCCACTATCCATGTGCTGTAGCAAATAGTAAACATTGAGGTTTGTGTAAATATGATGCCACAGTACATTAATCCTCAGGATTATATTGGCCACTATGAAATGAAAAAAGACACAGGGATTAAAATAGGGGAGGCAAAATACACCTGTATGGTTAAACTAATGGTATTGGTTTCACAATATTTATCTTTTATTAAAAATGTATTGTAGAAATGATTGATGATATGATTTAAGTACATACTTTGATCAGTGCTTCACTAGTTGTCAGTGGGGAGCCACCATTTCATTAGTGACTATCAGTTTTTAAATACTCTAGTTAATTCTTACCTTACAGTTCTTGTTTGACAGCGAGTCAATAAACAATCTACTTTTGCCTGGAAAAAGCCTTAATTGCAAGAGAATAAAACTAATAAAATATTCCAGTAGTGACACTGAGTGCAGAATGTGAGTGTTTGTCTTTGCTATGAGCAGTTTTAATTCACCCACAGGATTTTATAAACACAGTAAATTTGATTGAAGTCATATTTGGCTAAATGTTCCCATGTAGCTCCAATTATCATTTTTCTACCTCTAACAGAAATTTTACTGGCTGTTTTTAATTAAACTGGCTATAAACTGAATATCCCTTGTCCCATAGAGACTTTGTTATGACATTCTACTTCTGTGTTGTACATAATTTTGGTTTTATTTTTCACTGAATTTGCTCTTTGACATTTACCTATTTTTTAAGAAGACATCTGTGTATTTTTTTTGGCTGGACCACAACTGGACTGTTAGTATGTCACTTTATAAAGATTTAATATTTTCTCAGGCAAGAAAGTAACCATTTATTCAAATAACGCCTGTTGAGAAAAGAGGATCTGTACGCTGTCGCCAAGCGGCAAACTCCGGGGCTGAAAATGAAGCCAACCCCTTTGAATTTTATTAAGGCTTAAAGTTATGTATAATTAAGGGCGTGGCTGCTTTGAGTGGCAGGTTAGTGCAGTCATAGGCAAGTTGCTACCACGGCAACAACGTTGGTTAGGTAACGTAACCATGGCGTAACTCCAGATTCAGGCATAGCCGGTGCTATTTCAATGTTAAGTTAATTGTAACATTTTGGTCGCCTAAAAAAAGTCTTGTGCAGCGTTTGGTTGTACTAAAAGACCCTCTAAGGAGTCGACTGGTCAGTTTTTTCTGGTAAGTATATTTTATCACAGCATTATCACAGTTAACCATGTAAATGTAAATGCGCTGTGCTAACCAAGTTAGCTGCTAGCGTAAGGGTTAGCTCCACCCTCCAAATATGTTCACTTCTGGCTCCAAAAATCCAAGATGGCGGCGGTCAAAATGCAAACTCGAGGCTTCAAAATAGGATTCCACAAACCGATGGGTGACGTCACGATGGCTAGGTCCATTATTTTTTACAGTCTATGGCCGTCGCCAGTGTGACTTACTGTCAATTTCTGTACGTTACATGTGTTTAGTGCCTTTTCAAAAACAAAACTATTTTTCAGGTTGTGGGTAAGTGAAACCCCTCTAGCGTTTCATACACAGTCCAGCCATATACTACTGTAGGTTTATGACCTGGTCTTGTTTCTATTTTAAGATACTTGATACTTGTCAACATTGAGCCTGGTATATTTCTAATTTGTTAAAAAAATTCAGGAAAAATTGTTTAAGTGCAACCCTGTCTCCTCAAAAAATTGAGTTTGCAACTAATAATTCACCATCAGGCCAAAATATCCACTTGTGCGCAAAAACTTTGTTGTTATAAAATGAATACTTACTTAGGAATAGAAAATCTATCAATTCAAGTGTCAAATACTTACAGATAGTCTTGTAAAGTCACTCTGAAAATTTTGTAGCTTGCCTCGCTGTGAAGGACAGCAAGTGCGGTCAACTTGAAATCATAGCAGTTAAAACCGATTCGAACGCCAACCAGTGATTACAGAGCAAAACATCAGAGCATCAGAAACTTCTAAAACAGCTCCTGCAGCAAAATCCACTTCTCCACCATTGATCTGTAGGTGCTGTATGTTCCTAACAATTGCTATGATGCATTGTATTGGCAAAGCAATACATCATTAAATACACAACTTCTGGTGAAGCTTTGGAGCTATTTGGAGGCAATAGTGTGTCACAGAAGCTGTATGTTTATCACATTTTTGGAGAAACTATGAAATGTGACATCAGTTATTGTTTACTAACGTCCAGCCCTACCAAAGACTCTCTTTTTTTTTTTTTTTGCAAGTACACTTCCTGAAAATCTTGCCTCAACCTTGATGGGCTGACATGTTCCGATGCTTTCAGCACTTATTACACTTGATAAGAACATAGTTGATTGTTCCTGTTGTCTTAAACTATGAGGTGGCAAAAGGACATTGTGACAACAATGAGTTAATCACTGAGGGTAAATATACTCTGATATCTTTTAATCCCACCTGACAAATCACCAAAAAGTGAAACACGGCGGGAAGCGTTCTCATTTTAGATAGTCATCTTCTCTCTATTCAAAGTAATCAAAGATTGTCACCCTCATTCTGCAGCCGTCGCCTGTCAAACACCTCCTCCACGCCCTCCACGCTGACACTGGCCCCCACTGAGAGCGAGAGATGGGCGATGATGTTGAACAAAGTGAGGAGGGGGTTACATGTGTGCACTTTCAATAGCACGACACTTGCTGTCTGGGAGATATCGCGTGTTTGTGTGTTTTTTTTTCTTTCTTGGAGGCGTTTGTTGAGCGGCCCTGTCAAATTCCGTCCCCCCCGGAGGACGCTCGGGTGCTGGCGTGTTGACAAGAGCATCTGCCTCAGTCAACCCCGCGCGCTGATAAGAAGCAGCACATCTAAAGACTGAATAATGGCCTGCTGTCCTCACGCCTGCAGATCACTCCCATGCTCCAGGACAGCAGGGGACAGGCAATCAGCACTCAATCTCCGGGTATCGTGAAGAAAAAAGAAAAGAAAATCAGAAAAAGGGGTCCGTGCAGTCAGCAGGAGACAGGAGGATGATGTGTTTACATTGACATCTGCACAACTAGGAAACACTTGTCCACATACAGCAGTGTGTATATATACACAGCTATGAGGCTTCTTCGGCTCTAAGATACTGTCATTTTTTTTATTTATGAGTTACTATACATGAACTGCACATGTGCATCTCCAGTGAATTCCCAGGAACCTCAGTCCATGATGAAACCTGTATGTTTCATCTTGTTGCACTTTAAAATCCACCTGATCCACTCCTATTGAAGCATACTTCTTTTGGCAAGAAAGAGTAAATCCCTTATCTCTGTCCTTCAAATGTCTAGTAAACAGGATTTGATGGACTAAAGCTCTCTGGTCCAGAAAGCAGAAGTGCGGTAAGCACTGATGAGCATCGTTCCTCCTGCCCAGCTGAAGAACTTCTTCCTGAAACTCACTCTCTGCACCAACACACTCACACCGACTGTCTGTCTGCAAATGATCAGCGGATGACGGTTTTATAATTCTGCAGGGATGAGCAGAGTTTATGCGTCACAATCTAAGCTACAGCTCATGTGCATTCCAGTATGTTTGTATCACAGGTGTCACATTAAGTTGGATATTTTTCTGCTGCATTGCTACAGTTTTCTGCAGTGCGATGATTTTACACTGCAGGTCGTCACATCCGAAACTGATTTTGTGGAAGATATGATGTCAAAGATGTAACCATATCTGACATTATCAAGAGTTACAGTTACAAATGACCACAATTGTGCTTCTTTCTTTTCACTTTAACGCTGCCTTAGACAAACTGGCAAAATGTGAAAACATTCTTCTTGTAAGATTTCCTTTTTGAACTGAAAACAGTAAATATCTGATGTGTATGGAAGGTCATAGCATATGCATGAATATATTATTTGGCCTACTGCCACTACTGTTGATTCATATTGTTGATTAATTAGTGTTATGGACATGTTGATCATGAATAAAACCAGTGCAGTAGTGAGCATCAGTCAATGCTTATTTAGTTGTGAGCCAATTCCAGGGTGGTAAAAAAACAACAAAAACAGTCGGTTTCCTGGATAGACGGTCAGACGATCAACACTTACACAATAATTTACTCTTGGATCTTTCAACCCAAATTATTGTGCCTTATGTTGGTTTGGGATTGCTATGATATTTTTTTTTAATTTGTCACTAGTGATGCCTTTTTGGCAGTTGGGCCATGTGAAGAAAAAGCTCGCTATTCCACAAAACTTTATTCTACACATTGCTAAAGGAGAAGAAACAAGATGATGGTGAGGAAGATAATGAAACTGGGGATAATGTCTGGGGATTATCTAGGGTGATGTCCAACAAAAGGTTATGTTATATTAAAACATTTTGGCATTTCAGTAGATGCAATGCCTTGATTCTCTACATTAAAACATGTAATCACTATTCAGCAGTCCCATTAATCTTATATGCTGTTACCAAGCTGAGTCAAGTGAGGGTCAAGGAAACAACTGCTACAGCAAACCAATGACAGTTTTATTTGAACCCAAAACCCCCCAATCCACCCCCCCCATCCCAATGGTTCAAGTTGTGAAGGTCCTTTTGTTTCTTTGTACAGTGTACAAAGAAAATGGTAAAGCTAAACACCTTTCTGGGGTTTTCACAACAAAACAGAGCTTGAGAGTGCAAATGGATTTCCTGGACTTCAACCTAGTCACTGTAACTGGTGCATTACTGACTATTATGTTCCTTTTTTGCTTGCAAGAAAAGGTAATTAACCGAGCTGTAAAAGGGCAAGATAGTTTAGAGCAGCTGGGCAAACCTTTATTGGACTGACAGAAACAAGTGTGTTGTTTAATGAATTCATTTCCTATAATTCTTGCTGGTTACAAGTGAGACCTTGTTGGAATATTAATTGCATATTGAGAGCGTTGCTATTTATGAAAATGAGATGCTAGTCATGCTTGCATTTTTGCCCGACTAGTTGCAGAGTCTTAAGGATAGCAAAATGTCAGTTTTACAGACAAGATATCATATCTGACGGATTGCATGAAAGTTACTGAGCATGCTCCCTGGAGGATGAACCACTTTGATTGCTTTGATCGCCATCCTCAGGACAAGCGTTACAATTTAGCCCCAAATAATGGTAAGACTCTAGATTGTCAGTATATTTTTCTTTCCATTAAACACATTCATATTGATAATTCCTTAACATTCAACTGAACTACTACGGAATATTAGGTATAATGTTAAACATGGTCAGTCAACTGAAACAGCAACTTAAAATTAAGTTCAGTCAACAACTATTTCTTTATACTTTTAAAGTAAATCAGTTTTAATTGCATTACACTGCCTAATCATTACAGCTTATAGCATTGATCCTTGTTTTAATGTGACCAAGCAGGGATGTTTTGAGATGAAAACGCTACGACCAAAAGACTTAAAAACAGCTCTGGTACATTGTAAATAACTTTAGTACAAAGTCAAGAGGTTGTTATATGTAGCACAACAAGCTACTGAAGCTGTAAGCAGAACCGTGTTCCCGCACATGCTCAGTGGCGTCTGCCTTACACAGAACTACTCTACAGAGACCGAATGATTGCAGTTATTATTCTTTGGAGCCGTTTCTGAACAAACTAACGTCCCCAAACTCTTCATAAAGAAGGAAGATGTCCCCCAGTGCAGCGGTGTGACTCACTGACGTGTTTTTAATAGTTTTTGGACAACAACGGAGGTCTACGGCACAGAGGAATAAGATATATCAGACTTTGATACAGTAGATCCATTCATTGTTGGTTTGGCTCTGCACATTAGATTTGTTGACAATAACAAACGTATAGAAAATTGCCAGCCAGCCTTATCCTTTGAAGAAAGAGAAGAAGAGAGGAGTGAGGTAATGGACTGGAGAAAAACTGCTATAAAAAATAATCTCCAGCTGTTCGGCTCTTGCAGAGACAATTCAGACAAAATGTTTGCCTTGTATGAGAATGTAAAAGGCCTCCTGTAATGAGCAAACAGCCACACCTTCCCACTTTGCTGTGACACATTTCCAATGCAGTGCTATCAATGAAGTGTCACTAACTATCATTCAGGTGTAGAAGACACGATCAAACATTTGCTCCAGAATGATCTGGCCTCCTTGATGATATGTAGCCAGCTGCCATGGTGGCTTTTTATTTCTCATGCATAATTCATTTGAAATATATGACCCATAATGCATTCTCTATCCATTAATGAGACAATGCTCATTATTTTCTCTCTGCTTATCACACAGCCTCACAACAAAACAAAATCAATCTGCGTCACTGGCTCCTGTTTAGGTCAGAAAAAAAGGGGCAAATATTGCTGAGCTCTCTGTCTTCCCTTCTGTGTTTAAATTTCACAGGCTTCCTTCTGTTTGGAGCAAGAAACCAAGTGATCAATCTGATTTTTAAACAAAGCCAGCCTGTTTGGTAAGTAAAGTATACAGGGACACTGTTCTTCTCCAAAGGCTGAAATGAGGATTTAGATCAATAGCAGATACCAAGAGGCTGCTGCAGCCAAGACAAATGTTGTTTCTTCTGGACTAGTCTCATGCACCATTAAATAATGGAGCATAAATAGCCGGGCTCGTCTTCTAAAAAGTAAAAAGAAAAATGTTCTTTTGAAATTACAAGTCCTGCTGAAACTGGAGTAAGTTGCATCTGTGTTTGGAGGGAAAACACAGCTCATTATGTCCGAGTGGCGGACAGATGAGACTATTTTATTGGGCAACACAAGTTTTTCAAAGGATTTATTTGGCTTTAGTGTGACTGAGACATACACCAAATATGATATGCTAGCAATTGTGTTTACTACATGTAACCACACACTGCTGGTCCCATTGCATGTTGAGGGTCTGTGGATACTAAATCTGTTCACAGCAGAACATACAGAATCAATAGACAATCAGGTTATCCAGTTGTTTTCCCTCAGTTTGGTAATTACTACCTTTAATGCCTCGCAGGGCTCTGACATGGGAGGTTTTGTAATCCTTTATGTGTCTGCAGCCTAGAAATGAAACGGCAAGATCAGGTGTAATTATTTTTCTTCCAACTCTGCATACACCTGGACACTTTCTCTTTCAGTTCAGTTACTTTCAACTGCAACTGGATTTATAGTCGACACAAAGGGTTAACGGGAGTCAGGCAGAAGATACTTTTGGCAAAGGTTTCAATTTATAGTTGCGCACCTGTGTTTACCACCATAATGTGATCAAGATGTATTGTGCTTAAATTATATTCCCCACAGCGACTGTGTGTTTTCATTTACTTGGTGATACAGAGCGACACACATATGTACAGAACTGAAGTTACATCCAGGTAACTTGTAACGTTATTTCACCATGTCTCATTAGTGAATAGGAGACTGCTGCTCTACAGTCGCTGTGTTTACACTAAATCACACATACAGAGCAGCGATTGCAGAGAACAGAAGGTCTGCAGTGTAACGGGTCAGCCAGATGTGTATTACTGAGAAAGAGGAGACTACTTCTCTTTCTTCACCTTTAATGTTGTCTTCAAAATCAAAATTTCCATCGGCATCAGAAACTAAATGATGCCTCATTAATTAATGTTACCAAATCTCAGAGAAGACTTCTACTTTTAGATCTGATAGTTGCTAAAAAGTTCTGAGTATTAAGGTGGAGGCCCCCCCTCCCATAAACTCCAGATTTCCCAGTGGATTCTCTCATTATTAGACATCATCTTTCTGGAGCTCCCTACAGCTCGAACCAATGGTGTGAAGGGAAATACAACTGTCACCTTGTCCAAGGCACTGGAGAAAGTTAAATCTATATACAGTAACCCAGATTGTGAAATAATGTCTCTTCTTTGATTGTATACAAATATGAATACTGTCATTTAAGTGGAAAACTTTTTTGCTTTAACTTATCATTATGAAGTAAATGTTGATTTCACAGTGTGATGGCTTCAAGTGACAACATCAGCTTTTAGACTTTTGTTTTCCCCGGTAGCTATCGGGAAGCTATATCTCATAATAATTTGTTAGGTGGCCAACGTCTTTCTATTTTCTTATTGCTATATGATAAATGTGGAATATTGCACAGGCAATCTGATGACACACTACTTATATCTGCATACGCTACATTTTAGCTGCATTGAGTATACTACCTGAATAAACTTCCCATTAGCGACGGTAGCTAACGGTAAGAAAGCTCCCTAGAAATCGGTTAGCTAAGCTACCAGCCCTACAGCCATAGAATACTGGATCAATATACAGTCAGGCTGGCTGTCAGGCTGATCTACTTCTTCATATAAAAATCATATGAATAGGACTTCACAGGAAAGCATAAAGCCCTGAAGCACATGCCAGAAGAGACGCCGAGGGGACTGCTGTGCACAGCCGGTGCAGAGATGGCAAGTGCACCAAGTGCGGTGTGCGCACTGGAGGTGAAGCTTCAGGGACCGCTGCCAGCAGCTGGCACAGAGAACAACTTGGACTTTGCGGGAGTGCAGATGCCTGCCTTCACATCTAAGAGTCTGCACTGTTTGCACCTCAATGTTTGCAGCTTACTACCAAAGGTAGATGAAATTTGTGTACTTGCAAGTAAAGGTAATGCCAGTATATTGTGCTTTACTGAAACCTGGCTAATTCGAATAGAGAATTTTAATGAAAGAGCTGATTTAAATATTAACAACCTTGAAGCAGTTTGGACGGATATTTTACTTACTAAAAGTAAACCAATACTGACACGTTATATAGACCTCCCGACCAGAGAAACTTTGTTGAAACCCTGGAAAACGTGTGTGCTAGTTAGCATGACTTTTTAAACTGTGAATGAATGAATGAAAATGGTCCACTTTATGATGCACTGTCAAACTTCCTGAAGACATTTGGTCTCACACAATTGATAAATGAGCCTTCTAGAATTAGTGAACACAGTCAAACTGCTATTGATCTTATTATGATATCAGACAAATGCATGCCTCCTAGCCTAGACTTCGGGACTACAATGGATTAAGTCATGTGACTTTATTGCGAATTTTAGTACTGTATGCGCATTCTGTGTATTGTATTTTAATTTATCAAATAAAGTCAATCAATCAATCAACAAATATGAACCATATGATGTACTTTTCACACTTGTTTTGTGAAATACTCTTAGCCCAAAAACAAACCTAATTTTAGGAGTTTCTCCTAACTTGTCCAGTTAGGAGTTACTTTTAGCTTTAGGGTGTTTTGGGCATATGGCCCCTGATGTTTATACACCACGAATGTAATTAATAATTTACATTTTGATTGTAAGAGATAAAATTAATGAAATTCTTTATACAAGCTACCTTATCAATCAGACACAGATGATGTTAGTGACTCTCCTCTCATTTAGAGTAAGTGGGCCTGACACTAAAACTCTGCAGTTGTGGAATCACAGAGTGTAACATATGTGTCGAGTAGCATATGTGTCCCCGCTCTCGGAGTCTCTCTTATAATTTTAACCCGTGTGAACCCTCTCTCTGTGGGCTGTGACATCTGCCGTGCCCCGGGCCTCGTCAGAGAGGGTCGAGGGGGTGTTTTGGAGTGATGGCTGATACGGTAGGTTGATCATTTCCCTAACAGGATGTCCTCCACAAAGTCAAGTCACACTCCAGTTTCCAATTTCCCTCCTCATAAACAAGTATACGTGTGAGGCCGGCTCCGGCGAGGTGAGCGCCGTGATGCAAATGTGGAGTGATGGGGAGGGCACGAAAATGTTAATTGAAAGTCGGACTGTGTTTCTCGGCTTTGATTTCAGACTGGAAGGAACCATCTTATTTACCAATGTAACTCAGCCTAACCTCCGTCTTTATCAGGGTGCGCACTCTTCAGGTGACCGTCAGGTGGAAAAACCAACTTCCTCCCTCTGCCTCTCTAAGTCTGTAGGAAATAACAGGATTTGAGGGTACAATTTTATTTATTTAGAACATTTCATACAAAGATTGCAGCTCAAATTGCTTTGCATACAAATGACAAAGTCAGAACACCAAGACAGAGTCAAATAAAAGATCAATAAAAACAGAGAAGGAAAAAAGAATAAATCAATAAAAGTTCATTACAAACAGAGGCTGGGTTACAGCAAGGGAGGGGCCTGATAAAATGCCAGGTTGTACAAATGTGGTTTTAGCTGTTTTATAAAACTAGCTACTGAGTAGGCTGCTCTGATATGTCTTAGTAAAAAAAAAAAAAGCAGCAGCCCCAAGTCTTGACTCAGTCTCAGGCTCTTGATCATATCTAGAGCAGAAAAAGCAACAGACGTGAGCGCAGAACATCTACACAAAAGTTGCATCTAAAGTGACAGAATATTCCTGACAGCAGTCCTGCTCTTACCAGCTGTGGTATTTTTCTTTGGGGGGGGGGGTTTGGCATTATCAGACCAGAGTGCTGGGATTCCTCCTCAGGCTGCTGGCTGCTAACAGCACTGCAGGAGTGAGCAGTACCGGAGGTGCCACTGCAGCCTGTCACAGGTGGTCTCCTGTGGCTGGTCTCTCTCTCTCTCTGCCTCCACTTTGATTCTCACTAGTTTTTATTTCCTCTGACGAGGTTGTTTAATGGTGAAACGATGCATTTTCATCACGCTGCCAGCTTACCAAGGCAATAACAGTTCTGCATTACTTCACTAAATACATCTCGTGTGATGTGACGTGACTCCAGTGCAGAGAAGGTCACTATGGTAACCAAGGGTGCTATTGGACTGGATCAAGAGAGACAGCAGCTGAATGAAGCAAATAATACAAAAGTTTACATGTCAAAAATCTGGTAATTTCTTGGTGGGGCTGTAGCATTAAACATTATATAAATGTATATTATACAATTAGTGTAGCTGCTTTAAAGAATAGCTCAGTGCGTAGGTTGTGTGTGTAGTGAACACACGTGTTACGGTGAGTATGAAGTTAGCAGTAATGTTATAGCTGTGAACGTAGCAGTGCAGTGTGTGTGTACAGTGTACAGTTTAGGCTATTTGTCGGTGAATATATGCTACAACTGAAGTTAGCCCCGAAGTTAGCAACAACTTCGGCCCAGGCTCACTTAAGGTGGAGTGACCTTTAAGGTAGACCAGCTATTCTCATTTTGATGACAAGCTGCTCATATGAGTTTTGCACAGCCATTCCCCCCCTCAGCCCCCCAACAACTTTTCTGGCGGAAACCCTGGAGTGGTGCATGCAGCTCTTTGACTGAAGCCTTAAATTCTGTTGGTAATGTCTGAGGCAGAAAGTGACAGCTGCCAAATGACGGAGCTTTCAGCCATAGAAAGAGCAAATGTGGAAAATGACGATAAAGCTACTCTCTATTCTACGTGCACATACTTATTATTATATATATTCATACGCCAGAACCTGCCCAAGCATTCTGTAACGTATAACTGCTCCCACAGATAACAGATAGAAGCTTTATCATTTAAGGGAAAGTAATTATTCCATTGATTTGATGAAAATCATAGAATATCCATATGCAGCTGACTACTGATTAGCACCGGTGATTAAATGATTACCTCACCAGGTATACTGAGATTTCTTTCTTTCAAAAATTGCTTCCCAGCTGTGCTAAAAGGAGAACAGATAACCTTCCTCCTAAAAAAAAAACTACAGACAAGAAACCAGCCAGGTACAACACAACGTGACAGTTGTTCCTAAAACCCAGAAATATTTGAGCCACAGGTTCCCTCACCAGATGTCCAATACACAGAAAGCCTTCCACATTTTGTTTTTTATGATAAATTACACCTGATAATACCTGAACTACTGGAACTGTGCTCCAGAACATGCTCAGTGGCGTCTGCCTTACACAGAACTACTCTGCCTTACACAGAACTACTCTACAGACTGAAAACGTGATCTTTGGAGCCGATTCTAAACAAACCATGGTAACCATTGCCTTTGTGGTGAAGGAAATAGTCACCCAGTGCAGCAGTGTGGCTCAATGACATATTTTTAATAGTTTTTTGACAACTACGAGATTAGTTGAAAATAAAATAAGAAAAATATAGAAAATCGCCATATCCTGATAAGCCCAATGCCTGGCCTCAAAACTCTTTGTACAGTCTGATGCCGACTGTGACCAAGATTTTATTAGAACCTGGAAAATACCTGTTATCACACAGTGGGCCTTAAGACATCCTAATGTTGTGTTCACACCAAACATGAAGCGAATTTTCACCCAAATACTCAAGTTTGACCGTTGTATCATTTGTGTTTATTCGTGTTACTCGCGTGAGTTTGACTGCGACGCAGCGCCTAATTTGCGTTCTGTATGAACACACCATAATGCTATCTAAAGTTTCGACAGTGAGGTCAGTGTGAGGCCACACAAAGAGGGAAACTTTTGCAGCTGATTTTTTTTAAATGTAATTTTTCATTCACGCCAATTAAATTTGGTGGAGTGGAGGCAGAAATATCAGAGATGAAAATCTCAAAATCTGCAAAACCAGAACTGTTTGCATTGTTAGATAAAAGTATGTAAAAAATATTATTTTTTTGTGATTTAAGTGAACTGACCCTTTAAAAATCCACTGTAGGTTCCCAAATATGTGAAAACTGTTGTGCAGTGTGCAGTGACTGTAATATCTGTTATCCCTGAACTCTGATGCCTGAATCTATTTTTCATTATTCTTGACTGTGTTTAGATATAACATGTCTTCAATAATGTACAACTCAACAAGAACCAACAAAGTGGAAACAATACAGTGCACGCACACACATTTCCTTCTCTCAAAAATGAGGATGTGTGTGCAACAGGTTAAATCACCTGAGCCTCAGTGACGGTGAGAAATTAGGTGAAGGACAAACTGTGGATTGTGATTCATTACTTGCCCTCGCTTCATCCCTGCTTTGAGCTGGCAGAAGAAGTTAAACCTAAAAAAAAATGCACCACCAGCTTTCAGGAGCTTGTTCTTACAGCCTTGGCGTCCTACTTAGAATTCGCTGTCAGTACCGCTGGCATCAGGGCTCCGTGTGCAGTCAGCTGCTGCCGATCCGGTGCCGGCCCGTCAAACACACACTGTGCTAGTCATTAGTGGAACAACGGCCGAGACTGATGATTAAGCCAAGTTTGGATTTTCAAAAGAATTTCTACAAGTAAGAGAGCAGCAGTTTTTAGCTTTATGATTAGACAAGGAGCAGGCTCTGTTTGAGTGTGTACACTTCCAAAGGTAATTAAACTGCTTCACTGATTAATGTCAAACATAGGCAAGGGATTTGTGACTCTGAGATTTTTTTTTTTTTTTTAAATGCCAGAAACTTGTTTATGTCTGACAAGTTATGATGAGGGGAACATATACACAGAATACAGTGATTATTGTGATGAATGTAATGAGCATGTAGGTCAGCCAGGTTGAGGAGTTGTGTGTTAGAGAGTAGAGGCTTTAAAAATGACTCAGCCTTATACTGTATCACGCTGGCACTCCCATAATTATGGATCTGAGATTGGAAGAGATAAAGTTAATTTACTTACTTGTGTAATGAAGTCATAATAAGAATAGTGAACCACAGCGATAGTAAAAGACATTCAGATGTGAACTCATCAATACCACAATGTAAAAATATTCCACTGCAACATAAAGCTGCACTGATCAATATTTTTATATTAACAAATGACAACTGGTATGTGAAAGGCGTCGCTCATGACAAACCTACAGAGAATTATCGCTCAGCTCTGCAGCTCAGCTCTACTCAGTGCTCAGTGTCGGTATTTCGACTCACAACTTTACGGTTTTGGTTCAATAAGCGCGCTCTCATTACCCATCTTGTCCTTTTTCTTTTGCTTTTTCAGGGAAAAAGCTCTGAAAAATCCATTGTATTGTACCCTGCCCAGCAGATAGAAACAGTCAGCAACTAGCTGGTGAACACAGTGGTGCATTTAGCTGCTAAAGAGGCAAATATTTTCCTCAGGATTTGGTGAAGACCTCAACAAAGCTAAAAGAGGAGTAAATATTGGACTTAATTAAAGGGCCAGTTTGTAGGATTTAGTGGCATCTACTGGTGAGGTTGCAGATTGCAGCCACCTGAATACCCCTCCCCCTCCCTCCCCTTCCAAACACGTAGGAGAACCTACCATATACTCACAGGTTTTTTTAAATCTGCAAAGTAACTATACTTGTCAAATAATTCAGTGACAAAACACTGACATACTCAACTTACGTTATGTACCTATATTGTCATTCTGTTTCTCAACATTGTAATTGTACTAATTTTGTTTTGTCTATTCTGCACATGACACTTGTTGGAAATCAGTCAGTTTTTTGGGAATATTTCCTCATCCGAGTGTGTAAGAATGGAGGATGTCATATATTGTACAGTTTGTAAAACCCTTTGAGACAAATTTGAGACAAATTTTTATGGTATATAAATAAAATTGACTTATGCATTTGAGTAAATGTACTTGGTTTAGTTACTACCTACCACTGTGTTTCAGTATATTATTCTCTGGTTAATTAACCAGTGAAATGAAGGACCCGTCCACCTGCAAAGACCTCAGTAAGTCCTAATCTAAACAGCCACTCACCTTTACAACGTCTCCAGAGGATTTCTCATGAATCTCCAACATAATAATCACATGACATTTACATTTACATTTACTGAGCTTCTTTCACCAGCATGGATAACACCACACACAAACACACACACACACACACACACACACACACACACACACGGTGAGACATAATTAATTATGGTAACAGCATCCAGCAGAAAGGAGTGACTTTTAAGGTTGACTGTTTCGGTTATATTGCCATGCTGTGCCTTCGACTTTTCACATTCTCAGACCTTTCTGTTAGAGAACCCCCCTTCACAAAGTGTCAAAGATTTCCCAGCCGAGGCACATTAAAATGAACAAAGTGCTCACCAACTCCCATTAGCTGAAGAATTTCTTTGAATCCATGACCCTCTGGGAGGCCTGTCTGAAGAAGAAATAGCTCTCCTAATTAAGTGAAGGGATTGTACGCCAAGTCAAGAGTAGTGAAACAAGTGGACATAAACTTTGACTAAAAAATAAAAGATTTTGCTGGAGAAGCACTCTCTTTTTTGAGACCCAGGGGTAAAACAGGAAAGTCGTGTAATGTCTCATCGTCCGCTGGCCCTGTCACAAAATGCACAGCGCTGGAGTGTACATTTGACAGCCGCAGAGGATCATGGGGGAATGCTGAGGCGGCCACTGCGGTGCCTGCAGCTGATTAACTTCAATTGCGGACTCATTAACATTCCTGCCGGATCATCACATGCACAGTTGTTGATGAAAATCAGTACTGACAAGTCTATAATTATGGGACACTTCTGAATTGGTCTGGATGACCGACTCCTTTCAGGATGAGGGCGCGGAGAGAAAACCACCAACTCGGAGAGATGAAGACAAAAATGACATTTGCAGACTTGGGCCAGTTTCCATTGATTACTTTGTCAACATGTAATCTCAGCGTGTCATGACAAGGTGAAGGTCATCCAAGCGGGATGGCCCAGGGGGGAATCTGAATACTGCAGATAATGTAAGTGAAACGTAATGATGGTGACGGACTAAGGGAGCCTATCATGCTTCCCCCCCCTCCCTTTTTGTGGTCCTGCTCCAGTGCCCTTGTCGTCGTCTCTTTTCCCTCAGTGCTTCAGCATGTCCCACTTTCACAATGGGCAAGATTTACCACTTTGCAGACGAGGAGAACACTTTCACCAAGATGAAGGCTATTTATTTTCCCCCTTCAGCGTGTGGCAGATTGAGAGCTTGATATACAGGTTATCACTGGTGTATCTAGGTTTCCTCCGCTGAGGATCACACTCGCAGCCACATACTGTACTCTAGCCCAGTTCTATCTAGGGGTTGCACTGCCTGGTGCCTACATTCTGGTGATCATCTGAGTGCGTGCGTGTGTGTGTGTGTTGTGCGCCTGCAGATGTGGAGCTAGAAAAGAGAAACATGGCATATAATAAAATATTCAGTCACGGTGATTAGAGGCAGTGTCGGGAGCATTCTGAGCGCTTGCCATTCGTATTAAGTGGGAAGGAGATATTTTGTTCATTTGGAGCTCCATGATGAACAGATGTCCACACGCAGCTTCCCTGGCATTGGCTGTTGGAGTCGACAGATGCCCTGGACCTTGTTCCACCTTGGACATCGTGATCAACAACACCTGTGTGAATCTCATTGCTAATTGAACATCTACAGCCCACTAATTGCCGCTACAGCTGCTGTTAACCACCTCCTCATGTCTCCTGATGTCTAACAAGCTGATCCAACTGTGGAACACCTCCAGCAGAAGATGTTGTTCATGTTTAAGCAGCTTAATGGCAAAACTCCGTAATTCAATTTACAAAGTGAACCATTTATCTGTGAAAGTAGGGGTCCCCAATCTGGGGATTGGAAGATTAATCTGAGAGGTCTCAAGATGATTAGTAAAACATTTATACTCTATTTTTTTTTCCACTTTTTGAAAGAAAATTACTGGCGAGTTTTGCCCCTTAAGATGATAAAATTTCTTAAAATGCAATCTGAGAGGGAGATACCGGTGTGGTTGAAATAACAGACATATGCACCATGTGCAATAAGTCTTCCAACCTAAAAGACAATCATTGTCTTCCAAAATCACCCTAATGAACATTTTCGGACCTGATGACCCTATAGACCCTATAGCCGGGACATTTTAGTAATTTCCAGAATGCATGTGACCATAAGAAAAACGAATTTTCTGATCTGCCACCTGTATGATTAAGATTAATAAAACTAAAAATAAGTAGTCAAAACTTGCAATATTTTTTTATTTTTTTTGCCACTTGGGGGCAGTGCAAACCAGTTGTGAGCACAACTCTGACATATCATCACCTTTTAAGTTGATATGTTGAACTTGTTAGCAAACAGTTGCTTATTTCCACATCCAGCAGTTACGGAGCAACATTATCATTCATTTGGAGTCGTGTTTCTGTCCACCTGGTGAATGTAAGTCCAATATTCACTCTCTTTTAGCAGTTTCTGCTTTCTACCAACTCCTGAGGGAAATATCTGGCTCTTTAGCTGCTAAATGCTCCACTATGTTCACCAGCTAGTCTACAGCTAACTGTGTCTGTTTGCTGATTGGTGCTGAGCAGGTAGTGTACAGTGGGTTTTTACAGCTTTTTTTTCTGAAAACAGCTGCCTGCTGCGGCCCAAAACGACGCTATGAGAGCGCTGAGAGTGAACCAAAACTGTGAAGTTGCAGCCGGACAGCTAAACAATGAGCTGAAACTCGCTATAAAGCTCCGTAAAGCTGAGGGGAGCTGCAGAGTCGATGATGATTCTCTGTAGGTTCATCTGAGAGCTGAGATGATCGGCTGGTCTCACCCGGCCAGCGGCTCCTCACATCTCCGAAAATGTCGGAGCAAATTTCCAAATAGGCGTTATTTGGATAAACTGACCACATATTGGGAATCTAAACTTTCTCACCTGAAAAAATATTAAATCTTAATAAAATGACATTCAATCTTACAACAAAAATTACAACAGCTTTAACCTGGCTCAAAATCTCTGCCATTGCTGCCGGTTGGGGCGAAATGCATTCTGGGATACACAAGTCAGTTCCTGATGTATCTTCAATAAAACGGACATAGCAAGTACACATCCAGGTATTTGGTCCGTACTTGGCTGGATGTGGATGTGGAACAGTACTTTGGCCGAGACTGATGACGTTTCACAAGTCCACAAGAACACAGACTGAGAAAGGCCTATTATTCATAGTCACAAGAGAAATGTAAACATAAGTCATATTGGGTGTTTGAACACATGACCAATGCTGCATATTGTTGTGTCTAAATCTGAGGAATAAGTGGTTCCTAAACTTCCCATGTTTGGGACATCACGTTACGTGCAATGAACTGCTTCATCCTCTCTCAGCATCTCGAGTCTCTTCTCGCTCTGAGTAAATGACGTCCTTTAGTTTTACCTCCTGTGCGAACTGTATTTGTAGTCTGTCTCCTTTCCAGGTCTTCCATGGTATAGAGGAGGCTTCTGTGGTCAAAGAATAGAGGAAGTCATATGTTGTAGAGATTGTAAAGCTCCTTGAGACAAATTCATGATTCATTATTTGGGACTATAAATAAAAAATACTTGACTTTAATGTATTGAATTCGATCCTGGATCTACCTTCATTGGGTCCATGCCTGACTATTATGACGGCCTTTGCATCTGATCTGGTTGTATAAATATAATGCATGTGTGATTTATGACAATGACCAGTATTGGAAACACCTGTACTTGTTGTTTTTGCTCTACCACAAACTGCCGCTCAAACACTCACATGCCATTGCTGAGATCATAATATCAGGAGTAGACTGTATGTAGGTTGGAGAGTTTCTGCATTTATTATAATTTTCCGCAGTTCAAGCACCCGCTCTTGATGAGTTAGGAGTGTGCTACTTCTTATTTTTGTGAACTCCCTGATAAGCATAAAAAATGGAGTGAATTTCAGACATGCACATTCTCTTTCCATTTGAATCTGCTAACGTATGAACTTCCCAGCTGTCATTATCTATTTGAGGGACTAAAAAAAAGCTGCTATTCAATTAGTGATTTTCTATCACATTCGATGAGAAATATGGTGGAACACCAGAACTTGCTGTGATATATGATATTTCTTTAGATGATGGCAGTGAGCGGAGCCTTTATGGGGGAACCAGCACAGTTTGACAGAAGTGGTACCTTTGGGGGGGGCTTTTACTTCTGGCAGACCAGCGCAGAGGCGGCAGGGCAGAAATATGAATGTCATCGTCGGTGGTTGTGCAGCATATCACATTAATAAACCACCTCAATGCATCATTCTCCGGCCCCCTGGCCTGGACCGCTGCCCAGAACAAAGAGATTGAAAGTCATTTGAATCAGGGGTGCAGAGCAGAACTTACATGAAATGAAAGCTACCGACTGCACTGCCGTTGAATACCAATCAGGCAAAGAAAGGCCGTCAGAGTGATTGGTTAAAAGAGATGGGAGACACTGGGAGGCAACTTATTCAGGTTTAGGGAAAATACAACCACTCCAAAGTCTATCCTCCACGCTTGTTACTTTTTGCACACGCTGTCATGCCACAAAAGTGATGTACAGATGTTTTTGGGGGGGGGTTGTGCCACAAAGAGGAAATAAAATCTGAGAAATTTATGAGAGCTGAAATGGAATATAACTATCTAGTTTAAAAAAAGTTTTACAATACATTGATTAGATGCTTTTGTCCAAACTGACTGGTATTTTGTGACCTGCACTGGTCTCATTGAGCAGGTAGAAATACCTGAGGTGTAATATGGTTTGTTCACACTGAAGAAGGCATCTGTCTGTCTTTGTGCTCAGCCATGTAATTTAATAAAAAGCGAGATTTCTGAGACATCTGTCAGGGGGCAAAAGCTTTTTTGACTTCTGATTGCGCCCCCCCCATATAAACTCGTCACTGACTTCCACAACGACAGCAGAGAATACGACGTGTCGCTGATGTTGTGTTCCACATGTACACTGAAGATTAAGTAACTAAATTTTGAGAAGCTAATTGCTCTCTGAGGTCCAAGAAATAATAACTGCTCCAACACAGACTGACTCACGAGCTGTAATAGGCTCTTTGACATGTTTTAGAAACAAACACTAATTACTTACAATAGAAATACTGTATGTAGGTGGTGATGAATGTCTTTCTTGTTGTTATTTTTAAAAAATCGTTTGTTTTTTTTTCCCTATGATTCATTCATTATGCATTTTCCTCACATCACTCCTCACTGCAGTTTTTCCACATTTTTCCTCTCGAGTCCATAAGTTCTTCTTGACAGCAGCCACATATTTAATTTGGCAGCAGCCTCTAAGGAGCAATTTAGACAGAAGAAGAAACAGGTGTTTGTTTACACATGCTGAGACTGAAACAGTAGCTGTTTTTCTAGTAAATCACAGTGTCAGGAAACACTGATGACCTAATTCAAATAAGAAAGAGCTAAATTAATCTAATGTAATTTCAATAGCTGAATTGCTCCGGGTTTACTTGCTTTGCGATAAATTCCCATCCCTGTTGAAATAACATGAACCCCATTTAAAAAACTAATAATCAAACTAAATTAGTTTTTTGGAATAGCTGTTCATCACAGAGTTAATTAGCAAACTTTACATCTGCTTACATTCACTTTGTAGAGAGCAGTTGGTGAACTATTTATTATCAAATGACTCAATCCAGTGAAATTAGATCTACAGACTCTAGAGGGAGTTTGTGCTTGTCTCCATTACAGATAAATGTGCACAAAACATTGTTTGGGAATTTTACAGACTAGAGCTTGAAAATGTTGATGGCTCATGTCTCAAAACAGAGACATGTTTCAGTGCAGTTAAAATGGTCTGTTGGCGTCAGAGATATTTGGGTTTTGCCGCCCTTCAGCTGATTGTGTCTCTGCATCCTGCTCTGATTCAGGATCACTGAGAGAAGATCCTGAAATTACAAGAGATTTTGTTTATGTATGTATGTATGTATGTATGTATTCCCCCTTCTTCCATACTGTTGCTTTGTTTCCCAAACTGACAAACGTATTACAGCTAATTGAATATGACCCACTGACAGCTGTCTGAAATAATGAAGCCTCTTTTTCTCACATTTTCTCCCTCAGGATAGCCTCTCTCTCCCGCACTTCGGTCCACATCAAAGTGCCTCATCAGTGCGGAATCTGGGGCTGAAGGAATTATTGATCACACTGAGAGCCCAGGCCCCTATATTTACTGCTTCTGCAGCAAAGGGAAAGATGGCATTATGGAGCCAAAAGCCATGCTTTCAGAGTCAGGAGACAATGGTTGTGTAGTATACAGGGTGTTTTTGGGTTGCTCTTTTGTTATTTTAGATAATTCCATCAAAACATCAGGGTGCATGAAAGGGACTGATACCCAAAAAATAATCCAAAATTTGCAAGTAATGGCATCTGGTTATGATATGATTGCTTGTAAATATATTTGAGTAGCTTCAAATTGCAGCCTGTAAATTATATAAAATTACATAATTATTTCAAAATTTGCAAAATGAGGAACAGGTTTGTAATCTTACAGCCAAAATGTCAGAGTTGACTTTATCACATAGTGTCAAAACTATCTGTAAGGTGATATATGTGTTTGTGACACACCAGTAGCACGGACGTATTGTAATTCTGACAAGAAAGTTTTAGTTTAGAATAGATTTTGGCATGATTATAACAATAATAATAATAATAATAATTGCAGTTATAAAAATGTCAAAGATAACATGATAAAGACTTATTTCCATTGTGGTTGCAGGAGTCCAGGTGACCAAGCGGCCTGATAATACCTACAAACCAGCACAATAAATACCAATATCATCATCAATAAAATTACTCCAACTCATTATAAAACAAAAAGTATCACTACAATAGTAAACTTAGAATTCCATGTTTCCCACAAGCCATAATTTAGCTGTCTTATAAAAATTGTGGTGGGTTGCTCATTTTTCTACACAAGGGCAACTTATTCCAATTCCTGGCACCACAGAACCTAAAAGAACAGATTCCTTTATGGTGTAATACATTCTGGCAAGCATCAGTTCTAGTCTGGTGGGCATAAGTTCCTCAAACACTTCAAAGATGGTCTTTTTTTTCAGACCTGAGCTTTTTAGTCCAGTCCAGACTCTGGTTTGTTTTCCTCCTTGGTACAATTAGTTTGGGCAGGTCTGGACATAGCGACTATACTCGGGTGCGGCCCAAAACAACTCCGGTCCCAAACTAACTGTGGAGCGGTTCGTTTTTAGAAGGAACATGATCCTCGAGCCGACCCAACTACTAGACACAAGTTTGAGCTAAACGGCTCTTGTAGCCAGGTGTGTTTTGCATACTGAGATGCGGATGAGTGAAAGCGTTACTAGCAACTAGCTGGAGAATGAGTTGATCTGGACTAGCGCAACAAGGTACGTTGTATTTGGCCAGAAGACTGTTCTTATGTGTGTTTACATTCTTGTTCCTACCTCAGACACAACTAACCAATGAGTGGAGTGAACATTCTCATGTGGCTTTTATTTCCCTTAAATTAGCAGTGAATATTAATGGTCCCTAGAGACTGTTTTTGTTGACCTTCTGACCTTTTTTCTCTCAGGCCACCATCCAGATCAGATTTTCACTTATACACCAGAAGTATCAAAATCTAATGTGCAGATTGTCATGAAACTCACTAAGCACATTCATGCTCCCCAGAGGGTGAACCTTCTCCATTGATCCCCGCTATCACCTCCTCAACGTAGACCCAGACTAATGAATTTCTTTCTGTATGAGCAGCTCTTTGAGGCGGGAAAACTCTGGGGATACACGGCTACCTTTAAATGTGGATTTAATTTACAGACTGTATGAATGGAAAATTCAATTAATAGATGAACTGTTTAAAGAGAATATTATTTCATGGTAGTTTTATGTCGCTGTGATCTGGGAGAAACTTCTCATGCACGAGAGTTCAAAACAGACTCAAACAATTTGTTATTCATTTGGTCGAACTTTGGCCTGATGGTATTCTATTCAGTCAACAATCAGCTTCAACTCCGGGGTCAGTGATCTGTCCATACGCTCTGGTTCAGCAGTACGTTTTAATGAGGTTTACTGATGCTTCCATGTGTGCTGGATTAATGTGGCCCAGTATCATTTGTTTATAAGTGGAGATTGGCAGAAGAGGCCCTTGACATCTTACAAAGTAATGAAAATGTAAATCTGTAGATGATTAGCCATACTGCAGGCTGTATTATAATGGCCTTCGGATCATAATGAGGTTATGTTAATAGACTGCAGTATAGCAACTACAGCAGTGATATACCTTTCTCTTGCTACATGATCCTGTTACTCTCTTAATATCGTACCTTCTTATAATTCCGTCTACATCTGCGTCACAAACAGAACATATCATGCTTTTTGTGATTTTGTCATTTATATACCGTTATAATGGCGGATGTCTAAGTTAAACATGGTCAAAGTTCCAAAACCTGAGGAGAACGTATGTAAAAATGCTCCCTTTGAGAAGTTGACATTTCAAGTAAGTGTTTCGGTTGTTTACGTAGCCTCCGGAGTCAGAGGAAACTTCTGAAGCTGACCAATCAGAACAGAGTGGGCTCATTGGGAGGGGGGCCTTAAAGAGACAGGAGCTAAAACGGCCTGTTTCAGACAGAGGCTGAACTGAGGGGCTGCATAAAGGACCAGTATAAGATAAATAATAAGGAGTTTTTTTTAACTGTAAATCAAAGATATGTCAGTAGAGGGAGGAGGTCTGGGTAGGTGGATGGGGCAACAAAACATTGGACCTAAACATGGGAGATTGCTGTACGTATTTTGTTGTTTATTTTGGACTTTTTGCAGTTATAATTCTTTAATATTCTTTAACTCTGAGAATCATCAATCATTGTGAATTGTGGGTTTACTTAAAGACGACGTATCATGCACATTTCCAGGTGTATATTTATTTTCTGGGGCTCTACTGGAATAACCATTAATATTAATCTAATTAATATGAATTATTAATATACTTATTATCATACTACCTGCAACCCTGACCTATAACCAGAGATAGAAATATCAGGCTAAAGAGGAATCAGCAGAAAACTTACCTTAATAAATAAGAAAATATAAAAAAAATCCACATTTTGATTTGATTGAGTTGATGTCTGTATCTAATTATTCTCTGAGTGAGAGCTGATGTAGCTCTGAATGCCCTCATATGTCAGCTGATTAAGAAGCAGTTTTAGTTACAGCGAGGGTTGTGGGTCAAATGCTGTCTGCATTCTTAAATATATCATTGATCTCTTGTACAAATAAAAAAAACATTTTTCAGCATCAGAATCCCAAAAAAAAACTACCTTCTTTTTTCATGGGATATTTATATTCAGACTAAATATTACCATTTGTTTACGCATATAGTTATTGGTGTGTAGCATTCTGTTGTTTATATATTAAGTATTATTATTTCATTGCTTATTAATTTATTTCAATAATTATTATCATTTTATTCAATGTTAGGTTAAGTGTTATTTTTTAAGCATTTTGTAACACTATATATTATATGGAACCTGTGTCAGCTGGGTTTAATGTAAAATATATAAATTCCATACACACCTCTAACCCAAGGTCTCCACACTCTCATTCGCTGTTTCAATGCCAAACTACTACCTGCCTCTAGCTGTGCTCTCTCTCACTTTCTGTGGACAGAACATGCATTTGCATTTTAAGATGTACTTATTCCATAAAAAAAGTCATGAGTACAGACTGGCTATTCACAGAATTCAGGAGGACTTTGGCTCAGACCAACGTTAACAATAATATAGTCCCAGACATTTTGTCCGCACAGTGCTACGCCTTCTAATTAGGGATCAAACTGGAAAAAGCTATCTTTAAAACTGATCCAGAACATGTCAATTATCACCTTGCTCCTTTTTTTTTCTTCTATTGTGTGCAAGTGTATTATTTATGGGCACTCAGGGCAAGAGAGAGAAAATACAAACCCATTACCTGTAAAACTTGAAAAATGTCACTGCCATGCAGCAGAAAAGAAGCCCCACAGACCATGAACAGCGTCAGAATGAACAGCACACTGTTTGTCACACAGGGCATTTTCAAAGCACTGTATCTTATTTTATTGATTTACAATAAGACAAATCATTAGACAATCAACCTGACTTTCTGCTGCCTTCATGCCTCGCGTACTCAACAGGACAAACCTCCCATCCATCCAGATACTCTTAACAAATATCCTCATGTTGTCATTGTAACTCACTTTGCTTTCCACAGAGATCATTTTCTTCCACTCAGAATATAACTCGTGCTTTTTACAAAGGGGTAAGCAGGGCGGCATGAGCATTCTCTGAAGCACATGTCTGCAAACATTGCAGTGAACTTTGAAAGTAATTTATTCCGCAGACAGGAGCAGAGAAAGATTGATGTTCATATTTCATCCATCAATGGTTTTCATAATTCACTCGCCTGGTGGATGGGTGCTAGTCAGAGCTTGTCAAGCAAGCTATGGCAAGTACATTTTGAATTCAGCTGGCTTATTGATAATCAAATCTTGCCAGTAAGCATGTCTTGTGGTACATTATGATCAGAGCAAACCTTGGTGTCTGGGGACCGTCGAGGGAAAAGGCAGCGGTGCCAACACTGCAGTCAGTGACTCCTCCACAGTCTGACAGAAAGCCTGAACACAAGCAGAGCACTTAAACTCCACAAACCTTGACTACCATGCTGTCACATCCTCCCCCACAGGCGACAAACGTCACTAATGATCAGTCACAAGTGTAATTGAATACATAAATAAATAATACAGTCACTTAAATAATTCAAATTGATTTAAAAATTTTCAATTTCCTCCCATCGTTTCACATTTTTGCTTTTGCTTATATGATAATGAGAGGTGAGTCAAGTAGTGTCCCAACTCATGGGCTGAATCCTGCTGTGTAGCCCACCTGGGTCAACAGGAACTGTAAGTCAAGATGAACCTGTTCGATTTCCCCAAATGAGATGGTGTAAATGAAAACTAAGGCCTCATTCATACTGACATTAGCCCTGCATGAAAAAGCCAGGCTCAACTTTTTGGCTGGACGACAATCAAACGAATGAGAGGGCTGCGCGCCTTTTACTGTGTTGGTCAATCAAATATATGCAAGTACACATTCCTGGTAGACAAACGTTCACTTTGTCCAATACTTGTCCAATTTTCCATCAGCCTCAGCCATGCGTGAGTGCTAGCATGCTCACACACTAAAGGTGGCTGTACACTCCCACTTCACGCAGTGATTGTTCAGCTGTGCAGAGGTGAGAAAGGAGTCAGGGTTTGAACTTCTCTCTCCAGCTCTCCTTTTTCATTCATGACAACTGTTTAGGCCTACGTCACTTTTCATGTGAACAGCTGAGTGCAGCACTTTGACTGCCTTCCAGGAGAGACTGCCTGAAAAGATGTGCCGTTTTCCTCGTATTTAAATGATGCATCTCCCCCGTCCCCCTCCCCTCTCTATGATGGTTTTTCACTCCGCCTTTGAGTGAAGCCGTGTGGAGCAACTATAAACACAACTGATTTCTGACATGGTCGGACATCATGTCAGAACCAGTTCTGAGCGACCATACATCGAGCACGAGATGGTGAACATGGTGAATATTATACCTGCTAAACACCAGCCTGTTAGCATTGTCATGTTAGCATTTATATACAACTAAATTGCAACAGAAAATACATTTTGTATTTTGTATGTAATGCCAACTGAATTACATTTCCTATTAACAAAATGAGGAAATGTCATTAAAAAAGTCGTAGTGACTACAGCATTTTAAAACTGTTTTATGGTTCTTTGTTGGCACTAGCAGCACTTAGTTAAGGCTGGGGAGAGATCATGGTCTTGGTTTAATACAGAAAAAAGTCTGCAGTGACTTGAAGCTTGAGACATGACATGTTTGCTACCATTTAACCGAAAACACAATCGTTCACTTACCTTAACTAACATGCTTTTGACTCTAGGTGTGAACTCGGTCTCCCGTGTCAACATCCAGCGTTTTGTACACCCACCATCCACCTCGACCACCTCCATCTGACTGCACTCCGGTACATAAATGTAGCTTCATTCATTCGTATATGAACATAATCCAGGCAGCGATTACGTTTGTCAACACGTCATAAGTTGGAAAACAACTTAGTTCCATAAATGTAATTTGTAGGTGACATGGTTGAGCACCTGAGTACAGTCTCACTTGTTTTACTATCAACACACTGATTTGATGTAGTCTGTATTCACCACTGACAAACATTACCTCAACCGGTTTGGCATTCTGAGGCACACATTTCTCATTATTATCAACAAGAAGGTGAGAATGGTGGGATATAGAAGTAAAAGATAAAAACTTAAAACTCCATTTGAATGATTGAATTCACTCTGTTTCTTATTCATGTATTCCATTGTACGTTTGACTAATCAAGCGGCCTATTAGTGTCACCTCTGGGACTCTGAAATACCGACAGCAACAAAGCATTTCAGTTATCACTTACAGGTAAAGTATAATTCTGGCCCAAATAGCACTCAGAGTTAGAAATCTCTAATTTCAGGTGAATTATAAAGCGATTATAAATCAGAAAACATCTAATTGGTTATTTTCCTGCTTTTCAATTTGAACCAATTGAAACACATTATTGACATTCTGCAGACTGTCGTAACCTGTCAGCCATAAATAATTATATAACTAACAATAATCAAAATGCAAGGAAGCTCAGGCCTGTCAGTTAATATTTAATGAGCAATATGCAGTTTGCGAAGAGGAAAATGGAATTACTGATGGAATTGTTTTCCCTCCTCTCTTAATTTCGTAAAGGGCAAAGAAAGCAGTCGAGAGACGACTCTCTCCTCGCCTAAACCCGGATGTCGTGAAAATGAGAAAACTTTGCAACTTTGAAAGTTCTCGCAGGACTGCACAGACACTCTGAGGTCACCGCTCAGACGCGAGCTGTTTTGGGACTGCCACCACTGAAGAAGTCTGAGGTTCATATGCTCACCAGCAGCCTGTTTGTAGCAAACAGCAGGTTTCCAGCTACCCGGGGATTCTCACACAAAAACCCACCTCGATGCAATTCTCTGTGACGTTATATGACTAATTGCTTCCCAAATGTTCTGCCTACACACTTGATTTGATTTGTAACAGGGCTGATAAATTCTCCCTCTATGGTCGGCTCAGACACTGCACCAGCTCTAGATGACCACGGCTGACAGCTTATCATGGCCCACAAGTTTTGTTTTCCTCATTGTTCAGAGTTTTGACAGGGATGGATGTCTCAGTAAGGCATGGAAGACAAATGATGACAAATCCTATCCAGAACATTGAATATCTTGGAAACCGTCAAGTATTCTTTGGATTTCTTACAGAGGAATTTTAATTTTCTGGTTGCAGAGAAAACATTTTATCTCTCGCTGTAGATAAATATGCTTACTCTACTTTTAAGAGGAGCCTTCTTTTTATGATATGCCCACATATGGATATTGAAAACCTCTCTCTAATGATAGTTGTGGTTTTAAGGATGTCAAACATCTGTAGTTTGCAAAGATGACTTTATCATAATGTCCAGTTGTTCAACATCAAAAATAGGACAACCCTCATGTCCGAGTTTGTTTACAAACCTAAAGAATAAAAAGTAATTTTGACACAACCTAAATCTTCCTCACCACCACAGAACCGCAGGCTGGTTGTGATAATAAAGCAGTTTAGGCGTGATGGGTTCCAGCTGCAGTGTGATTGTGCTTGTTCTGGACAGAGAGCCTCTGTTACAATGCACCAAAGACCATTATGCATTAGACCTGTGAAAGAGGCCTACAGCATCTTCTCATGGCTTAATTTGCACATTAATTCTTGCTGACAAGCGTACAGATAGCTGGCAAGAAATGGCTCAGAAAATTAACCTGGTGAATTTCTTAGTAGGCTACACCAGCATGTGAAAATATTACAAGTTAATGGAACATCACTGCTGTCTGTGTATTTGTCCTTTTCAGGCATCCCAAACACTTTAGAGCAAGTATAAGGACACAGCTCATACTGTAGCTGTGCAGGATTTTGGTGATTCACTATGTGGGTGAATGTGAAAATAGCTGCTGTTCTACCTGTCTGATATTGGGATTACTTAAAATGTATTACATTAAATGTATTAATTCAATTTTAACTCACTGTGCAGTTGCCAGTTTTGGCACTGTCCTAACTCCACCATGAACAAGATCTTGCTAACTTTTGGATGGTTTGGTGACTACATCAACATGTAACTAAGGGGACCTTTAGATTGTGCTACAACAACTTTATACTGGCATGAAGGTGTCTGTTTGATTGACAGCAGCTGGCAGGCTGAGAACTACAGACTAAGTAAACAAACTTGTGGTGTAGCTTACAAGCCACGGGCAGACTGTGGTTTGTTAGCAGTGATATAGAGTTGCAAAGTGTGAGGGGCTATTTCAGGCGCCCCTGGTTCCAGGAGTAAAAATCTCATTCATTTTTCCCATAGACAATGTTACGTTACTCACAGTTCTCTCTCTTCTACGTGTTGGATCGACATGAAACTCTCCTGGTTAAATCATCAGTACAAAAGATGAACAACTGCGTTGGAAACATAACTGACTCATTAGTAAAAAGACGAAGATACAAGAGTCTGGACATACAAATTTCAGGGTAGAAATTGACTATGACTCCCAAGGTGCAATTCAGCAAGAAACAGCCAATCACCAAGCTTAAAATTCCATCACATGCGCTGCTAATGGCAGAAGCTAAAGATTACGATGTTGAGGAAACTGATTTTACAATCTAGAGTGAAACAGTTCACTGTTAATTTCTGGGTCACTTTTGAGTGAATTCAACAACTATGGCGACATGTTTTGTTTACAACTTCAGTAATGAAGCGTTTTGAATTCATTACGCTCTGATTCTTCTCCATAGCATTGGCGGCCGAGGCTCATGGGTATTGTGGTATTCTTTGTCATGGTTAGGCAGGATCTCTCCCTCGTTCCTATTGTCTCCCACAGTTTTCTCCTCCCTTGTGTTTTCTTGTTTGTCCCCTGTTGGTCTCTGTTTCTGTTTGTGTGTGTCTCAGTGGCAATCCAACTCACCAGCGCACCTGCTGCTCATCCGCTCATCAGAAGCCTGCAGTATTTAAACCCCGGTCCTGCACTCCACTCTTCGCCAGATCGTTCCGTGTACTACGTGGTATAAACACATCGACCAACCTTCCTAGTCAAGTATTTATTCTCTTGTGTGGTGTTTACCCTGGCTAATCCTCTGTTTACCTGTGCCTCAGGTTCATCGCCTCCAGCCCTTCCAGTCTGCCTGCTCAGCTCCGTGTCTCGCTTGTCTCCTGTGTCTGTCGAGGACTCTGTTCACAGCCTGCAGTGTTCCACTACGTGCCCTGGCTCAGCTACTGTTACCACCGCCTGCCCCGCTCCACCGATCAGAATCTGCTGCCACTACAACTTTACAATAAACTGCCTTTATTTGAACTTTTACAACGCCTTTGTGTCTGAGCTCCTCTCTTGGGTCCAGAATTATTCACATTAAAATATAACATTCTTAGCCATCTGCCATGCCAAAATCATGGGCAAAAGGTGATTTCTCAGACAGGAAGTTGAAATAATTGAAACTGGTGGTCATAATATAATCCTATAGGATTGTCCTGAGTGTCTAAGTTATATTACATTGAGATTATTTAAATAAATATTTGAAATGGTAAATACAGAATGGGGAAAAACACTTCTGGAACCAGTGGCCCTTCACATTTTCGCAACTCTATTGAAGAGTAAGTACCACACCAGCATCTAACAGGAGGTATGCTTACAAACTGTTTAATGTGCTGCAGCTAAGCAGCTAATTAGCTATCTAGCCTGCAAACTGACATTAGCAGTGCAGGGGGAATATTTGTTTGGTTGCTCATTCAACAAACGAGAGCGAGAACATGAAACCAAAAAATATAAAATATAAATTTCTCCCTTTTTTGGTCTATTTTTTTTTTCTCAAAGGAGAACACAGGACAAGTGATTTACAGAGCAGGTAAATATGCTGTAGCAGAAAAAAACAGACTATTTTTCCAATGCTACCTGTTTACATTTTCTTTCTGGTTGGTTTATGAACATTGGTTCCATTTTGGATTCATTTCCAAGTTGGAAAAATAAGTCTCCAAGCTCCAAATCTAATATATCTCCTATTGAGTCTTTTATTTCTTCTTTTTTAATTAACAAAGTTTCAGTTCATGAATATGAAATTGTTTATAACTTTATTACTTGACATTGTGGAACCCTAAATAGATTTGATTTGGGGGATTTGACAGGATTCAGATTTGATGAACTCCAACCTCTTAGTGGCTGCATTTGCTTGTCCTTTTGAACCAGACTGCACATCTGTTTTCATAACTGAAACCAATTAAAGACCAATCTGTGACCTGCAGCAATATAATGTAATTACTGCTTCATAATTAAAGTGTAATGTGCTGTGTTTCCCCTTTTCTTTTTAAACTGGCACTAATTTATACACTCAGGCACATATTGTGCAAAGAGCCATTGTATTAGCCGTGCTTATTACACCCACACATAGCTCATTCATAATTAAGCTGCATATCTTAATAGCTCTAGTTGAATTGTCTCACTTTACTGCGTGGATTCTTTATGGGGAGGGAGTGGAGGTTGAGTGGGTCTGCTTTTATGTTTCATCAATATTTGTGCGTTTAATGACTTGTGAAGAATTAAGCTGTTAACAAAAAGTCAAAAACTAAAAAAGAGGCTGAAAATTTCAGAAAAATAAAAGACAATGTGCATGTCAGAACATGACAAAGAAATCATCTTAGTTATTCAAAACAGCGGTTTCCATAAAATCTTCCTGCTGTCGGTTGAATGTAGCTGCTGTTAAATAAATCAAGGTGTTTTCCTGCCTGGTGCTCTGGGTGCTGTGCGGTGCACTAAAACAAAACCTCCATTGTAAATATGAGATGTTTGAGACCTCCTTCTTTATTTCCCTGTGGTTAAAAATTTATCCATGGCTTGTTTGTGCATCTACCTGCAAAGTCACATTTAACAGGCTCTTCCTCAGCTTGGCAGCTTCAGAGCATCAAGGCAACAGCAGCCCTGTACATGAATACTATGAATGAAGTTAAGAATGGAGTAATAGAGTAAGAGGAGGAGGAGAGGATCAGTCTCGGGCCCTCATCCCTGTATTCATCTCTGTTCTATTAGTCTGAGGAAGTTGCCCTTCAAAGCTCTCAGAGGGTGAAGCTGAGAAGACATGCCGATAGATAAAGCTGGCAGCTCTATTGCGCCTGTCACCTGACGCCCATCACCGCGCGCTTCCTGGAGCAGCGATAAAGATGGATGAGGTTGCCGTGTGCGATCCCAGCCAGCCAAATCACACATCAGAGTGACGCTGATGGAGCGCTTGTTGAAGAAGATAGGAGCGCTGTCTGTCGTCTACAGGTATGTTTACGCCACCTGTTCTCCATATGAATCCTTTAGTGAGCTGACATCACTGCCTAGTTTGCAGCTGCTCTCCAAATGTTGAGTGTGCTGGTAAACTGGTAGACTATGTAGCGCAGGTGGCTCCAGTGCACTAATGTAATTTAGAGTATTAAAGATATCCGGCCAATGTCACCAAATACCAAATGTTCATCTGTGCAAATAAAGGGAATTAACACAATATAAAATACAACAAATGGCACGCACTTCCCTGTTACAGATCCAGCTTGTGTTTTACATTGAAAACAGTGTATTTGCACATACAGTAAATGTATAAGACTGCAAGATTTTCTAAAGTATAACAGATGTTTAAAAGTGTTTTTTGTGCCATTGGTTTCCTATAATTTTGCTACAATAGATGTTCTGCAGAAATGGAGAGCAGCACTGATCATGTCATAGCTTTGACACCAAGAAAAGCTGGCAGGATGGGGAGGTGATATCTCAGCCATGCAGATAATTTCAGTTATATTCACTATTGTTTTGAGATAAATACCAATGAGACTTCTGCTATAACCCCAATATAATGGAGGTGACTGGATTGATTTTCATTTGTGATACTCAGTTGGAAACAACACAGTAATCAACAGAAACACATCTTTCCGTAACCTAAACATTTGTATGTAATCATTTGTGATTTGGTTAAATCAACTCTCGAGTATGTTTCAAGAGTCGGCAGGTTGATTTTTCATGCCACAGAAACATGACAGCAGACTGAGTCTGAAAGTAAATTTTTGACCTTGGAAAAAGTAGTTAGACAAAAATAATAATAACATCTTGTCATGGTACAATCTTTCAACTGTATCTGATGGTCCATATACAACCACCTGTTATGTGACCGAAGTTACATACTTTAAAACTGACAAAAGTCCATCTACTACGGAAGAATGTGAGATGCAGCTGAAAGCTCTACAAAAAGGTAATAATTTGTGGCAAAACATGACAGAATCCTGTAAAAGCAGTTACCAGTAAAGTATAAACATAACCTAACAAGAAAAAACTACAAATAAAGCAGCAGTATGAGTGATGTTGTCATGTAAACTGTTACAGCTAGTTTTCATTCCACACAGCAAACATAAAGCACTGTATCTCTTCCTCAGTCTCAATTTATTTGTTAGCAAGTGGGTTAATTAAGTGTCAGAATGGCAGTAATTTACCATTTTACCACTGTCACATCTGTACTGTGAACTCTTGTAAAATGACTCTCATTTAATTTTTGTGCTATTCTTTTCCTCAAGGTTGCATGAGGCAGAAATTATACAACAAACACAC
Organism: Scomberomorus guttatus; assembly: GCA_038419695.1. Lineage (NCBI taxonomy): Eukaryota > Metazoa > Chordata > Actinopteri > Scombriformes > Scombridae > Scomberomorus > Scomberomorus guttatus. The sequence continues at coordinate 7,627,737 of CM076459.1, forward strand.
ATTAACCCACAGCACAGACTTGCCCCATAAATGAAGTAAATTAAGTAACTGAGGGAGTTTTGTTCCGACAGAGACCATTAAAACTGCAATTTTAGTTTTTAATGGTATTTTTGCCTTTATAGGAAACAAAATGAGAGTAGAATGAAACAGGAAATATGGGATGAATTAGTTGAGGAGATATATTTTACTGTATTTTATCCTCATTTAGCAACACAAAGCTATTTTCTAGAGATACCTGCTTTTGACTGTAGCTTTTTGTTTGAAAACATCTGTTAAATTATTTTTCTCAGTTTGCGGTGACGAATGCAATAATCTACAATGACCTGAGCTGATGTTTGCTCTGAAATGAGGAGGAATAATGTTAAGTTTGCTAATTGGATTTAGATAATTTATCAAAGCTGTTTTTGTAAACATTGTACTAATACGAGAGTTCATTGTTTTCTAAAAAAAAGAAAAAGAAAAAAAAGATCAGCAAGAGTTTAATGACGAGTCTGCTGGCTGAGAATGGCCTTGTAAATATGTGTGTCTGTGTGTGTGTATACAACACATTCCTGCCTAATAATGAGAATGCAACACTATTGATAAGCTGCTTTCTGTCCACAGAACATCTGGCCTGACCTTGTATTGCAGAGCCAACTAAATAAGACTGAATGATAATGATGTTTTTACCGGCCTCAGTGCCCACATAAATCTCTATGAGCAGGTGTTCACACAGGCAGCCCTGTGTTTACCTTCAGTTTGTTAGCATTGTGCTAGTCATCGAACTGCTGTCTTAGGGTGGCATTGTTTATTCTCCTCAGTAATACACCGTGTAAACTGCACTGTGGCACTCCGGAGCAAGCAGAATTAGAACCAATACTTGAGACAGATAAGGAAAGTTAACAGGGATACAACTGAAAAAACATAATTTGCCACTTTTTGCCTCTTATGCAGTATACAAATGCATTTAAAGAATAAGGTGGTGATTTTCTGTATTTTTTTGTATCGTCAACAAATGTGCAGAGCCGAACCAACAATGAACTGATCCTACTTACAAGTATTGTGTGTGTATCCAAAGCCTGATATTATATCTTATTCCTCTGTGCCGTCTTAACCAACTGAGTTATCAGGGCTTTCTGAGCTAAATCAGCTCTCATACGAATAATAATTATACATAGGGTTCAGATGAGAGCATCAGCTGAATCAGAATTAACAATGAAACCATAACTCTGTCTGTGTTGCTGTATCAGCAGCAAAGAAACCCCGGGGTGAGGACTGACTACGCTGGTGTCTAAAGTGAACATGGAAATGTGTGATTAAATCCCTACTGAAGAAAACAGAAATGCTTTTTCGGTTTGATCCACCCATAAAAAAATGTCTGTTTGTACTTCAAAGAACAGAGAAAAATAAATCTAACAGGGATGGATGGAATAAATATACCTTTAATACAAATATATTAAAGGATGCAGACAAGACTTAAATTCTTAATGAGCTGAAGTATAGGGGCTTTCTGAGCTACCTCAGCTCTCACTCAGAAATTAATAAGAGTTCAGATGACCAGCTGCTGGATCTGAATACTCATCAGAATCATGACATTAATAAACACTCTCTACATTATCTAATCTATCTATCTAAGCAAACTTGTAGCCTCCCCCAACTCTTTCTTTGCACGATCATTTGCTGTTATTCTGCAGCTGATCACACTATCCAGATGTTGCCCTTCACATTGTTATTTCTGTTGTCTTAACGACTGCAACGCCAGAAGCTTACAGTCGCCGGAGAGGGGAGAGCAGGGAGGAACTCTGTGCTTGTCCTGGTTCTGCCAGCTCCCTGTGACAAGGAGCCACATTAATCAACCCCATCCAGTAGACAAGGAGAGAGTCCAAAATTAACATGTCACCAAATTTAGCCCAATTTGACGACAGTAAGGTTACTACCCCCACCCCCCTCCCCCCTCTGCAGGAATACCCTGGCCCAAATATCCCTCTCTGCCTCTGTGAAGAAGTGAAGAAATCCTTTACTAGTGTTAAAAGTTAAGGTAATGTGAAGGTAATTTGGCTACAAGTTAAACATAAAATATATTGCTGAGCATGTGCTATATTGGGAAGGTCAAATTTATTACGAAAAGCTAATTAAACAGAAATTAATCTAGTATAGTTCCTAGTTTGACTGGCTGATTGCTGCAGGCAGATGAGACCCAGACACTTCTGCAGAAAACAGCCTCTTTTCACACAAGGAGACAATGCAGCTCGCTGTATTGATTCAGTATTGATTCAAGGTTCAAGACATAGAAAGATCTCTGCCCTTAGCTCCATACTTTTTTTCTGGGAGAGCATTGCAGCAAATCAGATAACATTGTTAGAGAGTGAGATGGGAAGATAACCCAGTTAGGTAGGTAACCCAGTAGGGAGGGATTTTGTACTGGTGATGCTGTGATTTGGCTCTCATCTGCAGGCCCCTGCTCTCATCCCACTGGCCGATATGAGATGTAATTTTGTCACACCAGATTGAGCACCTCTCCGTCGACCCTACAGGCAGCCGGCACTCTGTTAGTTATGGTGACAGAGAGTGCGGTCATTTATCAGCCCAGGCGCTTTCTTAAATGAGGACATATTGGCAGGTGCCCAAGCAGCATGCTGGATGAGGGCTTTGTGCCGGCTGCAGCCAAGAGTGCTGAAGTGACAGTGGACATCTTCTCTGGTTTTAATGGGGGAGAAGAAGTTCAGCATTGGTGGCCAAAGACGTGAAGTCTGTGAATGTATGTTCTGAGCGATTTGCACACTGCACTGTCACAATCCTGCACGCTGGATGCATTTTAATTGGTTACAGAAAATGAGGCACTGAAAAACAGACACTGTAGAAATATAAATGATAAACAATGACTGTCATGTAGAAATATTTCATAGGCTGCCTGTTCAAATATGATAACAAGACATTTTTTCTGTGTGAATCAATATAGTTAGCCTGTTATCAATTATAATTCTTTCTGCTAAGGATGCAGTATAGTTGCAGTCAAACAACATCGTCTAGGCCACATAATGAGGGATGGGAGAAGCTCACTGATTAATTTATAACAAAAGAGTCAACAAAGGAAAGAGCATTGTATATCACCTGGTGTAGACAAGATAAGTACGGAGGTCTAAATTATATCTGTTGAGATACAAACATAGATGGATTACCTCTGTTCCCAAACAGTGAATTAAAATGCAGCATATTCACCACAGCAGGCGCCTCCTCCTGCTGCAAAAACTTTTTTTTCTCTCCTTTAATTTATTTGCTTATTTATTTATTTTTTTCATTTAAGCAGGCAGCAGGATGGAATAATAAATCGTCCTCTTTGGTGGTTGGTTAAGACTCATTAAAAATCTCTATAACGCATTGGAGCCAACTGAGGCTGTGTACCGTGTGAATAGCCTGCAAAATAAATATTGTGCCTCAGCCATATTTTCTTTCAGGGATTTACATTAATAAGATAGTGGGTGTGCAGTAATCAGCTAATGGCAAGCCTGGTCACAGAGGGCTAACAGCAGCAAGGTTGTGCTACAATTAGCTGGTGATTGCAGGCAGCAGCTGAGACACTCTTCAGAGGAGGATCGAGACTTTCTTAATGAGAAACCATTTTTTTAAAGGATTGTTTTGTTTAAGCTGTAATGCCTTCGCCAATTTGTAAGCAAAATACAACCCGAGACAGAATTTGCAAATAGTACACATGATCTTTGACATCTGTTCAACATCAACAACTCTATTAAGAATCTTTGACCAGCCAACAAAGACTGTACATAATCACACTGCGCTCTCAAGGTTGTTTATTGTATACAGCAGCAAAGAAAAGGTTGTTCATTTCTAGACCCGTCTCATAATTCTAACCCATCAAGCTCTTTTAATGCAGCAGTTAAACAAAGGACCTGACTGTGAGCAGAGGACCTGACCTCTATTCAGAAGAACATCACGTAAGCCCTCGCAATAGAACAGCATTTAAAAATAGCAGCCCCCTGGTTTTGGAGTTTTTTTGGAGTCCTCCTAACTCATCTCAGAGTTCTGTGCTTCTCCAACATTTCTGCACTTAACAAGTTGGTGAGTGACGGAGAAAAGGCATGCAATACAGAACAAAGAAGAGACGTTATGTATAAACAAATACACGTTATTTAAAGTATTGTTGGAACTCTGAACCAATAATAATATTAAATTGGTGTTAACATGTTTGGCCAGGATTTCAGTTGCCAAGTGTGAAACGACAGTAGTGAAACCAATGTGGAAAAGCCACTGATGGCCAAGGAAAAAACACCTGTGCCCATTGATTTCTTTGTAAGCCTGCATACTGTCCTATTTCCCATCATCAATGTGTGTCAGTGTTCCAGAAAAGCAGCAATTTTATCACATTTGGCACATCCAAGCTGTACCTTAACTACTTCCTCTTCCTCCATTCTGTACAGTGTGTCTGGTTTGTGCTACATGCATCTCATGTCATGAAGCTACACAAAACAGCAGCCCTTGAAGATGCAGTTCCTGTCAATGCTACCAGATGCTGGCTAACCATTAAAACAGTACTCCACTAATTTAGCATCACACTCCTATGACATTGTCAGACTCATGATTGACAAGAAAAAAAGGAAAAAGGTTTTAAAAAAGGATCAAAATTAGTGCAGCAGAACCTGGCACCTACATTACCCACAATGCAACTTGACTGGTGACAGTTCAATCAGAGATTGTGGTGTGTAATGCTAGTAGCGGCTAATGTAGCCTGGAGCTGCTAGCCTCCAGCAGAGATGAGTAGTGGGCTACAGAGGTCTGGTAACCTCACTTCTTGCACATGCACAGATTATTTTTCATTTTCAAACTTTTAGTCTTCAGTCCCAACTAACGCTGACTCAAGTGACATCACCTGAGGCAATTTATCGGCTTTCACAAAGCCATAAAAAGGCCATAAAAAGGCAACATTTTTCAACACCTGGAAACACACTTTAATGTCTAAAATCAGACACAGCTTTGTCTCATTTGGCTTCCAGACCAATCACAGCAGATCTATCCAGTGTGTCAAGGTTGTGTGAGAAGAGACAGACAGGTTCAGACACAGCTCTTTTATCGGCTCCACCATCATTACAGACCTGCTTTATTTGTGCAAAACGGCTCACATCTGTAAAGCAGCATGGTGCTCACTTAAAAAAAAGTCTAAAAAGGGGGTGGCTGTGGCTCAGGAGATGGAGCAGGTCGTTCACCAATCAGAAGTGAAGTGAAATGTCCTCTCTCCTCCGTCCCCCAGCTGTGACCTGGAAACCAATCTCCCTCCGCCATCATCTTCCAGTCCCTTTAATGCACCTGGAGGAGACAAGGAGCTCCTTAGAGCGAGGAACCAAAGGTGTATCCTACGTGGAAGTTTTTTACTGGCCGGCAACGCCCTTTTGATCAAATATGTTTACTGATTGGTCAGCTGATCCGATGGGACAGTAAAGAGTCGAGCTGTTGCTGTAACACAGCAGATCAAACTACCTGTGGAAGAGGAATGAAAGCAGCTGATCATATTTATTATATTATATATATATAATATAAATTATATTTATATATATTTTATTTAAACATATTCTGCAGACTACAGCTGTTTTCACTGCTCCTTTACGCCGGTTGTGTTCTTTCAGTAATTAACGGATTTATATTGCCTATTTGTGTCTTATTGTGTGACAGACAGACGCTGCTATAGATCTACAATCAAATGAGAAAAAAATGGAGCTACATATCACTATGTAGAAATGATTTAAAGTGAACAGTTTAAAGTGTTAAAAATGTGCATGAATTTTGAGTTTAAACTTTAGAGTTTAAACTGTTACTTAATAATTTCTACATATTAATAGCTGACTTCTGCATATTTATATTTTAGCTGGATTTTGCTAAAATGCTTCCTGATCTTTGGACCCATAAAGCATTCACACCAGAGACTTCCGGTTACGTCTGGTTTAGCTCTCTGCTAACTTGACTGGGAATAAAATAATTTAACTGTGTGGCTTTTCCAGACTTTCCAAATGTTACCAGACCAAATTGATCAAATTCTAATAGTAAAATTAATCATTTTGCAGGTATTGTGATGCACAAAAAAATGTATCCACTGTTTTACAGCCTCTCCTTTTCCCATGATTGTGTGCGGGAAAAATGCTTTTTGGGCCGAAGGCAAACCTGGAAGTTGTAATTCCACAGTTTGGCCACTATGTCAAATTGGCTTCATTTACAGGTAAATTTTGTAAATGTGTACATTCATTAACATTTCAGCTTATTCCTAATAAATATGTTCAGGATGATAATGAAAATAAAATTGAAATGATCAGTTTTTTTGTGATGTTAATGCAATATTTCACATCAGCTTGTTCACTTATTCAGCCTGTGCCAAGAAGAAGAATTACCTTTCAATGTACATTCGCTGGTCCTGCTGCATTAAACGAATATTTCCTTCTCAACACCAACATTATGAAACTCTGTTTTCTTACTCATTTGCCCCCAAGTCCCTTGTGTGAGCTTGTGTAAGTGTTGGTTTGTTTATTAGGATCCCCAGTAGGATATTGTAATACCTACAGTTCTTTGGTTCCACAAAGATCATTAAAAAGACACATTAATCAAATGTGTGTGAACAAAAAAGAACGTGTCGGTTTTGGTATTTTCCCCTTTTTGTAAATCAAAGCCGGAGCGCAGAAGGATATCTCACAGCAGGCTGCTACCTCCTGTCAGCAGGGAGGGAAACTGATGCCCCTCTTCTCAAATCTTCAACTTGGCATTAAAGACCTTTTGGACCTGACCTCCTTAGAGCCCCCCACATTAATGCTGATCATGAAGATTGCTTAAAAACCTTTTCAGGTACGTGGACACGCTTTCGATTTGGCCATTAATACAATGAGTGCATAAGAGTGTGTCTTAATGACAATCTGGGCCAACAGAGTTATAGATTATACAAATTTATAACCTGGGCATCTGCATCACTTTGGCTCTGATTCGGTGATCTTTATTCCCCACAGTAATTGAGGGCAAGACAAAGTCATTTAATGCCAGACCTCTAACTCACTAGAGTCGGTGCTGGAAGGGAATCAAATCTATTAGCTTTGCATATATGAATTATTAAATGGTTAAGTTCACTTTCTAATTTTTTAGTGTGTATTTTTATGTTTTTCTTTTTAAAACAAATGCAGCTCAGTTAAAATGATGTCACTGATGAGAGTTGAGTTATTCTGCTGCAGAAGTTTTGACTGCTGCTTTTTGATTGCTGCTTCCAGTGATGAATGAAGAGACAAAGCAGGGTTAGGACCTGCTAACACCCAGCTGAGTTTTGCCTTTGTCCTCTCCTGGAGAGCGAACTAGGACATTTCAAAGACTCCTTTTGTACCTTTGTTTTACCCATCTCTAGACTCTGTTTTCTAGTTTCTCGCTACCTCCAGAGGGCCATACCGAGGTGGCCGAGGTACAAGCCGTGGTGTCGTATACCCGCCTGCATGATAACTCACATTAAAAGACAGAGAGACGTTGCCTTTCCTTCCCTAGTCCCTTTATGGTGGATTAATGATTTATTGCTCTGGCTTCTCACTCTTCTCATCTTACTTGGAGGGGGGGCAATTTAACAAGCACGCTTGTTTTCTTCCCCGGCCTTCAGAGAGTCCTCACTCACTGAGAAATGTGCCATGGTGCCACTGCGTGTAGCACAGCTGTGACCCAGTTCAGAGAGAGAGAGAGACTTTTTCACCAGAACAGCCACAGCAGGCAGGAGAGAAATCCAACAAGAAAACCAAACCCGATGGGCAGCGCTCGCACTGCACGCTGCACCCAAACCTCAGCCCCGCTCCTCGCCATGCCGGTCTACCGTTTCCACCACTGATGCACAAGCCTGCTGATACTAGCGGGGCGGACAAAATCATGTAAACAGTTCATGAAAAAGAACTTTGATGAGTGAGTTGCGTCATTCCTCCATGTTTTGGACACATGATGTAGCACTCTCAATGTAAAACTTTAAAAGATGTAAAACTTTAGAAGAATAATCAGTAATTTTCTCACCATCCAGCAGCGCGTTGCAGCTTCAAATGTACTTTCATGATCTCACTGTTGTCGACTGTGAATAATAAAAATGTTTATCCAGGGTAAGACCAACGTTTGAATCCAACATTTTCACAGACTTCCCTGTCCACTGTTCTTTCCTGCCATGTTTCTGTGTTAGAAAACATTTTCCAATTCATTTTCAAACCTATAGTTTGTTTGCTCTGGCCCAAATCAGTGGATGAGTTGGTGAACTTGTTGCGTTTTCCCCCTTGGTACAATTCATTTGGGCAGATCTGAATACATCAGTTATACTGGGTTGTAAACCAAAACAACAACAACAACCGAGACCCTTTAGAGGACCTGGTCTCAGTTGTGATCCGACCTCAATCTGACCCAACTACAAGGTGAACTCTGCAAGTTTGAGCTAAATGTCTCCCGTAGCCAGGTGCACTTTACATGCTGGGAGGAGCGAAGTCAACAGTTAGCTAGCAGCTAGTAATCAAGGTCCAACCTGGACAAGCAATAAAGCATTTTGCCCTCTTGATATTTGAGCAGAGGACCTTCTTTCTGTGTTTACGTTCTTCTGCCTGCCCCTGACACAACTAACCAATTAGAGGAGAGAATGTTGCAGTTGAAGTGATGCATTTTGGTTTACTTGGATTTTTTCCTGTTTGAAAAGAAACTGAACCAAGTCATCCACTGATGTGAACCAGAGCAAACAAACTATAGTTTTGAAAATGCCCTTATTGGCAAATGCACATATGATGCAACACTACCACTTGAGCTGGTCGATGGCGTTCAAAAAGGGGAACCGTGATATCAGAACTATGATATTAACTAAAGATCAAGCGGATCATGTCGTTTCTTATATTGCCACAAAAGATGCAAGCATTTCTATCCACCTTCAGTCCCCTTTGTCTGTTAGCAGAATATCTGAAAAACTACTAAACAAAAATGAAATTTAGTTGAAGGATGTGGCCTTTAGAGAGCACTTCATGTTGTCACTAATGACTCCTTAACTGTGAGTCGTAGAAGCAAATTTCTTTCTTGGATTCCTCTGTGAAAAACTGATCTGTCCATACAGGCCACATCCATTTGCACCCCTTTTCACCTCATTTGGTACATAATATAAATGAATAACTCAAATGGACCACATAGCATCATACCATTTTCTGATACATGTGCATGTCAATTTTGATCATTCCTGCATGTGTTGATGGTATCTCAGAGTGCTACAAGTTGGCCTGAATTTACTCGCTTGAAATTTTGCTAAATTCATCTTTACACAGAGTTTTTATACTGTATTGTCAAAACATCAGCATGATTTTCACTGTGTGTATTTTGATATTAAACATATTCTATTATTACAACAACACATTTAGAGGATTGTCCAACTTTAGGGATGTACTCTATGACTGCTTGCTACTGTAGTTTACTTTTAACTTTATGTATATGCTTACTCCTTGGGAGCAAACTTTCCAGAGTGTGCACAGACTTGCAGCCATTGTATTAAAGCTGCAATAACCTTCAGGATGTTCTCAGTGATTATGGGTGCTTTGGTGCTGCACCAACATCATAGCCATAATCCCAGGGAAGAACACCCTCCTGGGTATTTTTGCTAGAGGCAATAACAAACTCATAATCAATACAGTTTGAGTTTACACCACTTATTTGCCTGTCAGGTGCTAATAGAAGCAAAAAAGTGTATGCATCTGCTCTCAGATATGGTGAGTGTAACCCTGTCTCGCCTCTACTGCCAAAAGTGCCATATTGATGCTACAGGACCTTCTCATATGCATGCCATTGATAATCCCCTACATCACACTATATCTACTGTATGAAAGGCAATTTTACTGGAAAGGCAGCGATCGTCTGCATCTCTTCAAAGAAAAATAATGACACTGAAATAAGCAACATGACCTTTACATGAATTTGAAAACAGTATTCGTAAAAAAACAATATTTATTTTACTTTTCATGCCATTATCACATTTTCATGTACAAAAAAGGTGACAATTCTACCCATTTATAACTTTACCAACAATTTAAAATACTGAAAGTAGATTTCATGGCAGCAGCTGATAGCTATCTTAATCCTTTAGTATCATAAGATCTAAATCAATTAGTTCTTAATGAACTGCCCTCTATTTCTCTCCAAAGCAGCGGGTCATTTTACTCTCCTGGATGTTTCACTCCTTCAGTCGGTTTCTATAGGCATACAGATGGTTTTTCCTTCACTAATTTATGGTCTGCAGTATTAGATTCTCAGAAATAGCTTTGAAATGGCTTTTTATTAACTCGTTTTATTCACAGCTCTATCTGTTCAACCTGCACAATAACCTTCAATCTTTACCGATTGTAACCACTGTAGATTTACTCTCCCTAACGTGGCTGTTTGTCATCTCAGCCTTTAGTGGTCACCAGTACTATCTGTTATCATAACATTTTACTAGCCGGGTTAATTGTACATGAAATACAATTTGTATCTCCAGTCTTCATTTTTTTGTGAGCAGTTCAACCAAACAGTGATTTTCTCCTCTCAGATTGTTTCATTTACCGTTAGAGCTTAAAGAAGTAAAATACATCAGGACTTTTTTTTTTTTAGAAAAAGCAAAGATTTTAGAAAAGTCAGGAAAGTAGAAAAGTCAGTAAGATGTAATACAGTTCTGATCACATAGGATCAGATTTGTCCTGAAAAGTCATTAATTGCACCTGCCATGATAAACATGCAGTGAAGGACTTGATACTCTGAAACGTACACATATTTGCACTTTTTAAATTTTTATTTTACTGTTCTTAACTCCATGTGCATATATATTGTATATATTTTTAATTTTATGTGTATATTTTTACTGTATGAGTACTGTGTGGGCCACGTCAAACATCAATTTCCTTTGCCATGTGATGGACAATAAAGTTAAAATGGTCTAAATATGAGTAGAAGAATAATATTTTTTCTTCTTTCCCGTCTTATTAATCAACCTCCGATCCCCATAAGGAGGTCTCGACCCCCAGGTTGGGAACCCACTGATCTAAACCACTTTTTGGAAAGTAAAAACAAAAGTAAACATTAATATTATGACACAAACTGTTCATTTACCAAGTGTTCATTAGATTCTGTAAAAATAGTTTCTGGTTCAGCTTTGGACTTCAGGGTGTTTTCACACCTAAAGTTCGTTTGCTCTGGTCTGAATCAGTGGATGAGTTGTTAAATTTGTTGCGATTTCCTGTTGGTTCAGTTTTTTTTCACACAGAAATAATTCAGGAAAACTAAAATGCATCACTAAAAGCCAGGTGAGAACATTCACTATGCTCATTGGTTAGTTGTGTGTGGGGTGGGAGCAAGAGTGTAAAAACAAGAAGGTCTTCTAGCCAAATACAACATACTTCGTTAAGCTGTTCAGGTCAGATCTCGATCCACTCTCCGGCTAGCTGCTAGCAACTGTTGATTATGCTCATCAAATAAAATTGTTGAGCATGATGTTATCGGAATTTATTACAAATCTACAAAAATAAGGCCCAGGTTAAAAAACAGCAGACTTTTTCCTTTTTAGGAAAGAGGACAGATATGTTTTTTTGTTTTTTTTTGCCTGGTGATGTTTCACCAGGGCTGTTAGCACAGCTGAACCAAGCTGGTCAAACACAGAATAAAACGCTCTCTTGTGCTGATAGACCTGTTTGTGTGATTGTCACACGTAGCCAGCCCACCTGGGAACGATGCCATCAGCGTGGGATGTCCTGGTTAGGATTCTTGTTCAATCACTGCTCTTGGCTGCCAGTCGTGTTGCCTGTGGCATTTTGATTGAATGTTTTCTATTCACACACAGAGCTCCCCTTAATGGCTCTTTTCATGTGACAGTGATCTATATGCAGGTAATTACAATTGGCTATGATGGATAGTGCTGTCAGATTTACCATGATTATCCTGAGATTAAACATGTTTCAGAAATCTCAAATGTCAAAAACTATTACAAGGTCACAGGAAGAGTTGGATCTCCAGTTCTTTAGATTATAATTTATTTTAAATATGACTGCAGCGCTAAATGCTTTGAGTCTATAAACTTTAATTTAAACTTTGAATCATGTGATGTTTGTGACACATGCCATGAAATCTGGCAGTATGTACCTCTTATAAAGCATGTGTGCCTTGTTTATGATAATTAAATATCTTAGCATGGCTGTCACGCTGCAGAGTGTGAAAATACACTTTGAGACTCATTTGTGGTTTAGTCAGACAGGTTTCACAGGCCTCTCTGACTGACTGGAGCCTGCCCGAACTGAGACGGATGCTTTATAGACATGATGTGGAGTCTTCTGTCAGCGTCTGTGGAGGAAAAAAAGAAGAGAAAATGGAGAAAGTGTTACTGGATGCCCTTTTCTGTTAGGGGTTTAATTGTCTTGTTGGCATATATCTCTGTTGTGTGTTGTTTTGTTTAAACCCAAGTCCATTTCTGAACCTGGAGAGGCATTTATCTTGACTGTCATCGTGAGTAACAATTTGTTCTTAATTGACCTTCCTTGTTAAATGAAGGTTACGTAGAATATAAAACTAAAAAAAAAAAAAAAGTGCTCAAGGTTGTTCTCTGAAAGCTTAGCTGGGTGTCTGCCAGCCGGGCGGGAGAAAGCCAAAGAGTTTCCTGAACCAAGAGGACATCCACCAGAAAGACAAGGCCTTAAAGTCTAATTGGTCTGATTAGAGGGGACTCCTAAGCCAGCACTTCTGATTAAGTGGAGTGATGGAGGTGATAAAGGCTGACTGGCAGGTGGTGCTGGACCATTAAGTGGGCAAAATGAAGCAAAGTTCACTCCTGGCTGGATGGGGATCCTGTCTTATATTTTATCCCCTGCAAGCAGTGAGATGTGACCATATCAGTCACCCTCTCCATGCATCTTCCTGCTGCAGCCATTCATAAACTGACACATGCTCGAAGTGTGAGCAGCAGCCAGAGCAGAGGCAGGAACATTTCTCCTTCAAGAGTTTCACATTTTCCCCCTCAGCCGACGTTTAATTGTCTCATTCTTTTTCATTCTTTTGTGTTTGGTGAGGATCATGTTTATGCTGCTGGACCCAAACACGTTTCCAGCACCTTCTGCAATATGCACAATTCAATATATTTATATATAATAAGCAGATTAGATTTCATTTTCCCTCGGAGACACACCAACAAGTTAAAATTCAGTTTAAAAACAATAACTGAGGAAAAGAGAAAGCAAAGAAACCCATGTACTGTAGTTCTGGAGGGTGTTTACAATAACTGAGTTTACAAACCACAGAAAAAAAAAGTAGCTCTTTTCTCCAGTTTGTGATGACGTAAAGCTGCTTTGTACTCTGCAGTTTTGACAGATGCGTCCCAGCGTGTTCAAAGTTCACTCTGGCATTTTAAAAGAACACAGTTTAGCAGAGTCAAAAGTTTGCATAATACATACACAACAAAAATAATGAATAATAAAAGCAGATATGCACATTATTAAACACAAGGGACACATTTCTGCTCATGCTCGGGCGCTGTAAGCTTTGCAGTGTAATTTGGGACACAAGGCTTGATAAGGAAATAGGTCGTTTGCACTTGGTGAGGAGGAGGCCTGGAAAAGAGAATATGATAACTGCAGAGAAAATATACTACTACTGACACCTGACTGCATAAAACTAGAACTAGAAATGACATGCTTCAACAGTGAACATCATGAAGAAACCAAAAACAATCAAAATCAAACAGTTACTTTTGTACTTGTTTGGTTTATTTTTTTATTTTCACATGTCTAAGTATAAAGGAACCACAGCTTGTAAAGAAAAGTTAGAAATAGTTCATTTGTTGAACAAAATCAAACAAAATCAGCCATGTCAAACATATATCATGTGATTTTTGCCATCTAAGCGCTGATCACTCCTGGTCACTCGGAGCTTTATGAATCTTCTTAACAAATGTACAGAGATGAGTGGAAAAAGGGGAGAAACCGGAGGAAAATAACTGAAAAAGTTGGAATCTCTGGTGAGTTCTGAGTTCAGTTAGAAGCTGAACTGAACACAAACACACAGAAACACGTTGCTAGCTAGCTTACAGCTAACGTACAGTCAGTATGTTGGATGTTTGTGACAAATATACAGGAACGGTCAAAGTCTTGTGAATGATGCCAGGTGAAAATTTGCTGAACACACCATAATAATTTCAATGGAATTTCTATTATTATCTTTGTTAAATGTTATATACTAATAAGGATCATCTAAGAAGGGGACCAGTATCACTAATACTGTTAAATTAAACACGTTTTGACATTGAATTTTTAAAAAAGTTTTATCATTCAAGCCTGGAGGAAGGACTGAGTCTCAAGTTTTTATTTGAAGTTAGAGTCTGAATGCCGTTTTTCTCACACAGGCAAAGAGCTGAAATCAAATGCTCAGAGATCGTCTGTGTGAAGTCTGTGAACACATTCACTAATATTCTTTCTCCCCCTTTCCCTGCACAGCTTTTTTTTTTTAAAAATGCTTTGTATTAGATAGAAAAAAACTAAATAACATCCTATGATCTGAGGGAGCGGGAATGAGGATATATTCATGGGCTCACAGAAACTTCATTTAACTGGCAGACCACTGCATCCATACAGGCCTGTATCTAGACCCACACGTTATGGTGAGACAATAACACATAAACCAAGTTACACAGCTTCCCTGCTTTGCAGCCCGAGCCTGGAAACAATATCTCCGAATAAAGTCAAAGTCTTTTTTAGACTCAGTATTCGGTCCTTCTACTCTTTTTTAACAATGTCCACTAACCATGTGAAGAGGAAGGCTTAAGAGATTCCTCTTCTCATAATACACGTCAGGTCCTTATTGCCTCCAGGTTATTAAAAGTAAATGTTATATTGACATTTCAATCACTCAGCCTTATTGCTTTCTTCAAGACACTTACAGTAAACGCTTGAATCTGAAGGAAATTTTCTTTAGACCTCTGTCTCCGTTACATGCAGAGCTTATGCTGTCAGAGCAAAGGTCATCTATAGACTCTGTGGATGTTTTTGTAGTCTGCTTTTACCCTGCGTAATTAGGTTTTCATGATAACTTATAGAACTCACACTTTATAAAGTCTCCAGGGAGATTAGAGCAACCTGCTATGAAATCCAGCAAGAGGTTTTACCGCACACAAACCATGCGGAAAAGTCTAACACAACATTGCGGGCAGCGGATTTTCTTATTTTCTGCCTCTGTACCACATATCCAAGTGTAAGATGATAGTTTAATTTGAAATAAATCTTCTTTTTTTTTTTTTTACCAGCAAGAATATGTGTGTTTATAAAAGCCTCAGCATCTATTCCATCCTTAATAAACCTCCAGTTCCTCTCAGTCTCTGCCCAGTGACAGTTTCCAAAGCTGTGACATTTATATCCAAATGGTAATTGATTCAGAGGAAGCTGTTAGTATGCAGCTACAATTTAACAACTCTCCTCTTGGGGAAGGAGGAGGGATCAAGCCCTAGAAAGGAGAGACAAGTTTTTATTTTCTTTATTTTTTTTTTGGTGATGTTGTTGTTTTCGGTGTTTGAGGCAGACCCCCTCCCTTGAGATGGAAGAAAAGATTGGAATGCTACAAAGGAGAGGTGGCTTGTTTTCCACGTTTTGCTTCCCGGCTCGACACCACAGCTCGTGCAATGGGATGCTGCTGAGGCTGTTATTGATTGGATGCCACTGACAGAATGGACTTTGTCACAGGCACTACTCTCCACTCGGGCTGCAGGCTGTGTTTACTGGTGCGTCTTACCTGCGAAGTCGAGGCACCAACACCACTGTGGACGACAACAACAACAACAACAACATGAGGGACCCGACAAGCTGCAGTAATCCTCCCCAGATACTGTCAGGCCTGGTGAACAGAAATAATGGCATCACATCCAGCGTGCCGACTGCATGCAGGCCCCGCAAAATTGCCAGAGTTGTCACTCATGATTACTGCTCGTGAGCACTGGCCACGGACCGTTACAATTATGACACACTTAACGAGAACAAATGAAGCAATGATTGGCCATATAATGTGACCTCTAGCAACTGCCAGCAGGGTTCATTGTATGCCCTCGCTGTGCATTTTCCTTCAACAGCTGCTAACACAGATGAAGCTAATCACTTATCATGAAAGGTGCTATTAACAAAACACACCAAGAGTGGGAAAAAGAGCAATTGCTGCGCCCAAGGATTATTCCGTTCATTACAGCAATCCAGAACTTGTCTTGAAAACAAACAATCGCCCCGGCATTCAATTTGAAGTTGGGCTAGAGTAGGGGTGGAATTAGTTTAGCACCACAATCTCAGCTAAACAAGACAAATGCACTGTGTTCTACAGTTTACACCCTCTAATATAGTCTCCTGCTGATTATTAGTGTTGTACAAGTGACAAAAAAAAGGAAGAAATCATGAGTTCCCTCAGTTGTTAAGTCTCTGTTTCCTCTGGCATCTTTCATTACACTCCGCTTTCTCTCAGAATCAAAACCACCATTTTTTTCATTACGGTTTGATTTTACGTCCATGTTGCTCACATGTAGCTCTGAAATATATCAGTATGCTACAATGTTCCTCTTAAAGACTTTGAGTGGTCGCTGTTAAAACTGCACTTTATTTTTCCACCAACTCTGACGGCCAGATGTCCTCTCAGTAATGTGTGTTTGTACGTCACAAAACACCTGTGATGGTGTGATGCGCTCTCTCTCACAAACACACACACACACACACACAGTCTGTTTCTGTTTTGATATTTACTTTGTAATCACTGATCTCCTCTGAGAAAATCAGAGCAATTCTCACTTCTGCACTGCAGTTCTTTACCTTAACTTCATACCCTGCTTTTATGCAGCATTTCAAAAACACGAACAAAAAAGTTTTAATTTCCCTCGACCCTACTTTGCATTCTTTAGGAATGAATTAAGTATTCTTTAAGGTGCGACTCATCCAGTCACTTAGGTCCAAATTAGGAGATTGAATATGTTATAATCCCCTTCTATGCTTCACAGAGCAGTGAGGTGTGTCAAATAGATACAAATTATAGGGAAAAACACACCAGCAAGCCTCTCTGGCTGCACAGATTTGCCTTCTGAAACTTTGCTGATCCCCATGAGCATTTTATTTTGGCTTTTATTCCTTTAAATGAGTTTGTCTTGGGTGTAACAAAGCCATATGAGCCACACTGAGACTTTTTTTCAGGAGAACACCAGAGCAGTTTGTCTGGAGGGAGTGTCCCTACTGTACTTTAATAGTGAATTTGAACATGTTTCACCAAATAAAGCCTTGATGCCACTTTCTGACTAGCTGCTGTTCCACTAGCTAATGCGACTTCTTTCTGAAAAAGTGAAATGTATGGGGTTTACTGTAAGCATCTAGCATTCTTGCTATTAAAATGTGAACCTTCATGTTTTAACAAAGTTAAACTACAGCTCCGTTGATGTTTTATTAGCCTGGCAGTGCACATCGTGTAGGGTGTCTGGGCTGGTAGTAAATAAACAAACATTTATCAGAAATAACTACAGTATGAATGGTTAATTTATGTTTATGCAGCTTTATACACCAGCTGCATCAAGTAAACCAAGAAAACTTCAACATCAGTTTTCTCAAAATGACATTCCCTGCAGGGCTTGAGGAGCACTCTCCACGAAAAAAGGGCAACAAATCAGAGATTTTCCTCATTTACATAATATTTGGTGAATAATTCATCAGACCATCAGGATCTCTTCCACATGGGAATAAAAGTCTCAGTGACAGGTGAGTTGGTAGAGTAGAACAAGCTCAGTCAGAGTGCACTCTGTGGCACTCTGTCATCACTGAAAATATTATCTATTAACTGCAAATGTTTTGTTCTGCCTCAAGAGAGTCTAGTAATTAATAAATAAGATTTTGCAAGGAAAATTGTCAAAACCTCTTTTTTCTCAATCTGCTGAGTAAAAAGTGGTTGTAACTCAGAAATTTTTGTGCATATTTCATGAAATAAGCCTTCACAGACATAATTTTTTATGTTCCCAAATTTAATTTTGATACTGTGGGATTAAAGGAATTAATCATCCACATCATCAACATAAGAATGGGATATCACTACAGGCAATGATTTTACATAAGAAGTTCATAGAAACACGTAGACCTCCATTGTTGTCCAAAAAGTATTAAAAACACATTAATGAGCCACACCGCTGCACCGGGTGACATGTTCCTTCATTATGAAGTTTGATCAAGTTAGCTTGTTTGGAAACAGCTTCAAAGACTAATAACAGCAATCACATTTTCAGTCTCCAGAGAGCAATTCTGTGTAAGGCAGATGTCACTGAGCATGTGCAGGAACATGGTTCCATTTACAGAGCTTCACTAGCTTGTTGTGCTACATATCACAACCTCTTGACTTTGTACTTAAGTTATTTACAATGTACAATGTAGTACAAAGTCAGGAGAAGATGTTTTACCATACATGCACAGTGGCGTCTGCCGTATACAGAACTACTCTTCGGAGACTGAAAACGTGATTGCTGTCTTTGGAGCCATTTCTAAATGAACTAATGTGACCAAACTCTTCATAATTAAGCAACATGTGGCTCATTGATGTTTTGAGGTTTTGGACAACAATGGAGGTCTACGGCACAGAGGAATAAGATATATCAGGCTTTGGATACACACACAATACTTGTTAGTAGATCAATTCATTGTTGGTTTGGTCTGCACATGAGATTTATTGATAAGAAGAAAAATATAGAAAATTGCCAGCCTTATTCTTTAAGAGAAGCATAGTATGGACTAAGGTCAACAGGATAAAACTGCACGTCTTCTTTAGTAAAACCAAAAACACCATCACACCAAAATGGAGTAAAGATTCACTTTGCATGGAGTGTTGGGCTTTTGAAACATGGTGAGACTGCCTGGCTCATTAACAAAGGCGACGGAGCGGACCCTTGAACAGGGCCGGTGTCAGAGGAGAGCAATTCCCCTCTGCACGAGAACTGGGGCAGACATTTTGGTTGGTGCTCTGAGCTAAGCCAAATCAAGACCCACATACTGTAGATTCCCTGATTGAAAGACAAAATATAGACCAACTAGATACTAGAGAGAGAATGTGGGGCAAATATCCGTGATGCTAATCAACGTGACAATTACAAGGCGAGTGCTTTCAAGAGCCTTCCTCCTGCGGTGTATAGAGCTTTATTACTTTCCCAGTGTGATTGTTTTGTGCTGTTGGTATAGAAAGCCAACCCCCAAGCTCCAGATCTCTTTGTTGTCATTTATTATTTCATTCTTCTGTGGAAATATGGTCTCATTATTCTTCAGCCAATGTCGACCCTGTCGTTACCTGTCAGTGCTTTTTTGCTGAGGCCAGCTTTGCGCACTTGAAGCAGTTTAACACTAATGGACAATCCCTCTTCCCTTTGTGCTCAACATGCCATCTGATGCGCCGTTTTGACTGACAGAGGAATGGAGGCCAATTTGCAATGCTGTCTTCGAGAGCATCCGGTGTGGAAAGACATTCATCAAAAGCTCTGTGCCCTTTTTCCTGTCTCCTTGTCATATTATCTGCACAACACTGTCAGGGGCGCTGTGGAGTTGATCACACTTTATTTCAAAGGCCTGCATGGGTATATCACATGGTGCGTGTAAAGTGTGGGTGGGCAATTAGGTCCACTTCTTCTTCTTCTTCTGTCTGGGATGTGAAATTAACAGCGTGAGATAAAGTGCTTCAGGCAGCTGATGAGTCCTCAAGTAAAAAGATTTATTAAGCAGAAATCTGCACTGAAATTACTTTTGAATACATCTGTGTAGTGCAAAGAGCGTAAGACACCTGTCATATCATGTGCTTTAATGACCAACTCAAGAATGTTTAACTTTACTTAAACTCCACAGTATATTGATATACTGTAGATACAAAGGTACTGCAGGATACTAGTTCTCTAAAATGTAATTAGGATGCAGAATGCATCGCCTTCTTTGGCAACATTTTTGTGAAATTCAATCTCCCATTTTTATTATACTTGAGTTATATTTTTTACAGTGAAGCCCTGAAGTGCAAAACATAACGTTCAGGAAATAGATTAACAAAAGTGAAAATATTGCGTCTTTGGTTTTGATGTTGATGTTTGTGTCACGTCCGCTGACATTTTTATTGTATTTATGTATTTTAAAACATTTTGTTGATACGGTGTCCCTGACATTTATCCTCATCATTGTCCTGAATTGTTTTTAATGCCATGTGGTGAAGCCAAAGATAATTTTCAACAACATAATAAACTAACTAGCTAACTGACTAACTAATTACTGTATAAAGTCAACTCACGACCCCTCATCAAAGGTTATATATATTTCTGTGGATTTATTTTCTTCTCAGATAGTTAAATTACAATAATTTTTAGAGGCCTGAGTATTAAAACTGTCCAGTATTTTCCGAAAAGGCCTAAAAAATGAACATAATTTCACGCATTTTTTGTACAGGTGGTTGTATATAGAGGGGAGATCGTAACATCTGCCTTTTCTCAAAGATGGTCTTTGGTGTCAGATGTGAATGACATCTGTTGATCTATAGTATCCGCTGTATACAGTATCTGTCTTGTTTATTAAAGCAAGCAGCCTGTTGGCGGGTCATTCATTACAGACTCAGGCTGTGCAGCCAAACATTGAAACGTTCACATTGAACTTTATTTCAAATTCTAGTGGAGATCCCAAAGTTTTCAAAGAC
The DNA here is from genome assembly GCA_038419695.1 of Scomberomorus guttatus. Lineage (NCBI taxonomy): Eukaryota > Metazoa > Chordata > Actinopteri > Scombriformes > Scombridae > Scomberomorus > Scomberomorus guttatus. The sequence goes on from CM076459.1 coordinate 7,648,401, forward strand.
ACCAAATATGTCAGGCTGAATTTTAGGAGTTTAGGGAAATGTATATAAAATGATGAACAAGACATTTAGAATTTTTCTGTTTGATGGAGTGATGCAGCCATAAAATATTTCTACTCAACTTTGATACAGAATATAAATGATAGTCACAACAAGTCAAATTTATTTATCATAAATTTCAAAGGTATTTACAATATGTACAGCATAAGAAAACCTCTATCCTTAGCCCCCTGATTCAGATGGGGAGAAACTCCCCCCAAAAGGAAGAAACCTCAGAAAGAGCACCAGTGGATGAATCCCTCTTACAGGCTGGACAGACATACAACAGACGTATTTTGTACAGTATAGACCAAAATAACAACATGAAAAATCAGGATGACAATATTATCCAAGAGGCTGTCGAGCAACTTCAAGGTACGGCTAAACAGATACAGAGAGGATCTGAGCCACACGTCAAGACAAGAGGCAAAGCTCAAGGACATCATTCACACGACGAGAAAGAGAGAGACAGGAGGTGAGGCTGAGACTCCTGGAAGACAAAGATCCATATCCACGGCGTCTGGAAATGAGGCACCGACAGCCAAACGAAAGCAGAAATAAAAGGATTCATGAATGGCTGATGGTCCAAACACTGCAAAGAGAGGACAAGTAGGAGGGACAGAGAGATACAGAGATAGGCTCGCAGCTTGGATGCTCATGTGCTTGTGGCTGTGATACAGTCAGACAATATGGAATAACAACCTTAAAGGTACCTAAAGGTGCTTTTAGATTGTGCACCAACTACAATCCTGTAAGTTTATTGCATGTCACATTGTGCAAGATAGCTATATTAATCTTGGTCACAATCTGTATCGGACTGTACGATATCAATTTGAGGCATGTCAAATTGTGAGACGACCATCTCAACTTCGTTTCACCTTCATTGTTTTGATTTGTGTGCTATTGGACGTATTAAGGAGAACAAGTGTGTTTTCCCAAAAACTTCATTCGAAAAACTACACTTATGAAATCTCATAGTGCCCAGTGTATTCTTTGTCATTTCATTTAATATGATTGGTTGGTTTGTAGATGTGGGTCGTAGCAGCGGTCACATTGTGAGAATTTGGTCCTAAATTTCTGACAGTTTCAGTCTGTCTTTGGTCTCACGGTGACATCTTGGAGCACCGTTTTGGATCGATGACCAAAGATTTCACCAAGTTTCTTGGTTTCAACTTTTGTCTCAGACAGCCTAAAATCACACAGTGTAAAGGTGATGCTGAGATACAGACAAAATTATATTCTGTATTATTTTTTAAGATCCAGTAAAACAACGAAACAATCAACTTTCAATTTTTTCCTTGTAAAATATGGCACAGAAAATAACTTGTGAATACATACCATGACATTTCTGTCAATTTATCACCTCTTGTGCAGCTTATATATAAAATATGACATTGGATTACTTTACTGATGTCAGCTGTGATGAGGTAATGGAACATATTTTTAAAGAAACCCAACAAACCCTGCTTAGTAATAAAGGATTCTTTCGATACTTTAATGTAATTAAATGTTTCCGAAGACCCCAATAAAAATAATCTCCTTGTCCCACTGAAGACTACGTGAAACCTCTGGGCTATAAAAGTAATAACTGCAGACCTTGGTCAAACAGCATTCACCTTCATCAAATAGCACCTGAGCCGGCTAAAACAAATAAATCTTGGCAGTGGTTTCAGTCTGCACACCAGATGGATGAGCTTTGACATGTTGGATAATGACTGAGTGAGTGAGGACAGTGGAGTTTAGGCAATGACAGCAAAGTATTTGAAAGTCAATTAAATGTGGCTTCCTCTTGCTGTCACATTACCTGTCTGGGAAGCTTTAATGTGGTCATTTTCACCATCTGGTAGCACCAGATTTTACCAGATTAAAACACGATTAAGCTCCATCGAAATGAAGATGATACTTATGCATTAATACGTATAACAGTATTTCTCCTCAAAACACCTTTGTGGAGATGTTGCATTATGGAAAGCCTCAATAAATTCATTGATGATGAGTGTAGGTTCAAAACAATGTTAGGTTGTAAACCAAAAAGATGCATTAAATGTTCCTCACAGAGAGTCTGCACAGGACCACATAAAATCACAAAACTCTGGCTTTTTCTGGTCAAAATTCTGCAATCAAATTCACGATTTTGAGAATAAAGTCATAATTCTGAGAGTCAAGCAGAGTCTGAGAATAAAGTTGAAGATTTACGTCAGACTTTTGAGGAGAAAGTCATAATTCTGAGAGTAAACTGGACCCTGAGACTTTTAACATGAAAGTCTCTGAGATTAGAACAACAGAGAATCAAGTTAATAGTCGTATACAAAATTATAATAAAAAGTAAAAACTCTGAGATGAAATTCAGAATTTGAAAATAAACTTATAATTCTGAATTGAGTCTGAATTCTTAGATAAAAGTTTATGATATAAGTCAAATTCTCCATGATCAAAATCTTAATTTTGAGATAAATGTCATAATTTTGAGAATAAAATTTAGATAAAAGCGTCTGAAATGAATTCTGGGATGACTATCATCATTTAAAGGTACATTTTCTATGATCAAAACCCAGTCTGAGTGTAAATTGGACTTTGAGAATAAAGTCAGAATTGTTGGATAAAAGTTTCTGAAATTAAGAATATTTTCATGATATTAAAGTAAAATTTCAGAAAAAAGTCCAAACTCTAACTCTAAGATCAAAGTTATAATCTTGAGAATAAAGTCATACTGTAGTTTACAATGCTGCACGTTTCTGCAGGCTCATAAGACAGGTGCTCTTTAGTGGAGCAGGTAAAAGTATAAAACCAGATCCAGGCAGTATAAGCAGCGACCAACGAGATGCCTGTTGGTCTGCTTGGTTATTTCACCTGAAGATGGAGTGCCTTATTTTTTTTTTCAATGGTTGTCTGCACCACTTAAGGACAAATATCAAGCAAGACTCCCTGGATCTGGTTTTTTGTAAAGTCGTATTGTAGTTTTTAATAGTAAAGTGGATTCTTAAAGTAAAGTCAGGATATTTAGACATCAAAATTAACATTTTTGATAAAAAAATGAGAAAATCTGAGAATAACTCCATAATGCACTTTCAAAAAAATGTCAAAACTGCGATAAGAATCAGAAATTGACATTTGGAGTCAAATTTCTCTCAGAAATGTGAACTTTTTTTCACATAGCTCTTTCCATACGTCCAAAAATAACTTGTTTTACTTTGAACGTCAGATTAAAATTCCGCCTTATTCATTCTAGACATTTTTGAAGCACCCAAATCCTTTCCACCTCCCCCTCCACTTATATGGCATTTCATTTATAATTCTAAAGTAAACCAGCGCGGGCATGTTTTCGCATTTGCCTGAACACACACACAAATACACAAGGCAGCGTGCACACTGCAACACAGGACGTGATTGGTGACTTGTGAGTGGATGCAGCTTGTGTGAGCACTGATGCGTGAATGTACACCAACAGCAGCGCCTCGCCTCTTACAGACAACTTCTAATACGCTGTTATCTTTCTTTTCCCCCCCAACCCACCACCTCCGCCTGTTATCGAGTGAAGCCTGAAGGCATATGACCAAGGAAAAGGAGGGGTAAGATGCCGATTGATAATTAACTGAGGTACCTGAATCGGTGACGTGGGTGGAGGGTTGGGTGGGGGTGAAAAGAGAGCGAGAAAGAGAGAGAGAGAGAGAGGTGGAGGGAGGCGGGCCGGAGAGGAGAGAGAGGTCTTGCCTCTTGTCTTGCTGAGGCTCTTTGATTCAGTGGCAGTGGCTGAGACAACCCCATTACCGGCCACCGTTAACCCGGTAAGTCCTCATCATCTCCTCTCATTTCTTCCATTTTCATCTCTCATTAGAGGAAAAGTTAAAGCTCCGTTTTCTCTGAGGAAGCAGCATGAAAGAAAGTTTATGCGTACAATAAAGGCGAGTGAGGCATATTTTTTAAATCTCTGTGTCAGTCAGGGATACAGATAGTGTCTATTTTCTAGTTAATTGACAAAATGTTATGTTTTAAGAAGAATTAAACTGAAAAAAGATTGAATTCATTTACTTTCATGGTGCTGAAGCGCTCCAAACACCCAAATGGAAACTTGGGCGCTGTCCGCGGTGCTGAAAGTGTTCGCAAGTCAAATTATTGCCAGTTATCGATCCAAATTGGGTTTAACCTTTTTTCTCTTATGTCTGTTTCTTGATAAAGTTTCTCATGGATAGTTTGCCTAATTTAAAGTCCTGTTTTACCCACTAAATCCCTCTGCCCATGCCTCCCCTCTTCACAGTTTAATTACAAGCTTCGATCATACTCAAGATCAGCAGCTCATGGTAAAGAAAAGACAGATTTCCCTGGAGGACATCGGGTCTTTATTGCGTCTCTGCAGCCGAAATAAAAGAAGACCAAGAGAGCAGGGTCTGTGCTGGATGACCACAAAGTCGGAAGATGCATTGTGTGTCTGATGAGAGCAAAAGAAGCCAGTCAAAGTCCGTCAGTGAACGCGTGACACAAAAAGGAGTACCTGCGATGAAGAAACCCGCAAGAAGCTCCACTCGGTAAGAAGTGGAAGAGTGATATTCAGAGAGAAAAAACAGACAGAAGAGAGTGGAGGCCAGAGAACAAACACCAGCACGTCCTCAAATGATGGGGATAAAGCACCTTCTGCTTCTTTTGATTTACTTAGACCCGCTGAATGTCCTGTGCGCCGCCACCACCAACAAAAAGAGCAAAACCCCGCCGAGGAGGAACCCAAAGGTGAAGGAGGTCAACGGCAGCACCACTGCGGTCCCGGCGGCCGCGGCCATCCCGGGGAGGATCACCCAGGTCCAGGCTCCCTCGATCGGCGTCCAGCACGACACCTGCCTGGGCTACTACGACGTGAGCGGGCAGTACGACAAAGAGTTCAGCTGCAACAACACCGACCACCGCTTCTGCTGCGGCAGCTGCTTCCTCCGCTTCTGCTGTGCGGACCGGGGGAAGCGGCTGGAGCAGAAGAGCTGCACCAACTACAACACACCGGACTGGATCAAAACCCAGCCCCCTTCACCAGCGCCAACAGGTGATACTTACGACCCGGAGCTGGACCGGACCAACACCACAGTGTACATCACCTGCGGGGTCATAACGCTCATCATTGCCATTGGGATTTCTGTTAAAGTTGCCTATGATAAAGCCACCAAGCCCCCTCAGGAAATGAATGTGCACAGGTAAGAGTTTCCTTGTTATTACTATTTATGTGTGGAAAAAAAAGTGAACAAACAAATGTGTACAATGCATATGACCTCACATCATATAGATTTGTCAGTCTTCAAACTTGAGTATGTCCATATGTCCCTGCATCTGTTTTCAAGCATGCTCACTGCATAACTGACTTATCATTTCAGTGGAAAAATTAATCCCCAGTCAGTCATAGTGCTAAAAAACAGCTGTAAAATTCCTTTATACTGTCTCATAATCCACTGTTTAGCACTCTATTGAGCCCAAAATGAGATTTGAGCATATTTTTCACTGAAAACGTGGACTTGGTGGTGGATTCCCTACAATATTCTTCAAGTGAAAATCTATGTACATTCATCTGCTGTCCTGGTGACTCACTTATAGTAGCACACGCACCTAACTTACAACCTCAATATCATGGGTTCAAAGCAGCTTGTGACCTTTAACACATGTCATTACTCTCCTCCCCAGAGCCTCCCTGTCAAAAATGTCATGGTTGTATACCTTTCCATGGTACACATCCCATTCTGTGTCAGTCCTTGGAGGGGCAGCGGGTGGTATTTTATGTCCGTTGGACCTCAGGGGGATAAAGTAAATGCCACTGAAAGCCATTATGATTGATCACATTTTTCTTGATGGGAGTGTTTTTTTTCTACAATGGCAATATTTTTAAATCCTCAAGGCACCAGTCGTGGTCACTGAATTGCTCGATGAGCATTAAAGCAACATAAAAACTCATCCTGTGGCCATCTCAGGCACCAGCTGAAGAAATTGTTTTACAGTGATGTCGGGAAGTGACCTAAGGCGACGTTTTTTCCCCCAGAATCATTAAAACACCAATTATGTAAAGATGGGCTTTTTCTTAATGTTGTCTTTGTTTTGTCATTTTTTCCAGACGAGGAAATGGTGTTATCTGCACCTCCCTGAGAGCTTTGCCAGTTTTGATCTGTTGAGTCTGTCTTGATAAATTCACACTGCAGCTCCTTTTGTTGCCACCAAAACTAACACAAATGACCAAATAATGGGCATCATGTGGAATTTTGAAGGACTGCTGGTCTATTGGTACGCTATGGTGATTTAGAGTATGTAATAAACTACAAAAACAGTGCCAGGATAGATTTTAATTTTGTCAGAGTGACATAAGCCAAATGGATTTAAGCAGGTGCATCCAAACAGCTTTCTGTCTTGAAGGTGTGTCAATCTTGTAACTACAGCTGAAACAATTGGTAATCGAATAGTCGATCATCAGCAAATATTTTGATAGCCACTGTAGTTTAGCCTATGCAGATACAATGCAGATATAAGACTGTGTCAAGATGCTCTTTGCTTGGGTGAGTTTAGGATTCAATGAGGGTTTAAAGGTGCATGAAGTCAAAGAACGGTGTGGAAGGCTTTTTTGTTATAACAAGTAACTATTCGCAAGACTAGTGGAGCTAAACATACAGGGATGACGGCTGGAGTAACTGATGCCATGGCATTCAGATTAAACTGTTTTATCAAGCCACTGGGGTCAGCCAATGTAGGTTAGCCTATGCAGATAGAGTGTAGATGTAAGGCTGGGTCAAGCCAACGAGTATCTGTGCTTTTGCTTTGGTGAAAGTAGAATTTAAAGGCATCTTAAAGGTATGTTACGTTAGGGTTAGAGAATGGTCTCACCTGTCAGAGGACCCAGTAGATGTATGACGGCACAGTTTGATACCTAATGCAGGGCCTACTGAGAGGTCAAACATCATTTAATATCTATACTCACCCAATGTTTGCCACATAATTAGCTGCACATCTTTGGGTTTTTGACTGTTGGATTGCACAAAACATGCAATTTGAAGACATCATTTTGGCTTATAGGATTGTTACGGACATTTTTCTGCTATTTTATAGACGAAACAATTAATCAGTGACGAGAATAATCGTTTGTACAGCTCTACCTGTAACACTTGTGGGACAATATTGAGGTATTGCATGGAAACCCCTGAGCCAAGTTGTGATTTTGGATTTTGTCATTATTTTGTCATGTCCGTGTGGGTTTCCTCCCACAGCCCAAAGACATTTAGAACAGGTGAAGAGGAAACCTGAAATTGAATATGTTTTTCTGCCTAAATATCCCTCTCGAGTCCATCTTTTGTCTGAAACATGCTTGGATAATCTCCATTCCCACTGAAGAAGGTATACAGAATTCATAAAAGGATAAATGGTTGTTTAATCGGGGTTAGGTCTGACTAAAATTGCATGTTTTCCACCCACTGGTAAGGAAAAAATGATAGTCACTTAGTCATTGCTCTTATCCAAGAGTCACTTGAGTCACCTGCTATTACCCAGAGTCCATTTTAGATAGAGCAGAAGAGGACGTCTTGCTTCTTAGCCAGAACCTGAAAGTTGACATAACTACATGAAGATAATTGAGCATGGTTATGCCTCGGTCATGTGACTTTAGTGCCTGCTCCTTTGAAAATGTCAAGGGAGATTACTCAGCTTTCTTGCTCAGAAAAAAAAAAACAACAAAAACACAGTGACAGGTTCTTGATAAAAAAAAATGTCCAAATTCTTACACTGACAACAGCACAAAGGAGCTCTTTCAGTAGATCAGTTATAGATTAAATTTAAGCTCCAGTGATCACTGTAAGTGTCTGTTGAAAAGTTAGCACAGTCATATTTTAATATCCATATGGACTTGTGAGACTTTATAATACAGCATTTTATTTGAAATAACAGACACAAAAAGAGCAACAAATCTCATAATGCAGCACTTTTTCCATCTCTGCACTGAGAAATGAAGAGATGCTGAAGTTTATGTCTTCTTACTGCTCTTCAATCCTAGCCATGGGGTATACTTTCAAGTGGATCTGCTTAATGCCACCACTTCAATATGAGCGGTGGCCATGAGAGTTTAAAGAGAGGACGATTAAATGAGGAGGCATGGATGCTCAATAGTGTTTTTCTTTTTATGATTTGTTCATTTTCACCGACCATTTGCCACATACAGTTGTCGTAATGATGTCTGCCGCAGTAGACCTCAGAGGCTGGCAGCAGACATTCATGCTGACAGCCGTGACCAAAAAGAAGCAGTGGAACATGGGATTAGCTTTATATTTGGCAAAGGCCTGCTCCGAAAAAGTGGGAGCTTCTCTGTTAATTTCCGGTGCTTCTCTAAAGTGATTTAGACTCCAACCTCTGCAAGGAGGGAAGACTGTGAGCAGAATACTGAGCTGTTGGCAGACCTTTGCTGTTTGGTCTGTGACCTTCACCGAAACACAAGAAATGCAGAGAGAGAGAGCTAAAGCCAGTGATTTGAACAGGCTGTATTGATCACCTTCTGCAGAGCAAACCGAGATGCAATTTATGCCAGCTAGGTGCTGAAAATAATGCTTTGTTCTCTGATTGCAGAACTGAGAAAGTGAGATAAAAGGCAAGATGACTGCAAATGGGCAAAAATAGCAGCAGAATATCTGAAAGTTCAATGTAAAGGTGACAGAAAATGCCTAAAGTTTGTCAAAGAAGCCTCCTGTTATTGGCTTAGAAGATATTATCAGCCAATTTTGGCTTATCACAGATAAACTAGTATCAATCAGTATGTTGGCTGATATGTAAATTTCAGTACATAAATACCAAACATATGTTTGAGATCATGTAGAAACATCATCACCATTGCATAGTTTGTCCACTAGAGAGTGATAACAAGCAATGACATTCTTTTGACATTGTCTAAACAGTTGGGTAGGATAAAGGATATGATTGGTGGAATTAGATTTTTTTGTTATATGGTAACAAAACCCATTAAAAACAAAACTAACAAAGTCTGTCTCTCAATACTTTCTACTACTTTCCTATCCTGTGTGTGGCTTTAAGGACCAAGCTCAGTATAGAATATCCACAGACTTTACTGCGCTTATGTAGTAATAGCATTCCTGTTCCTCTGTAAGTCTGTTTAATTGTGGTGTTCCTCAAGGATCAATCCTTGGCCCACTGTTGACTTCAGTGTACATGTCAATCAGGTTGTACTGATAGGTTATACATTGAATTTTGAATATTATTGCTGACTTTCAGGGTATTGAATACTGTTGGGCCAAAATATATAGATTTATGTGCCTGTCCATCCCCTTAAATTAGGGTTCTGCTGATTATTCATAGGACCCGGCTAGTGACCAAGAGTGACCCAGCCTTCACAGTTGAAGCACCCAGACAAGTGGAACAGTGAGATTAGACAGGCTACATCTTTAATTTCTTTTAAATCACTTTCAGTATAAGACAGCCTTTGTGAATATTTAATATGTTTCTTCTGGTTTGATCACTCCACTTTTCCACATTTCATCTACTTTTAACATGATTCTAATCCTAATGTTTTATGATTTCTTTTCTTGTTTTTACTTTCATCTTTGCTTTCTGTTCTGCATTTCCCATTCCCTATGTAAAACACTGTGTAACTGTGTTAAGAAATGTACTGTGCAAATAACATTTATCATATCAACAGTTTCCTGCAACATGAGAAATATTCTCTCCCTTGGCCACGTTATCTTTTCCTATTAAAATACATGTTAAAAGTCAGCCCTGTTTCTGCACACTGTAGCTCCTCCTGCACATGACATGGAAGCCAACTGGGACAATGCAAAATCAGGTCGCCTCTGTGTGCGAAAAAGATATAGCTTAAGTGTGTTCATCCTGGAAGGGAAATGCTATTAATATACTGTATATCTCCCAAAGTCACAGAGTTATAGAAAAGTGGACTGCATAGTTGCTTTAGGTTGACATTGACACAGTTAAATTGCCCTTTCATTTCCTTTAAGAAAACGCAGCGCCTGCACTCCATCTCACAGACTGACACCGTGACTTCAAAAGTTGGAAATGGTGTTGATGAAATATCACTTTTATTTCGTAGCTTCAAAGGAGAGGCACTGACTTAACCCTTAGTAAATGGGCCTTGAGCTCAAGTCTAGCACAAATAATAGGACTTGTCTGTACCTTGTGTACCACTTGCTCCCTTGTGACTCTGCGTGTAATTGGGATTTCCTCTCTACCTTGCACCGAGCCTATCTATGATTCAAATTGGAGCTGTAGCTAAGTAAATTTGGAAGACCATTAGGGGGATGGTGAGGATGAAAAAAAAAGAAGAAAATGTTGGTAATTTGAGGGAAACATTTCAGAAAAACATTTGTGTGATTTCCTTTCAGAGCCCTGGCAGATATTCTGAGGCAACAAGGACCGGTTCCAATATCTCAGTATGACCATGAAAACAGTGCAGTGATTGATGGGTCACCCAAAGACGAGACGCCAGTCAGAACTATGAAGAATCATTACACACCCGTTCACACCAAGCCATCAAACCACGGTAGGTGACACGGCGCTGCTTTTATACAGATCTATACCTCACACTGTGAAATGTAGTGTTTTTAAAGGACAAATAACGTGCCTTATGTGTAGCTTCATGGCTTGACCATTTATAAAATCCAACTTCATGTTATTACGATGTTGTAAGGCTTATGTGTTGTAAAGAGAGACCTCCTTCGCTTTCTTTAATCTGCTGCAACATCCTTTGACTGACAGCCACTGAAAAAGACGGACAGGCTGTGATACTTAAGCTCTTCCCTCAATCTTTCTTAAGAGAAAACATATGAGGAAATATGGCAAATTAAATGCGAGGCCCTGGCTGAGTTCTCCTCTCCCTCACGCTGTGGTCCCATAAGCCTACTCAGCACTGGCCCAAAATTGAGATGCAAATTATCATCTTCTGCGGGAGACGCAAGCTTCTTGTCTTGAGATAATTCTGTCTTGCAACGCTGTTCCTCCTACTTTTATCCGGTCTCCAGATCCCTGCTCCAGGGATCAGCTCGTTTGTTAAGTGCCCTAGTATGGTGTCCCAGATTCAACAGTGTTATGTTTCACTCTCGTGTCACCCTCCCTCCATCCTTCTCTCCACTACCACCACCCAAAATGGAGGGAATATATCAGAGGAAAGCTGATAAAGACTACTGAACTGCAGGGTGTGAGCTACTTTTATCATTTTTCTGCAGCAGAATGACTTTTTTACAAGTGTAAATACTACGAGAAACACATTTTTTGCCTAAATTCTTGTTCTACTACAAAAAAAAGTAGATTACCTCGTGCATGGTCACCAATCCGGATGGCCTTAAATAATCTTCTCTTCATCTTATGTCTGCAATATTTACAATATAATAATTTTTATGTTAATAATGTCCTTGTCTACTTTATTGGAAACTGTCACTGCTGATGTTTTGAGACTCAACTTTGAACTGTGAGCTGGGAGACAATATTGGAATATTGGGCGTGTTATTGGGCGTGTATCTTTTAATTAACAATTAACACAATATTTTCATCAAGATTAAAGCTATAATATACATAACTATTCCGCATTAAAATGTGACCTCTGTTATATATTTTGTTGAGTTGTATACTTATATTATACCAAATGTTTCCAACAATTTTCAAACCCAGAGAAATCTGTAATTTTAATCAGTTATGGTCCTTTTCATTTGGCTGCCTGTCAATGGCGTCATACCCCCTCTACCAAAGAGTATACGCGCACAAGATGATAATCATCTGTGTCTGTATTGTCTGCAACCTCACCGCTAGATGCCACTAAATCCTACACACTGGCCTTTTAATACACATCATACGTAATTGTAGGCTATGTCGGACTTTTTAAGTGCAAACATGAAGTCAGAAATATTCCTCTGAGTGATTCACTAATCCACAGAGTGCTGTTTTATTCATAATACGCAACACCCACAGAAAAGATGCTTTAATTGTCCTGTGTCATATCAACCTGCTATTGTTTGATGCATGTATGTCACATTGTAGGAGTGAATGCTTTTGAATGGAAAAGGCATCAGAGAGGAAGGTGGAGGATGTCCAAATAGGGATAGACGCTTTACAGAGAAGATGTGACTCAGACCTTTTTACCATGACAAATTTATGCTAACAGTGATGTGAACTTAAAAACAGAAAACCTATTTTTCTTTTTTCAATGTAGAAATGCAACTTCCGGATGTAACTTTTGGTCAAGCTATTGATGGACTTCTTTAAGTAGATTTTATTTCCGGTCTAAACTCATCGCATTGGGACACATTTCTATACTTACACAGTACAATATGAATGTGTGACCACATCTGTGTTCCTGTGCTCCTCTGTGCACACAGTTGTATGCACAAGTACATGTATGATAAAGAGCTGGCTGCCTATAGCCTTGAGAAAAAATATCTTAGAATGACCTTTTATAATTTAAGATATCAAGGTTCATTCGAGGTTTGAAGCTTTCAGTATTTACTTTGCCCTTGACGTCTTTGATAAAGATCTATATTTTAAAGATCTATGCACATGTTTACATTCCCTAATCAAAAGTTCAGTCTAACTCTCTCAGGAACAGCAGTCGCCTGTTCTTTACAAATTCTCTTTTACACTTTTCTTTGACCTCGTGTGTAAATTCTTTGGCTTTTTAGATCCACTTCAGGTTTATAAGTTGGCTCTTGTGAGTGATGCCAGCAGCTGCAGCAATTTTTTGAACGGAAACCATCTCCTGTGTCTCAGTAACAAATCACAGAGTTAACAGGTGAAGTGAATAAAGAATTCATATATTTTTATATTATGGGACACCATAATTTATCTGAGTAAAATAGTATAAATTATACTGGTGCTGTCAGAAATCACTCCTCTTTAAATACTCTATAAGTGATAAAAATCCCTTAAAGTGATAATTACAAGTAAGCCAAGGAAATCAATTTTATGGCATTTCTGCCAAACAGAACAGTGTGAGTGCGAGAAAAACAATAAAAAGAGGCTGATAACGTGCAGCAATGGTTGGCTTCTGTATTTGAACTCAAAATATCAGCAGTATATGATATGAACTCCTCCCATTCCATGTTCCAGATGAGATATTATGCCTGGATGTGGTGCTGATGAAGTATGTCTTGTCTTCTGATGTGGATAGTGCCTCCCCAGAACAGTCCTAGAGTGAGCATTATCACTTCAATTTCCCGCAGTTCTCTTCTGTTCTCTCATTTCGTGCTCTAAAGTTTCTATGGTGCTGTGAAAATAGGCGACAAATGTCTTCCACACTTTGCAGACGGAGAATAGAATCATCTCTGTAGGACACTCACAGCAGCTGGGTTCCTCTTTTCTGTTTTAAAAGCTTCAGAAAATTGACTTTAAAATGACATGAGACCAACTGTGGGGTGATGTTTTCAAAGGATGATGTCATGCCACTGAGGATGATGAGTCTGGACGTCACAGTCTGCCTGCAGTGAAACAACTAGAGACATAAAAAAAGACTTTATCTATGTTAATTTATTTAATCTTTTATTACCATTTAGATTCTGTAAATTGCCTCCACTCCATGTCATTCCTAAACCATGGACATTAATCTGCTGCTATAACCCGCAACTTTATGTTTCTATTAAATTTAAATTTAATTAAACAAATTAGATATAACACGTAAATGAGTGCGCTTTAGTGGTGTTGGTTGGTGGATTTTGTGACCCTCAGACAAAACCAGGATAACCTTTTCCCTTCTTTTCAGTTTTTATGCTAAACTAACCGTATACTGAATAGACCAAGGCCGTAACCAGCAGGACAACGTCTGTGTTACCATCAAAAAATAATGATGTTTTATGATGGGACAATGCTATAGTTAAGGTCTGGTTAGGTTTAGGGAAAGATCATGGTTTGGGGTAAAAATGATTGTTAAGGTTAGAGACACAGGCGACCTTTGCCCTCATGGTTATGATTATAACCATGCGGTTAAGGTTAGGGGACAATCGTAGTTATGTTTTTTAAAAAACAGCCGCGGTTGGAAATGTGAAACGAACAGCGGTCTGGTGTCCATCCACCCCGACTTCCTCCGTACGCTGACTTTGTCGCTACATATTGGCATCATATGATTTCCTCCTTGGCGACAGTCAGAATTACTACATCCTCTAGATGGCGTCTGTCACTTTAACGTAAATATAGGTTGTTTTGGGCCACTGGCAGTTATGTCTGTGTGCGTGTTTTGGGGGGGGGGCAGTCTCGAACAGACAAGCGGTATCGATCTTCTCATCCAACTCTCTGTAAGAAAGTGAATAAGTGTATTTTGGAAAATGTCAAATTATTCTTATAAGATTTCCCTTTATTAGAAGGCCTCAACCTTAAAAATTGTCAGTTGTCATTATTGTCATTTCCAAACCTGAGGTAAAGTCGTCCTGAAGGACGACCATAGAGCCAAAAGTAATTATACCAACATTTATTTAAGGTAACCATTTGTGTTTAATACATGACCCCCTTTGACATCAACTCTGTCTGTATGACTGGAGATCAGAAATGTGAAGACCTGAGTCACTAATTTGATAACAGTTTACTTTTTCCTAAAGGGCATTTAAAACATTACTTTGTAAATGTCACTTTTTACGAGGAGACTTGAGGTTTTATCTCTGAAATAAAACCGTCAGCCCTTCATCAATGAATGTAAGGTGAAAACCTTTAATAGTGCAGTTATTCTCTACAAGGAAGGTTAGATCATTTTTTTTCATTATGCAGAGTAGATAAGGCAATTTTGAGGAACATTCCAGAGATAATAAGGGGCTGTAGGTTCTTATTGCCACATGGGAGCAATTTGTATCACAGTCAGCATCTCCAGCTCGGCTCCACGGTGCCGTCCTTGGAGCTTGCGGAGGTTATGAATCATCAGCATTTCACCCTGGGAGACATCACATAGATTAACACTCTCCTGTATCATCTACATAGATACAACATTGTGTTGTTAAAATCACCGGATGCAGGAAATATGTTAATTACTTTCTTTGGATAGTTACTGATTTCTTCAAGGGTCCCGAATTAACAGAGATGGTCAGAGAGCAGCACTAATCAGTTTGTAGTCATCCTCCGAGTTTGATTAAAAAAAAAAAAAGTGAGCTGTGGAGCAGAGGCTTCAGCACCAAACTTTGGTGTGATGAAGACCAGGCCTAATGTTCCCAGGTGTTTCTTCTCATTATGATAATTTGAAATGCTGTTCGATCTTGGCTTCCCGAGGCCCAAAGGTCTGAGTGATGTTATTGACTTTGAAGTGGCTCCTTGGAGAAAGAGGCATTTAACTGTTCGCTTGTTAATGTAGAGAGGGACTAAGAGGGAGAAAGAGAAGGAGCGAGGGAGGAGAGGCGTTTGGATAAACCAGCTCTCCTGATTTGGGATTTTTTCATCAACACTGCACACTTTTATTTCTTCTTAAGGCTTACCTGTGATTGACAGGACAATTGAATGTTGTCAGGGTGCGAGCAGACACCTCGTCTTGCTCCTTTGTGTTCATGCTGCACTCTCAATTACAGCACTGGTTCAGAGTTAACAGCGATGTGGTACAAATTGCATTACAGAGCGATCATTTAACGCCAAGAGTGCATACCTGAGGTGTGCCGGCATCCTTACACACAACTCTCCAACATCTCAAAGAAGAAGGTACACCCAAAAGTGCAATTTATACTGGGGATGTCCCCCTCTCTTTTCAAAAAATATATTAAAACTGTCAATCACAGCTCTCAATCAATGTCCACCCTTCAGACATCAAAGCTACTATAAGGCTTCAAATCTTCAAATCAATAATTTCCTAAATGACCACCAGCACATTTATCAGAGGGCCTGAATTTAGCGATGGAGACCATAATGATTCGTTGGAAAAAATGACTGACTTAGTATTTCTACAGAGAAGTTGAGGCTTTCTGAATGGGAGTCAGCTGGAGCCAGCATCTAGCGGCTGTCGGTGGCACTTTAAGGTACTCAGCCTCAAGCTGTGGTAGTTGAAGCTTGTTTTCCAGCATCATTTCTTTACTGACTGTCATTTCCCATACAGTTTACTGCCCTCCCCTCTGATTGGTGAATATTGTTGCGGCTGTGCACAGCCTGAGATTACTCAAGGCTGGAAAAAATACAACATCTCCTGCACATTTTTCAGTTAAATTTACACTATTTATACTACTTGTATGTATTAATACTACAGAAATTAATTCTACAGCAATTTAGAAAGACTATCACTACTATGGAAAGCAACATCGTACTGTGGGAAATGTAATTCAAATACTTCCTTCTTTTTGTTTATTTTTAGGTGACTTTATGTGTCCCCTCCACTTCTGAATCTAAATCTGTTTTAAAATCAAGTGTATTAAACCCCAATCATGTTCCCTCTTGGGAGGCCAAAAGCGCCGCAATTTTACCGTCCAATTAAATTTAATAATTCACTTACTGTGGAGAAAGAGAGGGAGCGTTTGATAAATGGGTGACATGAAAGCCCTGAAACCTGCAGATTGCGTTGAGATACATATTGACACGCTGATGATCCCACCTGAGAGTCAGTTTTGTCAGTAATGCCATTTTAGCCCTGTTTAGTATTCTGGTCATCTGTGGCTGCTCTTTTATAAAATGGCAGGAATGACTGTGGAATTGAGTGCAGATACTCCTCAGCATTAAGGCCCAGTCACACCAGCATTTAAAATGGGGACATTTTGCAGTGAGCTGATAATTAGAGAGTCCGGAGAGCTTTTTTTTCCTCATTCGATGATGATGTACAATCCTGAAAACAAAATGTTCATAGTGTGTTTCTATATGTTAGCATAGATATACAGTATACATGTAGATATCACATTGGATTCTAATAGTCATTATATCAATGAGACCAATATCGATACTGGTCTGGGGTAGTCGCCCCCGTATGCATACAAGTATTTTGTGGGAGGAGGTCTGTCTCCTCTTACAGCTATCAAAAACTGAACTGTCAATCAATCAAGTATTTTCTGTTTTCTTTTTGTAATATGGCTGCTATGATGATTTTAAAGATTACAGGATAGAGACTCAATTAAATCAGTTAAATGTCAATTTTTCACAATTCTGTTTTTATAATATTCACATGTTCATACAGACTATACTGACATTTCCCACACTATTTACATAGATTATGCATATAGTAAGTTATATGTTTGGACACTGGTTGGCTCCTATGTGTGCATGTGGTTGTATCCAGGAATAATAAATAATAAATAATAATATATAGAAGCTACAAATTGACTTCACTCATAAATTTACAACAGAAAAGTCCTACTTCAAAGATTAACAGCCATTTACAGTTAGCGTTTCCCCCTGTTTTTGTCTCACCAGGTCACTATGGGAAAGAAAACCTGCGCAGTGGAGGCCAAGACATGCACAACTTCATCTCCTCTGGGTTTGTGACACTCGGACGAGGCCACTTGAAAGGTAAAGACAATTATAATTATCTGCTTGTCTCACTTCACAGTAGTTCAGAATAAAATAAATGAATAATTCCCTTCATGAAGCTACTGTGTCATGCTGTCATCCTCTTTCTGCAAAATGTTTGTGCACAGAAAAAAAAAAATCAAATAATGTGACTGTGACATTTGTTTCAATTCAGTGGAAGTGGAAGATTATAATTCATAATGGCTTGAAGTGACATGTTGCAAAGCTACACTTATTATCCATGATTAAATCCACACTTCCAATGACAAAGTAACACTTCCGCACTTGGTAGGCCGCCAGTGTGAAGGCAGCACGGCGCAGCAGCAGTAGATTTCCCTGCTATTGTCGTCAATATGAGTTTGAATAAATCAGAATCAGCGTTGAGGTGAGAATGAGCTGTAAACAAGAGGCCTGTTGTGTTTTTACAGCGCAGCAATCCATAGACGAATCAGGGCAGATGTCCTGGCAGGGCGATCTGGACATCCCCATCTCTTACGGTATGTTCTCCAGATGTTCCGCCGCACACAACCTGTTTTCTGCTCGCACCTGATAAGCAAAGTCGCTCAGACTTCATACACAACTGGATCACTCGAGTGTCCTTAGCTGATAATCACAGCACGGCCTTGTGCCTGAGTCGTAATATTTTATTCCTTATTTTTCAGTAGGTTTTGTGAGCGAAAGTATTTCCACTGGTTTTACAGCAGGTTTGAGAGAACATTGATCTGCAGTCAAGGTTTATATGGATGAGTCAGGGTGTCGAACGTGAACATGGCTGCTGTCATGATTAAAAGTGCAAATCTAGCCAGCTGATGAACACTTTTTAGGTGTCTGTGAGGTAAGTAAAAGCTTAATTTAGACACTCAACGTGAAGCGTTTTGCTCTGATTGAAAGTGACAATCTGATATTTATCCGTTCATTCACGGTGGCTTTGCTTTGTGGTTTGCAGATATCATCAAAGAGTATGGGCTTAATGAAGATGTTATTTTCCTTGATGATGTTTGACTTGACTTGTAGTTTCTGTTCAGTCATGGTGGCGTTACGGCTCATGCTGACTATCCAGTTCCTCTTCTGTTTGCTCGGTTGACTCGGTTTCAAGTCGGGCCAGGTCCAGATAACATCCTGTTGTATCTTGTTAAAAAATTAGAATGCATTTGTAATCTCACATGTTTTATGTTTTTCCAAAAAATAAAAAACAAAATCCCAAGAAAGTCACTCCCTATTTACTAAATCGTTCACTATATTTACCCTCTAAAACCCAAAGATTGTGGTTTTCAGTTACATATTTAACATGTCGTGTCTCGAGCTTCAGGTCACTACAGACTTTTTCTGTATTGATGAATGATCTTTCCCTAACTTTAACCAGGTGCTGCCAGTGCCTAAACATAGCCATAAAACATTTAATACTGCTGTAGGCACAATGATCAGATTGAATATTTTGGGGGGAAAACAAATGAATTATGTTGTCACTGAACATTTCACTCATACTTCAGAATCTTTATTGTTACAACTTACCAGATTTATTAAAAACATTTCCACATAACGTTGACAGAAAATTTAATTCAGGTTTCCTGCAAAAGGTATTTGCTGTTACAATTTTGTCATTTAGAAATGTAGGAGACAAGTTTGGCAGGTGACAGGTTAAAAAGAGCTCCGTGAAGCTAAATGACACGAAATAAATCATTTTACTCCCGTCTGCTGAACATGGAGACTCTTTTTGTACTTAAAAAAACAAATATTAGCACTTGACAAAGGCAGGAGGGAAACCAGTCAACGAAAACTGAAATGTTATTCTTGTGTTGTTCTTCACCAGTGTGACATTGAGACTAACACACACACACACACACACACACACACCACCTAATGACACAACACCTGCAGGCAAATTCTCAATAGCAGGTCTGCAAACAGCAAATGTCAGCTTTCATGAAATGGGTGAACTGTAGGATGAATCACTGTTGTGTTATGTGACGTGTTAATGGTTTGTATAACTTTACATTCAGGTTATAACACACATTTGTAAATGTGACTAAATTGGTGTGTAAACAGCTTCGACCAAAGACTAATATTTTAAATGTTGTCTGAGGCAGCGACCCTCTCCTGACTGTACCTGTCACCCTCTCGCTGCACCTATTAGGTGACACGCTTTAGCGGCCTGATGGCGGTAGCTGTCACTTCAAAGCGGAGGTCCTGTCAGCCTCCGCCGTACATGTCTTAGTTTAACAGCTGGCTGTCGGCAGGCTCTCTACCCCCCCCAACACACCTCCTGTCAGGAGGAAGCGGACTGACAGATGTGCACCGTGTCACCGCCGACTGCATCCTGCCCTCGCTCCATGCAGCACTGCTGTGCAAACAGCTCATAGCTCATTTCAGGAGCAGATAGTATCTACAGCAAACATAGTGTATCTGCACAGGTCATCTGATTCACCCAAACATCGCTGATTCATAATTCTGGTTTTATGTGCAGAGGTAGAAAAGCACATTTACTCAAGTACTGTACTGCAGTTAGGTGAAGTTCTGAGGTACTACACTGGAGTACTTTCATTTCCAGTATTTCCAAGTTTTTTTTTTCTTTTCTCTCCTTCCTTTTTCCTGTCCTTCCTTTTCTTCCATCTTTCCCTCATTCCTTTTCTTTCCTTCTTTCCTTTTCTTGTTTCCTTTCTTTCCCTCGTTTTCTGTTTGCCTCTCTGTCCTTCCTTCCTTCTGTCTTTCCTTAATGCCATCCACGTTTTCTTTGCTTCCTTCCTTTCCTTCCTTCCCCACCCTTTCTTTCCCTCTTTTCACCCTTCCTTGTTTTTTCTCTCCTTCCATTCTTCATTTCTTCTTTGGTTTTGAGTTGTTTTCCCACCACTGCAGCCTGCTCATCCTCTCAAACGCTGGATGCTTTAGACAAACAAAACATTTACAATCATTGCTTCAGAAATCTGCTGCTTTCTAAGATGAACCACATCTGAGTACGAACCTCTACGACCTCAAACTCAACCGTGTGTGCAACATTTCATTGTTTGCGTGGGAGCGTCGTAGTGAAAGGAACAGTACAAACAGTACAGATTCAAATGTACGACAGAGCTAACAAGCTGCTAAACAAAGCTCCAAGTAATGTTGCCATTTATATTCATGCATCCGTGATATAACAACAGAACATTGGAGCTTCGTGTGCTTCCACAGAGACACACGAGCACCGCTGGTCTACCTGCTTGAGTGTTTGGCTCGTGGAAAAGTGACTGTGTGAGGCCACTGTCAAGGCTATGAGAGATGGATTTATGTCTGATATCAGCGAGTGCTGGGGCAGAGTGGTGTGTTCACTGGACCTGTCTGTCTGTCTCTATTTACCGTGATGGATTGGCTGTAGAGCTGCAGCCATTTAACAGCTCTGGACCACAGCGGGTTTATTTTGATTGAAGGCGAGCAGGTTGATGTTTGAACAGAATGTGATTCCTGAATGAGAAACTAGATTGATCAATAGTGGTTGAGATGCTTTGTGTTGATGTGAGATTCATACATCCTGATTTGTCAAGAAGGAGAGGACAGCTTCAGTCTCCAGAGAGTAGTTCCTTGTAAGGCAGACGCCACTGAGCATGTGCAGGAACGCAGTTCTGTTTACAGAGCTTTGCTAGCTTGTTGTGCTACATATCACAACCTCTTTGTACATTTCTAAAAGAGGAGGACAGAGGAATAAGATATATCAGGCTTTGGATACACACATAATAGTTGTAAGTAGACAAATTCATTGTTGGTTTGAAAAATCGCCAGTTTTATCCTTTAACCGTTGAGATGGCAGATCAAAAAACAGTCATATGAATTTGTAACAATCATATGGGAAGTAAAGCAATGATAAATGACCTATTCTATTGTTTAATGTAGGTATGAGGACATCACAAAGTGACGTCTTCATATTGATTGTTTTGGGCCAACAGGTTGCACAACTCTAGCCCAACACATTTAGTAATACTATTACTTACCAAAGATTCATCAATTTACAATGATATAAAAACAGAGAAAAGCAGCAAATCCCCATATTTTAGAAGCTGAAACTAGATATGATACATTTTTACTTGAAAATAACAAATGATAAATAAATTATCAAAATTGTTGATTAATTGCTAAAAAATCTTTAACTTTTTTATAACAAACCCAACATATCCCCCAAAATGTCCGAGGTTAAACGATCCTGCTATGTGCATTTAGCAAACATCTCTTAGATATGTTGTGTACAAACATTCAACTCGTCCTCAGGCTTATTCATCTCTCTCCTTGCCTTCTCCGCCTGTGGCATCCACTGATGTGCATCCTGCTTAATTACTTTTTCATGAGTTGCTCCCTCTTTTGGTCCCGAGGGAATTACCCCCCACCCCCCTTCCCCCCTTCTCATCCCAATCCACTTAAGGTGACCTTGTCTTATTGGGACGCACTGCTGCAGCACTCCCACCTCCCTGCGCTGCAATCCCTCCAGGCCTACAGTGTGTCAGTTGCATGGGCATGTGTACGGCTGTGCAGCTGAGTGTGAGTGCAAATAGATGGGAGTTAAAGTGTGCCAAGTAGGTATCACTTGCCCAGTTTGCCTCCATTACTGAGTCCTAATATGTCTCTGTCCTTAAAGCTGCTGTTAGTGGCTCTGAACTCGAGCATGCAGTAACTGAAAACTTTGAACTTGAGAATCCTCGATCAATAAATCATGTTATGTGACATCATCGGCACAGTGCACACTCATGTTTACCAGCCTGACTATGATGCTTCATATTGATTCAAAGAGATCGGACAGTGGTGAGTCAAGCCTCTCATGGATCAAGTGCTTACTGCTGCTGCTTGAATCCAAGTTCCAGTTTGTCACCTTGTGTAGACAGAAAAGCATCTGTATCCACTACCAAGATTATATGGTGCAAATAAAAACTCAGCTCTGGTTGGATTATGTGCTCTTCTTGTTGCAAACAATATTTTTATTATCAGTTTTTGTACACCATACAGCTCAAACTTTAGTGGGTTGGCATCGTTGTCCTTGTCTTATTTATTGATACGTGTAATGCTGCCTGAAACAAAGAAGAAAATGGATTCATATTTTCATAGAATATTGACAATAACTTCTTAAGAAATGACAAGAAATGGGCTGGTTAATGAATGGAAATGCTGCCAAAAGTAACAGCGAGACAAAACCAAAGATAAGGTTGTAGTGAAGAGCTGTGTCCTATTTAGCAGCCCAGAGTTCACAGGGGTTGGCCCATTTGCACCTCACCCTCTGTCCAATGCCTGCATTCTGTGCCAATGCACACAATAGTCTGCCTTTTATGTAGCTAGGCAGAAAGTGAAGGGTTCGGGGTGGTAATGTGGTGTGTAGCACGTCAGACATTCATGCAAGAGACCAGAGTTCACATACCAATTAACATTCACCCTTTACTGAACTGTAACCACGATCTTTCCTTAACCTTAACACCTCTGTGGTTGTCATGTGCAGATATTGTAGAAATGTTAGCAGTACAGAATCATCCAACTTTTGTGTGGAAATAGGGTTGCATTAATGGGCACCACCTCCTTAGATACACGCAATCTGCCTCCTCTTTAAATGAGTCTGCAGAGGATTCACCACAGAATTTCACTTCCTTCTCATTTATTTATTTATTCATTTACTTATAAGGACAACGCACATTGATGAACATTTCTATAAATGTGCCAGCTGGGTAGTTTTTAACTGCAGTCCTTTGGCGAGATGTTCTGAAACCAATGAAGTGAGGAGTTAAAAGTTACAGACAGAAGACAACAACATACCATAAAGACAATAGCAACAAAATAAGCATTCTCAATACAATACAATAATACAGCAACAATATCCACTATTCAGTACATGTAACCATGCAGGCAAGACGAGGCCATGAAACACAACCAAGCAATGTTGATTATATATAATTATAATCATTTCTGACACATGCAGGCAGGCAGAACAACAATAAGCAATAAGATATGAATAAAATATGATTATAATGTTAAAAAGATGCAGTTACAAGTTAATACATTTAACACATAAGCGATGCATAGTTGTAAGACAACACTACAGACGATCTAAATACACTGATAATAAAGATTCACCATACATACCCAGGCTATGTAAAGCTGACCATCTGGCAGCAGGCAGAGGACATGGGACAAGTTAGCAGCAGGAATCCCGCAGAGTTCCCACTCCCAGCCTCTCAGAGGCTTGTCACTATGTGGAGTGTCTTTGCATTACTGAAGACCACATTTACATAAAGAAGGACATCCTTTCAACCTGACAACCTTCTCAACAGTCTCTACAATATAACTGTGATAAAGTTACTGAGTTTACAGAACAGGATTTAGTGAGACTGGAAAGTGTTTTTCCTCACTTGGACTCGTTCCAATCTCAACATGTCTCTTTTCTAAATGAGCAGCACAGGTAAAGTCTCCACAGGTGGTGGAAGAAAAGCAAACACAGCTGATCTGCTACAGAAAATATTGTTTTTGAACTTGCTACTGCTGCTGCTCATCTCACAGCCGGCCACACCCATACAGCAGAATATAAAACACCAAAAAAACTGGCAGGCAATAAAAAGGACAAGTATGAAAAAACAGTAAAAGAAAATGGCAGACACGGACACAGAGTCAAAACCGCAGCTTGAAGTCTTGAGACAATCAAAGTAATCACAGGGCTGCAGACTCAAAGAGGCATCAGATGGAGTTGAAACTGAAGCAGCATTGTAAGTTTTACTCCTGTTGCTTTCTGTCACAAAGCTGTGAACTTTTCGTCCTGGTGATTTGTGCGACAGTGGAAGCTTCATCGTGGCCCACGCTGAGACAGATATGAATCCAGACACAGCAAATCCTGTGAAGCCAAGCATTTTGACCGAATATCACAAGCCTAAACTCTCAGATGCGACTAGAAGTTCTCCTTCATAGGAAAAAGAACAAGGGGAGACTTGGGGGGGGGGGGGGGGGGGTCATACAGGAGAGGAGGTATTTGTGCAGTTGTTTGGAGATTAAAGAAGCAGGTAACAACAAGATTAAATGAGACATTTGTTGCAGTTTGTGCCACTGCATAAAATAAATGTATATTTATTCCAAACAGTAATTGGTGTGTTTGCATAAAGTTGTTGGGCAACCATGGAATTACATTTTCATACTGTAGGAAATCCAGTTTTAATAGAGGAAAAGCATTTGCCTCTGAGCAAACCTTGCCCCTGAATTAGTAGCACTGACCCCGCCCCGCCAAAATTTTGACTGAAAAATGTTTGTGCAGTTAATTATGTTTCTATTAAAGAACAACACACACACAAAAAACAAATATATTCATTTGTTTGCACTGAAATGTTGGATACGGGGATGAAAGTAGGGGTTGCAATTAATCAGGGATTAAGGAGAATCAATGTAGATCTGTTAGACACTGAAAACAATACAATACTAAGAATATTTGTGATACGTATCACAATATGGTAATTTATTATTTGCTGGGTATCCAAACTGATGTTCAGTGCAATTAACATAAACACGTGGCTGATTAGACTCTTCTCAGATGTGTATGACGTCACCATGTGTCCATGTATTAATAGTAATGATGATAAAGGGTTAATTGATCTACTTCAATTATCAGATGCAACAAAACTGTCAGTATAGTCTGTACAAGCCCAGTTTGTAGTACAGTTAGTAGTCCAGAAAATTACATAGTCAGTAATGCACCACCAAACATGGTGCATCAATGTTTCTATATGCTGACCATGCACATCTATATTGTCTATATTTGAACTTCTATTTGTGTTAAATGCATTAGTTGTATTAGTTACCTGCCCAGGGCAGCTCTTCTGCTTATGGGAGATGAATGTTCTCTTTCGTTTGTGGTCCCTGACAAATACATGTAAACTAAACTAACTGATCAGGACAAAAAAAAAAAAAAAAGGAAAACGAGGACCGGATATGAACATATAATGTTGTTATTCCCCTGAAAGACGATATTGTCCTTTATCTTGTGTTTGGAAGGGAGCGATTTGAGAGCTGGAAACAGGACAGAAAGAGATTGAACACACATATGCGCTCCCAAAATCTAAGTTAGCTTCAGCTTCAGAAGTTTATGTTCTCATGCAGAAGGCCTCAAGCATATGTTTCCTTTTAGATACCCAAGTCATGACAGTGTGAGCTGCTTCTCTCTATTATCTCCCCCAGATTAATGTCAGATTAACTTAGATTTATTCAATTGTTGTGTACAGTTACATTAATATGAGTTATAGTTAATGCAACCCAGAGGTTCAGCATGCCTCTAACTCAAAACAGCTGATGTTTGTGAGAAGTTTGTGAACTTTTTGATCTGTAAAAAAATCTGTGTAAACTGAAAATCTTCATACTGTGTCTGGGCAATTTTCAGGCAGCTTGAAGACTGTGATTGGTCTTTATCAGGTCATTTTAAGTCAGTGCAGTGTTCACCGAAGTGGTAATTTCCGCTTCTTTCTCAATGAGCGTGATTTGGAACAGCAGGGAGACGGTCCTCTCACAGCGCGACTGCCAAATGCACAATATGAATTGATTCCTCTCCTTATCTGGCCTGTCCATTAAATAGGAGGCTAATGAGCCTTATTAGGTTGGTTAGATGAATCTCACACTCTGAGAATCACACAAGCCTCCCTACCACATGGATAAAAGTGAATACTGAGATTCATACACACATATATATATATACACACACACACACAGATAGCCTCTTAACACCTCATGCATTATGTAGTGCATGTTTGTACACTGAAATCACACCTGAAGGGCTGACTGGATGGAACGTCAACCTGCACTATCTCACATTAAAAAGCACTATTTACCTTCCTGAAAATTCTTTATCTGAAAATTGGAAATATATATTGTCCTTTCCCCTCCGTTTTCATATCAAGATATCTGACTGTATATATTTGTGTCTGCCGTTTCAGAATATCTTTAAATATTCCTGTGAATTCAAAATATCAGGTTCAGTCATCAGTTTTGATACTGTGGCTTTACTGTTTCATTTTGGTGGATATAATTTGACTCTTTGCTTTGCAGTCTAGTGAAATATGTTTGCTTTGTTATGTGATGTACAAATGTGTTCAATATAGGCGTTAATCTGCAGTATCTTTGTGTTTATTTTATTGTAGAGATCACTTCTGTTTGGCCAAAACTTCAATTTTCTGTTTTTTCAAATTTTGGGTCTGTAATTAGTCTTGATGTTGCATTAGTTTACATGATATTGCACTTTATCCCTTAAAACCCATCATTTAGTTGAATCAACATCTGACTAAACAAAAGGCAAAGCGTGGGAAATTTATATTGGAATTCATACACAAGGCAATTTCAAAGTACTAAACACACACATTACACAGGTTTTGATTCAATTTAATGGTTATTTTGGAGGCTGTAGTTTGTGATGTTATTGAATTGCATTCGGTTATAAGTGTTTTTCAACTCATTGGTATAAAAGGGGGAGATGAAAGATTAGAGACATCTGTCAGTATAAAGGAATACAGTCTTTAAAATGACCATGAAGATGAATTAACAAATTCAAAAAACAATTTCAACAAAAACTGAACATTATATCTTCAGTATTATTGCAGGGCTGTTGTGTCAAACTGCATTCGTTTTAGCTAGGTGTACCCAATAAACTGGACACTGAGCATACAACTTTTAAAGAGTAATAATAATAATAATGATATTTTTTTGTATAGCACCTTTCATACAAAAATTGCAGCTCAAAGTGCTTTACAACAAAATAAATTACGTGCATGAAGTGCTTCACATGAAAAAAGACAGAAAATGGACAGAAAAACTTGTAAATGTACATAAGATGTAAAATAAAACCCACTTGATAATAATAATAAAAATAAGATAAAATAAAGTGAAAATAGAATACAAAGAATGCCTACCTCAGTGGTGGTAATTTAAGACTTAATAAGTGAAAACTCAGAAAGTATTTCAGCATGTGTACACTATAAATCAGTACCTAGGTCTGTGAAGCCATAAGCATAACATGACCTCTCTTTTCCCAATGCACACAGAGTCACCACCAGTCTGGATTAACCAAAATAAGCCTCTTTCGGCTTACCCCAGAACGTCTTCCCACAGGTTTAACCTCACTGTGGGTCTTATCTGTGTTGGGCGAGTAAATAAGAGAAAATGAATATATACACAAAGGTAATCCTTATATGACAACAAAAAAATGAAAACTGGAGAAAATGAAGTCGATGAACTTATTACAGGGCAGTTGTATTGGATTTCATTGCATGCATTTCTTTTATCATGTTCAACCTCTGCCATTTATTCTTGTATTGCCTAAATGGTTACACACATAACTGGGCTATTAAACAAAATTCATCACCAATAAACACTGATATAAAGTGACAGTTAAGTGGCTTAGTAAGACAGGCTGTGAACTCAAATGCACAGCTCCGAGACAAAATTGTTTTGTTCAAATCAGAGGCATGTGCTGTCATGTGACTGTCAAGTTTCTTTCTGCAAAAACAAAAAAAAAGGCTTTCCTTTAATTCGCAGTGGAAAATGCAATATTTTAAGATAGTTTCGGCATTAAAACACATTTTGATAACATATCTAGTGAGAAATGTGCATTTCATTTTCATAATCTTTCCTCAGTGAATGTATATGATGTTTAGTTAGTTATTCTTTCTATCATTACTATGGATGTTGCTATCGCTGAAACCACGTACATTAGTTTGAATTATTGTCTTTGCGTTGTGTAGTTATCTGAGCTGTTATGATTTGTGTGTTCATGGATCCCCCCCCCCTATATAAATGGGATGAAGACGGGGTTATCAAACTGGACTTTACATTTCACATCCCTCATTTAATAGCTGCACTTGTTACTCTCATATATTTCATCACACACTATAAACATAATTTGTAATTGTACCTTTTATAGACAGCATAGTTAGAAATGAAAGCGACCCTTGCTGTCTGGTAAATCTTTTAAACTCCACAACCCCAGTTTGTGAAATACAGTCATTCAAAGAATCATTAAAAGAATGTAATTTCTAAGCCCGATAACCCTGTTTATCGTAGGCTGTGTCCAAAAATCACTCTCCATTTACTATGTAGTGCATTATATTTACCCTCCGCATTTTATTGATGTGAAAATTATCAATCCCTCCTCATTGTAAAGGGAGAATACTCCTATTATAAAAACAACGCCATTTCGGGCTAGCCTGCATACTGTACCAGAGCTAGTTCTTTGCATAACAATACAATCCATCCTCTTAAGTATTGGTATTTGGTTGTGGCCGCAGTGCTGACAAAAGCATTTCCATGTCCAGCTCTGCCCTGTCCTTGCCATCCGCTCATAATAGATATTGACAAGTGCAGCACAGATAACGCTAATCTGCATCCTAACAGGATTTCACATGTCATATAGTGCTTTCTCATTGCTACTGCATTCAATTCACGACTTTTTTATGCTGCTAATAGCATTTCACGGTGGCACAGAGGGAAGGATGTGATAGTGGAGTCTGACTCTGAGAGGTGCAGGTGAACTAATGCTCTTTGGACTCAGCATACGGCCCTTTGTCCCATTAACATAGATTATACAAAATATATATCACTTAAAATGCACGAGAAATAGACTTAGTCACTTTTTAGATTTTACACATCAAGATCAATTTAGTAGTCACAAGGAAATCTACACAGCTTGTAGAAGTTGAAATCCGTCGTTCACTACCTATATAACAGACACTCTTTTACTCAATAATGAGCAGCAAATTGAGATTTCAGACACTCACTGATCATCATCATTTTGCACTGTCATCATCAGCTGTAGAATTGCAAACCGAGCATTTAAACCAGAAAGGTGCCAGACTAGACTAGAATAATCAAAAAACCAAGGTGAGTGCTAATGGCCATGTTGTGAAGGACGACGTCTTCATTTGGAAAGAAAATAGGGCTAAATTTCAAAATACTCGCACAACCAGAATACCAATATGTCCTCATACTGAAACGACAGAATAAGTCTATTTCCAATGACTCCCAAAACGACACAAGTGCTTTCAGCGCCCTCTATAGGACAGATGGGGACCGGACCACATATATGCTGCTTTACAAAACCGTTACAAATCACTGTTAAAAAATAATGATGTTTTATGGTGTGACAATGCTGTGGTTCAGGTCTGGTTAGGTTCAGGCACAAAAACCACTTGGTTAGGGTCAGGGAAAGATCATGGTTTGGGTTAAAATGATCACTTGAAACGCCCAACCTGCCTCCTCCTAATAAGGCAAAAATCATCTTATCAAGTTAGTTTATATTGACATCATCTGAACTGCATCACCTCCCCGGGTCATAATTACTACGGCCGCTAGATGGCATGAACGTAACTGTTCGGCCTCAATTTTAGACCAATTGTCGTTTTTCTTGTGAGGACAGGCTGAGAAGACTCACACACATACACACTCCGACATTTTAAGGATAGATTTTAATCTAAAAATAAAAACTAAGCAAAGGTTACTACCGCCAAAAAAAGAAAAGAGAAAAACAGCATGTCTAAGTAGTAAATAAGTTTTGTTGACGTGTTACTTTACAAGGACAAAGATCTAATCTGGAGTGCTCACACTTCTTCAATCAGGATACACTCATTCACAGCACACAAAAGACTTGGTAAAAGGCACAATGAGCTCATCAGAGAGACAGAAAACTACCGTACAAACAAATCAGCACCCAGTTGGGTAGAGATGTGATTTTTGTTCCACATCAAACCTCCCACTCTTCCCCACTCCTCTCCACGCAGCGCTGGTGCTGCTCAAGTGTCAAATTGCGAGAGGCGGCGAGCTCTCACTCCGGGCATAAATGGCTGGTAATTGTATGTAAAATGGCACCAGAAATTACAATTGCAACTCATCTGCAGGTTGACGAAACCGCCGGAGTCTTCTCCTCTAAATGCTTCATTAGTCAGCGCCTCTTAATGCTTTCTGTGAATGGGAGAAGCCGAGCGCTCCTCTACCAGCCGCCGCCCACCAGCTTCCTGTGACCCTTTGGGCAGACCTGCAATTGCTCGAGTGATGCATCCTACGCACACCAGGCTTCATTCATAAATCTAGCTCTTTAAAAAAGAACAGATGTCAGGGAGTGATTGCCTGTGTGAATATGAAAAATTCAGCATCCATACAGCACCAAGCTGTGACAGTAAAACCAAGGATTGCAGGCTTAACATGCAAATCTGTGGAGTAAGACAGAGGTGTGAGAGTGGGGAGTAGGCCTGTGATTAGCACCGTCCCTTGTGTGTTGTTCTGGAAAAGCAACCAGCAAGCACTGCCCTGCCTGACAAAGGTGGCAAAGAGATACAGTAGAAAGAGGAACCAGAGGGTTAATTCTGAGCTTTAGATATTCTAACGGTGGCCTTTTTGCCTATAATGTGAAACATCTATCAGAGATGTTTCAACAAGCTGTGTGGCCACTTTTCCTTACTGCTCATTAAGAGGCGACACCAGCTGAGTGCCTGCAGGAATGCATGATGGTTCATTATAATATTTACCCATTTTGCCCTCATTCATCACCAGGTATAATGTGGTTTGCAGAGTGCTATCAGCAATAGGTATTATTATAGAGCTTGGTGTGCAGCCCACAGCAGCTCTGTTGCCTCGCAGTAAGCTGGTGTTCTTTCTGGGTTTCCTTAATGTGCTCTGTGGGTTCTTTACCTATCTTTATTTAAAAGTATAGTCTTTCAAATTGAGAGCATGATTTCACGTTCAGATTTTGTAATGCCTCCCCGCAAAACTTAAATAGTCCCCGCTTATGTGCAGATTTACTCTGCTCCTGCTCAAAATTGTTTGTGTGCAGATGTACTGTTGCTTGCACAGATGTCGCGTGCTCCGGTTTAAGTCCAGACATTTCAGAAGCATCCTGAACTCAAGGAGAAGAATTTCAAGCAGAAGCAACAGTATATCTGAGTGCAGACAAACAGTTTTGAGCAGGAGTGCACATAATCAACTGGAATGCAAGAGAAGGACTTAAACTGGAGCACACGACATCTGTGCAAGTACGTTTGAGTGGAGACAGACTATTTGAGTGCGAGGGCAGTGTTTTGAGGGAAAGCTTCAAGAAATCTGAGTGTTGAATGAAGAAATGATGCTCTCAATTTGAAAGGTTA
The DNA here is from genome assembly GCA_038419695.1 of Scomberomorus guttatus. Classification (NCBI taxonomy): domain Eukaryota; kingdom Metazoa; phylum Chordata; class Actinopteri; order Scombriformes; family Scombridae; genus Scomberomorus; species Scomberomorus guttatus. The sequence continues at coordinate 7,679,933 of CM076459.1, forward strand.
TGCTCTTGAATAAAGATAGAGAGAAAACAGCCCATAGTGCTCCAGTTTCCTCCCACAGTCCAAACACATTCAGTTTAGATGAACTGGAGACTCAGTCGTATGATAGACCAGAGGCTTCTCACCCAATGCCCTCATGGGTAGGCTCCCTTCTGTTGAATCGGATAAGCAGCATAGAAAATGGATAGATGGAAGACGGCAGAGTGCAGAAGTTCTGAGGCCATATCTGCAAGTTTTTCTTACCCACAAGTCTATGCAAAGCAGAAGTGGAACCAGGTCACCCTTGAAACAAAGTCAGTCTCAAGTGGAAGGCTTGTAGTAAGAAGGTCACAACATATCATGCAAATGTTGTGTCATTAATTATTCCTTCAATATCTGTGCATGGTTAGGTTTAGGCAATTAAAACACTCGGGGAAGGTTAGAGGGATAGCTTCACATTTTTAACACAATACTCACATGCCAGCATGTACATTAAAAGGGTTACTAGTTTCTTCTAAAGTCAGCTGAAGCTTATATGAGGCTTCAGCAGTCTGAGTTAGATGAGTTCATCTTCCAAAGCTGCAGTCTTTTTAATATAATAATAATTATTTTTACTTTAACAGATATTGTTTTCTTGCTGAGCCACAGCAGAAGGTTAGTAATACAATACTGTAACTAATGGACTAATAGTTTGTCTACACAGGAGGTGTTTCAGCTGCCTCATCTCATTTGCATCTGATGGAACAGATACGCTTTTATTTTACAGCTGTCTGAAAATGTGTCTTTGTATTCAAGTCACTACCTTTTCTTTAAGTTGATAAAAATGATTAATAACAGACAGACAATGTACAACTCACATAAATTGCAAAACCCATGCACCTGTAAGGACAAAAAAAACAACATTAATTAATTACTGAAAATAAACCACACTGAACAATTCCATCATTTTTCTTTTCTTTTCTTCTCATAATCATTTTGATTCTTCTGCCTTTTTGCGGTTATGTCCTCTAAAATAAATTTATGCCTCACAAGCAATCAAAAAGGCACAAAAGTCAAACACTCTTTTTGTCTTTGCATCAAAACAGATTTTTTTTTTTTAGCCAATAGTGCAACAGTGTTTAAGACTTAAATCACCTAGTATTATTTGTGGGTACATATCCAAGGTAATAGAGTACAAAGCTAGCCATCTCTTGATTTCCACCCACAAGGCAACAACTTCAGGGCAAAACAACACAACACAAGCTATACAGCAAAGGCTTGTTTGTCAAAATGTGTCAGCTTTAAAAATATAAAATGGGAAATTGAGGCCAGAGTACTGAGTTTACAGATCGCTGCTATCAGTTTGTTTGAAAATGTTCCAAATGTTCATATCACAAGTCAGTTTTAGTCCTCAGCTGGGAAAGGAAAAGGAACCCTGTGTGCATTTTATTTTGACTTCAGGTCATGTCTGCAAAGACCACAGTTTTATTTATGTGCATTAGACAGGATACCCAACTGATATAATTGATCTGCAGACTGTCTTTAATGAGCAGCATTTTGCGATAAACTCCAAAAATGTTTGTTGAGTGAGATGGAAAAGAGATGTCTTTACGGAGCAGTAAAGATGCATGCGGCCGTCTCATCTCCCCCCTTATCGTTGTGATGTGTGCTTTAATATGCCGTAGAGTCTTGGCTCTATCAGATCAGATGTGGCTCCGGGCGAGTGGAGCCTTCATGAGTGGAGGGGGAGGGGCTGAGCGGCTGCGGCTCGGGGTGCATCATATTCTTCCCATTTCTCTCCAGCTCCAGACAACAGGCCCCGGCGAAATGACTGTGGGTGCCGCCAACTGTGAAATTAATTGAACTTGTGATCCGAGGGGTAGAGACCAGCATCCGGCCCGAGGAGGCGAGTGTGCATCCGTGCTTACATTAGCCCATGACAAAGGAACAGCCAAGCCCAGAGGCACTGACTGGGTCTGTGGTCAGTTTCCTCGACAAGATATCTCCGGACATGGCTGAGCTTCACTTGACTTGTGTGACATTGTAGCAGAGTGTGTGAGACGTGCTGTCGTGTTGTTGGCTCTTGTTAGAGGCGTTATTTTGGAGAGGAATCGGATTTGTTCACAGATCCATCATGTCGAGCCAATGATGAATGTGTAGATCATGACTCTGTCTTCAGGACAGGTTTCCTGGCCAGGAATTAAGCCTAGTTAGCCCAGCTGTATTGTGGGCTTTTAAAGGATAATCCAGTTTATTACAACTTGGGTCTTATTTTTGTCATCTCCATTGGTAAAGATAGCATTGTACTCACTCATTCAGTGTGTTTCTCACCACCTTTTTCTTTGCCTTTCTTAGCACATTTCTTGGCAGATTACCACAACCAGTGGAATAGCATGAAGCCATTAGCAGGACTGTGTATCATATCCACTGTGTCAAAAACACCAGGGTTATTTTTTAATTAATAAGATCTGAGAACATGGTGACATTGCTAAAAAGAAGTCAGAGGAACAAGAAACATGAGCAGTCACAGTCAGAAGTAGGTTAGAAAGAAACTCAAGGCAAATAGTAAAAATATTACCCAAACTGAAACAAGACAAGTCCAAAGATTTCTTGTCAGATTCAGTCTAGTGAACATTGCTTACATATGAACATGGACAAAAGAAAAATGTCTCAATATAGAATAGTGAAACCCCCTTTCTGACGACAAACTCGTGGGGGCTCTGTCAGCCCGATAATTACGCCACAAACACTGAGTGGCCAGGTCTGTGGAGCTGTGAAAGTGGGCAGGGTTTTTATTTCTCTTTAGCTCGCTTCACACAACGACCTCCTTCACCTTTCAAGTGTATATCGTGTAATACCATGAATGCCTTTGTCTTGCCCCTCTCTATGATGGCAGCCCTTTTGTCTTTAGATGTGGTCAGATGACAAGTTGTAAAACGTGGTTAATTTGAAGAATATAAATCCTTTAGATTTGTCCTTGTCTTGATGTGATCAGATTTCCCTACTGAACAGAACCTCCAAACAGACAGGTTTAACTTCAGATTAATGCCATGCAAATGTATATTTTCAAAAATCCACTTTTTAAATCAGGATTAACTATTAAAGCCTGATCTAATTTGTGATAGTGATAATTGATAAAGGGATTGATTAAATCATTGGAAACGTGAAAGGCATACAGGGTAAATGCTCCAAATGTTTGTCATCTTTCTGATGAAATGTAATCAGTAGGGAGTAAATGTGAATCAATTGCATTTCTCTCATTTTCCTAATGGCCTCTGACCAGAGGCAGAGCTGAACAGACTTGAGGCACTCAGAGTGAAGAGAGTAGGCCAATCTCCATCAGCGTTCTGCTTTAAGCAGTTTGTGTCCCTGAAGTTTCCCAGCTCTGCGGTCCCCGGCCCCATGGATACAATGCAATCTGCGCTGCCCCACATTAGATAAGTATCCTCCAGCTCTCATCCAGGTCACATTGCACTGCAGAGTGCAGCAGGGCTTCCAAGACTCTGCGAAGGTGGAGGAAACACTGCGTACGTGACAGAGAGCCTGTTGGTCAAAGTGTTTCAGGTCAGCTAAATCACACCACAGCTCCAAATACATTTCAATCCACAGACCAAAATAGTTTAGCAAAAATGTACCTCTAATTAAGAATTAGATATGAGTCTGTCCGGTATTTGTATTTGTATCTGTATTTGTTGAGGCAGCAAAATTATTTGTATTCGAATAAAAGTGGAAATAGGTGTGACAATCCTGTTTTATTACACTTCTAATTTTACTATTTTACAAAGGAGGGTTCCCACTCTGGGTTTTAAACCCTAGTCTCCCAGACCACAGACAACTGCACAGACCACTCAGCCAAAGCTCAGCTTTACCAGACACCAAGACCTGCAGGTATTTATACATCCATGACACAGAGATAAACAGCAGAACGGAGCACAGGAGAGAGACGGAGGCAGTGATGTAACCTCGCCACACTGAGTGCCGACCTGTGCAGTGTTATTTGACGTTTTTTTTTCTTCCGGAAAAATTTTTAAAATATTTGTACGAAATAAATATTCTTAAAAACCCACTATTTGTGCTTCTCCAAATACCATATTGGGATTTGGCTCCACCCCTAACATCCACCTCTGATCTCCGGTACAGAAAAGCTCTCTGTGTCTGTAAAACTGCTGCCTTTTCTTTCCTTCTACAAAGCTGCAAACCATTTTTATTAGAATTGTTTAATGATATTTTCTTCCTGTCAGTCATCAAAAGGAAGAAACACTGAATCCTTGCAAGGTTCTAGATTTAATATCCTGTGCATGAAATTGATCATATTAAGATTAGAATATCTGCACACTATGAGCAGCTTTGATGCAAAAAAAGCAGAGCTGGAGTCCTTGAGGGAAAAGTCTAGAGTCTCAACTTGAAGGCAAGTCCATTTACACTTTTATGTCCTTTTCAAGTGTCTCATATCCAGATAAAATCCAGATGAGATTTATGACGCTTTCATTTATACTTAGCCACATATATGCGTCTCCTTTGGCCAGATCACAAAACTGATTGCAATTTGTCTTTGTTTTCCTGGGCTACATGCAAATAAGGGTCCAAAAGAGACACAACTGATGCCATTATCACAGGGCACAGATGCTGTAGTGACTTCTCCTCAGAACTCTAATCTAAAGATTACGTAGAGGAGTGGAGTGGAGGAAGAGGATGCATTAACATCTTTTTAATATCCGGCTCCAGAGGTGGTTTGATCGGGAGCATCGTTATGTTCCCTCAACACAGTATTGAAATGGAGGCAACAATCTCTGAGACAGAAATCTCCAAATGTGGACAAATAAACCTAAAGCTTTCTGAATGGAGAGATACTAGAGGGGGGGGTGAACTGACCCTTTAAATGGACCAGTAGGAAAGAAGCCCAGGTTTATCTAAGCAGCTAGCAAGTTCACCTCCACAGCTCCAGAAAACAATTAAAACACTGAAATTACATTCTGTGCATAATGAGGCTTATCTTGGACTTTTAGCTTAAAATAAAAATATCCCGACAGCTCTGATGGAGCTCAGGATTCATTCAGAGAAGAGCTACTTTATTACAAACAATCCCACTGCATAAACCTGGAATCAGTGTGTAACAGTTGACCTGTCGGATGTGTAGCAGAACACAGAACAATAATTACCGTCAGATCCCGACCGATCCCGACCGATCCTGTGTTAATGAAGTTGCTGTGAGACATTGCGCATATCAGTCACATCATTTAGCATTTATCGTTTCTGCTGCTGTGTGATGCTGCAGGTGTTTAATAAAGTCAAAGGAAATAATCAGTCTGACACACTTCCAGAGATTGCTCTACAGACACTCGTACCGAGGGCTAATGTGTGTCGGGGTTCGGGGATGGTAGACAGCGGACCAAACCATTGTGAGGTATATGAGGGGGGGATGCAATCGTTTGAATGTAATTAGAAAGTGTTTTCAATGCATATTATCATATTATATAAAATTATATAGTTATGTTTGCGATGATATATTGAAGGGGGCAACCATGGATTTGAACAATCATATTTCAATCTGATTGAGGTTCATGAGGGCAAGTCATCATAAGTAAATATGTAAGTCATATTTTTCAAGTGTTTCAGGTCTCTAAGCATTTAAAAAGGAGTTTCTGACCTCTAGTAGTGCTATGGAACGGTTTTTTAATGAGGATGCACAAACGCGTACATGTAAGTGGTGCAATACAGAGTCTTGCCAATGGTTTCACACTAGTCCAAAGATCTACAGGTGGCTATAATTCACCAACAGAAGTAGGGAAGAAGGCTGCAAGCTGGTAAACATGCATGTAAACAATTCAAGATTTAAAACAGCTTTCAAATGTTTTATGACGAAGAAAATTCATTCAACACTTTCAAGGATGCACATTTTAATGAGTAACACATTTATTTTAAAAGGGGCCCCTTTAAGTCTCATTTTGAGTCTCAAGTCAAATCAAGTCTTTAGGGAGTCATGTCTCAAGTCTCAAGTAGGTCAAATCTGACAACAGTCAGCATGTTCAGTCTGAAGACCTCGTTTTAATGACTTAAGTCTGACTATTGCTCAGCAAACCAGTATTCAAAAATCAGAAGCGTCAGAAATCAGGGAAAACTCTGATTAATGATAAAAAAATATGAAAGATAGAACTGATTTTGAGATTTAAGTATTGTAACTAAATGATAAAAGGAAGTCACACAAATCAGCTAAAACTCAAGTAATATAACTTAAAATACACCAGAAAATGGTAATATTTTAAGTTTTAATAGAAGAAAAACATAATCTTTGTGGCAAAGAGTGATGCTTCTTCTTACAGAGGAGACAAACACAAAAATCCACATATAATTTATCAAAAGCTGCTTTTAAATCTCAATAAAGTTGCTGCATAAATCAAAGCTGATTTTCCGGAAAACATCCTGACTATTTTTCAAAAATGTGTAAATGAATCTTTTTGTTCCTGTCCTGTAGCTGTTTGAACCTCAGCATGACATTCATTTATTTATAGAAGTAAAATTGTAGTATATTTAATTATAACTCTTTGAATATGTCGTTCAAATATCATGACCTTCAAGAAAACAGCCTTCTTTGTTACAAAGCGCCATGGCTGCCTGCGTGTCTTAATCAATTAAACGTGTAAGCTTTTAAGCTCATTCCTCTTGATATCTGTGATATGCATAATAATGACCTCATTACTGCAGGCTTCGGCATTGTGTTAGGGAGATTGGATGCAAAACACACTTTTATCATTTGTAATTTATCCTTCAGAGGGGCTGAGGAGGAGAAGGAAGAAACAAATGGCAAGAGGAGACTGGGAGGCTGCGACAGAGAAACCAGACACTGTGCGAAATTGAAACCAGTCTGAGTCATTCCAGGCATAAACGCATATCCAACCACATGTGGCGTCTGTACTATCCGCCCATGGTCGACTGCAAGGTGCATGAAAAGTCACTTTTTCAAAGACATGTCCTCCCTCTACAAATGCAACATGTCATCCTCTTCTTTTTTTCACAGCCTGCAGATAAAAAGGAAAAGAAAAAAGATATCCTTCAAGAGAGAACGGGCCTCGGACGTGTTCTTTCTAAAATGCCATTTCCTTTGACTCTATTTTCAAGGTCTGTCTCTGCAGTCAAGGTTTCAGTATAAGGTTTATCTATTAAACGGACAATATTCTTGTTTAGATTTGATAATTGGACAGCTCTCTGGTCTGAACAGAGCCTTGAACAAGGTACAGACAGCTCAAAGTGGTTGGCTTATTTTCTCCAGAAATGTCGTTCCATCTCTACAACTTAAATATTTCAGTATTCATTTGTTATGAAAAATATTGAGTATGCCCTGCATTTGGAGGCATTTTGCTGCCATGTTTTTTATTTAATCCAGTGGACACAGTGGATAAAGAAAAACCCATCAGCTCCTAATTAAATTCAGTCCACTGTTATCCTAAAAAGAGCCAGTTTCCCAGATTGTGAGTGACATATTCTGACAGAAGCAGCACTCAAACAAGAACCAGCACACTACATTTTGATAAACTGTCCTGGACACATTTTATCTTCCAAAATAAACCAAATAAGAATGCATGAAGATGGAGCACAGACTTGCATTATTGTCACATAGAAAACAGTCTGAACTTCTTTCTTTCCAGGTAGTGATCAAATCATCAGCCATTTAAAAACTTGCTTTATGTGATTTAGAAACATAACACCAACTGAATGACATTTTATATTACAGAAAACATTCATACTGAATAAATCTGCAAAATGTATCACTTTACATGTTGTGGCTAAAACTGTACACTGCAGAACAGACAGATCATATTGTCTATTGTCTGCATCTTCCAGACATCTGTTCATAGTAGATTTGGGATAAAAATGGGAGAACTTCAGGAAGAGCAACAGAGTAGGGCTCCCTCCGCCAAGACATGCAACAGGTGTCACATGTACAGTAGAAAGAAGTAGCAGAAGTCAAATTACAATGCAGCAAAACAGAAATGCAGTATCCAACCCAGAAAAAACAAAACAAAATTACTTCATGCAACCAAGTACTAGAAGCATATTAACAAGCTAATTTTATCATGTAATCATCTGTAATTCCTCTAAAAATGCTACATCTTCAAACAGACCATAACATTATTAGTTTTAAAAACGGAAATATGGACTCATCTGTCGCCTTTTATTGACAACCAGAAGGCAATGTGACCTCACAGACACGTTTTTGGCTCATCCCTGTGGACTATTTGTACATTCAGGAGACAGGTAGAAGCTGAGGTATAACCTCAGTGGCCCGCGGTCACAGAGAGGCAGCAGCAGACCACTGACACATTAACAGCAGCTTTTAAAGGCCAAGTTCTTCCCACTGAGATCATTAGTGAGCTGCCACTCCACACAGCAGCAATAACTCTTCCTCAGAGGCTCTTCACCACAGCACAGCCCTTTAATCAACAAGAGATTAACCCACGAGAAGTTGGGTCCAGATTCTGACAGGATTTCTGGCAGCAGAATCATCTTTGTTTTATTGGATTGGACAGCTGTAATAAATATTTGTGCTAAGACTTGAGCCAGACTTGATTTTTGGTGCTTTTTATCGCAAGATGAGGAGATCAAAAACTTCTAAAAAAGTTGTTTAACCTGTAATTTTGACTTCAACCTGTCTCTCAGTTGAACTGATTTTCATTTTGTTCTTTATCCCCCTATCAAAAATCTGTTAATCTATCCGTCAATCAAGCACATTATCTCAGACACTGAATTTTTTAATTAGGTGGTGTCTATTTTACCTCCAGGGTGGAGGTGTTGGACTCCATGATAGCCACGATGATTTTGTCAATGTAGTGCTGGAGTCTGTAGTTGATCTCCTCCTGTTTCTGCATCAGCAGGTACCTCCGGGTCTGAAAAGTGAAGCCAATGCGGAAGTGACTTAAACCTGTATTCTCACTAATGACCAGCAGGGGGCGAGTCCACTGGCTCCAAAAAGAAGTCCGATTGTATGGACGTCTATGAGAAAATGACCCTACTTCTCACTTGATTTATTACCTCAGTAAACAGTTTCCTAATGAGTTTATGGTCTCAATCGCTAGTTTCAAGTCTTCTTCAATACATCATGATGTTCATTTTGTAAATTATGGTCCCATTTTGAGTAAATAGACCATAAAGCAGAGTATGCTTTAGGGCGTGGCTGCGCTGTGATTGACAAGTTGCTACCATGGTGAAAATGTTGGTTAGGTAACGTAACCATGGCGTAACCTCAGATTCACAGAGTATAGGCATAGCCGTAGCTGTCGCTATTTCAGTGTGTTTTCAGTTCATGAAAGTTAATTGTAAGATTTTGGTCACCTAAAAAAGTTAGCGTTGGGTTGTACTGAAAGACACTCTGAGGAGTCGGCTGTTCAGTTTTTCTGGTAAGTACATTTTGTTTAATGGTTTTAAGCCTGTTTTTTGCTAGCGAAAATTAGCATTAGCATTATCACATTTAATAATAGACTGTAAATGCACCGTGCTAACCAAGCTAGCAGCTAGCATTAGGGTCAGTTCCACCCTCTTGTCCAAATATGGTCAATTCTGGCTCCAAAAATCCAAAATGGCAAAGGTCAAAATGCAAACGTGAGGCTTCAAAACAGGAGTCCACAAACCAATGGGTGACATCACAGTGGCTAGGTCCATTATTTTTTTACAGTCTATGCACAAGACAGAGTTGATCTCAGCTGCCAGGGAGTCAGAGAGGGAGGCCAACATCAGGTTCTTTGCTCCCTGGATGCTCAGGTTGATGATCTGACCACTCAACTCGTCATTCTGCTTCTTCAGGCTGCGGTTGTCCTGTTTGAGCCATTTGATCTCACCCTGCGCTGGGTGACCAGCTCCTCTTTGCTTTAGCCTCCAACTTGTATAACTTCAGTAAGCTCTTGCGTGCATTCCTTCTCTTTCTGGCTCTGATGGTGCTCATGGCTCAGCTTGTCAGCCAACTTCCTGTGGGACTCCATCCCCTCCGTCAACCTGTAGGTCATGGCTTCTGTCTCATCCTGCAGTTTCTTCTCCTCCTCCTCCTCTAATCTCTCGATGTTCACTCATAGACAGGGAACACAGAACCTCAGCTCACTGTTCTCTTCATCCAGTTGCTGCAGTCTGGCCTGTAGGTTTTCCAGCTCCAGCCCCCTCTCCAGCTTGCTCAGGGCCTCCTTGTGACGACAGGTCTCTTGCTGTAGTTGCTCGTCCACATGGAGCTCCTGCTCCTTCTGTTGCTCATCCAAGGTCCTGGCCCGGTTAGCTCAGTTGGTAGAGCATGAGACTCTTAATCTCAGGGTTGTGGGTTTGAGCCCTAACTTGGGTGCCAGTCTAACAGGTGTTAGTGTTACCTTGGGCATCTACCTAACACAGTCACAAGCAGTTCTGTCCACTTTAGGTTGTCCTTTTTATTGACCGCACACACACTTTTACAACATAAACACGTTTCTCACTCTTAACTCCTCCGCTCACTTGCCCGGTGTTTCTGGAGGGCACAAAGTCCAGTTTTCTCAAACAACACAGGATCAATATACAATTAATGTATAACGGAGGGCTGGCGTGCCCGTCCTTCTCTGGCTGCCAATTAGGCAATTAGACAAAGGCTGAATCCAAATGTCCGGACTTCACCACACTTACAGGCTCGCAGACTTTGCGGGCACATTCCCGTGAAGTCTGCGAGTGCTGAGGGCTGTTCAAATCCACAATTCATGAAATTCACAAGGGCCCTCAAGCGGACTTTCTGCAGACTTCCAGAGAGTCCGCTTGGGGTGCAAGCTTCACCAGACTTCACTCAGAAAATTACCCATAATCCTGCAGCAATAAGCTATAAAGTGATGATGTAAAGAATACTACTAATTATTATTATCAATAATTAAAAAAACAATAATTATCATAATAATAATAGGCTGTGTAAAATATTTACTTCTGATTCATTTTTTCACTTTTGTTGTTATGTTGTGAGGTATAATGTACACACAGAATAATAAGACTATAGGCTTAATAATGTGGATTTGTTTATTATAATCTGCTAAACTAGACGGGCAAAGGTTGGTTTTTGTCCATTTACAAAGTGAAGGTCCTCAGTTGAGGATTTAATGTGAATATAATATTAGCAATAATTAGCAGTCTGAGCATTCTGACCAGATTTGTTAAGTGTAAAGCAGCAGACCTGCACGTATCAGAACCGTTAAGAACAGTTCAGAAAAACACTTCAGGGATTTCAGGGTCAGGAATTTCAATTTATCTCTATGGAACCACTAGAGGCCTGAATTCCAGTCTCAGAGTGCATTTTTATCCCCTCATGGCTCAACGCCCTCGCACACTTAACGTGATGATGGTGAACATGTCAGAGTATGTACGACTGAAGTCCGTGAGGGCTCAGGCTGCAGGTCCGGAGGGTAGACAATTGTATTCAGCCTAACCTTGGCACTGCTCCCATGAGCCACTCCCACCCATCACTCCCCTGCAGCTGAGCCCAAACCACGCCCCCAACACCACATATACCTTTACAAATTAACTCAATTAAAAATATCTACAAAAGCACAAATACAGATATGTGCGACATAAAAAAAATCAAAAGCTTTACACTTCATGAGAAGGGTTGGCATGCTGGTCTGTATGTGGTAACCATGGCAACATACCTTTTTGTAAATGGATTGGCCTGTAGTGTGTAGGACTGGAGGGAGGTTAGATATGATGCTCGCACACGATGTGATGTGGACATAAGCCATGTACACCTTGTGCAAGTTAATGTTCGGCCCTGGCTGGAGATGCTGCGCAGCCCTGCGGCGTTCTCCCTCAATCTACTGACAAGCTTCCTGTCAGGAGTGGCTATCGGATTCTTATGAAGCCGGAGGATTCAAGACAAAAAAAAATAAGGGGGGGAGGTGAGGATGGTTCCTTTAACACTGTGGATAATAAATGCTTTACAGTCAGAGAGTTTTAGTTTGTTTGTGGCTGGATTTACCTGGTCAGAAAGGAAAAAACATCAAAGCACAGTGTGAATTGCTGAGCAAGCTGTTATTCTCTTGAGGACAGTCTGGCTAGCTGAAAGGATTTAGTATGTGAAAAAATATTCTCATTACCTCTAGGTTAAAGAGGCATTAAATGATCTTGACTCTTAAGATCCAATGCAAGCTTAAATTTGGCACGGCTGGTTGCCAGACTCATGATGAATGATGCACCAGAATCTCCCCAGGTACACTCCCAAGGTACACTGGTCCAAATCTGGTTGCTGACACTGGCCCAAAGCTGAGTGCTGCTAACTGGCTCTTATTCTCAGTCCAAATCAGACCAAACCAACACCCATTAAACCCTGGCAACCATACACAGTATCAGCCAGAGCTCCGACATTCAGCCATTATTGGGCCAACTGGAGACCGTTAAACAAATGATATATAACATGTTGATTAGTGAGCTTTACAGGTCCTGGTAGGTGGATTTTTTAAACTTTGGACAGAGCTAAGCTAGCTGTTATCCCCTGTCACCTGTCTTCGTGCCAAGCTAAGATAACAGGCTGCTGGCTGTAGCTTCTTAATTACCATTTCCCAAAATGTCAAACTGTTCCTTTAGAATAGTCCTTTCCATTTTAGAACTACATCAAAGCCCAAAAAGTTGTACTTGTTGGACATTTAACTTTAAAAACTCTGATATACCCACGGTTGGCTGTTTTTTTACAAACTCATGCTGCTTTTGCCAAGCACTGTTAAAACCCATATAACTTTATTTTAAACTTTTTCTTTCCTAGCAGAGTTTAAATTTTTCCAGAGACATCTAGAATATTTTAATCTGTTGGAAGGGTGCAGCCATAAGAATGAAATTGAATCTCGGATTTGAATATTTCACTCACAGCTCGAGTGAAGAGGTGGAACAAGATGATGCACAATTACCCCATTTACAGCGTGTATGAAAATGCAATCTGTATCTGGATGTGCCATCTGTATAAAGAAAAACACATGTTAATGCAAGGTGTTAATGTACTTAGAGCGCATGTGTAATGCGATCGGATTGGCCAGACCACATCTGGAGGTGGTTGATTTTCTACATTTTTCTTATGGTCAACAAATCTGTATTCCTCTGTGCCGTAGACCTCCGTTGTTGTCCAAAAACTATTAAAAACACGTCAATAAGCCACACTGCTGCACTGGGTAACATGTTTCTTCAAAATAAAGAGTTTGGGGGGAAATGGCTCCAAAGACTAATAACAACGGCCATGCTTTCAGCCTGTTGGCCAGTCTGTTGGCATTACTTCCCTTGACACCTCCCTAATTTGCAATATGAACTCCAATCACAACACACACAACACAGACCAATCTCCAAATTGTCTTTTTTAGTTAAGGTTCTGGAGAAAGTAATTTCATCCTAACTGATATCTTTTATGAATAATAATAGTGTTTTTAACTGTTTCCAGTCTGCTGCTTTTAGAGCACTTCATAGTACCGAGACAGCTCTTGTTACCAAGGTTACCAATGACCTACTGCTGACTGCAGACAGAGGTGACTGCTTGATTTTAGTTCTTTTAAATTTTAGTGCTGCTTTTGACACAGTTGACCATGGTATTCTCTTACATCGCTTGGGTAACTCTACTTCTTCGATGGCTCCGTTGAGTTGTGGTGTCCCTCAAGGTTCCGTTCATGGCCCCCTTCTGTTTTCTATATCCATGCTGCTTCTTGGCCATGTTATTCAGAATCGTGATGTGCTCTACCATTTTTATGCTGACGACACTCAGTTATATTTGCCATTAAAACCAAGAGATCCAAGCTGCCTCTTACATCTCTCCTCTCCCAAAATTTCCTTAAATTTAATGATGATAAAATTCCATCAGCTCTTTTTGGTGGTAATCTTGGCAATCTGTCAAATAATAAGCAGGCTGCTAGGAATCTAGGGGTAATATTTGATGCTAACTCCTGTTTTGACGATCAAGTCAAAAACGTTGTCCAGTCATGTTTCTTTCAGCTCAAGATGCTCCTTAAAATTAAGTCATTTTCATCAGTTGCTGATTTACAAAAAGTTGTACATGCTTTTATCTATTCTCGGCTTGATTATTGCAACACACTTTACTCGGTTAATAATCAGGGCTCCCTCTACCGTCTCCAATTGGTATGAAATGTTTCTGCTCGACTTATTACCAGGACAAAGTCATGATCACATTACCCCAGTGCTTGCCTCCCTACACTGGCTCCTTCGCATTGATTTTAAAATCTTATTGCTCACTTTTAAGGCTTTAAACGACCTGGCACCTACATACATTTCTGATTTATTGACCTGGTATGTACCCTCTCGGCCATTAAGATCAGTGGATGGAGCCCTGCTGGTTACTGCAGGTCACAGTTTGAGACTAATCGGGCTTTTCCCTTTTAGAGCTCCCACACTATGGACCTCTCTGCCTACTGAGCTCAGACACACTAGCTTCTAGCTTCTTTTAAATCTCTTCTTAAAAATGTTCTCTTTGTGAATGCTTTTGGAAATGTTGATATATGTTTTTATTTTTTTTTATCGTATTCATTTTATTGTCTTTCTATTTCTTTCTATTGTCTTTTTTTTTTTGGTGTAAATGCAAAGACCCATGGATCGGATTTCATTGTCCAGATAATCTATCCAGATGCAGATCACATGTTAATACCAGGTGTAAATGGGCCCAATATGTAATACTGTCTGACAGTGTGGAGAAACATGTTCTCTATCATATCAAGGATGGATGCTTTCACACTGAACCGTTTGTTTTGCTTCAAATGAAGTCTGTTTTGTGTAATTCATTAAGAATGGAGTCAATCAAAACCTGGTGCAGACCAAATTTTCTTTAAACCCCCTAAATTTAAAGAAAATTAAAGGGAGACTTTTTTTGGAGGAAATCCAGAGTTTAAAAAGTTAATTGAAGACGGATATACATAACACTATCATTTGTTTTACATTTGGTTGAATAAGGCTGCAAATTTGGCAATGATTCAGTCACTGGGTGAGAGCAATTCCATTTCCATCCAAGTCTCCAATTAGTTGAATTGATTCCATGTTAAGCTCAGTCACCAGAGACGACCAGCACGAACAGAAAAGGAGGTGATTTCGTCTCTCGTAATATGGGTCAGTCCTGCCTCAACTCAGAAATAAAACTTATCTGTTCCATTTTAGTATTAGTTAGAACACTTTTTGGACATAAAAGCATCTTTTTTGTTGGGTTATTGCCTTTATCCTCATACTTTCATTCTTCACAAAGTGATATTAATATTTTTTACATTGTTTTATATACAGTAGAGCAGCAAGGTGAAGTGATAGAGAATGGTGTTGCATTGTATAATGCAGACCATTACCTGGGCCTACAGGAGCCACAAAGACTATCATGAGTCACATTAGGTTAGACCAGGCTTCTTTCGTTGTTCCCCGGGGCCACATTCATCTTGTGACAAGTCACCAAATATTGACTGTAATGGTTACAAATGCGGTCTGCGCAGTGCAACACTTTACAGTGTATATTGTCCTCTCCTGCATAAGGCCAGTTCATTACTGAATTTCATTATATGTGCTGGACAGACTGGGTAATGCTGCAAGAATTGAAAGGCAGCAATTTACTTTTAACAATATGCAAGGCTCCCCTAATCCCTCACCATAGACCTCATCAGTGAAACGGATGGCTGTGAATATAGAGCCCATGAATCTTTAACCACCACCGCTCTGTTTGGTTGTTTTAAAACAGCCCAGTTGTGGGAGTTGCTTTGCTGGCAGTGCTAAAATGTAAAGTAGAAGCTCTGGAGTTAATCCCCGGCTCTGTTCTATACCTGCTCAGTCATCTGGGTCGCCGTGCGGCAGGTGAGGTGATGACATTTCAATCCTGATCGCTCGCAGGCCGTCACCACGCCATCTTATTATCAGAACCTCCAGTTAGCCAAATCCTGCGGTGTCTCGTTTTGTAACTCGTGTACGTGGACAGGTTTCGCCATGCAGCGTGCTACACTCCGAGCCTCGTGTGCTGCCCTAGTTATAGGGGTATTTTAAGACTTCCCACACGGGTTCAGTTGCCCTCGTCTCCTTCTCAAGTTCAGCCTTTAGTGTCAGAGCACAAGAATGAGCCCAAGACGATTGTTAATCATCATCTTGTTACAGTGAATAAAGTTTTTACATGTTAATTTGTTTCCTGGTGTTATAACTCTGATCCCTAAAACAACAAATAGCTCATTTAAATGACCCACATGAGCACTCTTTGAACCGTCAACACTATGAGCAGGATAACAGGTTTGTCAGTGCCTTCGAAAACTTACAAATGACATTTTCTGATCTCTTGTCAGTCAACTAAAACTACAATGTTTGGGAAAGATTGTGGTCATGTTTAAGAAAACTACTTGGTTAAGGTTGAGAAGTCATGTTAAAAGTCATCAGTGTTGAGTGTTGGTAGGAAATGAGATGTAAATGGAGTCAGATGCTTTTTACACACCTGCAGAAATACACAGAAATATGCATGCAGGCTCTATAGTGTCAGATTTTTAAAGCTTTGCATACACAATGGAGAGAGCCAAGGCCAGGTCCTCCAACAGCACCAGAGCAGCCATTGTTATGCACTACCATTACCCATGGCTACTTATAGCACACAGAGTCTATTCATTAATAATTCATTCATTTATCACATGTATCTTATTTGTACGACGGCTCTTTCAGAGTCACTGTCCTCTTTAATGTCTTGCCTTACTTGTAAGTTGCTTTGGATAAAAGCGTCTGACAAAATGTAAAGTGTACCTGTAAACCAACCATCAAACGCCGGGTAGAGAATCAATTTCATTTATAGCGTTCATATTGAAAATGACTTCTCAAAGTGCTTGAAAATAAAAGATAAAATGAAAAGAACTTAAACACATGAGTCAAGGGAAAAAGCCAAAAGCTGAATAGATAAAAAGAATAAAATTGAGCACACAATAGCAATTAAAATAACGTTTACTGTGCAAATCTGACAACCATAATTTAAACTGCAAGATGTGCAGACTGCAAGAAATAATTGAAAGTGACTAACAGCCTAAAAGAATAAACTTATTTTCCATTTTCACTGTAACATATCACACAGATACAGTATGTTAATGTATACAAAGACAGTTTGAACTAAAAGCCTAACCAGAGACGGGGGCTACAAATTAGCTTCAGCTGGATGCTTTGAATACGTGTTGCATTGCTTATCTGTATGTAACAATGTTTATCTGTATGCACCCTGTTAAATAAACAAAAAAATTAAATAAGTCACATGCTAGGAATACTCTAGGAAGGAATATTCTGGGAATACTAAATCAGTATTTTTTTCACTGAGTCTTTATGGTCTCAATCTCTGAATTCAGACCCTCTAATAAGTGTGCTGGTGGTCATTTTGGAAATTATTGCTCTGTTAATAAGATTTGAAGACTTATAGTAGCTTTTATGTCTGCTGTGTGGGCGTTGATTGACAGCTGTGATTGACAGTTGGCTCACCTGCTGCTCTCCCCGGCTCTGGGGAGTCGGACTATTGTCGCAATATTTCACTAAGTTTAATGTTACTTGCTTGTTACTTGTTACTTATGATACCTGCCCGGTTAGCACAATTTAGTTAAAGTAGTTAACGTTAAATGTGCGCCGCTCAGCGTTCCCAGTAAGCCATCATTAGCTTGGGTCCGAGGTAGCGGGGCGTGTGTCCAGAGTGTGAAAGGCAACACCCCGCACTCCTTATTTGGAAGGTCCTGGCTCCAAACGGAAAAGACGGCGCCGACCATAAGCTGCAACTCTGGACTTCAAACCAGCTCCAATGTAAACAAACAGGTGACATCACACCTCGCTATGTCCACCTTTATATACAAGCTATGGACTGAACGTGAACCAGGTACATTGCGGTTCAATATGCACCTATTTTATACCATGCACTGTGAAAAAGGTGATACTTTCAGTTTTATGAAGGAAAACAGTGAAACACTGATATACTGATGTGACCAAGCAGTCTCTCAGTTACCTTTAGTTCACTTATCACCATTTTTATTTTTCGATGTGCTTCAGATGAATGCAATTTCAGTTATGCTCCACTCATACAGTATTGAAGTTATTTTCATGGCTTTGCCCGACTGTTGGAGAATTTCAGCATGATATTATTTGAAATCATCTTCCTTGCTGCGCTGTGTTATTTGTGCTTCTCTGTATGATCAGACGTGACTCAGACTGGCTTCTTTCAGACTGTGATCTGTCTGGTTTCATTCAACAAATAACTGCAAATGTTTGTGCTTGACTGTTTTAATCTACTGAGGTAATAATAGGTTTCGAACCATGTCAGCAGTAAAGGAGGTGCCCGCCTCTTCATAATGGAGGCTCATTATTTCACATAGTCCTGATCAGCGTTTCTGGGATGTTGGAGACCTTTTGTAATTAAATTTAAATCTCCTCCCTCTTCTATTGTTTGAAGCGCTTTGATCTTGCTGATTTGTCATCTAGATCATTTAAAGTTAATCTGTTACCTCTATCAACTTCTGTAGGCAAACATTACAACTCCTCTGGCACAGCCAACTCATGCAAATATTTTATAAATGTAGAATAATAAACTGTGTGTTGTATAGAAGCCAAAGTGTCAATTGAGGAAGTGATAAATAATCACTGTAAAGAACAAGAAAGGAAGAGATCAGGTTACGCAGGAAATCAGATGACTTTACATTTATTGTCGTAACCTGGTAACTGTGAAACTTGTGTTTAGTGGCAGCAGGTCAGTAATGAGATTTCGTAACAGCTTATTAAGTGTATTGATGATCCAGGCTGCTGCTTTGTTAAGGGTTTGCCATACACATGCACTCTAAAGCCTTTCCCCGATTAAGAAACAAGTTTCTTGTTCACACGACATTTGAGGAAACATCTTACAGCAGAGAGCTGAACCTAACCTGGTTACTTACAGAGTAACTTAACACCAGGCCAAGATTTAACTTCTGAAGTGTGTTTTTTTGCACCTGTAACTGCACCCAACAGTGATGTGGCTCTGTCCTAGAGTACACCTGCAGCAAAAGCAAGATTTTCAGGGGGTGTTAAGTTACTTTTTAAGTGCATACAGGCAGTGAACGTACACAACATGGCCAAACATATGTAAACACCAAAACATTGTGGACCCATGTATGACTGTTTAACATGTCATCTCAAAACTATGCTACAGCCTCTACTCTACTGTTTTCAGGCTTTCCACCAGATTTTAGAACCTGGCTGCAGGGATCTGCTCCCATTCAGCCACAAGAGCATTAGTGAGGTTCCAGTTCATCCCAAATTGGAATGACACTATTAAAATTAAAATATCCTTGTATGCTGTAACATTAACCCACATTCTGACCCTTCATAGTATCTCATAATTATGACGAATTTCTCAACCACAACACTATTTTTCATTCATAAACACCTCATACGTCATTAATAGATAAGTGATTCATCCCAAATGAAGCTTTCAGAGAGCAGAGAGAGTGTTTTCTTTAGGTTTTACACTATTTGTTTATGAAGAAAAAACATTCACAATCACACTATACAGTACTGTGGTGCTATTTTACCTAGAACAGGAGAACATAACAGTCATAATGATTACAATGAATGTTATTGAATGTGAAAAACATTTTTGACTGGTGATTTTTGAATTTTTTAATAAATAGGGGTCAAACTTGGAACACTACATACAGAAAAATGTGTATCAGCTGCGTAAAAGTGAAAAAAGTTTAAATATTTTTGCATATTCCAGGTCACTTTAAGGAAAGTCATAAAATTTCAGGCTAAAAGAAAAGTGTTTAGGGTGTTTCTACTGCTCTCAAATGTAAAAACAGGTCACATTTGACCTGAACAGTATGTAGGTGTTGAGATTTCCCAAACAGGAAAAAAACAGCCTTAGACCAAAAATACACACTGGACACAGTTTTGACCATCACCATCGACAGCAGTTCATTAGTGTTAACCATTAATCCTGTCCAACTCCATGCAGATATACTGATTTATGGTCTATGTATTTAGTTCTATGGTGCAGCACATCTGTAGCTCTTAGCTCGCTCATCTTCAGCTACTCTTTGTTATCCCGAAAAGCTCCTGTTTTGATGTCATGTTTCCTTGTCAGGAGCAACAGCCAACACAGACAGGAGACTGAATCACTACATGGATTCCAGTCATGCAATGCCCACTAGGATGTCATCTCCAAGCAGTCATAACCCCTGCAAACCCACAGACTGATGTGTCTGACACCCAGAATGAACAGAAACAGCAAGAGGTGGGAAAACGAGCCGCTCTGAGGGCTTGTTAGTGCATCACTCTGTCTTGTGAGAAGTGCGTGGATGTTGTTTGTTCCCGTAGTCACAGAGGTGTGTTTTTTAACTCCCTTGAACCTTAATTCTTCAAACTGTTTCATCTCTCACTTTTGGCTATGTTCAGTTTTTATTTAGTTTTCATCTATCAGGTCCTCGAAGTGCAATTTCCTGTTTGTTTTTTTTATTATTATTTTTATATAAAGCACTGTCTGTGTGATTGTCACAGTGTATTAGCCACAGGCCCATATTTGCAGTAAACACACTGTGAAATCTTGCCTCTCCTTTCAGATCGAATAACGTATTTTAGGTTCACGTAAAATATATTTTTTTAAAAAGATGCACATGAAAAGTGAAGCAGCCTCTTACTTGGTCTAATTAAAAAGCGAGATATGTTTGGTTAGATGGGGAGAAAAGAGTGAGAGACATGAAAGAAGAGATCAAAATGTGACTGGTGGAGGCTCACTGACAGCAGGGGTCTTCAGATGGAAGAAAGGAGGTAGCAGGAACTTCATTTACTCCACCATGTGAGACACTTGAAGGCACCATGGCGCCTCCAAAAATCAATCCCACAAATTGTTGTTTGATTTCTGCTCTTCATCTCCATCTGTAAATGAACACCCTAAGGTCTCCTGGTATACATCCTCGAAATACAAATCATAAGTAGCCGATTTTGGGTCTTTTTTGTGATTGTGCAGCAGGAACAGGAGCTATCAGGGGTGTTTTTTAGATCTACTTTTGTGTGTCTCATCGATTGAAGTCAGAGCAACCAAAAAAAAGTTGAGTTTTAGGTTGAATAGGTGGACTGTTGCGTCGAAAAGTAGTTTTGCTGAAATGATTAGTCAATCAACAGAAAATTAATTGACAAATATTTTGATCCATTTTCAAGCACAAATACCAGTTTTTAACATGCATAAATCTGTTACTTCAACTGGACTTCGTGAATCGTATTTCATTGTCTCACCAACGCACCATTTCAGTCTGAATCCCCGTTAAGTTTGATTGTCTTGTTTAACTTATAAGTTGCTTTGGTTAAAAAAACGTCTGCCAAATGACAAAATGTAAGTCTGCACAGTTTTCAGTACATTAAACTTGTACTAAAACATACAGTATTTCTAAACAAACATGTGGTCTTTGGGAAAAAAAGACTGCTATACCCTTTCAGTGAGATGACACAGACTACACCAGTTTTCACCAAGAGTGTCTTATCTTTACAAACAGAATTATTTGAAACATGCTAACGTAAAAAATTCTACATGTGGTGGCTTTAACTCATCGTACACAGCACTCCTGTTTCAGTCAACAGGTACGTTCAGTGAATAAGACATAGCTGTAGACCAAACACCAAGACTAAATCATAAAAGACAGGTTTTTGGTTTCACCCTTCCTCACTGAGAGTCTTCACCTCTTTGATGTTGCCTAGGTCGTGAAATGTCCTGCATCCCTTGGAGAGTTGCATCTATCTACCGCTCTCACCTGGATCTCTCATTCTCTTTATTTGGAGGTGTGGGATTTCTTCACAGACCACCTATTCTACCCTTATCTGTTCACTGACCTCTCCTTTTGTACAAACCAGACTGCTCTTCAGAAGCGCTGATACAGAGCCCGACAATCACTTCACTGTTTCATACACATTCATTCTCTTTTCGCCTTCCCTTTCATCTCCAGCCTTTCACCTGCTGCTTATCTCGCCTTTTTTCCTCTTCTTCCTATCTGCTCTAGACCTTTCAGATTTTAGAAGAAGAAGTATTTTCTTAATTTCTTAGGTAGTCAAGAATGTCCCTAAAACACATGTTGTGATAATCTAACTTTGCCTCACTTTATTTCCTTGTAAGCTACAGAAAGCAACACTGCATCACATCATTTCATTTCTTTTGTATCTTCAACACCCACATGCATGGAGTCCCTATCCTTTTTTTTGGTACAGATATTTTGGGCATTTTTGCCTTTATTCGACAGTTGACAGTGGCGAAGCAGACAGGAAACAAGGGGGAGAGAGAGGTGCATGAAACGAGGGTTTAACAAGGGTTATGTGACATGCACTGTAACCATTCGTCTGCCACGATGCTCCATCCCTATTCTTTTTCAAGATAAAGATCCTGTTGCATGCATGAGAAAACCCCTCAAAAAAAAAAGATCTTTTTAAAAGTCAGGTTTTGCTAGTTATAACAAGTAAGTTACCTTTTCACAGTACGCTTCCCTGCTGTTGTATAATTAGTAGTCGCTCCTGCAGTCAGGACTGCGGGGGTGCTTTGAGCACTGGGTAGACAATCAACAACTGTGGACACACAGAGAGAACGCAAAGACCTCCCTGAGAAACAAGTCAATTAACTTGCTTCCTGAAAGGACTGTGCTGTAGTTTCTCGTTACCATAACTGTACAGTAGTTCACATGTTTACCTTTAGAAGTGGGAAAGTACAGGGTAGTGTTGGTGTTGAAACACTGAGTATGGTGAGAAAAAGACATGTAGTTCCTTGTGTAGCAGCGTCATAATGAGAGGTGTCACTGGAGGAAACTTTGGGATATTTAGCAGCTCGTATCTACCAAAAAACACAGCAGCTGTAACAAGTAGCTCCCCAGTATTTGATTCCTGTAGCACATACAGACATGTTATAGAGGGCCGAAGTCTTCCACAGAAACCTCATTAGAAATCTCATTGACATTTGTAACTACATTGATTAAAAATCCAGCCTTGGAACAGAACCGTTCTCAACAGTATGTCGTGTGGCTCGCTTCATATATCTGCTGGAGGTTAGCAGCTCCAGGCTACATTAGCCGCTACTAGCATAGCACACACAAATCTGCACAGTCCAGTTACTCACTATAAAGATCTATAAAGCCGAGGGGAGCTGCAGAGTTGCTTATAATTCTCTGTAGGTTCGCACATTACACACTGTCATTTCATACAATGTTATTATGAAAAATAAAGATTATAGCTGATTTACGTCTCAAGTTTTGACTGGTAAAATCCCAGGAGAACAAAAACTAAATAAATCAATCACATGCAGATTGTTGCATAGTTAGTCTTAGCTCAAGGCCAAATCATAAGATCAATAGCAGAAAAACAGTGATTCATTTAAAAAATACCTTGAATATTTAAATGTTTGGCCTCTGCAATGAAAGAACTCTTGTCTCAAATGTTCTTCATGTCTCCTACTCAATATAAATCTTCAGAGCACACATGCACAGGTTTTATACAGATATATAAAGTAATCTCACTGTGACATGTGGCACTTCTTCAAAGGTCATGGTGCACATAGTATGAGTGAACTCTCCCGTATGTGTCAGGATTGGTAACAGTGTGTCAAAGGAAACGTCTCAGTTTGACCCGGGGTCACACTTTGCACCTGCAGCCCACCAGCCTGCTGCAGGCACGTTCCCACTTCAAAAGAATCCGGAGGCGCTTTGGGATTGAAGCCAAAGTTTTAATAAGCAGTCTGACTGTGTAACTGTTGAGGCGAAACCTGGCTCCAGGGCATGTTTGACACAAAGCTACACAGGGTGAGCAAATGTTCTTAACACCTTCACCCCGGGGGCTTCAGGCAGGGCCAGTAAGAATTAAAAAAGCACAGCAGGGAGAAGGGACAGAAACTTGATTATATCTTAAATTTATGAATGCACAATCAAGATATTGTTGCTGGCTGTTGAAAATGAGATTTGTGGCATGTATTTAAAAAGGTCCTCTTGTTTTCAAACTGTTTGACATTTCCAAAAGTCCCACTGCGCTCAAATTTTAACGAGTGCTGGCATTATCACTGGAGTGTTCATTTGAGATTCTTATGAGGGCTGTCGATATTGTGGATGACAGCACCTAATCAATTAGACCCGCGGCCTCTCAGACAGTGTGTGGTGCCGCTGTCGCTCCATCTCTGCTGCTGGGAGAGCACAGATCTTATTCCGGCTCTTTAAGGAGCCGAATTAATCATAAGTCTCCTAATAAACACCATTAGACGAATGCAATAGTAGCGTCTCACAACACGTACCGCCTCACAGTGTTCAGCCATCGTTAATTAGCATCATCATCCCCAATTGTTTACTTAATGGGAATGATCATTTAATTAGGTATCTTCAGATGGCGCATCCAAATATTATGGATAGATTATAACAGGATCAGTGGCAAACAGCTCCTGCAGCGGCTTAAGGAAGCTCGACTCTGTAGGACAAGTATCAATCACATTTATATGTAAATAGATGTAATTATCTGTTCTAATCATCACACATTACTCATGAGGCAGGGAAGAAAGCAGTGCTTGTTGCTTTAATTCAGTCAGAGTGGCAGAAGTGTGAAGGAGACAAAGCCACTCAAAGACATGCAGAACTGAGCCAAGAAAGCCTCCTCTTCCGGAAACAGCTGTAAAATAACACCCAGCCGAAGCTTCCTGATAAAAGATTCTCTGAGTAATCACAAACAGCGAGACACCGATGTTTTTTTGTTTGTTTGTTTGTTTTGTTTTGTTTTCCTCCAGGAACACGAAGGTTATGTTAGCCTGAGAACACGTGCACAGAAACAAAGTCTCCTGCTAAGAATTCATATTTGTCACAGACTCAGCAGCTTCTAATCCTGTGTCAGGTCACCATTAACAAAGTAAATTCCCAGATTTCCAGCATTTTCTCACCAATCTTCCTGCAGTGGTAAAAATCTCCTCATCAAGTAATTTCGACTGTAGTTTAAGACCTTTTAAGTCTTATGTCCATAAACAAGTGAAAAAACTGCCAGTTTAGTTTATATTTATACTTCAAAATTTGCAACAAATTTTAAGAATGATGATCTTCAGAATTTACTGGTTTTCCAGGCTAAAAATTACTTACGGAAAGGTAGCATTTCTCTGCATTCAAATCACCCTGTAAGTGGATGAGTTTGACAAAATATAACTGAACAGTTAAATGAACAAAATGGAGAAAAGGTAAAAAGTAAAATATCCTTAGTGGTTTGGGGGGGGGGGGGGGGGTTATGGACTCATAGCCTCAGTATTTGTGAAAATATTTGCATATTAGCCAAAGACATTCACAAGAAAGATGCAGGGAAGCTAAAGTACTTTCATGGTCCTTGATGTGATTTAGAGTTCATATCTTTATCCAGACAATTTAAGAAATGACACCTTAATCTTGTTTTCACCAGTGAATTCAATCATTCATTCAATCATCAATTCTTCTCCAGGTGTATTGAAGTAATTTTGTCCGGCCACTCATGAAAAGCAACCAGTGTTGGGCAAGTTACTTGAAAATTGCAATGAATTACTGATTACACATTACTCATTGTAAAAGTAATTACATTACTTTACTGATTATATTATATTCCTCGTTACATTACCTTTGTTACTCAGCTGTCAGCTCCATCAAAGTTGCCATTAAACAGCTCAAAATCCTCCACAGCCACACACTGCATCTTTGTGTATTTAACACATATAGAAATAGGAAGTTAGACGTTTGTGGTTTAACAAGCAGGCAGGAAACAGTTTGGAAGGATTTACTGACCATCCAACAGCTAGCGTTAGCGTAGCCTCAGACATTAAAGTGTACAAAGTGCAATAAACATACACAGGTAGATGTTGGGAGGAAGTTAATTGAAGGCCAGTCTGTAAAGGTAAGTTTTTACTTTAGAAAATTCTTGAAATAAGAGAATTTCTTATGACAGGTTTTCACCCATTAAAAAAGTTATAGGACTCCATTATAACCAGAAATGATTTGTTATATTTTTTGTCCAGGAACCAAAAAGAAGGTCATTAACTGTTTTTAATTACTTGTTCGTTTTTCTTTTTTTTCTTAAAAAACTGGAACTTAAAGAGTACACACCAAGTTTTAATTGGAGAGTTGGTTGCTAAAACCCCACAAATTCACAAAAGAAAGAAAGGAAAGATGACCTTGTGTCCCTGATAAGATGGATATTTTTTTTCACACTGCGTATGCCAAAGACACTTTTTGTTTTCTCTCCTTTACCCTCATTTATCAGCTCAAGAGTTTGTCTGCAGGTATTTCTTCTTTTTGTTAAGAAGTCACAAGGTCAGCCTGAGGGGGAAAAACAACAGGCTTTGCCTTCTCTTGACTGGAAAAAGCATGTCAGGAGCGCATGATACACCCAGGAGCTGCGACACACAATCCCTAATCAATAAAGCAGAAACAAAGATCTTTGGCCTCAGGGGCCCATGGTGGGAAGTCGTCATGTGTAATGCCGAGCCGGTCGCCTCGGTTCTCCTGTCTCTTTTCTTTTTGGAGAGTGGGGATAGTTATCTGAACGCCCCAGAGGCCACAGATGCACTGGTCTGTCAGAATTATAGATGGGTCTGAATGAATGTCACGTTAGATTGTGAAAATAGTGACAGACACACAAATAGAAACACTATAGGAGCACCTGGACTGGAAACAAACTCAGTTTCTGAGGTGCTGAAGTACATCGGAGCTAAACAATGAGTATTCAGTAGTCATTTGTTCAGGGTGAATTTCTAGTTCACTATAAATTTTACATGAGGCATCGTGTCTGATCAAAGTGTGAACTCAAATTAGCCACATCCCGACTGAAACGCTTTTCCAAATTGAAGTGAAAGATGTAAACATTTAGCATTCTGTACACTCTCCGCTAAATGCCAACAAGCAGCCCGAGCTCAGCTCATAATTGCAAAGTCATTAAAAGATCTCACTTGTAATTTTCCAGTTTGTGCCGTCTGCACAAAGCCTGCCTTTCCCCCTTCATTTAATCATCTCATCAGCCAGCTTATCAACAGTTACTTTGTGCCAAACTACCAACGTAATTACGGGAAAACATGGAGTGTAATTATGGAAAGTAACTTGGATAATGGATAATTCGTTTTTGGAATACTCTGCTGCCTTTCCTTTACACCAAATAAGATAACAGACTCTTAAAATGCTCGGTGTGTCCGTGCTTAATTACTTCTGCCACATATTGTCTTCTGTTTATGCCATGAGCCTTATTAAATCCTACTTTTTCGCCTCAATGCATCAAAGTTTTATTATGAAACTATTTCAAGCAAGAGCTCTTTTCTGTAGATGTTATTTAAATACAAAAAAGGCAGATGCAAGCTAAAAACCCATTTCTTTGGTTACTGTCAGTTCAACAAAAAGAGAAGGAGACAGCAGTTTTCTTTAACTACTTCATGAAACAGTGGATTTTTTTGTTATATGTCGCATAGTTATTTTCCAATTAACTGTTTTGTAAAGTTACTAAATTAGTCGCAGAAGACGCAGAACCCCAATTCCAACATCAACAATGTGTGGGTGGAGGGAGTTTTAAACACTGTTAATGACCCAACAAACATTTAGTTTAAAGCATACTGACCCCTTTATGTATTACTTGACTTCTTTGAATGAAAGGAATCAGCCACATACTGTACATCTAATAATTGTCTTTGGAAACTTTGGAGACTGCCCTCCCAAGAAAAATGACAGAATCAGCTGTTTCTGTAAGTGCCCCGAAACATATCGGTTTACGTTCATGTGACAGAAGCCCTCTAGTGGCCACAGTAGATATGACAGGAGCAAAGCAGGAAATCAGGTTGTTATATAGCGACAAAGTCCATGTAGGGTGGAAGTCGGAGTGGATGGATAGGGCAACAAAACATCAGACTGTTTCCTGTCTCCAACTGTGAACATTGTTTTATTTAAACCATGACCACGATCATCCCGTAACCTTAACAGAAACCATATTTCCTCAGACCTAATCAAGTCATTTTTGTGCCTAAACCTAACCAGAACTTAACCACAGAGTTGTCACATCATGAAACTTTTTTTTTTTCCAGTAGTGTTTTGTAACAGATTTGGACGGCACAGGCAAATCAGGGGCATCATCTACGATGCAGTTTGTTGTTTAATTTGGAGGACTTTCTGCTGCTGCCACCTGACTCACCTGAAAGCTATGCTGTCCCTTCCTGCCACACTGCTGATGCTGCTGCTTTTTATAATAGCATTTCAAACGCCCAATAACTTCACCCAAGCATCCACCGGCAAGGGATGTTATTATTGTCACTCCCCATTCCCTGCTGTGCTGAGCTTTGTGCTTCCTTGTGGGGAGTGACCAGGTCAAAGCCTATAATTACCACATTTCACCGCTGCACATATGCAAGTTGTCTGACTGAACTTTGTAAAATGAACACAGTAATTCTACTGTTTACTTCCTGATTGTTGAGATGGAGAATAAAATGATTTGTGTCAACTTTTAAGAATTGTAAAATCCTTTTTCATAGTATTAT
Organism: Scomberomorus guttatus; assembly: GCA_038419695.1. Lineage (NCBI taxonomy): Eukaryota > Metazoa > Chordata > Actinopteri > Scombriformes > Scombridae > Scomberomorus > Scomberomorus guttatus. Next base: position 7,708,323 of record CM076459.1, read on the forward strand.
AAACTGCTGTGTAGTGTTTTGGCATCTGATAAACCTTCAAACTCATGGATCTGTTACTCAAACTGGCATTCCTGGATTGTCCTTAATCATCTCACTGGTACCTGAAGCGACACACCAACATACATTTTTTTTAATGTTGTGCCGAATTCCCGCTAAGGCCGGACTTGTTGGCAGATTTCCAGTTTATCCCAAGGCTGTTGGATGAGGTTGAGGTCCGGATCAGTCATGTTCTTTCACACCAAACTGGGAAAACCATTTCTTTACTGACCTGGCTTTGTACATGGGGGCATGTTGAAACAGAAAAGAAAAGAAAAACTGTTGTTACAAAGCTGAAAGTTCACTATTACCGAAAAATATCTCTGTATGTTGTAGCACTAAAGATCCTCTTTAATTGGAGCTAAGCAGCCTGCACAGCCCCAGACCAAGAGTACAATAATTCATTAATACTGTAGACATATGATTACAGTTGTTCAAGGTTCTACTTTGGTTCAGTTCAGGTTTTCCTCTTCATCATTCCAGCTTCAGTTGCTAACTTGGATACCTCAGTTTCCTCTCTGTTTTCGGCCTCTTAATTCACGGAGTCCTATATTCCACGGCAAGGATAACGGCAGCTTTGTGTGATGTTACTTCTGACATATCGAAGAAGACATCAGATAAATCTGTGCTTATCCTTGTTAGTAATTCACAGACTCCAAGAAGCCGTGCTCACCCGAGACGCCGTCGGTCAAGCTCGCGACACTGGGTAAGGCTGAGAGACTCTGTGTTTATGTGGACCAATGCTTTCTGTTGTACACTTAGAAATGTGCTGTCACACACTGGTTTAAAGCTATAAGATAAAGAAGACAGAGTGACTGTTTCTTTCACAGCTGCAGCTTGTGAGATGGAAAAAAAAGATGTTACCGGTAAAAACGTTCTTAAATAAATGGCCCAATCTTTACAGGATATGGTGATTTTCAAACAGGCATGCTTCACTTGTAGACAGAATGAAGATTCATTCATGTGCTGAGAGAAATGCAATTACGAGATGAGTACTGAGTAAGAGGAAAATGCTACTGGGAAAGTGTAAATTTTTAAAATACCTAATACACTGGGGATGTGCCATTAAGAGGCTCTAGGGTGTTTCATTAAAGGAAAGATGGCAGAAAATACAGAGGTGGTCTCAGCAACATGCCAACAAGTCATCAAAGATGAATACCAGCCAATATATTAATTAAAGCATCGACTTCGTGCTTTACATGCATTCATTTCTGAACAGTTCAGAAGCAAAGCCATCTTTCCCTGTCTCTCCTGCTTTCCCTCAATGTCGCTCTTCCTCTCCATCACACACATACATATGCACAAGGGCAAAACGAGGTGATCTGTCCCACCAGGTCCACATGGCACTTCACACTCTGCCAGTATAATGACATAGCATGGGCTTCTCTCCGTAGCCAGCGTCTGTCCATCAGCTTCCCCAGAGCGAGGCGTTTAAAATGGATCTGGGTCACAGTGGGATCCCCTCTGTCCACCCGCTGGAACCTGGAAGCATTCGACTCATTTGTGACAGAGCCGCCTGCATTACTACAGCCAATCCATGTGACACACTTCACTGTCAGTGAGAGCTGCTGCATTATGTATTAACACTTAGCAGGTATGCTCTCTCCTATATACTTCACATACTGCTGGGCTCTGTGTCAAGTGGATTCAAGATGTCAACGCCTCAGTGTGAATGATAAAACTGATATCTACTGTAGCAGCCCGTCCTCACAAGAAAAACGACAGCACAGGTCTAAAATTCAGGCCGGCAAAAACAACCTATAGTCCAGATGACATCAATAAAAGGTGACTTGATAAGATGATTTTGCCTTATTAGGAGGAGGCAAAAAGTGTTCATGTTTCCAACTGTGAGTGTTATGTTTCCAACCACGGTTCGCTGAAAACACTCATATATGTAATTTTGGGAGTCATTGGAAATAGACTTGTTCTGTCGTTTTGGGAGGAGGACGTGTTGACTGTAGAAGAAGAGGGAGAAATGACATTTGCTCCACTTTCTCAGTCAGAGAAAAAAAATGATCTTTATATTTGTGAATCATTTTTTAAAACTTATGTCTATGACTTGGGGTTGAGTGGGGACATCAGAAATTATTGAGAGATGGACTAACACATTGTTGGTTTTGGTAGGGGACAATAACAAAAATATAAATTATCACCAGCTTTATGCTTTAAGGGGTCAGTGCTCTATCTTTAAACCCTACCACAGGTGAAATTATACATAGTGTTTAATATTATCTGCAAGTCTGGCTGTTTATTGCAGCAGCCAGTTTATGTATGCACATTTACATGTACATAAATATATGTTCTTCCTTTTTAAATGTATTATATTTTTTATTATTGAAACATTATTATTCTCTTATTGTTTTGTAATGCATTCTGAAAGATTGTTTGTGATGGAGGGCTGTTTTTCATGGTTTGGCCTATACTGAGTTGTGAAATCTTAATGCTGCAGCATACAATGATAATTCAATACAATACATGCTCCAACTTTGTATCAAACTTGTGTTTGTCCCTTTCCTGTTTCAACATGACAGTGCTCCCGTGCACAAAGCCAGGTTCATTAAAAAAAATGGTTTTCAAGGTTTGGTTTGGAAGAACTTGACTGGCTTGCACAGAGCCCTGACCTCCACTCCATCCAACACCTTTGCAATGAGCTGCAACACCAACTGTCGGCCTGGCCTTATCGCTCAACATCAGTGTTGGACCTCACTAATCCTAAATGCTGTAGCCAGCCTGAAAACAGAAGAGCGGAGGCTGTTATAGCAGCAAGTTAGAACTCATTGTTTTTGGAATGACACCATCACATTAGGCTGTAATGTCCTGGCGTCCTCATACTTATATATTTAGTATATTATGTTCCTACATTGTCTTCATGTTATGGCTTTTTCAGTATCTCAACAGTTTACTGTCCACAAGACAGAGTTTCTACACACATCAAGGCTTGTAGCAGGTACAAATGGAGAGTGACACACAATGGAAAGATTTCATGAACACATGGATGTTGCAACCGAGTTTAGTTTGTTGCAACAGCAGTGCACTAAATTGCATTTACTGAAGAGATTTCTGTCATCCTGCTCTGTTTAAGGTTTTGGTGTCAAAACAAATCTGATTCCTGTACCTCTGACTTACTGTGATGTCAATTGGTGTAATTTTCCTTTCTTGGTATTTATATTAACAAATGGAGACGCATCAGATTGCCTTCAGTTTGTTTTTCATTATTATTCTTCTCACATCCATAAATCTGAGCTTGTTTCGTGGTCCTGTTACTTGAGGACAGACTTGTATTTTCGGGCATCTTTGTGCATTTTTTTTGGTTCTACTTGACTTTAAGTGACATTGTTCCCCACTGACCAAAGAGAACTAAAGGAGTAAACACTTCACACTCAAGGGGAAAAACAGATTTGTTGTGAATGTGTTCGCTCTAACGGCTTTGGTGTTATTGTTCACTGTCCTGGGGCTGATTCATGCCTGCCTACATTATCGAGTCTTTTCTTTGAAATTCACCCTCCTCGTTTTTTTGCTCAGTTTAGTGCCTTCAGAGCTGTTATATGACCAATGACTGCACAATACTAGCAATAACATTCAAATATCTCACATAAACTAGATAATTGGATCACACACACATGTAAGCCCTGAACAAAGAAAACCCTCCCTGCAGGGTGATAAACTTTTGAACCTTGGTTAAACACTCATGATACATTTTTATGAGTGAAATTAAAGTGGCAGTTGGTTTCTCTATTGTGGAAAAAAGCAGTGTCGGCAATTACACAGATAGTAAAAGGTTGTTATTTATTTGGTGCGAACTTCTTTCTTTTCAAGTTCATAGTAGGGTAATTTAGCTGAGCTTTCAGTTGCTGCTATAATTGGTCATTTGATCAAACCTATGTGATTGGAAAGCAGAGCAGAGCTGCTGGGAGGACCAAAGCCTCGTTTTATAATTATTGTACACAGCTACTTAAGACCATTTAACTGGACAAGTCTTCATGCTTTTTCTCATCCTGAACTGAATATCAGTTTCAGTTGAGATTAAAAAGGAATTCCAACAACACCACATTAAGTCTGTAAGATTAATCTTCACACAGGCTTGGATCTCAGCAAAAGTCAAATAACATTTGTCAGAAATGTCACATCCACCCGCTGGGAAAGCCACATCATTGAAATACAGACACTGATCTTTAACAAAAGCAGAACACAGCCCCCCTGTTGTCAAATCAAAGCTTTCTAGAGAGCTCATATATGTCTTTTAAAAGGTATCAGTGCTCTGCTTTATGGTCTTTAGCGCTTTTACAGGATGATAGATGAACATATTTAAATGCAAATAAGGTACAACAATCACAGATCCATTCTTTGTTTGCTCTGCTGTTCAGAAAGACCCAGCGTAATTGAATAAAGGCAATATATTCACTCTCCCACTGCTGCTCAGTGATGGAGGTCTTAGATTATGTTGCTTTGTTCTTTACTCGCCCAAATAACACACGATATTAGTGTGACATCAAATGACTCACTTACAGCAAAGATGGATCGCCATGAGGTGTAGCTGCTTCCATGTTCCCGTATAAAGAGGCTACAATCAATCATTTTGGCAAAGCCACACTGTGGATTCTGTCAATGGAAGAAACGCTTGCAGTCCCATAACTGAGCAGAGACAGTTTACTGCTCACTTCAGACACTCCGCACAAATCAAAGCTCTCATATCTGGGGAAACAGCGAAGACTGACTGGACTGGATGGAAAAGCCGACTGATACTCTGTCGAACAGGAGGATAAAATTTGCCAGACAGTATTACAGCTGAGCTTGTTGTGCTAAACTCACAGTTAAAAGGAGTCAGTTTGACAAATTCCAAATCTCACTTTCCCCGATATCCACAAGGTGTGAGGATTATCAAGGCAAGGCGAGATTATTTATATAGCACACTGCATACACAAAAAGTGTTTACACAATTTACATAATGTATTAAACAAGAGTCTACAGCCATGGCAGCGGCTCTGTGACTAGCTAAATGCTAAAAGGATCACAGTGACAATGCAGATGCCATCACAGACCCGCAACACAAGCATGGCTAGACATTAAATAGAGAAGTACTGCATAGGACAGTTAATCATTCATTTTAAAGCTGCCTTAAAGGTGACATATCATGCTTCTTGTTATTGTCTGTTATTTATATGCTGTCATAATGTTGGATGTTAAATATAGTCAAAATTCAGACAGAAGCTGAACTGTCTATAAAAATATAGACCTGGAAATGTGCACGATATGTCCCCTTTAAAAGAAAAAAGACAAACAGAAATAAATAGAAAGTAGTTGAGGACGTATGCGCAAGTGATGAATGCTCGAGATACGTAGTGGAGAATATTAAATGTCAAGATCAAGAGGACATCTTATATCTTCTTGAAGTGTGTTTCAACTCTGAATGTTGCTTCTCCATGTTTAGTTTGGACTCTGGGGACAGTTAGCAGAACGCTACCAGATGACCTCAGAGGCCAGGAGGGTTCATGTGGTAAAAGACAGAAATGTTCAGTATTTTGTTCCTAAACCACTGGGAGATGTATTGACTAGCTGTCTTCTATAAAACTGTCTAATAATACACTTGAATGCCAATACAGAAACCTGAGAGTCAGTGTGATGTGTTCAGTTTTCTTCACTCTTTTAAAGGGGAAATCAGTTTTTTTATGATTTGGGTGAACTGACCTTGTGGCAAAATACATTAACAGCTGTTAAATCTGATTTTTCTTCCTGTCAGTTCCACTCACCATGTTGAAATTCAGTGTTAACATTTTGTTCTTTTTACAATAGGAAACCACCACCATGATTACCAGCACAGCCACCTGGATCTGACTGCACTCACACCTAAAATGGGTAAGAACAACTTCGCTCTGTAAGCCTACAATTAAAATGTGTATATATGAGATGTACGCCAGCAAAGTAACCAATTATTTAACATCATGTTGTGTCTTCCAATACTAAAGTAAAGTTCTGTTCAGGCTTATCTAAGTTTAAGCAAGATTTAATGATGGATATGAACCTGATTTGACTTCCCAAAATGATATGCAGCACCGTCTGTCTCTAAATGAAAGTTTGCCAAACAATTCTTGTGATAAACTATTTCAAATTGCAAGGACAAAGTATGACTTTCACTGGGAAATTAAAATCTGAGCAACTGATAAAGAAGTCCTCTGAGAAAAATGAAAAGCAAAAAGTGTATTATAATCAAAGGATCATCTGTGCAGTTTGCTGAAGTTATTGAAAATCCAATTACTGTTATTGCATCCCATCTATTTCTCCAAATGTGATTTTCTGTGAAAGGAGAGCAGCTTTTAGCGTGGAATTACTGAATGGTTGCGCATCTAAACGGCAATGAAATGAAACACTGTGTAATCAAAGAGGGAATCTGCCTTAATTCTTCTTCTGCAAAAAAGAAAAAGCCTCTATGATATTCTCAGAATTACAAAGATTGATGCTTTGTGTCAGTGTTTTCAGGTTAAAGCTGAGAGATAGTCATTCAGCCATTAATGGAGTGCCGCGGTCCACATGCTGCCTGTGCTTGTCTGCCTCTTAAACAATGCAGCCTTTTCACTGGAAAATGGGTTCCAAAAGTAGCCTACTTTCAGCACCAAATAAAACTCTTTAAACAGCACTTTTGAAGTCTATTTAGCTTCTGACGAGAATCGTAGCCGCTATGCATAATTGAAGAGTTGCTGGTTTGGACTTTGTGTTAACCCATGGCAACATTCTTGCAATGTTGGCTTTGAACGAGGGCAGCCTCTGGTTTGGTTGAAACATACTGTGCACATTGATTGTCATTGATCCTTTTTTTCTCACTTGGATTTGTTAGCCCACAGACAAATGAGATACGGTAAGTAATACACATGCACATGGTGTTTATGTGTATTTTTTCTTGCCTTTTCACCTTTTATTCCACATATATCATGTAGAGATCTAAATTCTTTACCTGTACACTGGGGGTCATTCTTATTCTCCTTTTTCTTTCTGTCTTTTTTTCTTTAAGCGCTTGTGTATTTTTTGCAGTCACAAAACTTCACGCCGCTGCATTACAATCCATGACCTTTAGTCTAATCTCAAAATCTTTTTCTTCACACATTATTTTCCCCTCTTTCACTCCACAAACCCACAGACACACACACTTTTTCCAACTTAGTGACTGTCTCCCTTCTACATCATATGTTCCTTGATGTTGTGTGTCCCTGTCCTCCTCGCTGCAGTAGTCGCCCAGTCCTATTTTTAAATCCACCTCCAGAGTCCCTGCCCGTATCCCAGCCCTCCCCTCCTGCCGTGCCTCCTGACCCATGACTGGGCGTCCCAAATACTGAAACCACAGGAGCGCCACACAGTGCAGGGAGCCATAATGGTGCCACACATATCACTGATCCTCCAAACTGAATGGTTGAAGGCATTCCACAATGAACTAAATGTCACTGGAGCAGCTTAGACGACATTTAACAGATGCAGATCCCAGCCTGCTCAGAAAGTGTGAAGACATACAAGCACTGATTATTAATCTTATTGATGCTAAAACCTGTCGACATTCAGTAAACAATGACCTTGAAATACTGTACAAGTAAAAGTCTGGCAGTTTCATACATAGTTGAAATATAGAAATACTGTGTACAACCACTTCTTAATTGTTAGGGTGTTCTTGGAAATTCAGTATTGGATGAAATAGTTTCTGGCATCCTTTGTCAATTCGTTCAAGCATGCAAACTTCTCTTTTAAACATTTATTGTATATTTTACATGAAACTCAGGATAGGAAAAGTACCCAAAAAAGCACTAAGATCCCAGTGTTGTTGATATGGCGCCACCTTATTTGCAGATGCCTCCTGGTGGTTGTCCATACACAGCTTTGAAATAGTAGAACTGAATTGTAAAACACTGCACCCAAAATCCCTACAAGTATAAAATAAAACAGCTACATGAATGTCTCTTATGTGCAAACGTTGACACGTTTCAGCAAAGTGAGCTTCTCAAATTTGAAAATGTAAAATTTGCTAGTTTTCCCTGTTTTCCATTATAGTAAACTCAACATTCTGCTCAGTCTTTCTCCTTTCCCTCTCTATCTGCCTCCCTCTCTTTCCTACAGTAAAGACTCCCAGTGTATAAACCTATTCTTTTTGACTGTACTGACTACACTGCACTGATTCCTCCCCTGTCCCCTGTAGAGAGACCACAGCGGATGAACAACATCCTGACCTCAGCCACGGAGCCCTACGACCTGTCGCTCTCCAGATCCTTCCAGAACCTCAGCCATCTGCCGCCCTCCTACGAGCTGGCCCTCAAGTCTGACTTAAGTAAATACTCCTCCTCTCTCCACAGATTAAGTAGGTGGTCCTTCATTTGTCCTTCATCGCCGTGTTTTTTTGCCTGATGCACTAAAAAGAAAGGGAATGACGTCACCCTCATGCCCTGTGCATTTAAAGGGTTGCCACATTCACCACATCTGGCCTGATGAAGCATCTGAATGTCCATTACAGAGACATGCATCATGATAAGTATCTCCAGATGTTTGGTGGCTCATCATGCAGATAATCCTCACTTTTTCACCTTTTCGGGGGAAATAAACTTCTTAAAATGCATGAGCCTCCTTACTCATTCCCATCGAGTCATCTATCGGCCCATCGACTGACATCTAATTGGCATGTAATTTGGCTCCATCTGCGGCCCATGTATGTTGCTAATGTCTCTTAATGACATATTAAGAGCCATTTTGTTCAGCTGAATGGCATCTATACGCCAACAAGATGGCGCTTTAATGTCTCAGCAACGTTATAGTCCATTATCTTTGCTGTGACATTTTCAGTGTAATGACGTTCAAGCTGATGACCATTGCATGCATTGTATTCCTCTGATCACCTGCATGTTTTGTGTGTTTATCCATCCAGGTTTTTATTTATTTAACTGTTATTTTACATGGAAGCCTCTTGAGATACATGCCTGACTTAGACAAAATTGTTTCCAAACCCAGGATGCAAAAATTCAGGTTAAGTCTGATAGCTGTTAGAAACCAGAAAAAGTGTTTTACATAAGTAGGCAGGAAGTTTACCAATACTGGCTTTAAATGAATAGTTGGACAGGCAACCAGCAAAGACTCCAGGAAGTCACTGCATCTGTCCAAGAACTTGTACGACACATAACAACCACAAAACCAGAGTTTGGCACTTTCTCACTTTGGCAAATAAGAAGACAAATAAGCATATTTTCCAAAAAATGTTGAACTATTCCTTTAAAGATGAAAAAGTAAATATAAATCTTTTTCCATAAAATGTAGAGATGACATTAACATTAACATTTATCAAGCCTACACAGTGTGTTCAGTCTACATTTCAACCTTTTCTGGATTGTGGTGACACCCTGTATATACATGCCTCACCGATGTTTTCGTGCTTCAAAAGGAAATAATTTATTGTAACGAATATAAAATACTAATTCGGGTTTAAGTTTCTTTACAAGGAAATCAACACAAGTATGGAAAGTTAATTTATCATCCAGAAATTTTTAATTGGTAAAATGATAACTGAAGTATGTGAAAGATGATCAGTAATAGATGATCTGTTGAAACCTTGTTGCAGAATAGTTTTTTAATCTGAATGTTCTGTTAAGATATTACTAAGGTGCATAAAAGCAGGATTCTGGGTGTGTTTACATCTCTTCTCATTCAAACTGATGTAGAGCTCTAGAGGATTTTGCAAACACGGTTCAAATAAAACCTTTAATGTACCAAGGACAAAAATATTTAACAAGATCCAACATGTTCAGTTGACTACTCCCACTTTAGATCCTGAAATCCATCTGCTTTTTATGTGTCAGTTTTTGAGATGAACTCCTTTCAGGCGATTACTTTGGAGCAATGAGATGGACGTAGTGGGACGTTTTGGTTGCAGCTGGACTGCTCTCGTCTGAGCGTGAAAATTCCTTTAAATCAGTGAACTAATGAAACGGCACATTTTTCTTCCTCAGACTTTGCTTTGCGTTTTCAAGTAAACAGACGCTGAATATGTGCTTCTAAGTGTTCCATCGTGTTGCCTATTTGTCAGTCGAGTGATTTAAGCACTACAGTGGAAACATGCTGTATGCTTGTATTGTGTGAGTTATCACATTTACCACATTTGGTGACAGTAAATCTGTTCTAAAAGTTTTTTTTAGCCTTGAGAAGCAGATTTTTCAGTGAAAACATTGCAGCACCCTTTACACATATCCAGATTACTTGTGTACTTTTTCTATTGTGTATTATTTGCAGGGACAAATTCAGTGTAGTTGTACTGAACACACGTGAATGCATCATTCACTGCTATTGAACCCTAAGAGAAGTTATCACTGAGAGAAAGCCATATAAATGTGTCATTGGTCCCCTTTTTCGCTGTGTGGTTGTGTAATAGAAAAACATGCGTCGGTGCAATCTCCTTTCAGCTCATTCAACATTCCTCTTTTGCCTTTTCTCTCCCTTATCAACTCAGGGCTTTGCTCTTATCTCACTGGAGCCTTGTACACACACAGAAAAATCACAGAGATGAATCACACTGAACTACAAAGAAGCTTTTCAGTTTTGAGACAGGAGCCCCAAAGAATTTGTTAAACAAGCAAGCAAAGTCCTCCCTTGAATAAAGCCCTTCCACTCGGAAAAAAAAAAATTGGTTCAAGCATGAGTGAGGTCTTTGGAAACAAGCCTAAAAGTAATATAATTAGTTGCTATTTTAATTAAACCATCTGGAGAGATGATTATGACTAAATTAAATTAGTATGGTTTATTTGCAATTTTAAATGATGGTGTATGTGTGTGTGGCTCTTCCTCCATCCTGCTTGTCCTTCAGTGATATCAACGAGGTAGAGCTTGAGGACGCCACTCTAAAAAAAAAAAACCTGCTCAGCTCCTCGAAGGAGGCTGCAAAGAGAGGGGAAACGAATCGCCTTTGGCTCTGTTGTCTTTCACCTTAATCACCCTAAAAGGGATTAAAACACATTTCAGGACAAACAAGACGTCGTAATCCTCCAAAAAAGTAAAAAAAAGTAAATGAAATTGCTGCATCTCTGCTTTACATTTCACCACTTCTGCTCCCAACCTCTCTAAAGATCACTTTATAATTGATGTTCCACCAGTTTCACAAGTGTTAGTGCATTATATGATTACAGTCTTCTCTGCTCTGTGCTGCCTACCGTGATCAATAGCTGACACGTAAATATACTAGCTATATTGAATCTAATCTAGCAGAGTGGGAGCTGGGGTTTAATTAGCCGTTGTTAGCAATTTCCTATGTTTGTAGCTCCACTTCACGTTTGGGACCCTTCAGCCTCTCGCAATCATGTTAATTGTTAAGTGCCGCATTTTATCAGCACAGCAGCGTTTTAGATCAAGCAATATGCATTGCCCGTCTTAAATCATTTCAGCCACTTAAAGTGTAAATAGTGTACACTCATGAAAAGCAGACCTTAAATCAAACGGCAATGAAAGGGAATTTTTAGAGGAAGAGGACGTGATGTAATTACTGAGCCCCGAAAGCTTCTATTGAAATTATTATTACCATAAATTCTTGGATAGTGTTCGAGGCCTTTAAATACCTCAACTGTAGAGAGAAGCAGGCTTTTATATGAAACAGGCCCACTTTTAAGTATATTTTATCATATTTTAGTAAGAAGCCGCCCCGTTTTTCTCTGCTGAGGCTGTTTCCTGTTAATGCAAACTCAACACTTCCTCCGTGTTTACCTGCTGTCGTGATAAATGCAGTATAACCTCCATCAGTACAACAACAGAATCATGTTACCGCTCTGCTGCTGCTGCGAGTTTCTTTTCTCTTAGCAGAAATACTGTTTCGGTGCAGTCAAACCAAAATTTGCTTCCCATTCATGTTTATGTGGAACGAGGCAAGACACGTTCGCCTCCGGTCGCGAACTGACCCGCCTCTTACGCTTTGCACATATATATCGTGAGGCTCTCCAATGTCCAGCTGGTTTGAGAGAGGGGGAGGGATTGACCTCTCATTCAGGAAATATTGTTAGTTTATATTCTTGTTTTGCAACTGTGCAGCGAAATAATACAAGAAGCAGAGAAGAAAAGGCTGTAGTGAGTGTAAGGACAGCCAGAATATAATGACAGTGAAATGTTTGATTAAATGCTGTATAATTAACAACTTTGAGGACTCTTGTTGTTAGCACCCTAGCCATGCTAACTCCCGCACTTTATGTTTACAACCATACTCATACCATTTACCTGTCCCTCCTCTGCTTAGCCACACCATCCGAGTTCATTTTTGCCAGGTGGCTTTCGGTCTGACTGCAGCTTTAGACTCCCAATTTACAGTTTATCGAGCACACTTAAGTTACTGTCAATGAAACTCAACACTTCCTGCGTTGATATTTCACATTAAAAGACTTCCAGCAGCTCAAAGGGCATATTATTTCGGGTAGGCTTTTAATTTGAAACATCTGCAGGTGTTGAGTTTCATTGACGGTAACTGAACTGTGCTCAGAAAAACATCAAAGTAGAAGCAATTTGAATTGATTGCTGAGTTTCTCTTTTAACTAGAGTGCTGTTTTCATTCGCCAGAGTGAATGACACCAGAGCATGACATGACTCTGTCGTTGTACTGACAGATGATAGATACTTTATTTGTCCCCGTTGGTTTGCAGCACAGTCACAAGGCATTTCATCACAGCAACACAAAAGTCACCAACAGACATATTCGTACACATACTCGTACACATACCAAGAGGAGGAGGACAGACCAGACTAGCTGGACATCCTTTGTGACCAGGAAGGAGTGGTCAAAGTGCATTGGGATGAGGTGCTGAATTACCTGTTACCTGTTACCAAAACTTGATGGCTTGTGGAACATATGAAAATATCTTTGCCTATATGGCTACAATTTGAATGAGGAGGCAAGGGGGTGCCTGTGGTCACCTACAATGTTGTTTGCCTTCTTCTTCGTTCTATCTCTGTAGATGTATCCCATACTTGGTAATGTAATCCATAACAGCAGATGATGCAGAAGGTTAAAACACTTTCAATAAAAGTACAGTAAAATATTTGTAGCATTTTGTTGTGGACATTAAAAATAGCAATTTCTTTAGAAAGTATATTCTTTGCTGTGTCTTAGTGCTTATGAGGTCAGTCCACAGGTCCCATTTAAGCTTATGGTCGAGCACAGTGCCAAGCTACTTGTAATCGATAACGATTGTATTGGCTCCCCATTGATAAAAGTAGGTTTAGAGGATTGCAGCTTTCTAAAATCAATGGACATTTCCTTTGTTTTAGAGGTGTTTAAGAGAAGGTTTGACTTCTAGATGCTCAAATCACTTCATGACCAGTGATGTCAATGCTATTGGACGAAAGTCGTTGGGCCCTATGGATCTGGGAATTTTTGGCACGGGTACAATTATAGATGTTTTCCAAAGGGTAGGGACTTTGTGAAGACTAAAAAAAGACCTAAAAATGTCAGTAAACACTGGTGCTAGCTGTTTAGCACAGTGCTTTAAAATATCCTCAGGGCCTGGGCCTTTTTGTGGGTTACAGCATCTAAGAAGGTGAAGGACTCCTGATTCCTTGATAGTAAAGTTGGGTGAGGAGGGAGGGGGAATCACAGCGGCAGCCTCAGCACTGTTGCCACTCTCGAAATGACAAAAGAAGGTGTTGAGCTGGTTTGCCATCTCCAGTCCCTCATTACCATGCAAGACAAGGGTAGGTTTTCCCCTGCCCTTGTGTGGAACATTAGTCATGGTTTTAATTCCCTGCCATGTCTCTCTGGGATTTCTAGATGCCAGAGAGACCTCTATCATTTGTTTGTAGCTGTGCTTGTCCAGCTGTATTGTCTTTTTGGCTCTCTAGCTGTTTCATCCTGGTTTCTGCAAGCTTTTCTCTTCTGAATTATAAGTTTCTTTAATTTGTTAGATACCCAAGATTATCGTTAGGATAAACTTTAAAGGTCTTAGTAGGTATGACAGAATGTACATAAAAATTGATGTAATTAAACAATGCTATAACCTGATCATTAGTATCAGGGCTATTAAAGACCTCCCATAATGTGCAGTCGAAACATCCCTGCAGAGCCATTTTTGCTGTCGTTGCACACTTTAACAGCCCTTTTTTGAGGCTTCTCCCTCTCTAGTAGCTTCTGATAGACAGGGTGGAGATAAACCACACTGTGGTTGGACACCCCTAGTGGTGGGAGCAGGGATGCAGTGTAGGCGTCTTTGACAGTTCCATAAAATATGTCAAAGGTCTTATTTTTCCTGGTGGGGCAGTCAACATACTGATAGTATGTGCACAGGCACTTTTTAATGGAACAGCTATTCAAATCCCCAAGAATAAACTTGGGTGCATCAGGTGAAAGTGATTCAAGTTTCTGTGAGAGGTTAAAGATAATCTCTAATGCCTTATTAAAATTCGCCCTTGGGGTGAATGAATACCATGATGAGGAAAATTTGAGGAAATTCCCAGATGGAAAGGTTGAAGAGACACACAGCAGCATGTCATGCTCTCTTACCACAACTGCCTGACACCACTCGTCCCTGATGAGGAGACAGACACCGCCCCCATGAGCCTTCCAGGTGATGTTGGGGTTTCGGTCAGTCCCAAACACCAAGAAGCCTGAAGGTTACTGTCCAGCCAAGTCTTAGTGATCACCAAGATACAGGCGCTCCAATACTCGTGCAGGTAGCGGGTGTTGGCTGATAGCTCATCTGTCTTCTCTCTCAAGGATTATGCCTTGATGAGCAGGGTAGTAGGCAGGAGGAGTTTGTTTTTCAGCCTCGTCAGTCGATGACGAATGCCGCCCTTACATCCACATTTTTGCTTCGTCCGTGTAGTACCTCTCTTCGAATTTGTTCGGTAATGAGTCTACGAGATACGTGATTGCATAACAACAGTAAGGATTCGCTGCTGAATTGGGTTTCACAGGCTACGCTGCCAGCAACATAGCTGTGGTTGCATCCTTAGCTAAAATACGTGCTTAAAATCACCGTAATCGGTCCTATCATGCACCATAAAGCTTTAGTGCAAGCGACGTGCGAAGTAAAAAACAATCACATTCACACAAACAACGTGATAAAACACACGAATGCAGTAAGACAACCACAGTGCAGCGCCACGGAATAAGTGTAGTGAAAATGTGCATTATGCAGAATTTACCATTTGAGCCATTACAGTACAAGTAATTCTATTCAGCCTCAACGTTTCTTCCCGGTCTTTATTTGTTCATGCCGGCTATTATTTGACACTGAGCCATTACTTCAATATCAGCTTGTATTTGAGAATTTATGGTATAATCTATTCTTGCCACATTAGCATTTTAGTGTATAATCACTACAGATCTTTTGCAGTGACTGGATACTCAAGTTTGACCTATTAATGGAGCTATGGGCCACGGCTTGTCGATTGTCTGTATACTTATAGCCTCTGGTTGAGTTTGGTTGACATTTTCTGCCATAATGCCACATCTAAACTAACCCTTCAGGGAAAAATGCTGGAGCACATCGCCACAGGCCAAAGTTTGGCCCCGGTCATTAGGAATGCACAGAGCAGTGGAGATGAAACCCCTCATGGAGGGACAATAACGTGACATTCTGTATCCAGGCATGACATCTCTCCCAATGAGACGAGCCTCCAGACAAACAATTCCCATTCTCCCTCTTCTCCACAACTCAGTGAAGCACGGTATGGTCCTAAAACGGCCATTTGACCTCTGTGTTGCTGCAATAATTAACTACTGCAGAGGTAACGACCCCTCAGCCACAACACAGAGAACTTCCTTGGTAACATCCCCCTGTGTGCCAGAGCTGCCAAAAACAGGTAGATAAAAGTCTGCAGAGAGCTGATTGCCGCCTGTGGTTAATGCAGCCGTAATGACTTTATCATTAGTAGCACATGTGCACACAGCGGAGAGACCAACCTGCTTTCTGGCAGACGAATTAAACGACCATTCAGGCACCACTAACGCATGAACTGTTGTGGATTGTGGCATGCTGATGAGTCCTCTCCACACTGAAGGACATCTGTACTGATAAGAGTCTGGTTTTGTCCTGTTTTTCATGAAGAAAAAGGACAAAATAATTAAACAGTTCGAACAGGACTCTCCAACTCTTGTGTTTATAATGATTATTACCAGTCAGAGAATGTAGAATAGACATAATGGAGACTAATATGTAAACATTTTCATCCCTCTTGCTTGTTATCCACTCTTATTTAGTCTTTATGTTGACATTTAAAGATAACTTTATCTTAAAGTCATTAACCTGATTTGGGGTTGACACTTGCAAATGTCATAACAGAAACCCAGTTAATTAACACATTTTTAGAACTGAATCCTAAAGTAGCACCAAGTGCAGTGAATCATCAGTGTTACTGACCAAATCAGTAGCTTTTTCCAATCTACTGAATGGTATTCTGGGATATGTAGGAAATCACTTACCATAGAAGAAGAGGCAGGTTAGAAGAGATTTGTTACAACTACTACTAACTATTGTACTTAATATTGTTCAAGTATTCACGGATGTTTTTCTTACTCCTCAGGTGATAAGGATGTAGATGAATACTACACAAGGAAGCATCACCATCATGACTTTGGTGGCCGGGGACCAACCCACATGGTGAAGCTGAATGCAGATCCCCAGCAGCACCAGCAGCACCAGCAGCGGCAGCGTCCCCACCGCGTCCAGAGGGCCATGTCCCAGGATCACGTCCTGTCTCCTCCCAGGACGCCGCGTCGCGGAGACTATGGCCTGTCTTCGTACGGTGTCATGGCGGCTGCCGCATACGGGAGCAGTCGCCACCTCTCAGAGGAGCAGCTACTGTCAGCCGACCGCCTTCACTCCCAGGATCCCTTGCTGTCTCCGGCGATGCGGCGTGACAAGTTCCGGGAGAAGGCCATGGCACGGGCGATGTCTCATGCCGACATGCTGCGGCCAACCACGCCTGTCATGGACCGCCACAAGATGACCAAGATGCACTCTCAACCCAGTGCCTCTAACGACTCCTACAACACACTGACGGTCAACCACCAACCATCCACATCTAAGAGGCAGGCGTTCGCCTCCCGACGAACACACACGGTGGACCACCTACAGTACATTCCCGGCCACCACCACACATACCGCACTGCCAGTAAGAACGAGGTAACTGTTTAACTGCAGAGTGTCTGGCCGAAGGATTCCCGCGACACACCACAGACGTCAACAGAAATCTCCAAAATCAGCAAGTTTCTTCAGCAGAGGTGTTCTGTCTTCTTGTTAAAACAACCTCCTACATTAAAACTCTTCCTGCTTTTTAGCACAAGCTTCCTGTGTCATCCAGATTTTGGGTAACTAGAATCAACACTGGCAAAGACATTTCTCTCTTAGAGCATCATAAGGGCTTTGCGCGTTGACACAAAGAGGGATCCTTCATGTCAGATGTTTGACAGCGTGAAGAAAATATTTTTTAAACTGGACATGGGACTGAAAGAGAATTGTATTAACTTTATAAATATATAAATATACTATATTTACTATTTGTATTTTCAGTCCTTGTTATAGCTTTAGAGATTCTCATTGAACGTGACTGATGTAAGCACTTCAAATGGTGCCTCTTAAATTCGTCCCATTTCAACGATGAAGTGGATTTGTGGGTTAAAAAGCACAATTAATGACTTCCCTTTTTTGGTTTATTTTACTCTTCTTCTTTGATAAACGGCCAGAACATATCAGCTTATTAGTGAAAACAGAGGCTATTTCTGTTGCATACAATAGATGATTGTAAATAGGCTATATTAGCAGCATTAAAACAAGAAAAGCTGGCCCTTTGGCATTATTGTTTTTTATTTTAGTTTTTTTCTCCCACCTGGAATCTATCATGGATTCTCAATTAATAGTTTTAACTTTAGATAAGGCAAAGTTCCCAAATTAATATTATTTCCACAGATGTCTCCAAAACATGTGGACATAATATGTATATGGGGAGTTTTTATTTATTTTCTAACTGTGCTTGTAGCATAGAATGATTGTGTATGAAACAACCTTTTACCACTGTCAAATGGCAGCTTCAGTCTGCAGGTGAAAATGAAACCTAATGGTTGTTTGAATCGGCTTAATTTCTGTTCACACGTTTCCTTGCTTTCTTACCCACCCTGCTCTGTTTGTGATTGGCCAACTGAGGAGGTCCAGTGGTAGTTTTGTGTCGATGTGTTGGCAGAAACAATCAGCAAGAGGACGTTGTCGTCATAATCGCTAGTCAATCAAGCATTAATTAAAACTGTGAACTGTTTTCCCATGTTTTCATTAAAGCAATGCCTTATTGTATGGAATCCCATATGCTCTTAATTGAACAATCATGCTTTTGTCACATGTCTTGGCTTTTGTGCAATATATTGATCATGATTTACCAGCAGAACCAGCAGTAAAAACCTGTACAGTGATAGATGATGCAGTACATATACCTCAAAATCTCTTAAGAATTAATTCAATTGAAGGAATCTAACATTTTGAAAGGAAAACAATCAATAGATGGATAGCATTCATATTGGAAATTTGATAAATTATTTGCATTAACTGAATTCGCTTTGTTTAAGGTTTATGGGCTCATAAGTAGGTATACTGTGCTCTCGTTTTCAACAGCTCAGTCAGATTGACTGGAGAGTAGAGGTCTTCACAGGTTCACTTGGCTCCTAGTAATTGAGACCCAATCCCGCGGGGGCCAAATTATATTCGGGTTGGTAGGGTCCCGTTGCATCGCCCCAGGTCTCGGGGATGTCCATCAATATATCTAATAGTCCAGTGGATCCAGATGGACTCTCTATCAGCTCTGATCCCACGGTGTGTCATTAATCATCACAGGAGAAAAATGTGGTTTTTGAGGCCAATGGAGAGGAGGAAAAAATTACACGTATCGCTGCTGTCTGTTAATTATCATGCTGCTGCCAGACAAAGTCAATGTTTTGTGAAGTCACAAGTAAGTCTCAAGACTTGGCTATGAAGTCCAGATTCAAGTCCAAAGTAAAGACAAATCAAATCCCAAGACAATTGAGTTTCAAGTCAGGTCGGAGTCCTAAACTGTGTGTTTCGA
This sequence comes from Scomberomorus guttatus, assembly GCA_038419695.1. NCBI lineage: Eukaryota > Metazoa > Chordata > Actinopteri > Scombriformes > Scombridae > Scomberomorus > Scomberomorus guttatus. The sequence goes on from CM076459.1 coordinate 7,727,394, forward strand.
GTCCTAAACAAGTGTATTACTTGCCTGTCTGCTGGTGTGCACTGCCAACCACACCTTTCCTTCTGCTCTTGCGGTGTGATTGGTGTGATTTGAAGCAAATCTGTTGAACATGAAGCGTTGATTTGCTGTCCACTTTGTACAAAATAATTTTTCATCTTTGAGATAAGGAGGATACTAAGTCATTCTAAGTGCAAAGGCTGAAGTCCAAGTGAATTAATGAGTCATTAGTGTTAAAGTCCAAGTCTATTTGGATTTCATCGAGTCTGACTCAAATCCACACAACCCAGGCTCACATCAAAAGGTACAATAGCTACGTTGGTCCACAGCGTAAAACGTATTAGTTTCGCAATAACGACTCTAAAATTGTGACATGCCTGCGTTTTTTTTTTTTTTTTGGCCTATTCTTTTCTATTGGCCTGCATCCACGTCACATGACTGTTGAGTTTTTTGTCTGTGAAAACAATCAAAATGGCTTTTATTCTCAGTGAAAAATGCAATATTTTAGGATAGTTTCGGCATTAAAATGTGCTTTGATGACATTTCTAGCAAGAAATGTGCATTTCGTTTTCATAATCTTTGTTCAGTGAATGTATATGATGTTTAGTTTGTTAGTTATTACGAAGGTTGTTTCAGGTCTCGCCAGAAAATTGTAGGAATGCAATGTTTTCTATCGTTGCTATGGTGGTTGCTATGGACACAGCTGTTGCTGAAACCTTTGCCTTGTGTAGTTATCTGAGCTGTTATGTTATTTGTGCTATTTTATGCAACTGTTTGATGACGTTATTTCAATAAAATGTAGGTTTTAGAGTGCAGGAATGAATTGAATTTGAAATCCAGAACTGGAAGTTTTGTGATTGGCTGACCGGAGGAGCCACCGCCTGAAAGTATTTCCTCACTGTCACCGTGTTAACGTTTTCTTTTAATGATATTTTAAAAATTTCTCAACACAAAAACACAAAAGTGTCCTTGATAACTCAACAATACGACAGATTTATCTTAAGGCCATCCGTTTTAATTACTTCTGCTTCGATTCTGAGAAATAAAGTTTTCTGGTCTCACTAGAGATGTCATCAAAACGCATTTTAATGCCGAAACTATCCTATAATATTGCATTTTCCACTGACAATAAAAGAAATGGCAGCCATTTTGTTTTCGCAGACAGAAACTTGACAGTCACGTGACGTGGAAGCAGGCCAATAGAAAAGAATAGGCCAAAAAAAAAAAAAAAACGTAGGACCGTTATTGTGAAATTAGTACGTTTTGCACTGTGGACCAACGTAGCTATTGTACATTTTGATGTGCGACTGAGTTGATCCACACCTCTGCTGCTGCATCATCTCTAATTATCTATTCAGATTCAGCCTTTTTTTTTTGTTTTTCATTAATTTATTGGTTTGGATAGATTTTCCACAGGTCTGTTTCGGATCATTTATTTTGGACTTGTGAAGACCTCCACTGTGGAGTCCAAAGACTGTACAGTACAGCATGTGTGTCAAATTATTGTCAAACTGTTTGAGAGTCAAAAACAGTCTCAGTACTAAAATCTCTCTGTAGATTTAAAAGAAACATAATAGTTCTCACTGAGAAATTATAAATTCAATGCAGCGTCGATTGCCAAACAGAAAGAATTATGAAATGATGGGTATCTCTTTGTGACAACATTAATCAGATTATAACCTGACCTTATTGTACAGGTGAAACATCAGGAACATTGCTGTTTCTATCATATCTATTCTACATATTTGAGTTGTAGTCTACTGTATATAAAAACTTGAATACAATGTTATTTGTGATTGGAACTGTCTTATATCAGTGGCAGGAAAGCAATGTCTCATCACACATAAATCTATGATTTAGTTGGAATACGCTCATGTCATGTTGTACATTTTTTTCTTTAGTTGACTATTAATTTTTATAACAATGAATTAAAGATTGACGACCTTGTAGGGATGTGGAAAGTTGGCCAAATGTATCTTGAGTTCAACAAATTAATTTCTTTAACTTGATGTGCTACTTTAATTTTTTCTGTCAGGTCTGCATTAAATGATGTCAATTAGAAATGGTCCTTTTCTTTTCTTAAATTATTGTCTTTGTACATATGATATGATTTTCTTTCCTGTTCTTGAAGAGTGCTTGCAGGTAATGAAGTATATTTGACAGCTATGGGTGGGGTATGGGTGTTAAGTGTTCAGTAGACTGCTTCAGACAAGTATCTGTGTCCATCCACCTCGTTCAACTAATCTTCACAAACTTCTGCTCCTTTTTTTCACTTAATTAATAATGATGTCATCCCAAGAGCCTTTTTCTCTATGTGCAATATTTCCTATTCATGCAGTATAACTCTATAGCTACTTACTCTTTTTAAAAATGTTGTGAGGTTCATTTGCTGCCATAAAGGCTTTGTTGTCCTTTTTATTTAGGACTGTATTGTTTTTCATAGTCGGAAAGGAGTTGTTGTTTTTTTTTTTTTTCTAATACAGCTTAATGTGGTATGAATGGAAAAGGTGTCTGTGTAATTGCACAAATAATTGGAGACTAATTTAAAGGCTTCAAAACGACAAAATACGACTGTTCCTGTGTTTTTTCTGTTTGTTTACAAAATATTAAAGCACATCATGTGTGTTGTATACATTTCATGCTCTTTTATATTAATGAAATAAGTGATAATACAAATAGACAACAGATGGATTATCCTTGAAGCCTTGGCTACTTGACTACAGCAGAAACAAGTAGTGAACTCAACACTGACATATCATTAACTTTTAAGTTGACATGTTGAACTTGTAGCAGCAGTTATGGAGCAACATTATCATTCATTTGTCCGCCTGGTGAATGTAAGTCCAATATTCACTCTCTTTTAGCTGTTTTTGCTCTCCACCAACTCCTGAGGGAAATATCTGGCTCTTTAGCTGCTAAATGCTCCACTATGTTCACCAGCTAGTCTACAGCTAACTGTGTCTGTTGGTGCTGAGCAGGTAGTGTACAGTGGCTTTTTACAGCCTTTTACGGCTTTTTCTCTGAAAACAGCTGCCTGCTGCAGCCCAAAACGTCGCTATGAGAGCGCTGAGAGTGAACCAAAACAGTAAAGTTGCAGCCGGACAGATAAACAATGAGCTGAAACTCACTATAAAGCTCCGTAAAGCCGAGGGGAGCTGCAGAGTCACTGATAATTCTCTGTAGGTTCATCACTACGAGCCACGACCAACACATTACACACTGACAGCTCAGACATTGTTATTATGAAAAATATTATTATATATTATATTATTATTATTATGGGAACTTATGTTAAGCTAGTTATAGGTGATGAGCAGGTTTGTGAGTTTGAACTAGTATTTTAATTTCTCACCATGTAGCGCATTTGTCTCATGACTGACACAAGTTATTTCCTGACATGTTTGTTTTTCCCAAACATTTCACCAGATTTTGATTACCTCAGTAGTCAGTTACAGTAAGCCTGGCTACTTGCATGTAAGCAACCCAAAGTTGGACTTAACAATTGCAGACGGCTGTCAAAAATCACTATTACTAGAATAAATATAGCAACATGAGAGTAACATTGTTCTCAGAGCTCCAAGACATTATGGTGACCCAGAACAGGTCCTACATATTTCCTGCAGGAAACAAGCTGAACAGACCCAGTTTCACGAGGCAAGACCTAATTTTAGTTACTGATTAACTTTGTCTTGTTGAAATATGATGTGTTATCATGGCATTATGTTGTACAGTAAGAAAATAGAGAGCTTCAACAATTGAGCAATGTTGCTTGACCCCTGACTGGTTATGATGGGCCACATTAGCACAAGCTAGCTAATTGGGAACTCCACCGATTTTATACTGCACATCAAAGCTTCAAAGTGAGACTTCCTCCAGTTCCGGAGTTACTTCTTTTTCCTGTTCTTTACTAGAAATACAAACTTTTCAAATACATCCATACATGTTCGATCCAAAATATGAGACTGGACAACACGAACAACCTTAGCAACAAAAGGCTATGGAACAGACAGCCGTTTGTGGGCGTACATGAGCGATCTGGCATCATCATGAGGAGGAAGTAGAGGTCACTTTGCAGACAGAGTGGGCTGAAGTCCTGGCTTTTGACTTCCAGGGAGCATTTTTACATACATTAACCTCAAGTTTTGGGCGTTTCACCATGTTTAACATCCAACATCAACAACAACAACAGTGTGAAAATAACAGAAAATCACAAAAAGTATGTTATGTCCCCTTTAACCATAAAGAAAGCCCATGAGAATTGTCAGTCCAACTAAAGGGTACAGAGGTATATTTCTTGCAAAAATCTAATAAAATATGTCAGTACATATAGCACTTTCTTTCTGCTTATAATCATTTTACAACTCCAAGAGATTTTCCATATGATTTCATTGTCTAAACTTGGAAATGGATTTACAATTAAGGGTTATGATGTAGCTTCTGAGCCTTTGCATGTAGCTGCCGTGCATTGAGGTCTATCATTAAGGCAACATGTTTAAAAGTTCAGAACAGGCGTCTTCATTGACACCATTGATGCCAACAGTGCTGCCACCTTTTGTGATCAGAAAAAAAATCAGTTTTTCCTAACACCACATGCATTTTTTCTGTAGAAATCCAAATAGACAAATGTTTGTTGAACTGCACAAAGAAATCAAACAGCATGAAGAACGAACCCCAACCTGTCTTTCTCTTGCAGGCGGGTCTTGGCTTTGGCAGGTCATTGAACATCTATGGTCACTGACACCATAAACAAAAAAGCACTGACACTTGTATTACTTTTATGACACATGTATTAATACCTACTGTTCCCATCACATCCTGGGCCATCTGAAACCCTCTTGAAATTCATAGAGGACTGAGCAGGCAATGCATTTCTCACAATACCAGAACAAAACCTTGTGGCTACACTAGTGCACACACAAATGGGAAGATAACAAATGGCAGTGGTTTCCACTTCCTTCAACACCTGTCCATTTGCATTTAGATGGAAAATGGAACAAGGCTATTTGGACAACTATGACCCAAATGGAGGAGCAATGGTCAAATGTTTGGCCATTAAACAATTTAATTTGATTCTCACAGTGTCCTTATCAGAGGTATTAATTCAGTATGCTGCTTGAGTGATCATGATAATCACAAATGGCCGTGAGCATCAATTTACTGTCTATGTTATGTTTTGTATATTTTAACATGATCAAACTTATGATCAGGGATCCAACCATCACAGGGGTCTGTTTATGCCTCTGGGGAAAGTACTGCGTCTATTCAAACCAAGTGCTGCTGCGCATAAATCTTCCTATTCAGTCATTGTGTATCACTGCTCAGAGGTCTGTTTGATAGGATGACCTTTCCATTTTGTAAGGAAAAAAACATGCAGACCTCAGGGAAGAAGCCTGAACTTTCAGCCTTTATTTCACTGTATTTTATTATTCTTGAAATTTGTTAGCCAAGCTGACGGGGGGGCAGAGTGAAGGATTTCAAAAGGCTGCAGTCGACCTCATATATCACCGGCGACCTGATCTGATCAGAAGCCACAGAACCGTGAGGGACAAGTTTTGCTGTGATTGATTGATGTGCCAAACAAAGAAAAAACAGGAGAGAAGAAAGCCAGCTGGAAAGTCTGACCAGCAGTGGTTGGAGATTCATTCAGATCCTTTACTTAAGAAAAAAATGGCTATATCAAAATATAATGAGAGTATGAAACAAATGTCAAAGAATACAGAGTAAGATTTGAGAATATGGGATTAAAGTAGGGCCTAAAGTATTACCATCACAACCCAAACTCGGCATGTATTTTATTTAAAGTTGGATATGTCCTATGTCATTGTCTGTCACTAAAAGCTAATTCACCACCAGCACCTCATTTTCCCAGAATTCATTCAATATGCATTTACATGAGATATTCTCCATATTCTAAAACCCTTATAGAGAGAGCAAACGGCAGTAGATTGGCGGAGGAGTGCTACTTCACAAATGCAGGTATCAAAAAACAGTTGCTCCTTGGATTCAAGGACATATCATGAGACCAAAAACAGAGAGAAAGGTTAGACTTGTACTTTGCTTTGTGATCAATAAATCATAACCGAGAAATACTTTGCAAAAATTAAAAAGCCTTTAATAAATGGGCTTAACTCAGTCTTCTTCAGGGCATGTGAAAAAACAGCTCACAGATATACCAAGGCTGGGGTCAGCTGCCAGGCGATCAGAGCAGCGCTGGATAATTGACACAGGTGCAGTCAAGAAAGTGGGTGTGTACATAATTAGGTAAATTCTAACATGCTGTTAGATGCTGTAACAGTTTCTTTAGTTTATCTCCTCCCCTCTTAGACATTTCCACGGCTTCTATACCACGGTGCTGTTTATAATGCAGCCGTGGGCTGGTGCGAACAGCATATTCGTGCTCAGCGATTCTCTCTTTGAGGTTTCTTTTTGTTCTCCCCGCATAAAAATAGCTACATGGGCATTGTAGGTGGTATACTACATGAGTTTGCATTTAATGAATCCTTTTATAGTATAGCCTTTATTTGAGTGTATGTCCTTGACATTAGTTTGTTGCATGGTGCCACAGTGATTACATCTACCACACTTGAAAAAGCCTTGTGCTCTGCGATCGAGCCAAGTGCCCTTTTTGTCTCACGGTAGATAGCAGCTACGAACCAACTTGTCTCCTATAGTAAGTCTACACACCCACTTTCTTAACTGCACCTGTGTCAATTATCCAGCGCTACCCTGGTTGCCTGGCAGCTTGGTATATATATATATATATATATCTGTGAGCTGTTTTTACATGCCCTCATGATGACTGTGAGTTGAAACGCGTGGGTGCTAAGCCCATTTATTAAAGCCTTTCTTTCATTTTTGCAAAGCAGTGTTCCTTGGTATTTCTTGGTTATGATTTATTGATCACAAAGCAAAGTACAAGTCTAACCTCTCTCTCTCTTTTTTCTGGTCTCATTCTAAAACTTTTATTCCACGTGCTGAAACTTCCTTCAATAGACTCACAGTTTCACTCAGTGTTCTTAAACTTCCACTCAACTTATCGTACACTTTTATTCCATATTCTTGGGTTTCATTCAACATTCTCAGACTTTCTGTAAAGTTTTTTTTAAAACTTTCTTTCAGGTTTCTCAAACTTGCAACCGATTTTCTTAAAATTTCATTTAGTCTCCTTAAATTTCAGTTAAAGAAAACTGAACATACGTGTGCATAAAGTTTAATTCAATATTACAATGCATCACATTTTATTCTGTAAACTGATCATGTTTTGTATGTCAACTCTAATTCTGAATAGCTGTAACAATTTACTGTAGCTGTGAGATAAATGCAGCGAGCTGAAGAGTCAGATATTTCCCTCTGAAATGTGGTGGAGTTGTATAAAAAGGAAATTCCACTGCTGACCAACAACCTGGGCAGAAATAGGAGCCATTATCTGAGCTGCAATTATACATCCGACATGAGCAGAAATTGGACAGTTTGTGTAATTTATGGTTCACAGGAGCTGCTCACCTCCAGGGACAAAGGAATGGATGTGGGCATCATGTAAATGCAGAGAGTTAATAGAACACAGTGCTTAAGGAGCCTGAGTGTGTAAACACCATGGCATTCACCGGTGACCATACCACCATGGGAGTTTGATGATGAATGCCGCTAATAGGCCGAGGCAGTTCTCATTGCAGCACACACACACTCGCCCACACACATACGTAGTTCTTATAGGCGGCTGGTATCGATCCCTCTGACATACGGCTTCACCACCGCTTAAATGAGAGCAGTCAATAGCAGAGCTGTCTCTGAGATGGCCCCGAGTGTTTCTGCAGTGGAATGGATGATCGTTGAATGAGGAAGGAAGGAAAAACTTTTTAAAAAGGGAGGAAAATCATGTAACTGCAGCATGAAGAGGAAAATCCACATCTATTGATTGCTGTGTCTATTCTGCAACCACAGAAAATCTGAATGTCTTGTCTTTTTTTGGGGGGGGAGTTTTTTTTCTCCTTGAGCTTTCACTTCAAAAATGAAGGACAGTGACCTTCAGACAATAATCATCTGAATGTTTTTGCTTGTCTTTATCACAAAATCCTTAATTGGACAGTGAGTTAAACTTGTGTCCATTCCCATATCTGACTTTCTTGGTTTCATCCAACAGTCCTAAGTTTGGACCAAAGCACATAATTTTGTATCACACTGGGTCTCATGCAAGAACCGCTCGTATGAACAGATCCGTTTGTAAGTGGGACATACTGTAGGAATGTTTTAAGGAAGTTTGTGGACTTAAAATTTTCTCTTAGGTATGAACAAAAAAGTGATCCAGACCTGTCGAAGGAGTCAAAAATGGGAAAATGGATAAAAAAGTTGTTTTGACTTAAGAATTATAACGTCTTAGTCTGAATGAATTTGAAGTTTAAATATGATAAAGAAATAAACAAAAATAAAATATACAGCTAAACTTAATTTGAAGATTAATACTCTGTTCACCATATCATCATCATCATCATGGCTGCCAGTTTACTGAGAAGTTTTTTAGATTTTATGATTTTTTTTATTGTCATATTTTGGTGCAGCAACTGCTACATGTCAGTAGTAGTTGTGAACAGCTGCTCAGGGTGTTTCTGCAGGTCTCTGTCCAGTGTCATGTTGTGTTGCAGCTGACAGTGTAACATCACCTACTGTAGGCTGTAATAGTCTCTCCTCTAATATCTCTGACTGTCACATGACCGCCTCACATGAGTCATACGAAAATGTTCCTGCATGAGGGCCATAGTGAGCCCCGTGTGACCTGATTGGCTGTGTGGGAATGCACGTTTAACAAACGCACTTTCAAACGGAGGCTGCTGCAAAATGAGTCCACCACTGTAACCCACACAGTCCATTAACAACCAGAGCTTTTGGGGGGAAAAAAGCAAACATTTTTTGATAAAATGTAAAAACGGACACAGGTCAGTCAGTCAAAATCAACTCCAGACAGTCGATACTTATTCGTCTGTATGCTTTCTGGTTTATTGCATTTTTATTGCTAATTATTTCCTTTTGATATTGATTTTATTCTGTTTGTGGTAGTTTTATTATCCATTCTTATTTGGTGATGAGGTGGTTATTTTAAATGATTAACTGATCTGCCTAAAACTATATAGCTAATGATGTATATAATTGATTATTCAAACATTTTTTCAAGACCAACAAACTACTGTACTAACAAAGCCACATTTGATGGTTGTAATTCGCAAGAGTCTCCATTTACCTCCAATATAACTGGTGATTAGTGGGAACTGTAGTGTGTCTTTATTCCTTTTCTTGTTGTTTGTCTTGATTTTGCTTCTCACTGCGAATATCCAGTTCTTTATTTTATTCCAGCTGGAACTATAAAACTCTTTTCCACCAGATGCTGGATATTTGGGACAGCAATCTGTGATACAGAGGAAAGAACCTGATATTTATTTATTCATGGTATACTCCTTTAAAATGTCTCGTTGCTGAAGCTGGGTCATCACATTAGCAGCGAGTGCTGTCCTGTGTTTTTTAAGCAGGAGCTTTTACAAATTAAGCAGTGAATAATTATGAAGTGGCTACCTGCAGTTAATAATCCATAACTTGGATGTAATTAGAATAATTTCTCAATGAGGCTTGGCGAAGCACAGATGATCAGCTGTATAACCTGAATGTGCTCAGGCCTCATCGCCTCGGTCACTTTTACCCACAGAGTGAAGTTACAGGCCTGCTGAGCCACACAAAGTATCAGGGACAAGGACTCCATCCAGGAAATGATGATGATGATAATCACTATCATAAGTGTAATTACAACAATTATGGGAGTTATTATTAAATCCCTCCTCAAATATCATGTAAATGTCTTCATCGGGGGCACTGCATTAAAAGGAAGCGTTATGTTTACTACCACCACTGTAGAGATTTACAATAAATCACAGCAGATGTTGTTTTAAACTGTATTAAGGGCTTTGAGGGAAAGGATTTTAAATTCTATTCTGGATTTTACAGGAAGTCAGTGCAGACAAGCTAAAATGGGAGCAATATGATCTCTTTTCCTAGTTTTTTGTCAGTACACGTGCAGCTGCATTGTGGACCAGCTGGAGAGTCTTTAGAGACTTGTTAGGGCAGCCTGATAATAAGGAATTGCAATAATCCAGCCTAAAGGTAACAAATGCACGGACTAGTTTTTCTGCATCTTTTTGGGACAGGATGTGCCTGCAATGTTACGTAGGTGAAAAGAGGCAAATGAAATGTGTTTTATGTGGGAGTTAAAGGACATATCCTGATCAAAGATAATTCCCATATTCCTTCTGAAAGTCTGAGTAAATAATCCCAGACGTATATTTTGTGATGTACATGTACTGGATACTATAAATATGCAAATGATTTGATGGTGAAGAATGGAGTTCACATTTACTATGTTACATTCTGACACTGAACATAACTCCCAGTCCCATGTCTCTCTGCTCCACATTCAGAGAGAACATTCTTCAATTATAGTCAGTGCCTCCTGCCAGACTGATGAATTATTATCCCTCCTGCATTGTCTTATTGACAAGTACCTTCATTAATCACAAAACATACACACAATTCAGTCTCCATCTGCTACCAAGATAACAATGCTAAATTCTCAGCACACACGTGTTTCTGACTCTTTGTCATTCTCCTTCATTCCTCTCTTCACCTTGGGATTTTTTTTCTCATCTTCTCAAAGTCACTTTGAGTTTTTTTTTTTTTTTTTCCCAGCCTGGACTTCAAGTCATGAAACCGAGCAGAGACTCCAGACTTCAGAGGGGTCATACCAAGGAGCGGATCAATGTGCAGCACACCAGAGCTCTCCAGCGTCTCTAGAGTCTGAAACCGGCTCATATGTCCATTTGATCAAATGCCAGCAGAAACTAAATAGAATAATCTGAGAGAACGCCTTTCACACATTCTGACAAACTGAAAGAGCTCGGGGGGTTATCAAATTACCATCAGTTTATTTTCTGTCAAAACTCGAGCTCTGTGGTGAGCAGAGCAGTTAAAGGTAAACTTGCTTCTCGGCTTAAACCAACACAAGCTTCCCTGTCAACTTGTTGAACGTTCACTTAAACTTCTCATATGAAGTTAGAACATGTGATGTGGGTTAAAGTTACTACTTCCTTTAAGTTAGGCCACCTTTGTCGTCATGGCTACAATAATAAACACGGGGTTAAGGTACGACTGTAGTTACTGTTTTTAAAAATCTGTCCTGACTCATGGTTAGAAATGATGAAATTTTCGACATACTGTTTATTTAAATTTATAATTACGGCGGCCGCTAGATGGCATCTGTCACTCAAACATAACTATATGTAATTTTGGGGCGGTGACATTATGACCTATTGTGTCGTTTATCTTGGGAGGACAGTCTCATTCAGTCTCACCTCTCCAAATCAACCTTGTTTCCAGCAGCCGGCAGCTGTTTGTCAGCAAACGAGCTTTGATAAACCTGCTGCACGCTACCTGCTCAGCACCAACCAGCAGACAGACACAGTTAGCAACTAGCTGATTGCTAGCTGGTGGAGACCAAACCAGAGCTGAAAGGAGAGTGAATATTAGACTTCATCAGGTGGACACAAACACAATGGGATGATAATGTTGCTCTGTGTCGGTTGGATGTGCACATAACAACAGGAAATTTGGGGTTTAATGGTATGAAGAGGAGTTTATAGTCTAAGACTGTACACATATATTGGGTTTATTAGTACATAATAGGTTTTTTTTAATGATTCAGATTTATAGCAAATATCCTAAGATGTTGTTTTAGGCAAATAAAACAACAGAACAAAACTATATACTATATATAAGAGAAGATATCCACTTTTTAGAGTGGAATTCTCTCATATACAACTAAATTGTTTTCCCAAATACGTTAGGGTTAATAAAATATCATGGTTTCACTTACATGTTGTGCTTCAAGTCACTGCATACTTTTTCTGTATTAAACCAAGAAGATAAACCCTATTCAAACCTCTGTCTTCTGGTGGCAACACAGGAACATGATGTGGGACCTCCTGTTTCCTCTGTGTGAGGGGAGGGCTGAGGTGAGGTGTGAGGCTTCCCACTGTTTGAACATGATGAAACGAGGATGTTCACAGCCCGTCGACAAGATGCTGCTGATCTGACTGTATCCTGCTGAGAGCTATCTGACAGAGGGAGCCACCAACAGAGACCAGCGCTTGTTTACAGGGACGTTTGAGTGTGCTCACACGTGTGTTTGCGTGTGCTAATTTATGTATAGAAGTGTGTCAAGGAATATTTCTTCACACAATATTTCCTGTTGTTCAAGTTTTGGATATGAGACTGTATAAAGGAGTGGCTTAAAAACACATATACTACCTGAAAGTTTCCCATTTCTAGATTTATTTGCAGTGAAGGAAAGTCACTTTTCTGCTTCACTAAAAGTTGCGTGCAGCTGAAACCGACCACTTACAGGCAGAGATATTTAATCTGGGCAACTAGGCTGAAGTCTCTCAGAGGAATTTACTGGAGGAGCTCAAAGTAAGCACACAAAAGAAAAGAAAATACTCACCATGGTCCACAAATTTCTCAGCGGTAAACGGCTCTGAGAGGCCTCCAGCAGATTGGCTGTTCAAGAGTCCACATCACAGCTTCATCAATCAACAGCAGTGATGCTGCAGAGAGCGCAACATGAGGCCAAAGGATTAAAATACCCTACTATCCCGAATATTTTATTCTGGAAACATTACATTTAAAGGGGACATATCATGCTTTTTTGTGACTTTGTTATTTTTATACTGTTATGATGATGTATGTCTATGTTAAACAAAAATTTGAGGTGAATATATGAAAATGTTCCCTGCAAGTCGACAGCCAGGGCTTCGGCCTGCTTTGAACATCTCATTGACAAAGTCTCTACTTCCTTCTCGTGATGACATCATATTGTTCGCACATGCCCATAAAAGGTCTTTGTTGCTAAGGTTGTTCACGTTGTTCACTCGCATATTTCGGATCAGATTCGGGCTCGAACATGTACGGATGTATCTGAGAAGTTTCCATTTCGACTAAAAAGAACAAGAATAAGTGAAATCTGACTATTACTGTTTGTTTACGTAGCCTCCAGAGTCACTGGCCAATCAGAACAGAGTGGGCTCATTGAGAGGAGTACCTTAAAGAGACAGGAGCTAAAACGGCCTGTTGCAGACAGAGGCTGAACTGAGGGGCTGCATAAAGGACCAGTATAAGATAAATAAGGAGTTTTCTGAATTGTAAATCATGCAAAGATATTCCAGTAGTGCCCCAGAATAAAAATATAGACCCGGAAACGTGCATGATACGTCCCCTTTAAAAAAGTGTGGGTTGCCTTATACTCAAGTTATAGGTTGTTTGTAGCTTTAATGTCGCTAGGCTAACGAGGTCTTCAAGTCCATTTATAGTGAGTCTGTTAGAGTCAGTCAGCCCTAAAAGTGTTTGGTTCAGTTTAACCTGCAGGAGTTTCTGAAGGCTCGTGTAATGTTTTTTTCTGCCACGGAGGAAATAACTTCATGACAAGTGAAACAATGTCTTTACTGCAGAAAAACAATGAGGACTGAATCATCTTGTCAAGCAGCCAGTAATTACTGCTGTCACAGATGATGAGGAGCTCAAACAAACAAAAAGAGTCTGGAAAATGCTAAACTGCAGGAGATAATCATTTTGACTGCTTCCAAAAACCTGACAAGAGAGAGTGTGACTGATAGACAAGATACGCAAATGTCCAATTTACATTGTGTTTTAATGGCAGTATTTCATTTTTAGGAGAGAAAAAGCTTCAAGGATGAGGACTCTCTTCTCTCCCTTTAATAGTATCTCAGGGAAACTTTCCCCACAGGATGAGTGTGAAAATATGTTGTATCTGCAAAAAGTCTTTTTCCAAAAACAGCTGTTGTAAAAGGGTGGGTCACGTTATAATCAGGGTCATCCTATATTCTGGCAAATACGGTATTTTGTAAAACATGTTTTTGTACTTCCTTATGAACAATAAAGCTGTCCAGCTGTGCAGGGACATCTTGAGGTTGTGTAAACTCCCACAGAGCCGGTTCCTCTGCCACCCTGCTAATATGAGGTAGATGAACAGCTTGTCTCATGAGGCGAGCTGTCCTAGATTTAAAAGACACTGTATGACCTTGATTTCTACAGGAGAGAAACCTACAGAGCACTGATTTATTTTCTTAAGCCTAAAGGAAAAGCTGCACCTTGTGTGTGATCAGCTCGATGTGGTACAGCCTACTTTTTTGCGGAAGCTGGTAAGAGAGGAGACATCCAGTCCTCCAAATAAAGGACAAAATAGTTTGTCAGTGAAAGATTGGGTTAAAGGAAACCAATGTTGAACATTTTTTGGCATTATAGCAATATCACCAGTGGCAGCGGGCCAGTAAAGCCAGCCACAAAGCTTACTTCAGAGTCAGCAAATATTTAATAAATTATTATTAAATATTTGAGCATATTAACTAGTTTTTACCTTTTTTAAGCATTTTGTTATTACTACAAATCAAGTTCTACAGTATGAAATTAAATGCACCAATGATTGGCACCTCTGAGGGAGGGTTCATTTATCCATAAGATAATGACAACTTCTGCCAGCTAGAAGGCGAATGCAGACGTTTCAGCGACTGTTTTAACCGAGGAAAGTGAAGATTTTTATTGTTGTTCATATTAGCTTGTCGTTAATACCGTTTTCACAGCTGAACTTGAATAAAAATTACAACTTGTGAAGAATGGAGAGTGAGTACAATTGTCACGGCTCCTCACTAGTTTGTGTCTGACATGTTTTTTCCTCAAAAACTTCAATTATCTCATTAAAATCCTTAAAATGACAATTTTCTTCTTCCTCATTCAATATAGAATCTATAAATATGCAAATATTGTTCATTTCAAAAGTTTAGCTAATTGACGTCCCTCAATTATGCTTAACTCACAGCCTTAATAAAAATTTTAATGGGTGAGTTATATAAAAGTTCACCCCCGTACAGTTGTCATGAACAGGGAAATTGGCTATAGAGACCAAAATGTTTTTTTCTGCTGCACAGTTGGGCATTTTAACATGGGGGTCTATGGGGACTGACTCAAGTGGCCATTCGAGGAACTGCAGTTTTTGGCATCATTTTTCAGCCCCGGAGGTTGTCGCTTGGTGTAGCACACTGGAGGCTTCAAGTTTCCACATCACACTTGATTGGTTCCAAACTAGTTATGATGTCACAAATCCTGCTTATAGGTGCACGTGTTAAACTGATATTTAAGGTGAGCTTCAGCAGATGAATGTGAAAACAAACTCTGCACAGCGAAGAGAACAAAATCCAACTGAAGGAACAGGAAGAAAAACACATTTGTGAGTGGAGGGGGACTTTAACGTTTGAGAAGTTTGGGGTCTTTTGTTAAATGAGAAAAGGGTTCTGCAGAAAAAAATTTTCATATTCCTCAAAGAAAAGTATCACAATTTTTGGTATCAGTACTCAGATAAAGTCTAGTACTGCACTGATAAAGTAAAAAAGTATTAATTAGCTTGTGTTAAAGATAATGATGTCTGATTTAACTCAGAGTTTGTTTTCATTTGTGCTGCTGTGTTACTAATACTTTGGTGCCTGAATATGGGATTTTAAAAAACTACACACTTTAATACTCAAGTCTGCTTTTTCACACAGTTTCCTGCTTTAAATGTGTCTTTTATTTATACATTCACAAAATGTTTTGGCCAAAATATTCATTTTGAGGCAGTTTGTGAAATAATTAAGCATTTACCCTTTTTTTTCTTGATTCATCAATTTACAAGCTTAAAATCTTTGACACTTTTTTGATCTCAGTTAATGATGTTAAATTAGAGGTTTGATATGCAGATGGGGGTCATGGGAGATTTCTAAATCGAATGTATTGATATATTTCTTCATACATGCTTTTGAAAACAGAATACATAAAATTCACACAACAACTTGAGAACTCAACATAATTTTGGGACCTAAAAACAGGGTCACAGGCTATTAAAAATCATTCAATCATGTGTTAAATCGTTTCAGACAGAGGCACAACCAGATACCATGAATCACTAAATGTAAAGTGCTGCATTCGATTCCTGGGATGTGGAAACCAGGCTAACGGCTAACCTAATTAACATGGCTTCCCTCCTGTGATTTACCAAATCAGAGGTTGCTAATTTCACCCAGCACTGCATAAGCATAAGAAAAAGTGTGTCTCAGCTTGTTATTATGTGCTAAGTAACTGCTGTGTGTTTGTGCACTTGCTCCAGTGATGCATGCTTTTTGGCTGAAGGGAAGAAAGATGAAGATAAAGTCCATTTCAGAGGAGTATGTTACTTTTTTTTTTAATCCATGGAAAACCTATTGAGCACAAAAAGCGTTTACACCCTGTTTCAAGTTCATAAATGAAGAGTTCACAGGAGCAGTTCTGAGACTTTGCTCACGAACACCTCAGCAGTATCAACCTGTGCATGTTTTCCACTTGTAGGCCTGTAAAGTTTAAACTTCAGAGTGTTTGTCAAGACTGTGTCAGAAATGTTTCAGTTCATCTCTGTGGTCATTTTTGAGTTTGAAGTTTGTATTGCTGTTATATTGAATTACAGATCATGCAATTATTGTGTCACAGTCTGTCATAATACACTACTTTCATGTACTATATTGCCAGAAAATCACGTTTGGGTTGAGATTTCTAAGCTTTACTGTATGCACAGAGTATCACTATAATGTAAAATTATTAGTTTGCTGACCTTGTTGATTGCCAAGCATAGAAAGGAAATACTTAAAGGCAAAAAAGAAAGTCATAAAATAGGGCAATATATGTTACTTGGGTGTGCAACACTCATATTCATTTCTGCATACATTTAGATGTGTAATACAGTATATTTGATGTGCTATATTAGCAGTGAAGTCTGCAAATATGATCAGAAGTAAAGGTTTAGTATGAAAAACATTAAAGCAGTAATAGATATTATTATAATAAAGAAATGTGAGAGTGTCACTCGTAGTGATGAACCTACAGAGAATTATCAGTGACTCTGCAGCTCCCCTCGGCTTTACGGAGCTTTATAGTGAGTTTCAGCTCATTGTTTATCTGTCCGGCTGCAACTTTACTGTTTTGGTTCACTCTCAGCGCTCTCATAGCGTCTTTTTGGGCCGCAAGCTGCCGCTACGCTACCTTCTAGGCACCAAACAGCAAACAGACACAGTTAGCTGTAGACTAGCTGGTGAACATAGTGGAGCATTTAGCAGCTAAAGAGCCAGATATTTCCCTCAGGAGTTAATAGAGAGCAGAAACAGCTAACAGAGAGTGAATATTGGACTTACATTCACCAGGTGGACAGAAACACGACTCCAAATGAATGATAATGTTGCTCCGTAACTGCTGGATGTGGAAATAAGCAACTGTTTGCTAATAAGTCCAACATATAAACTTAATAGGTGATATGTCAGTGTTGTGCTCACAACTTGTTTCCACTGCCCCCAAGTGGACAAAAAATCAGTTAATGTACATTTAAATAAATCAAATCTGTGTATCAAACATGCATTTATTTACATGATTTTAATATAGACAACTGAGATATGACACACAACAAAAAAGTATCCTGACATTGGTGCCACTATATTGTTGGCATGTCGCAACACATTTTAATGTAGTTAATTTGTCCAACCTTTAAAAGTCTATAAACTGTGAGGCTCTCTCTTTGAAAATGGACTTTGTGAACTGAGTGTTTTTGTTCTGTTTTATCAGGTTCTACTTCCTTCTGCTTCATTTTTTCATTGCACTGTCAGATGTCTTATATCACCAGGAAATAATGCTGGAAGGTCCACCGCTCAACTCCACTATCTTTTCTAAGTCACTTTCTATGTACCAGCTCCAGGCTGTATACCTGATGATATCGCAAGTTTGAGTCTTCACTTTCTGGTTTCTGGCTTTGGGAGAATCTTTCACAGTCACATATATTGATTTGAGTGTACGAGAGTGCAGGAATAACATCAAGAAATTGTTAAATGTGTGCCTTCAGTGGATTTATGGGCCGACTCTTACTGAGCCTGATAAAATACTGTTGACCTTAACTGGTGGGTACTGCAGAGAAAAGGAAAAAGTGAGAAAATTGTGAATTCACTTTATCTGGGCCTTTTAACTGTCCTGCAAACCACAGCGAGTAATCTGTCCAAAAAAAAAAACTCATAAATGTTTTGATCTCAAATGGCAAAAACATTGCCCCGTTAAGGTCAAACCTCTTTGTGTTTCCTCTATACGTCTGGAGAGGCTGCAGAATAATTAAAATGCAGCATGAGAGTTTGGAGCAAACAAAAACAGATTCGGGAGAAAGAGTACACTCATGAATAATTCAAACTGTTAGTCTTTCAGCAAACGCCACTTTATAATTAACTATGAGTGTAAGAAAATAAAGCTGCCAAGAACGTGTTGATACTGACAATGTTGCCGAGTCAATTACAGAACACAAGCGTGAACATGCAGAAAGGAGGTGTCAAATACAATCAGATATATGGTTTCAGATACTTTGCATGATAAAGATGCAGACAAACAACAGTTCATATGAAAAATGATTTGTTTTGAATCCTCAGACACTGAGGAGGGACTGTAATTATATTCCTGTTCCTCTTTTGAAATGAAGCAAGTAAAAAAAATCAATGGCTGTCTCGATAGAGAGATGAAAATGAAGGGGAAAAAATCAATTGTATCGATGTAATCCAAGGGAGTAAGTGTTCCTCCACTTGTTTGTCAGAAAAGTGCTGAAGGAAATCTTTAAACCTGAATGAAACCTTTAAAGCACAAGCAGCACAGAGGAAGTGAGAGTCTCACTATCAGAGAGGAATTTTATCAATAAATTACATCATTCCGATACAAAATAACTCGACAGTACTGTTGGTATTCAACTTGTCTTTTACATGGACCCGAGATCTTACACACACTGTGGTTGTTTAAGAATGAAATGAAAGTCAAATAAGGCTCTCTTGTTACTGTCATTCAAACTTTAGGACACGTTTAAAACTGGTAATATTCTGTATTTGAAAAGATTAAACCAACAATTAATTGATACTGTTAACAAGTACTGTGTGTTTATCCAAAGTCTCATATATCTTATTCATGATAGAGCTCCATTGTTGTCCAAAAACTATTATAAACACATATATAAGTCAAACTGTTGCACTGGGTGACATATTCCTCCGTTACCATGAACACACACACTGTAGTTTATTTTGACTCACACACTGTCCTGCTGCCAGAAATCCTCACTAGAGCACCAAATGTTGATTAATCCACCGCTAAAAAGAGGGATGGTAATCAATACTAATGATTCAACAAATAATGCATCATGTAACTGAGATTTTCTGGGTTTCAAAACTTTGTTTTTTGCCCCAAATCCGTCCCACATGTAAGAATCCATTCACATCGTTATTAGAAAAGCATTATGTTGGATAGACCCTGGATATCACAAGAAAATATGGCAGGTTTGTTTTTCTGATTTATTTATAATTTTCATGATTCTGTTGGAAACTTAAGCGAAACAGCTGTCATAATATTATATATATAACATTTAATCAACTAACATTTTCAGCACAAATTGCTCACATTTCATAAATTTCATAATGAGATCCTTTGAGTCCATGATAAAAATTATAATCAGACCCTGATACGGCCAGGATGCACAAAACTGGAGGCTTAATAGTTGGATGATATTTTCTGGTGTTTTCCAGTACACCACAATCCAATTTCCAGAAAACAAATGGTTACACAAATAAAGAGACAGCAGTGTTTGAGATTAGGATCATGTGCAGTGCGGGACACAAAGTGACTCATTGCCTCGGCACCGTGAATTTCTCTCTGCTCTGTCCAAATGTTACCCTGAATAACAAGCAATACAAAAATAACAACCCATTCAGCAAAACTGCATAAAAGTAATTCATACTTTCCTCAGACTGACACATAAATTGACAGAGTTGAACAGGTGGTCTAATTTCATCTAACACTGTGCCATCTCCATGCTGAGGGAGAAATTAAAGAAATCACCTCATAAAGGCACAAGAGGCCAGAGGAGCCCGTCCTGCTGATTGTTTGTGAGAGCTGGTCTCTGTGGTCACACTTCACGGTCACACCAACAAATGGCTATTTTACATCATAGCTTGAAATTGAGGATAATGTGATCGCTGGCATGTGAGATGAAGCTCTGCCTCGGGGTGGCACACCAAAGCCTCAGTGATAAACAGCAACATTATTTTTCACCCAGAAAATTCAAGAAGACTGAACACACCCAAGTGTGTCAAGTCCTCAACTTTGAAGTGAAAGTCTAACTGAAATTAAATTGCTTTTTTTGTCTGCACACATACTGCTGCAGCATACATACCTGCCACATGTCCTGTGTTCTCCTCTGAGAGAAAAATCAGAAGCCAGAATCTATATGTAGTTCTCTGTCTTCGTAGATGGAGACCTTATTTCAAAACAGAAAATCAAATCTTTGCATAAAGCGATAACGTGGCATTCTACCATAGGCAGAGCAGACGGTCACACTGAGCCTGATTGCATCCTGCTACACAGTACAAGAGCCACAGACTCTGAACAACAACCCGCATTAGTTTTCCTGCTGAAGTCTCCTTCTTATCTAACTTACAAACATGAACACACGTCTTGTCCTGCACCTTAGGTTGTTGAACGAGCCACCAAACCAACATTCACTGGGCAAAAGTGCACTGCTAACGCAAGTTAGCAGGCTAGATAGCATTTCTGAATATTCCCTATATACCTTTTTTCCTCCTTTTTTAATAATAAAAACATGTTGACATTATTTTTGCCTGCAATTCATATTTTATATAACATCAATGTATGAAATCTCAGTGTGTAATGTGTTGGTCGTGGCTCGTAGTGATGAACCTACAGAGAATTATCAGTGACTCTGCAGCTCCCCTCGGCTTTACGGAGCTTTATAGTGAGTTTCAGCTCATTGTTTATCTGTCCAGCTGCAACTTTACTGTTTTGGTTCACTCTCAGCGCTCTCATAGCGTCGTTTTCAGCTGCAGCAGGCAGCTGTTTTCAGAGAAAAAGCTAAAAAGCCACTGTACACTACCTGCTCAGCACCAAACGACAAACACAGTTAGCTGTAGACCAGCTGGTAAACATAATGGAGCATTTAGCAGCTAAGGAGCCAGATATTTCCTTCAGGAGTTGGTAGAGAGCAAAACTAGAGCTAAAAAAGAGTGAATATTGAACTTAAATTCACCAGGTGGACAGAAACACGACTCCAAATGTATGATAATGTTGCTGTTGGATGTGGAAATAAGCAGCTGTTTGTTAACAAGTTCAACATATCAACTTAAAAGGTGATGATATATCAATGTTGCGCTCACAACTTGTTTCCCCTGCCCCCAAGAGGACAAAAATTCAGCTAATGCAAGTTTAAATGGAAAAAAACAATGATGGTCCTTATAGAGTACACAAACAGTTGTGATACACCAAATGTTACACATTGCCACTTAAGCAGAAACTGCAGAGTACAGTAGAAGAAACTTGCTAATTACTGCTGTGGTAAAAGTCCCAAATGGTTTCCTGACTAATCTAAAGTCTGCAAGTTTTCTTCACTCCACAGGGAGTTTCTCCAGGTAACTCAGCAGGACCACCATATTGACTTTTCAGCATGCAAGAAAAGGCTCCCATTTATCTTGATTAGGCCTCAACATCTGTGCAGCTTTGGCCATCAAAGTGTCATTGAGCAGTAGCCTCGGTGCGTCCACTCCACATGCACACAGAATATGGAGGTCTGTGAGAGGGAAAAAGTGAATGGTAAAATACTCATCCATATGACCGCAGGATCTTCTCCTCGCTGCTGATGTGCATGTGGATCAATATCATTGATTGGTCCCTGCTGCTCTGAAGGGAATTAGCATTTCAGAAGGAACTCTACACAGCTGTGATATTACATCTACCTGAAGGTTTCTCCATCAAAGGTGAGACATGTCTAAGCCTTGACCTGTGATCTTTGTGCTTCAGCAGAGACAGACTGTTCCAAACACAGCACGGCTTTAAAGCCCGGTCGCCGTGGAAACCTCTGCATTATGGAGCACCGAGTCTCAGTCATATATACGGGCAGGGATAGTGGTGTGCCGGCACTGCCTTTATCCCTTTGACCCTGGCTAGATTGCTCTTATTTCCCATGGTTCAGAGAGCCAGGCCCTCTTGATATCTGAAATTAGATGTCAGTCTCTCCAGCGAAGGTGTATATTGCTTCACTTGATTTGTAACCCCGACGAAAAGGCTCTCAACTCCGCTTCAGGGCTGACATCATTAGAGCTCCATTGCTTTATGAGGATCATACAGAAGTGAAGATGCCATGCCAGAATACTTTTAAGCAGCAAACGGTGGTCAATCAAAACCTTTCTGAGACTTTGGATTTTTTTGTTTATCAGCTGGAGTTTCTTTCTTTCTGTGTGTCTTTGTGTTTAATCACTAAATCTCATGTAAATTACTGCAATCTCTGGAATGAGCAATAGTCATTACCCTTCGTAATATTTTAAATAAAATGATCCTTCCTTGCTGCATTTCTTTTCGAGTCATGCTTGTGTAAGTTCAGGGCCACTGTTTCACACCCTTAAAACTTGACGTGATGTTAGATGACATCTTGAAAATTTGATATTCACAGCACAGGTTCACCTGTCAGCTGCCATTCCCTCTAATTTCTGCACAACACAACAACCGGGTCGCTTCCATAGCTCTCTGTAAATACTGGAAAATCTTCATTTTTCTTCATCTTCATCAAGACTTTAAAGTGGCAATCCATGAATCCCTCTTCATTCCTGTGCTGCTTTGGTTCCTTTGCGCTCCGGTTCACAGAGGTCAACTCTTAATCCATTACTGTGCAGACCTGTGACATCATTTTCTCTTGATGACACTTGACTTTGGTGCTTTGTCTTGGTCAGCCATCAAGCTATTTCTGGCAAACTATTGTTTCTGATCAGATGATAACTACCTGTTATTTAACTGCTTCTTTTATTTTATTTCCTTCCTCCTTTTTAAAATGTATTTTAATATTGTAGCTGTGGTTTAAATTGTCAGCTCTTTTCTTTTGTAATTTGTAAAGTACTTTGATCTGCTTTTTATGTATGAAAATGTGCTATATAAATAAAGTTTAATATTATTGTCATTATTATTACCTTCTACTTCATTCTTACCTTCTTCTGTTTGTACTCCACATAAAATCGGAATATGAAAACCAGTTTCCTGCACCTAAAAAAAGATTTTTGGTCCAAAAATGCATCTTTTTCACAGAGGTAGCATAACTGGTAATAGGCATACCATTTTTAACCTTTATTCAGGATAAAGGGTGTCATATGTTATGCAGATTGTAAAGCCCTCTGAGAAAAAAGGTGATTTTTGGTTGTATGGATAAAACTTTGCTGACCATACTGATCTGTTGTTGCACGTTAATTACATACAGCATTTAATTAAAGTTCAAAGGTACGTTTATTCCATGGCCAGATCAGTGTTTTGAGGTCAATACATCAGTCAAAAAACACAGACAGCTTCAGGAGGGGAGGGACAGAGAGATAGAGAGAGAGAAGGCTATTAAGCTACACACCAACAAAGTTGAGCACACACATTTAAAATGACTGATGCCAAAAATTTGATTTTAAATATATTTTATGCATTTCTTATATCATTCATTGCATCAATCTTTCAAGAACCCCCCAAACTCAAACTTTTGGGGGAGCTAAGCCCCCCTGGTTCCTCTGTACACTCCTCCGAACACAACTGGCATGCAGAAACTGACTGAGGGTGACATAATGCACTTTTACAGGGGGCTACTTGTGCACCAAAAGATACAAGTCTGCTCTTCAGGGGCTCTTTTTTTTCTAAAAGTGTGTGAACTATGTGCCTGTGCATTAAGTGAGATTCTTATATATCTTGCAGTATGCATGTTTTAAGCTCCTTTACAGAGCAAGAACCCAACTTTATACCATACTTGTACCCTCTTAAACACTGTTCAGACTGAATATATTAACAGAAGGACCACAGAAACACTTTCATATAGGCAATATTAAAGGGTTATTCACCTGAAGTACACCATACTTTACATTGTCTTTTATATATTTCTAGCCAGGAATATAATTGCATATAACAAGACTTTTACACTTGGCACCAATATGTTAGCTTCTGGTATTCCATACATAAAACACCTCTGATGCTCTTTGATGAAAGTTGTATGGAGCTCACAGCCTGAATTGAAGCTGTTATTTTTAGAAGTAGGAGTTTTTATCATCCAGCGCTCTGTTGGCTACAAATACGTAGAAATCAATCTGGCCAACGCAAAAATGTTTATGTTCATTTAGAACATGTAACAAATATGTAAAAAACAAAACAAGAATAACGAATAAAATGAGCAGTAAACATATTCTGCAAACTGTCAATAAACAAATTCTCATGAACTCATAAAAATACAAGAAGGTGTTTCAGTCAGCATCGCCTTGAATGAAGGTTTCTCTCTGCTGTGTTTTTGCACAAAGGCTGCTTCTATTCAGTCCCTTTTTCTGATTCAAAATGGGACAAACGCATAACTCACCACAGACTCATTATTAGAACATTTTAGAAAAAAATCGTCAAATTATTAAGTGTGAAAATCGCCCTTTGAGTGTCTTCTTCCAGTCAGTGTGGTTCACCTACTGAGACAGGCTCTGTCATCAGGTGGCTGTTAATTCTGGCTGATTTCTCACCCAAAGCAGTGTGTTCATGCAGACTGGCAGTGACAGTCCTGGAAGAGAGCCCACACCAGGTCACGTACCCCACTTTTACCTTTAAAGAAGCTATTTGAAATGCCTGCTACTCGTCAAACCTGTTCTTTTGGCTGAATTCAAAGATGTTCTTTGCAGCTTTCTTTTCACTCTTTGTATTGTGATTCATGTCTTGCTGCACTCACTCAGGGTTTGAAACACACAGTCCAGAGTCAGATATTAGGAAATGTTCATGCACTTTGTTTAGAGTCATGTTAAAGCTACAGAGAGCATCACAGCATCGCAGTTTTAAGGTTATTGATGGTCGTCTAATTCAGCAAATATCTCTCCTAGTTGTCCGTTCTGTCTGAAAAAAAATCTGGTGTCCATACACAGCCCTGGCTCTGTAAATGGGAATGTAAACAAATCGGCTCGCACCCACACAATACTATTCCAGCCAATGAGCAACAGTTCATGCTACTGCACAGGACAGGGGGAAGTCATGAGAGCAGCTGTCTGTGATGACATGACAGTCTCCCAGCTCCAGCTGGCGACCTGGAGAGAGGACCGACCCGTTCATAAGATTTTGTGGGCGAGGAAACAGAGACCAGCGATATTAATTTCTCCTCCACTGTTGTCGTTGTTCAGCACTTGTACATGTAGGATGTGATTTCCATTTTACATAAATCACACAAAATTTGTACCTTGGATTATTGTTGCTTACTGTGTAGGGTTTTTTTTAGTGTGTATAGGGAAGTGGAGGATCATCTCACAGGCTTACTGATGCAAATATTCTTTGTTAATTGGTGATTATATGTCCTTTAAAAAGAGAGTTTACTGCTGTCATACACGAAGACTTCATGCTGAAACGCATCAGTAGACATGACGTGGTTTTTGACCTCAGAAGTGTCACCACTTCACTGACTTTATTGTTGGGAAATGTGGACATCGCAGCGGTTTTATTTGTTTTTTTTTGTGAGCAGGGGTTCAGGAGGAGAGCACTGAACTGAAGTTCAGGGTGGGAGAAGTGCACCTGTTTCCACTTATAACTGCATAAGGACCACTTCACATGCCAGTTTGTTTACATGTGTGAGGCTGTGTGTTGCTGTCAATTTAGCTTGTATACATACCAGAGAAGTAGTAGCAAATGAGAGAAGGTTCATTTACGTTATTGTCTTCAAGAATTCCCGTTTTAGATGGATTCAAGAATGTGTGTCAGTCCAATGGACTATTATGATGATAATCATGAGTCATTTCACTTTAAAGGCAAGCCATATTTATGCAAACCAGAATATGAGGAGCCACATCAAATGGAAGAGGAAAGATGAAGAATGCAGGCAGAGCTTTCCCTGATGATTTTTGTTTTGACAGAGTCCCTCTTTCCCAAATCTCTGGTCCAAATGGCCACAATCATGGGAATAAAAAATATCAGGATTTTCTTTTAATTTAGGAAAACAGGGCAACAGTGTGTCCTCTCTGTCACTAAATATTCCTAAATTTTAGTGATAAACAGGACTATTTCCCTGATTTATTGCACATAAGTATAAATTATCTTGTAAACAATATGAAGACTGAATGAATGAACAGTACCTCTGGCCCAACAGTGAACCTACATTTAGCCAGTGACCGTACTGTATGAGAGAGGATTCCCAAATATCCCATAATAGTCAGGGCATATAAGCAAAAATCTTATGAATCAACCTGTGTGTCCACTGGCCAGTTCCAACATCCCCACCTTGAACAAAAAAAAAAACAGCAGTAAGTCCAGAGCAGCCAGAGACCGTGAACCATCAGATCAACAGCAGTGTGGAACACTTTGTTCTTGCCCAATTATCAGACTGGAAAGACAATTCTGTCAGAAATGAGATGTGGCTGAGGTATTGATCTGTTTACACAATCCGCATCTTTTCCTTTCCCACAGCATCTATTAGCACTGCCTGCCTTTCTCTGGCTTTGACATGCCACAGCAGGGGAGGAACTGTGCAGCCACTGACGTCACGAAGGCCCGAGGACCATCGGGGGCCTGCATCATCGGCGGACCATGGGTAGCTTTCCTCTAACTGCATGCTGAAAGCATGCATTATGTGATCTATTTTATATTCCAGTGAGCTGAATAAAGTAGATGGAAATGTATATTAATACATACGGATGTTGTGATCATCAAAGCAAGGAAATGCATGGAGTGAAAGCACGCCTTCGCTTTCCTCCCTGAAAACAGCCGGCGAATGGAAAAATCCACCCAAACCACTTGAACACACATCTGATGCATTTGGAGGAAGAATTCCCTCACCCAGCAAATCAATGACCTAGATATGTTCACAACAACATATTCTGATTCTCATACTTGATGCAACATGATATCATTTCAAAGCTGGTTAATGTGTGCAAGCCACATTAGTGTTGCTATTAGAGTACACTACACTGCTCCTTTTATCAGGCTCATAAATGGGTCAATGTTCATTTAAATCTATTAGCAGAAAGAGAAAAATAATAATGGCCTAACTGATGTCTTTCCCTCTTACACACCATTTAATGCTATAATACTAATTAGTTTATTATTAGACAGTGTGCTAATGTGTGTGGAAGGATTAACGTGTCTGTTATTTCTTGTTTCAAATCTTAACTTATATTAAGTTCTTTATTAGTCTCAAATGGCTGCTCTCTGCAATAGCATACATGAGAGTAGGATGTCCTTTATTCCCACTACTGTTTGTGATCATTACAGAGAACTCTTTACGGTGACAATATCATATTATATGTCTGACCCACTTTTACCACAAGTTATGAAATGCTAAAAGAGCTTGGTGAAATATTCTGCAACAGAATTAGAATTAATCAGAAAACAAATTTTGCCTGTTAGCATAGATTCAACCTCACTAGCAAGCTAGCTTTAGCGCTGAGCTCACTAAAGCTGCAGTTTGAAACTAATATCTTTCTAGAACTTTATTAATGATGCACACGCGATACAAAAACCCAGGACTGATAGTTCAAGTTTGGGGCACCACAGAGCTGCTGTCTGGATGTGAATGTGCTCGATGGAAACTTGATTGATGATGTTGATGTTGTCGGGACCCCGAAAAGGAAATTTCTTGGCAAATTTTGTCCGTTGTCAGATTATGTTGTGCTGCACTGAGGCAAAAGTTGATGTGCTTTTTTCCAACCTGAGTTTTTTTCAGATCTCACTGAGAAATGAACTCAGTGGGATCACTGAAATAAAAGAACATGCTGCATTGCTTTTGAGCTAGTGCTACTGTTAGTCTTTACATTGTGCTTTTTTTGGGGGCTGTCTGAGACGAAAGTTGACAATCATGAGAGAAATGTGGTGAAATCCAAAACGGTGTCTCACTGTGAGTGAGGATGATTTGAAGCTTTGGCGACCAAAGACAACCTGAGGCGAAATTCTGTCCAAAATGTTCTCAATATGACTGCTGCTACGACACAGCATACGCTGGCTGTTGTGACATTTTATTTTAATAACATTTCGGGGGAAAACACACTCGTTCTGCTTAATACATTCATGGCTCACACGATGGAGGTGAAATGAAAAAGAAGTTTGTGTGACTTTGCTGCAGATGGATGACGAGCTGATGACGTGTCTCTGCTTTCATTAAAAAAAATTATTTTTACATCGTAGAGCTACAATCCACCATACATTCAGCACACAATCTTACAGCCTCAAATTGATACTGTGACCAAGATGTTATTTTAGGCGTCTCGCACAATCTGACATGCAATAAACTTGCATGATTGTTGTTGTATCACAATCTAAAGGTGCCATCTGTAAGTGTTACATGGTGGGGACCTACACCTCATGGTGAAGTGGAACAGACAAACACCAGTACAGTATATCTACAGTATTACAGTATATCTACAGTATTACAGTATATCTACGGTATTACAGCATATCTACAGTATTACAGCATATCTACAGTATTACAGTATATCTACGGTATTACAGAATATCTACAGTATTACAGCATATCTACAGTATTACAGTATATCTACAGTATTACAGTATATCTACAGTATTACAGTATATCTACAGTATTACAGCATATCTACAGTATTACAGTATATCTACAGTATTACAGCATATCTACAGTATTACAGTATATATCTGTTTACTCTGAATCACACATCCTTTGAAAGGAAGATGTTCCTCTTATATAGTGATTATCAAATCAAATAAAGTGATTAAGGAACATAGTAAATCCTGTTAATGCTAGCAGGTTGAGGGAAAGTCAATATGCCAAAAACATTGATACTTACATTGCAGGATCGAATGCAACGATCTGTGCTAATACAAGGCAGAGTTTAAGTATCAGTGGTCGGTGTTTTTCCTTTCAGGGACAGTTTGATGGCTAAAAGTAAAATGTGAACATCAGAAACCTCTCTGTAGGTGAAAGAACATTTATACTGTAGTTGGCTGCATGCCTTCTCCCCTGGGATTACACAACAAAAAGCTGTAAATATGCAAAGCAGATTAATTAGTTTTCCAGGGTCACCTGTACAGAAAAGGGCTCCATGTGTTAATAAGTCAGCGGTGTATATCTCCTGAAATGTGAATTGTCTGCAGATGAATGAATATCTGCAGATGCACAGGTTTTATTGATATTTGCTCAGGAGTTAATAAGGCTCTGTGCGAGGCTTCATTTGGCCAAAAGTATTTCTGTTTAATCCACAGCCTTGAAAAACCGCAAGGGCTGGAGTTGTTAGAGCATCTTAGTTCTGGTGGCTTTAACTGGAGGGTGTGCACGCTGCACCTCAAAGTCCACAGTTCATTTGAATCCAGTCCTAAAACCTTCCAAACCAACAAACTCAGCATGGTGACTCAAGACGAGGCTTATTAGCTTTAATCCTCAGCAACCCTCTGTGTTTGTATTATCAAACAGGATTAGGCTGATACCTGCATGTTGGTTTACCAATATATTGGCTCAACTTTGAACTTTTATTTTGAACACCAACAAGTCACATAATCCACCTGCGATATGAGAGAGGCTTCTCTTTGACCACAGGTACATAAGTCTGGGAAACATGCCTTTTATTTGGCATTTCACATTCGCTTTTGAGATGTTGAATAGTGTTATCTGAAACTTAAAGCTGGAGTGAGGGACTTTTACATATAAATGAACGTCCGTTATATTCAAGCCAAACGAGTTCACACAATGCTGATTAAGCCTATCACTGACAGGTAAATTTTAATCTGGTGTCTGTGGTGATACCAGAGACTTCCACCGGCCAAGCTGAGCTTCCAGTTTAGCTCTCTGCTAACTTGAGGGATAAAATAATTTAATTGTGTGGCTCTTCTGGACTTTCCAAATATTAAAGGATCAAATTCTGATAGTGAAATGAGTCATTTTGCAGGTTTGTGATGCTCAAAACTATTTATCCAACAATTAACAGCCACAACAGTAGCGAGGGGGACCGACTCTCACATGTACTCATAGAACTGGAGTTACATCCAGGTCACTACTATTTATTATTTACTCTCACTGTCAGAAAGGTTCTGCACTGCAGGTTTAACTCACTCTCCTATTAAAGGCCTATAGTATGTTCTTTCCTTACAGTTTCATAGATAATGATAGGTGTGATTACACAGTGACTAAGCCATTTAATTGAATTTCATCAGTCTGTTTCAATGGAGAGTCGTTGTGTTTGTGTCAGATGGTTAAATTTTGAGTTGCAGACTATCGGCATGAAATATGAACAATGAGAAATTGTTCAAAATCATCAATAATAGTATCAGTCTTCAAATTTGGGCTGCATCAAATTATTTTCTCAATTAAATGATTAATTGTTTGGTCTATACAAAAAAGGGAACACACCTCTTTCCTAAAGCCAAAGGTGAGTTTGATGGAAATGATTATTTCCATTGTTATTAATCTGTACATTTGTTAACTGATTAATTATTCATTCATCTATAAAATATCAGGAAACAGGCCAAATATATGTCTTCAAATTGCTTGTTTTCATCTTTTAGCTTGAAATTTTATGTATTTTTCCAAAGTGACCCAGAATGTGTAAGAATGGAAATATTTCAGCTTCTTTTATTTTTGTGCAGGTTAAATTTGACTTGTGTTAATACAAAAATTCCCCTTCAAAAATGTGGTTGCATTTTTCACAGTCAGTAACATTCACTGAAATCATTATGGATGTTTTATGTAACATAGGACCATAATATAGTGTTATTATAAATGTTGTTTCACCATAAACAAATAGTGTAAAGCCTAAAGAATACACTCTGCTCTCTGAAAGCTTAATTAAGGATTAATCACCCATTTATTGACTTATGAGGTATTTCTGAATGGAAAAAATACATTTGTGGTTCAAAAATGTGGTATAGAGACTATAGAGACAGTATGTAAGGGTGCTTAAATGTGTTTGAAATACTTTCCCTTCATGTATTAACCAAATATCTTCTGTCTGATCTCAATCAAATACAGTGATATGGAGGTCTGCAGCTCCACCTCATTATTCAGTAGGTTTATTCAGCAGTGGAAAAAACCCTCAGATGACTATCATGATCAAGTGAATGAGATCCAACTCACTTTAAATGGACCATTAAAGAGAATTAGGCACATCATAATGACAAGATACTGTAACACATTACATGAAATGGATAATTAATTTCTCAGACGTGGCTGCAAAATAAAATACTTTAATCCATATGGACCTATGGTGATTACAAAAATGCTGAATTAGCTGATGAACTAACTAATCCTGGTATGAAATATTTCACTAAAAGTTAATGATACAGCTAATCTGAATGCTCCCCACACACTAAGACACATGCTAGTACCGCCCTCTGTTGGATAATGTGACTCATTGCGAGCATCGACAGGTTTCATTATATCAGTGTTGCACCACATGATGGTACAATGGTGCGTTTTAAACAGATGACAGCAGTGATCTAATAGGGTCAGGCAAGAGCTTCAGTGTTTGCTGAGTACAAGTAGCGGTCTTGAAGAGCCATTTTCATAGCTCTCTGTAGTGTGCAATTGTATTAAAGTGTGAGATCATGTTCAGATCAATGGCCACATACTGACATTTGTGACTTTCCAAAAGAGCACACAAAGAAACAAAGACACAAATGCAATATGAGGGCTGTTTAATGGAAGCAGGAGTGTCATATTGCAGCAACATCCCTCTTGTACTCCCCCTGTGCAGCTGAGGCAGGATATTCTAGGTGAATAACAAGACGGCCAAAATCCTAAATTTGACCAGAAATTCTGTACGATTTCCTCCATTTTCTGAGGGTTAATTATGCTACACAGATTTCATTGATCTCATGTTCAGCGAACAAAACTACAACTTGCAGATAATTGCTCCAGGGTACTTTGGGATCAATACTGTGCCAACATATCAGACTGTATCGGAAAGTCTCTGTATGGGTGATTGCTTGCTACATCAATCCGGCTATAACAGAGAGCCATTTCCCAGCCGCTGCCCTGCCCAGCTTCTCTTTGTGTGGAAAGAGTACCAGCCAATTGAGGCAGATATTTTCCTTTCATTGTCCAGTCCAGTTCTGGGGAATTTCAGGCGTATTTTCAACAAAGGGCAGCACTGGAAGTTTCTTGAAAGCTTGTACAAAGAAATGGAGACGTCAGTCTGAGTGGTTTGTAGTCTGAGCTCTATGGATATCCTCTGGGGACCGGAAGGCAAGTCCCTCGCCCTGGATGTAACATCAGGACTGACCGCCTGCGATGGTAGATGATTGTAAGGGGATGGTGGTCACAGGATTCTCTTGAGGAGGTGGAGATAGCATAGGAGGGTGGGCAGATGGTTGTAGCACTGCATTTTACTGGTTTCTCTGGACAGACGGTGGGCCGAATTTTTTGTCATCTTCTTCAGATTTCTGGATGTGTTCTGATGGTTAAGAGATTTAAACTTATTGTTGATTCTTCAAAAATACAGCCAAAGAAACTTGATCCAGATTTTAAAGGTAGGTGTCCGTCTACGTTTTTGTTAGGCGGGTTAGAACAGTTAAAGCTTTATAGCTTTAGCAAATGTGTGGAGAAAGCAGCAATTTATGTCAGAGCTCTGTGATTCAGGAAAACAAACATAGGCAGCCATGACTTTATAAGATAGAAAATGTGCTTTTCCATAAGGCAGATATGGGGAAAAGTCAACATTTTAACAATTAACGAATATTGCTTTTAAAATAATTTTGTAATGTTAGTATCTGTATGGTTAAAATGTTAAACAGTGGCTTCTTGATCACTTATCTGCATTTTTTGTGACGTATAAGACAGTATTTCTCGCTATATATCATGCTATACATCATGTTATTTATAAAAAGAGTTTTTATTATTCATCAGTCATAGCTTTCTTGAATTAGAAAGAGACTTCAGAGAGGCATATCTTCCCTCAGAAGTTAATTTTTATTCCACTTTCCTCCACCAGAGTCATCCAGGAAGCCATGTCAAGCAGTCCGGAGAACATTCCCCTGGGAGAATGCACCCTCTCCCAGTCCAAGGACCAGCTGACGCCCCCGAGCCGCACAGAGAGCACCGTGTTCAGCCTGTCGCGCAGTGAGTCCCTCTGGACCACCGAGACCTCTCGCAGCAAGTGTGAAGTCTACTGGTTCCCCATTCACCTCATGTCCACCGGGGGCAGCTTCCTGGCATGCGGCATCATCATCAGTGGCTTGTACTTTGCCGGCCACTGCAGGAAGGTTACCAACTTGCTGGGACCAGCCCTGCTGTCCATTGGACTGATGGTTTTTGTGGTGGGTGTGGTCCTGATACCCATTACTAGGGAGAACAGGAAGCAGTCCAACATGAAGAAGCCCCTCAGTTACTACAGGCCTCCGATGTTCAATCTGTGATAACACAGGTGTTGATACCTTGTCACGAAACTTCATGTTTGGAAGTAGTTCACAATGACTAAGAGCACGCTGGATTGAATGCAGATTTTTCAGCATTGGAGTCTCTTTGGGATATATTTATTAAAAGACTGTGGTGACATTTATGTTTATTTCTCCAATCTGCCAGGATTGACAACATTAAAGGATATGGCTGGTAATTTTCTATATTTTTCTTTTTGTCAACAAATCCCAGGAAAAGACCAAAACTGTCAATAAATTAATCTGCTTACAAGTATTGTGTGTGTATCCAAAGCCTGATATATCTTATTATATCTTATTCCTCTGTGCCGTAGACCTTCGTTGTTGTCTAAAAACTATTAAAAACACGTCAGTGAGCCACACCGCTGCACTGTGTTCCTTAGTTATGAAGTTTTTGGTCACGTTAGTTTATTAAGAAACGGCTCCAAAGACTAATAACATCGATCATGTTTTCAGTCTCCGGAGAGTAGTTCTGTATAAGACAGATGCCACTGAGCACGTGCGGGAACGCGGTTCTGTTTACAGCACTTCGCTAGTTTGTTGTTCTACATATCACAACCTCTTGACTTTGTACTACATAGTTAATTTTGCAAAGAACTTCAGTACAAAGTTGAGTCAAGAAACTACTCTCCACAGACTGAATATGTGATCGCTGTTATTCTTTATAGCTGTGTCCAAACAAACTACCACACCCAAACTCTTCATGGCAAGGGAACATATCACAATGACGTGTTTTTAATAGTTTTTTCGACAACAACAGAGGTCTACGGCACAGAGGAATAAGAAATATCAGGCTTTGATACACACACAGTTCTTGTAAGTAGATCTGTTCATTATTAGTTTGGCTCTGCACATGAGATTTGTTGACAATTAGAACAAATACAGAAAAACGCCAGCCATATCCTTTAAGCCGTTATCTCAGTTTCAGTCTCAAGTGTGCATGACAACATTTGCATTAATAACCATGGTTGCCTAAAAGAAGGTGAGAGGACGACAATGTGATGTGTAAAATGCAATTATTCACACGTTCACGCACAATTTAGCGAGGAGGATATAGAAAGCAAACTGTCCTTGTGAATATTTATGAGGGAAAAGTGAACAAGGGGGATTTCCTAATGCTTTGCCGTACAGTATATGCCAATTCATGAATAATTAAAGGTTGTGAGAGCTTATAATTGTCAGTTCCCAGTTTATTGTGTCTAGTTGCATCCATTTAAACTCTTTATTGTGGAAAAAAAGAGACTTTGAATCTGTAAAGGGGAAGAATTTGACTAGTGTGACCTGAAAGCACATTTTCATAGGATTTAAATATTATGTGGCAGGAATTTTTAATTAACCTCTTCAGACCAAGCCTGTATTGTAATGGGAATTAAATATTTATTGGTCTGAGCCAATGAAAATGCATTGTTTTAATATTTGACTTAGGCTTAGTAACTAAGTAGATTGTATTTAAAGTGGCTATATTAAATATTTGATGGATCACAAGATATACAGTCAAAAGTTTGGACACACTTTCTCATTCAAGTGAACGGGGAGGTGTGTCCAAACTTTTGACTGGTGCTGTATGTGAAAGGGTCAAACAGAGAATTATCACCTGACTGCACTTCCCCTCAGCTTTACGGAGGATTTTAGCATCTTTCAGCTCATTGTTTTGGTTTTACAGGCTGCAGCAGGCAGCTGTTTTCAGTTAATGCAGGTTTAACCAATAAACACAAACTTTTAATATAGTATAACTTTTTCATCTTTGAACTATTAATGTATATAAATGTAGACTTGACTTTCTTGAGCTTGGGTGAAATATTATCATATTTAACTTATATTAAAAACTCACAGGGTTTTTTTTCTAAATTTAATGTCAATCCCAACGGACAGAGTGATTTTTCTAGATTTAGTTTCCAGATTTATCACGTCAGTCCGTTTTTATTTACAAGAAATTGTCATTTTTTATTATATCAGTAATTCATGTTAATTCTCTTATACTTCACTTTTATGGGATGCAGCTACAGAGATGATTGGCTATTAGGCTACAACCATGTATACTAAATGTGAGATGCCTCTAGATGAAGTCACTCAACCTCTAAACCCATGTTAGTATTATTGTGCTGTATGTGCCAACTGAGATGTTTGACCTGATGACCGACAGATATGCTTTGAGGGTTTCAAGAAAGTCTGCTTAAAAACCTAACTGGCCTTAAAAGTTTTAAGTTTGAACAGCTTGAGCTGAGACGATTAATCGATATTCACTCCCCAAATAGTTTTATTATAAAAATTTTATTTTAAGTGTTAAAATACAACACATTGAAGGCCTACCAGTGTGTATAATTAACACATACAATTATAACATTGAAGGCATTTTGCACTGTCTCAGTCAACACATAGTGGACATTAAAAAATACAATAAAGGTTTACAAAAAAATGCTGATTTTGCCTCATTTTTATATGTGAGTAAGAATAAAATGAAAAAGTGTATAATATGAGTGGAGAATTAAAATCTGAGGGGGTTAAGCTCCAATATTAGATGGTTCAAATAGAAGCTGGTTTATAATACAGTTTTCTGCAGATATTTAGTGATAAAACGCAACCATGTCTCTTAGTAATTAAGTTTAAAGTTAATGTTTAAATACTTCTAGGAGACAGGGTTGCTAAACTGAGTATTTCTTCATGTTCAGGGAAATTGCTGGGTCACGATGCATAATTATGTGCAGGCCTACGTGAATATCAATTTGACAGTCAAATAATATGTTAAAAGTTCCTGTCAGTCCTGCATTATTTGCATCATATGAACCAGAGAACATTTATTTGGCTTGTTCACCTGTGACAACACAATAAGGAAACAGCCGGTGTGAAACGTGTGTCAGTCGTATGTGACAGAGGAGGCCTGTGGAAACACCTTGTTTATCCTCGGCTTTAAGGTGGGGCGTGTCGCTTCAGGTGCTCTGCCTCAGCTCAGGTACACAGGATGCTGCATCCTCCCGTTATACAAGCGTAAAGCAGCTGTAATGTTTCCACGATGGACGTGACAAAGTGTATTGGAGGCTGCGTTCTTTTATTTTTCATAGCCGTCGTTTTTGATGTGATTGGTCTGATTCTCCTCTTCATCGGGATATTCGCCAACCTGCGCATCGAAGGCCGCTTTTATGGCGACTTCTTGATCTACACCGGCTCCCTGATCATTTTCTTCAGCCTGGGCTTCTGGCTTCTGTGGTACGTCGGCAACGTCCAGGTGTCTGAGGACGACGGCTCGAAGAAGAAGAAGAAGAACAGTATCGTGCAGCTGGCCAGGAAATTATCGGAAAGGTTAAGCCTGAAGCTGAAAGGGGAAGGACGCGTGAAATGCGTTGAGGATGAGGACTGCAGCCAGGTGGGGTCACCGCGCAAACCCAGCAGGGTGACATGGGGCGAATCCGAAGCCTACCATAATGAAGGGTACGATGACAGCCTGGACTGTCCAACTGTGGAGAAGAAAGAGGAGAAAGAAGAAAAACAAGAGACCTGAACTTCAAACACCTGATGCCATGAATGACTACCTTTAATATAAAAATAATCCTCCTGATGTTTTAAATGAGGCCATGTTTGCTCTGGTAAATATCATCAACAAAACTGACTGAAGGATGCAATTGAATCTTATGATAATTATGAGAACATATTGTGACTGTGTGCAGCTTTCTGAGCCACACCAAAATGGGAGCAAATGCACTTTTTCTGTTCAGAATTCATGTTGCAGGGCCGTAGCCATGTTGTGGAAATACTGAGGTCCAAGGACCCATAATTCAGCCCCAGCTCCCCTAAGAAGACCTCAGACCTGGCATTAAAAAGAAGGTCTCTAAACTTTTCTAACTGCATGAATTTCCAGTAACACTTTATTTTACAAGTCTGTCGCTTCCACTGGAAATTTCCTGGATAGGATCATGTAGAACAACTTAGAGAGTGTACAGTTGGTGCAATCTCAATTAATCAATTCAAATTAATTGCTAGTGTAACCCAGAGAGTCTTTTATCCAGTGCACAGCGGGGCAGCGAGCTGAGCATACACAATTATGAAATCAGTCCACAGGCAGGTTGTAAGTTTCCAATAGTAAAAGAATAATGAATGAATATTTACCTGGTTTTATATCGAGCTGTTCGTTTCAGGAAATTCTTATTTACTGTAATTTGATTGTAATTTACTATGTAAATGTTATTTCTCCAAATGAAGGTCTAAAGGCTGTTTCACTGCCAGACAAGGCTGGATTACCAACTTGTTTACCCAAAAGCCTGTTTTAAACAGAGATCCTGCAATATTGCCGTAAAGAAGACCCTTCATTATGCCGGCTTTGCTTTTTTTACACTGAATCAAACATAAAGCATAATGCCGCCCCAGTGTGTAATTTTAGATAGCATGCCGGCGTTCTGTAATCAGAGGCGTGACGTGTAATACAAGAGCGTCTGCATGTAGTGTTGACTGTCCCGTCAGACCGGCTCTCCCTTTTACGCAAACGTTGATTCGGCAACGTGGGCGACAACCAAAATGGGCAACTGCCTGGGGCCCCAGACCCTCGGAGGCCCCAAAGTCTCCAGGTTCACCATTTGGCAACAACTTTTTGGTAACTGAATTACTTCACAATCAGTTTGTCAACTGTATTAATCACTAAACATTATAAACTGAAATGAAAAGGGCATTAAGTCACGTTTTGTAAAACATAAGGCTCTTATTATTTCAGTATTGTGCTTATATGGTGCTAATTATTACTAACTAATACATGAAACTGGGGGTCTATAGGGGCCCACAGCTTGGCTTTGCCACCTGACTACCTAGTAGGTTCATCCGGCCCTGCAGCCAGAATATAATGTTTTATTCTGAATCTTTTCATTCTTTCTTTCCTCTCTTTTGTTTTCTGTCCACAAGTAATCAAAATTTGACATATTGGGTCTATAAAATACTGTAATCAGCCTATAAAATGCCCACAATTGTGCATGTACATTTTAAATTGTAGACTGAACTCCTCAGAAATTTGGAGGACACATTCAGAATCCTAAATGGTTGAAGCTGTGGCTCTGCTCACAGGTCAGCATAAAGACCAGTAACCATCCCTGAACAACAAAATGACAAATGCTTTGTCAAATGTTTCAAGTGTATTTAAACATATTTTATAGAATTACAGCCTAAGTTGTAGCTGCTACAGACAAAGTAAAGTCAAGTCATATTTGCTCTTTGATCTGCTGTCAAAG
Source organism: Scomberomorus guttatus (assembly GCA_038419695.1). Taxonomy (NCBI): domain Eukaryota; kingdom Metazoa; phylum Chordata; class Actinopteri; order Scombriformes; family Scombridae; genus Scomberomorus; species Scomberomorus guttatus. The sequence continues at coordinate 7,766,138 of CM076459.1, forward strand.
CAACACTGGTCAGACTGGTTTGTATGACTGGTGTGTTGTTGGATAAACAAACCTGAAAATCTTCCACAAAGGATCATGTATGATTTGGGACCTTGTATAATATATCTACTAAGATGTGTGAAGTATCTGTACTTATTACATTTTGGGAATCACAGTCTCAGAGGCTGATATCCAGATTTGAGTTACAGTAATGACACACCTTATGCAAATGTCAGCGGTGCCCAGGTTCAGTTTAACTGCAATAGTTTCCCTGCAAACAGAGAGCAAGTCTGACTGACATCACAATGCACTTCAGTCAAACTGTTAAAGTAAATAAAACATCATTCATCTCTGCTGTGTACATCTGCCATTATGGCAGACAGGACAGTAAGTCAAAGCCGCAGAGCAGAGTCAAATAGTGGCAGCTTGACTGGTCAAACAAGCTGCTCACAGAGAAGTTTCCATTACGTGCATTTCCTCTTTGTGGCAGTGACTTCACAATAAGTGCCTTTATTGTAGTGACACATGAACCGTGAACTAATAAATATTTAGGGAACGCTTGAATACAGTGTATCCACCCTGCAGGGCTGCTCCCAAGCTAAATATGAAGGGTAAATGTATTTCCTGGGGTAAATCTCTCAACTCAGTGGGAGTAAAGTCAACAGGGAGCTTTGAACAACCTGATAACAGATTCAACATACTGATGCAGTCCTGAATCACTTTGGTTTCATTAGCTGAACAAAAAGATCAGGGGAGGGGGCCCAATTAATTATAGAAGGCTTATCGGCGTGTAAACACACGCTCAATGGCAGTTGATTATGAAATATATGTGCATAAATATGTCACGCGGATAACACACAATGGGTTGATGAGTCACATTAACGACATGAAAGGTGTAAAACAAGTCGGCCCTGCAAAGGAATGAAGGTGGACTGTGGGGCTTTCGGCTGCTTTTAACGAGCAGCACAACCTGTTGTGATTGGATACCAGTCCTGCCACTAAGATTTCGGCTATGAGAGAAATGTGAGGTGTGCTGCAAGTGAAAAACAATGATCGGGAAGACAGGAAAGTTCTCACTACTGTCAGACCTTCACACGACAGCCACCTATCCGTCTCATCCGGCCGGGCTATGGAGCAAGGGAGATGCACCGTCTTCCTGTCGCTGGCTGTGATTTTGGACATCGCCGGCCTCATCCTCTTCTTCGTTGGGATCTTTGCACCGCTGAGTTTCTGGGACTTTTTCGTGCTGTCTGGACCTTTGCTGATCTTCCTCAGCCTGGTCTTATGGATATTCTGGTACCTGGGGAACATCACCTTGTCTGAGGAGGAGCTCAACCTCACCAAACAAGGCATACTGTGACTGCAGTGTGCATGGGGGAAGCTGCACTGAGGAAATGCTGGCCAAGCTGGACTCCTTCAAACTAGCAACATGATGAGGAGGGAGCTGGCAGGTCGGCCTGAAGCCTCATCAAAAATCATGAATTTATGAGCATGTGGCTTTCCGAATTCCCTGAAGGATAATAAATCCAAATCCAGGCAGCACCAGGAACACATTTGACTAATCCCAGGACACCTCAGGAGATAAAAAACTCTATTCCACCCTTTGACTTAAGGGTGAAAATAACTTGTGTCATGTTGTCCACGGAAAGCAATGATTCCCAGACTCCGCCGGAGTGGAAAATGTATTTCTCAGCACTTTCACTGGGAGGAAGCTTTTTAAACTGAAATGTGATGACACTGTATTCCTTGTTTAACCCATTGTTATCATCTGTGTACATTGTAAGTTCATATTTATGTTTCAACCTGTCCCTGCAACTTCTTGTAAGACAGACAAGCTTTTGAAATGAGTAACTAAAACATGCTTTTTAAAGTGACTGCTGCTGTGTTCTTTATGGGGCCTCTTCTCAATGAGAACTAGCCAAACAGGCGCTGTGGGTTTTTGCTCGGGGTTATTTTAGTAAGATCCACCCAACAGAAAGAATAAACAGCGCTCTTTCACACAGACAGAACTACTGAGGTGTGTACGGGAAACATGGTCTTTCACAAAGAAATTAAGCTGCGATGCCTAATTACATGTGCCGAAGGGTTTTTGCCAATTAGCAGTTTTCCCTCGAAAACACTCCAAACACTGGATGTGTGCTTCAGTTTGTTCTCAACAACAGCGAATGAAACTAATACACCTCCTCCACGCCCAATACTGCTCAGCCTTAATCAGCACTCAAGGCGCCATCAGCTCCCTCAGACATGGAGAGTGTTATTAATGCGTCCATTTGGTTCCTGCCCCTGAGAGAGGAAATGGAGAAGAGGCGTAATGGGGCTCTCTCTCTCTCTCTCTCTCTCTTTGCAAAGACATGGAAACCCTGCTGCTCAGCCCTTCCTCCCACTATGGGAGGCCACCTTCCCTGTTATGCTGAAATCCCCAAGTTGTCTTGATGGTATATGTCATTATAATCTTAATCACAAATGTGCTCATCAGTGCATAATAGCGCCTCCCACGAGAGAAGCAGATTACAAGTGCTTTTTACTTTGAGAGCAATGAGTGCACTGGGCTCAGATGTCCATCCTGGTTGCTCAAATTGAATCAACAGCATGATGAAGCGTTTATTTCTCTCTGCAGGTAATGCTGTGCAGATACTACGCTGGTGTTTTGTTGTGAATCTCGATCATGTGGTCTGAAAGAGCTTCGACTAATAGTTGATTTCCATTAGCTGTGCCACAGCGGTCGCTACTCTTCCTGGTCCGCGGTGGAAATGGGACTGACTGTCAACAGAGGACAAATAAGTGCTCACTGCAGGAGAAATACATGGAAAATAGCTTCAGAAACACATGCAGGATGATAGATAGAGACAAATTTAGAGATGTGAGAACAATTCAAAAAGATTTCTGTCACATATATTCAGTATTTCCTTATCTTTCAGAAACGGCTGCGTTAAATCATCTTGACAGGAATCACTACTCATCAGAAGTAAATTAGTTAATTAAAGGATCTAATCTTTATGTTCTAATGGATGTATGAATGTACTGTTGGATAAAGATCAGGCCCATAAGGCAGCTCATATTGATATAATCTTCACTTTACAAATGCTATTAAGAATAACCGGATACATGCTATACTCAAGTAAATCTGTCTTTTGGCAGGTGGAGTTTATCATTCTGCTCTGGTTGTGAACACTAGTTCAGACTAAAAGCTTAAAATGGCTGGTGACTTCATGATGTCACCTTTGTTGTATTGGGAAGGTGCATGTCTCCCTCCAGTGGTCGGTGGAGTTGAAGTCTGAGGTTACAGACCTAATACCGTTTCTTATACCTCGAGAAGGAAGAAAAAGTAAAAACACATGCTGATTTACATCAGAATGACAGTTTGATTGCTGTAAATGATGATCTAGGAACTCACAATACTTATAATTAATAGACATATTTTTGTGTATTTAGAGGAATTGGGAATTACGGAATCAAATTTACTTACTTGCAAGTGCAACAGTGATATTTTCCAAAAAGTGACCTATTTTTAAGGGTTATTCATTTATATTTCCAGTATATATTTTCTAAAATTAATATAATAATATAATCTTACAGTGTTTCTTGCACTACAGGGTCAGATAAAAAGGAACTGGTGTGAACATAATGTTATGGGATAACACTGTACTTATAAAAGTATAAAGACATAGAATCTGAACTAGAGCTGCAACTAAAGATTATTTCCATTATTGATTAATCTGCTGATTAATTTCTTAATTAAACATCTAGTCAGCAATTCTTTAAAAAAACAGTGAAAAATGGCATTCAGAATTTCTCCGAGGCCACGATGAGGTCTTCAATTTGCTTATTTTGTTCGTCTAACAGTCCAAAAACCAAAAGATATTCAATTTAGTGTCATATATGACGAAGACAATTAGGAAATCCTCACGCTTGAGAGGCTGGAAGCAAACAATTTGTGAGATTTTTGCTGAAAAAAATGTTTTGATTATTCAATATTTAAGTGATTAATATGTTATTGTTTTATGTTTTTGGCTTAATATCCAAAAGTATAGTGAGGATCATTAAAGTAGCATGTTTTTTATGGATGTACTTGCATTGCAGTTGTAATGTTTTATGCTAAAAAATCTTTAAACACAAAGCAATATCAAGCTTTCACAAATTTAGAGTCAGAATGACAAAGATTTTCTCAGAAGAAATATAGTCCTGACTCCCAACCTGTGGGTCAGGAATCTGAGTGGTCGTGAGATGTTTCAAAGGAGAAAAAAAAACATTATCTTTGCTGCGCAACATGTATTTACTGTTTTCTGATATTTTCATATCTTTGCTTTTCTTTTTAAATTCTGGACAGTTGTAACTATTTATCCCCATAAACATTCAAATGGAACAATGGCTCTGCCATAAATTCTACTTTTATGAAGTAAAACCCTCTTTTATGTTAATGGTGTGGACAAAATATTAGGAACACTTTTCAATATAATGCACTCCAGTACACTCCCACCATGACCTCAATAATAAGCATAAAGGAGAATGCATCTTACTACAATGTCAACCTCACAGATTGTTTTATTTAATTTGATTTGCCTTGATGATCATTCATATTAGATTCCAGTATCTTTTTATTTTATTTTGTTTGGCCAAACTTGTTTCCATATAACAAATCCATTCATATGTTAACTAACCTTGACTTTTACCTCCTGGCTGCATTTCAGTGAAAGCAGACTGTTAACGTCTGATCATGACTTTACACCTGGTCAGAGGTGTTATCATCTGATAGTCTTCACTGGTTGCGCGCGTGCACACGCCCGCACCAATTCCCCACAGACTGTTTACAAACAAGTGGCCTACAGATGGCAGGGTCACTCACCCTGCTGATAACGAGGCCTGCTGCGGTGCAGTGCGGGATTACCAACCTGCAGCCACTGCAGGAGGATATTCAATAAATCTGTCTGTCTGTCAAGGCGACGCGATTTCTTTGTACTGATTACAGACTGTAACGATGATCATTTTAAAAGATATCAATAAAGTAGCAAGATGCTGCAAAAGGAGCAGCGTGCAAAAGCAGGCATGGATTCTGTAGTGGACGAGGAAAGACAGATCATACACAGAGGCTTTGCGCTGCTGCGACGTGGAAGCAGATTACAGCTGGATCCCGCAAGCAAACCGCATCAGTGTTGTTGTTTCTTGGTTTAAATAGATGATCAGTCGGCGATATCGATATCATGATCACAGATGATCGATAATCTTTCGCTGCGGTGATTATAGTGAAGGATTGCACGTGTAAACTGGTTGGCTCCGCTCCTTTCCTGTGTGGTTTAAAAAAATGCACACGCCGCTTCTTGGCTCTCACCGGGCAGCATATGCGCGTATTGCTGCTACCCACCAACCGACCTTGACTGTGTCCTCGGATTAATGCTCACGCGTGATTGGTCGGACTCGCGGGGCTGCATTGTCTTCCTTGGATCTCACTGGCGGAGAGCGCTGCCAGCAAAGACGCATCCGCCTCCTGCGCTATTTGGTTGGACCTCTCTGCTCCCTTTTCTCTCGGCGGTGGGTCGGAGCCACTGTCCCTGGCCTCGCATGTTCCCCTCTAAATTCATGTTTTGAATTTGATGCCCCTCTTGTAGATTTGCTCCATTTACACGCCTCTGAAGGGCCACAGTCAGTAGTTTTTTTATTTCTCCCAGTATTTGGCATTTGGAGACTTAGACCCGAGCATGGCCGTGGTGAGCGGATCGTCTGGGCCGGTTGCCCGGCTCGAGGGCCGTGAATTCGAATACATGATGAAAAAGCGCTCGGTGACCGTCGGCCGGAACTCTTCTCAGGGCTCCGTGGACGTGAGCATGGGCCACTCCAGCTTCATCTCGCGGAGGCATCTGGAGATATTCACCGCCAGCGACGACGGCGCCGGCAGCGGAGACTTCTACCTGAGGTGTCTCGGTAAAAACGGGGTGTTTGTAGACGGAGTGTTCCTCAGACGGGGCGCCCCTCCTCTGCAGCTACCACGAATGTAAGTTGTTGGTGAACATGTGGATGCTAGCCGTAGTAGCCGGCCGGCTAAAGTTAACAGTTAACAACATTGGGTGTATATTGGCTAGCAGTGCCGAGTGGACCACGTGTTTTAGCATGTTAGCAAGAAGTCCGCATCCTGTTCACAATGCCAGTTTCTTTGTTGACATTTTTGTTAGCAACAGTGTTTATTAGCCGCCTTCCTTCACTCCACATCCCCTCCTGCGGTTAACTAGCCGCATTCCTCCGTGTCTGTACCCGAGCTAGTTAGGCTAAATAACCTAGCTAGCTCACAGCCATGGGGACGCTATTGTTGATGTTGACTTGTGGTATTTTTCTCTGTCACATGGACACTCTTGAGTTAGAAATGGTTAACTCGTGATACTGTAAACATTCACCCCCGTAGTCATGCAAACACAAGCAGTTAGCTGTAGCTTCTCTGTGGTTGTGAATGGAGCTCCCCTCGACCCCTAAACGTAAACAAACCCGCCCGTCCCCGCCCTGCCGGCTCAACAGCACAGCCTGCGGGAACTTTGGCCTCCATTCAAATAAGCCGAAGTCTTCCTGGCAAGTGTGTCTCATTAGTTATTTGCCAACATTAACCGTAAAATATTTTTTTCTAGTGTGACGGATCTTTAATAGTTAAATGAGAGGTTTTTGTAAAAGGAGCTGGCCTAGCCGTTAACAGAAAGTTTCAGTGCGGTGTTGTGCAGGTTGCAGCCTGCACGGTGCCATTGTCTTAACTTTTAGGATTGTTAATAATGTGCTGTTGTGAAATGTGCTGCTTTCTAAACATTCATTTATCACTCTATGAAATCTATAGCACTGATATGTAGTAATCTGACACTGCATGTTTACAGTGGCAGTTTTACAGATAAAGTACAATTGATAATCAGCTCATCATTTAAGTTATTTATCAAGCAACAATGCTAAACAGTCAATGTGAAGATTTGCTGTCTTTCTTGTGCCATTGCAAACTGAATAATTTTGGGTTTGGGGCAATTTGAAGTAGAGCAGATGATTGTAGATTAATCACTTAGTTGATCAACAGAAATTAAATCTACAACAGTTTTGATATTCTCGTCATTTATCAAACAAAGTCAACATTTTCTGGTTCTAGCTCCTCGCATGTTAAGATTTACTACTTTTCTCGGTTTATATATTGCAAACTGAATATGTTGGTGTTTTGGTCTGGTGGTTGGACAAAACAAGCAATTAAAATACTTCAATTTGGCCTGTGTGGGAAAGTGTTACGTACAGTTTTCACTATTTTCAGAAATTTTATAGACTAAATGATCAGTCGGTTGAAAAATGTACCATGAAATATACCACTTGGACTCTATTGTGTCATCCCTGACATTTCTGTAGTGTGCAATTTTGTCCTCCCTTGTACTATAATATCCAATAATCTAAAATTAAAGAAGCCCCAGTGTGTAGTTATATACATAAAACAGAGCATTAGATTAACACACAGAGTTGAAACATACAAACTGTAATGGGAAGATCGTGTTTGACCAAAAACACACGAAACTAACTTGTTTACATTTTAACCTAACATATTTTCGGGGGGGGGGGGGTGTTTAGTGCTTGAGAAAGTGTTTGCAATTTATTCACTACAGAGTCTTGTAGTGCAGACAAACCTACCAGCATCTGCCAACTGCGACTTCCCACTCTGCTCTCAGCTATTGTGCAATCTTAAATTGAAACCACTTTTTTTTTTTTTTTTGCACTGCACAAAGAATAAGTCAACTTGTTTTGACTTGATGCAATTTCTGGACTGCCAAAACTGTTTTTGCGCAACAACATTTTGTGCAACTGCACTTGTGTGTTATTGAGGTTGATCAATATCAACTTCAATTTCTGCACTATTAGCCACAATGCACCATATATACCAGTGCATTTCATTAAGTAGGCACCACAAGGAAGGAGCAGCAGTGGTTTCACATTCTCGTATTGATCAGGCCGACTGCCAATAAAGAGCTTTTAATCAGCAGCAGTCTTTACTACATGTACGTGCATAAGTAAGACACTACCTACTGTAGCACGGGCTCACGTGCTTTACTGTAATCCTCAAGCTAGAGAAGACACTTAAACGACCCTCACTGTTTATGGTGAGAAAAATGCCACTAAGGAAACAGATTGACAGCATGAGAGAACTCGCAGAGCTGTGGCTCAGGGGACAGGTTGGTTGTATTCCAGGGATTCCTCTTTGGTGATGTAAACAGGCTGAACAGAAGGAGCAGCCCTCCCTCCCTCCCCTCCCCTTCCCCGTCTTCTCCCACACCCGCAAATTCTCTCCAAGTTGTTGCTCTTCCTGTCTCGCTGTCTTCTTTGTTTACATTCTTTTTTTTTCGTGGGGTGGGGTGGGGGTGAAAATGAAGTGAAAGTTTTCAGTTGAACAAGCTTTGTTTGTTGCCGTCCTCGCAGCTTTGCAGCATAGCAACTGTGCGTTTTTGGAGTTTAGGCCTCATTGTGTTCATACAGGGAAATAAGAGGCTTCCATGAATGAATGAATGCATGCATGGAGAGGAGGAGGGGGGGGTGTTCAACAACAACAACAGCATGGACAGATTAGTGCAAATAATCATTAGTTGCAGGCCTACTTGCATGGTAGTGTTAGAGTTTGCTTCTACCACCACTGAAACCCTGTTTTAACACTGGGAATCTTCTTCCTATAAACATTTATTCTCAGCTGCAAACTGCCTGAGCTGGGCCCGGGTGTCTAAACCTCAATATCCTATATCCTAACCCCAGTAATATATGTTGGCACTGAAGCTAGTTAATTCATCAGATGATTCATAGAAAATTTACTGGCAACAATTTTGATACTCGCTGAATCATTTTCAAGTGAAAATGCCTTTTTACATTTTCTCAAATGGGAATATTTGCTGCTTTTGTCTTAAACATATTTGAGGTCTTGTACTGCTGGTCAGAAAAATAGAGCAAGACATCCTGTTAGGTTTCAGAGTCTTGTGATAAGCATGTTTCGCTAGTTCATGTAACATTTTGCAGTCAGAGAAAATAATCGGCAGATAAATTGATAATTGTCAGTTGACTTAATCAACTGACTTAATCAGGAAACTTTAAGTTTAGCTAATTTTCTCAGTTTTACAGTGTTGACGGGCCGTTAGCACAAATAAAACATTAAAAGCAGAGGTGCCTTTTCATTCAAAAAATGCCACAATATGTAACGAGTGTGGATATTGTTTAGGCTGTCATCTACCGACTAAATCAATCAGTGGTGATTAGTGCTGCAGCGATTAGTTGGTCGACGGACAATTAATCGGCAACTATTTTGATTATTGAATAATCGTTTGTTTAAGCAAAAATGCCAAACATTTGCTAGTTACAGCTTTTTTTTTTCTTAATGTGAGGATTTGAAGCTTTTCTGTATGTGAAGGTAAACTGAATTTTTGAATTTGAACACGTCGCCACAGGCTCGAAGACATTAAGGGTTTTTTTTTTTTTAGTTTTTTTTTTTTTTTTTTACAAATTTCTAACATTTTATAGACTAAACGATTTAATCGTGAAAGTAATTGGCAGATTAATCAATAATGAAAATAATCGTTAGTTGCAGCCTTAATGTCGATCAAGATGTGTGAGGATCTGGGGCGCTCACCACTTCTGCTTAACAATTTATGGGGGGGGGCGACCCTGGAATATTTAGGTTTTGAAAAAATGTATCATTGAAAAACTGTTGTCATGGTCGTGTGTAAACGAGGGGGTGATTATTTTGGTGAAAACAGTCTGAAGTTGAAGGGAAGTTAAACGAACACATGCTGCCTTTTGTAATCTAACTATAGAAGAAGAGGTGCATGTGTGCGTGTGCGTTTTCTTCACTTTTCTCAACAACCCTTCATCCGATCCACTTCACACTTGGCGGGTGTGTTGCTGGGGACCGAAGGAAGTGTGTCGTCGAGTGTTTGGATGAGCCGTTCTCCAGAAAGCTGCAAGCAGCAACGCCGGAGGCCAAGTGATCGGCCTGTCCTGAACAGGCAGGGTTTTAATGGGCGCTGCAGTGGTATACTATAAATATATACAGCCCTCATTATGTGACATCATGTGACATGTCTAAACGAAATGTCGATATTCTCATATTTAAGATGCTCGGGTGGCAGCAGTTTTCAGTGACAGTGGGATGAAACACAGAACATAAAGGAACAGGATTGTTTTTGATAATCTATTATTTCTTGATATATTTAGATATTGTCCCCACTCTGTCAGTTTCACACAGTTGCCAGATGTCGAGAAAAGCTCTGATGTTATTTAAGGATCTTCCAAAACTTAATCAGATCCGCAGAGAAGTCTCCACCGTTCCTGAAAGGGTTCATGGAGGGCACATGCATAATGAAAGTGTCTCCCTTTACCAGTCTGGCTCCAGGAAGTGTTTCAGTCTCGTCCTGTGAGCAGCAAAGCTAATTTGAGATGTAGGTGTCGGGGATACAGTTCTCTCAGCAGATGCCAGCTCTGCGAGGGCCTTGGTAGAAAACTGCTGTGCCTGGCACTCTTTAACTAAATGAAAAGCAATGTGTGCCCGCTCCGTCTCCTGGGTGTCAGGCAAACCAATCTAAACAGTGATTTAGAAGTGTCTGTGAATGTCGCAGATTCCTTCCGTGTTTTCCTTTCATCCCTCTGACATGAACGTCTATCATATATACTAATGATAAGCCTGTTTTTATTAAACCCAAGAAATCCACCTTAAGACTTGCTCAGTGTCTGTTGGCACCGTCTTTGCATTCCTGAGTCCATTTTGTTGGTTGTTGTAGTTTTTGAATTCCTCTGCAAATCAAATGGAGAAGTGATGGTTGGTTCTAATTATCAGCTATGTGAAACCTCAGTGTTGGATGTGTTTGTGTTCCTTAGATTCCAACAATACTCTTGTTTTTGTTTTTTTTCTCAAGAAAAAACAAAACTGTTTACAGGATGTTATCTTTATTTGTCACAGAAGGTAATGAACTGAATATCTTTGTTTTGGACTGTTGGTCAGACAAACACAAGGTGTCTGAATACGTCATCTTGGCCTCTGTGAAATGAATGAATGTGAAACATTTCTTGGTATTAACAATTTATCAGTTAATCAGGAAATGGAAAAGGTTAAATGACGATGAAAATAATTGTTGGTAGCAACCTACTCAGTAACACTATGACGTCACCATAGCAAAGCATTGATTTTCTTCTTTGAACCAACACAAACCAAACAGATAGAAAGAAAAATCCGTCCTGAAATCCCACCGACGGACCACAATTCAGTGCACCAAGAGAAGAAAGTTGCATAGTAGAAAGTAGAAAGAATAACAAGTCCGCACCGTGTTATTCTTGGAAATATAGGAAAGGTTGAGGGAGAAATAAAACACCTTGAGTGCTTTGTAAGAACCAGGTTAATATTAGATTTTCTTAGACTAATAGTCGTTAGTTCAAGCCATTAATTACCTCAGTAGTCATCACATTAATTTAATTACTTAAATATATATTTTTTGGGGCATCAGAAAATGGTTTGAGTTCCAGGGCTGAGAAAGAAAGTTATAAGTAATATTGTTAACACTGTGCTACATTATAGAGAAACACAAAACGAGTATAATAATGAGCCTTTAAAATATAAGTGCACACAGTAAGCGACCCGCCTGTTAACAGTGAATGTGTCGGGTTTTTTCCCTGCGACTAACTGACCAGTGATTGGTCTAATAAGAGTCCTAGTTGATATTATAGCAGTGAAAGATGTTTTATAGATGGGATTTTCCTTTAATAACTGCTACAACTAATGACTTTTTTTGCGATTAAAGTATTTACTCTTATTTCTTTTTTTTTTTCTGTCCAACCAAGAGCCAAAAATCCAAAGTTGTTTAAAACAGATGAAAGCAGCAAATCCTCACATTTGTGAATCCGGAACCAGCAAATGTTGGGTCGCTTTATACTTAAATGATCCGAATGACTATTTGAAAATAGCATCAGTGTAATCAACTAATCCTTTCAGCTTTTATAAATAGAGACAGGTGCACATTTCCATCTGAATCATGTTTTTTATTGTTTACATGAGGAGCCCAATTGCAGCCAATATGTTTGACAGTTAAAAAATATGATTACAATACAATACATACACCTAACACTCGCACACAAACTTCTTTTTTTTTTTATGTACTCAACAGGACATTTTACAGCATAAAAACTTGTCAGTGTTCTCTGGACACATTTCTGTGCTTCAGTTGTTGCTGAACATTGCCCAACATTTACACAATACTGATTTATCAGTCAGTCTCGAGTTCACATGAGGCTGAAACGCTTCAAGCATGTCTTATATTTACCACTCCGTCTAATTTAGGCCTGTTCTCCACTGAGACCGCCACAGAAACAGTCACACAGAGCAGCTCCAGTCTGTGCTCGCCGTCCTCTGCAGTGTAGTGAAATAGTCTGTGATAAATCCTTTTTTTGCTGCTGCTTGATGGTTGGGTGGTGTTGGCAGAATGGAGGGAGCTTCATCAAGCCATTGCATCAGTATTTGAATTTAATTAACTTGCGCCTTGTCTTTGTCAGCTAATTAAAGCGGGGCAGAGAATCAGCAAAGTGTTAAGCCACAGCGGAGGTTTATGTGGCGTTATCACGAACTCACTGATTTGATTTGCCTTTGAAATGCTGCTCTCATCGACATCTACAGCTCAGAGGGGTTTTTTTTTTTTTTTAAATCCTGTGTCTTTTCTTTTTGCAGGTGCACTTTCAGGTTCCCCAGCACAAACATCAAGATCACATTCACAGCTTTGTCCAGTGGGAAGAAGGTGAAGCGTGAAGCACCGGAGTCCCCAGTGAAACCAGTACAGCCCCAGATCTCCCCCCTGACCATCAACATTCCAGACAACATCGCTCACCTAATGAGCCCTCTGCCATCGCCTACTGGCACCATTAGGTACTCACCACCTCAGATTTATCTGGTGACCCTGCGGAGGCATCCCTCCCCTACTTTGGGAACCATTGAACTAAACTACCAAATTATATATAAAGTAGTTCAAACTAGTTCTAACCTGAGCAGCTACAACAGTAAAATGCTGCTTACACATTAATGCAGCACTATAAACATCCTATTCATATATATAATATCAGTTACGCTGCCATTTTTCTGCAGAACCAGTATTTTTTTAATATTTTGCGTCAGTTTTGCTGATGATGCTGTTGTACTTTGTAGAATTTGAATGCAGGACTTCTATTTGTACTGGAGTATTTTTACAGTGTGATATTTGGTAATTTTACTTAAGTAAAGGATCTGAGTACTTCTTCCACCGCTGCTGTTCTGGTTTTGGGTCACTTTCTAGAGGTGAATCCATGATTTGATCAGTTTTTGTTAATTCAACCTGAATTTTAAATTTAGAATCAAAGCAAAAACAAAAGTAAAAGCTTATTTATACTTTGAAAACTAAGCGAGAGTTGAAGTAATTCATTGTTTTCAATCAGGATTCAGTTCCAGAGTCTGGATCCTGGATCAGTACGTGACTGTAAGAAGTCACTCCCACACTGCCTATAGTTAACCTTGAGCTGTCAGCTGACCTTGACATGGCCCCTATATGAGGATCAGCTTAGGCTTAGTTCACTGAACACAGTGTTCAGAGAGGGAGGCGGCTCCATCTCAGACTCTTAGATCCTCTCAAACCCCTTGATCTCAGCCAGATTGCTAAAAACCAACCAGGTTTCTTCTCATTTGAAGGTTGACTGTGTGACAAATAAACAGTCGCGGTTGTGGAAAACGCAGCCTGTGACGTACATGTGGGAGTCCCGAGCCGCTGCCTGTCACTGTTCTGGTTCATCTCAAACAAACATGAAATATGGAAATGATCCTTTTACACAAGTCTATTTACTGGAAAACTAGATGTGATCATGATTTGAATGCCGTGCTTTAGGACTAATTGTGGCTCCTGAAGTGACTGCAGTATTTCCAGACAATCCAGGAGGTAGGGCCATTTGCATAGATGTCGGCCAAAAGCGTGTCACTGCAGCACAGACTGCGGATGAGCCGAGCCGGGGAAATGTAACTGTGCCCCTTCTGGGAAATGCCAAGATAGTTTATAATTTAAGTTAAAGCTCTTGTGTTCTTTTACTCGCTGTCTGTCTGTATATTATCGTTAATTTTCTTGGCATGTTGTTTTTCTGTCCCTACAGTGCTGCTAACTCGTGCCCCTCCAGCCCGCGGGGCGCAGGCTCTTCAGGCTACAGGATGGGAGGTCGAATGGTCAGCTCTGCAGAGCTGCAGCTCATAAATGACAACTCCCAGCCTGAGAACGACAAAGATGCCTCCGGAGGCGACAGTCCCAAGGTAAGAGCCGGCCACCGTTTTCCATATTTTGTTGTTCAGTTCAACATTTCATCACTTATTTCACTGTAGAGCTCAGTGTGCAGTGTCACACCCTCAGAGCAGTATTTACTTTACTAAGTAAACCACACTCACGCTGGTATCATGACATTTCAGCCACTAGCACATTTTTGGGGGGTTAGTCAAACCCATTGTTCTCTGGCTACTGACGCATTCAGATCGTGATTTAATTCCCACTTCCTCTACTAGAGGACACTGTAAACTATCTGATAACAAAGACTTTTGGTCACAACATGCAACACAGTGACAAAAACACCATCAGTATGTGCTGATCAGGTGACATTTTTCAAGGGCTGGAACAAACTATTTTTTTTCATTATCGATTAATCTGTTGAGTATTTTCTCAATTAATTGTTTGGTCTATAAAATGGTGGCTGTTTCCCAAAGCTGAAGATGCAACCTAAAATAAAATTAAATTATTTTGTCCCGACCAACAGTCCACAACCCAAAGATATTCAGTTTACTGTCGTAGAGGAAAATACTCACATTTAAGAAGCTGAACATTTATTTCTTAATGATTCATCCCAAATATTTCAACAACTAGTAACTAAAATGTCAGACTGAAATAGAGCTGCAGTGATTAGTCCATTTATTGAACAGAAAACTAACAGGAAATTGTGATGGGCCTTTTTTAATTTTTTGGTTTGGTTTATAGACCAAACATCTAATCAATTTAAAGTGCTGGTATTGTAGAAAACAAGAAAAATGAGCTTTGAGATGGATTCGGCTGATGGTGGAGACGCTCCTGTGCTGTAAAATTACTCATTTCTATCTCATCGGTCTTGGAAAGTTTTTTTGAAATGTTTAAATTCGCAGCTTGAGCGAGCGGCGTTGAGGCTGAACTCGTTACTACGTCACACCCAACTGTCAAATCGAATATGCAGGAAGCTTCAGCACGAGCCCGCCGCCGCCGCCCAGAGCTACGCTTAGTGCGTACATAACTTCTGTATGAGCAAAGCAGGACATTAGAAGTGTGCTAAAGCTAAGCTAGCAACCTCCAGCTACTTTGTTAGGAAACTTAGACACAATCTTACTGTCCTGAAACATCCTGTTGAACTATCAACTTATGAAGATAATTGTTAGTTGCAGCCTGAGACTGAAACATAAAACTGTTTGGATTTTTTTTTCCTTTTTGTGATTTTTATATCTGACATGAAATCAGTGTTGCAGTGTTTGAATACTCTGCTGGCTTGTGCTCAATAAAACAAAACATGTTTAACCTGCATGAGTCTGGATAAAATACAATGACAATTTTTACAAATACAATTTTTTTTTTAACTCTAAGAAAATAATGTCATTTTTGAAGAATATGAAAGGGATCAGACAAGCTAAAGGTGGACTGTCAGAAGGAAGCACTCGTCTCTGTTGCAGCCACAGTTTGGTGATTTAGGCCAGATTTGTCCATAAATATGAAGATGACACGGACAGTTTGTTTTCTGGGTGTTGTGGAAATGTTTTGCTGTGTATTGAAACGTTTTGCTGCTCCACAGGACGACTCCAAACCTCCGTACTCCTATGCACAGCTGATAGTCCAGGCCATAACGCTGGCGCCGGACAAGCAGCTCACACTAAACGGAATCTACAATCACATCACAAAGAATTACCCCTACTACAGAACTGCAGACAAGGGCTGGCAGGTGAGTTTGGACGCATGTTTGCCTGGTAAAGGTCCACTTAGACTGTCAGCACGATGGTACAAAGATGGGAGACCAAAACCTCAGTGCACAGTTAAAAAATAACCTTTTATAACATGAATGGTAATCAACATTATTTATATTTCTTTTGCTGTAACGTCGTCTTCACTCATGGATTTCTTCTGCCGCAGAACTCGATCCGTCACAACCTGTCGTTGAACCGTTACTTCATCAAAGTGGCGCGGTCGCAGGAGGAGCCCGGCAAAGGTTCGTTCTGGAGGATAGACCCGTCCTCGGAGGGGAAGCTCATCGAGCAGGCCTTCAGGAAACGAAGGCCCCGGGGTGTCCCCTGCTTCAGGACCCCACACGGACCCCTGTCCTCCAGGTCCGGTTTCATCCCGCTCTGTCACACACTCCTGAATCTTATGATTCGATTCTGATTCTTGGTGTTGGATTCAGAATTGATTCTCGATTGAATGACTAGAAGGGGGGGGGCACTATTTTAGTCTTACTGCAGTATACTGCCAAACCATTCATTGGTGTCCTTAGTCCAATAAAACACAATATGAAACAGAACTGGCAGCTATAAATGGTCCGCAGCTTTTTGATTTTAAATAGTTAACTGCATTAATTCATTTGAGAGCTTTTTACAGTCTTCATGACAGTCTGTATGAGAATAACCAAATGAAAGTGTAATTTACTGACCAACATCACTGGTTAAATGTCTTGTAAAAACAGAAGTTGGTGTGTTGGAGTAAGAGCAGGAGGATTGATCTGCTGTGTTATTAACGTCATGTCTCCAGCAGTGGAGAGCAGCCTCTCTGCTGCATTAGCTGCAGGGAGAGCCATCGCTGTCCAACACGCTGAGCAGGCGCAGGGTTTCTGAGGTGAAACAGACTGAGCAGAGTTATTTTCTTCGCCTCAGAGTTGGTTTAAACTGTTTAATGCTGCAGTGGGTGTTGGTCAGCTGGTCTCGTTTGTTACTGCTGATCGCTGCTCCGCTCCGTTAACATGTGTCAGCGTATAAAGTATTCACAATATACTTCAGATTCATCTCGCAAAGGTAGAATTATTTAGTCATTAAATCAAAAAATGCTTGTCCCCGCTGCCTTTTGAATAGTAGAAGATAAGAATTGAGATTATTATGTGAATTGTTTTGTTTTTTTGCACAGCACTCAAGTTATTGTCTATCAGTTACTACAAAATGGATAAAGACACAGTAAAGCCTCCCTATCTGTTTTGAATCAACATTTTTTTTCACCCCGACTTGTTTCTGTGACCCTCAGGAGTGCCCCGGCCTCTCCCAACCACTCTGGGGTGCTCTCCGCTCACTCCAGCGGTGTCCAGACCCCTGACAGTCTATCACGAGAGGGCTCCCCGGTTCCCCTGGAGCTGGAGAACTCCGCTCCAGCCCCAGTGTCCACCACAGCGGTCCAGCCCAAACTGGCAGTCATCCAGGAAGCACGCTTTGCACAAAACACACCAGGTACAATTTAGTTTTCATGTGACTTCATGTGTCTTTTTCTCTCTTACGTGTTTGTTTAAAGCAGTGTTTGCACTTCTCAGTAAATCTGCATTAGCTTCTGTTGACTTTGGCTCGAGTCTCGTCATTCATATGTTTTCCTCATGTCAAGTTAAATCAAGCCTACGTTCCTTTTTAAGGTGCACAATCACTCACATTGTCTTAAACAAAACATCCCAAGACATAAAAAATTATCAGTAGATTTCACTGTAAAACTGTTAAGAAGTCATAACTTTTATTGCCGCTCACATCGGTTGTTGGACCACTGTATTGTCTTCAGTTAAAACAATTACAGGTCTTGTTAAGCCCTTCTGCTTCTGGCCCAAATTTCTGAACTGCACTGTTGCACATAAACGGCTTAATTTGAGGCCTTGACTGCCAACTTTGAAAACGGCCTCAAACATTATAAAACCTGCCAATCTTTTTTTTCCACAGTGTTACAAACACTGTTACTTTTACACACCCTGAATACCCGAGTTAGAGTGGCGGCTATTTTTTTTTTTATTTGGCCCGAATATACAAGACAACTGATTATAACACGTCAGCACATCTTCACACTCGTCCTGATGGAAAGTTTCCCAAAGATACTGTTAATCCAAAGATAAGAGAGCCGTCATCCTTGAAGCCTTTTCTCTTGTAAAAGTGAAAAACTTGTTTTAAAGCAGAACGTAAATCTCAATATACAAGACAATGTTAATGACGCTGCACCGTTCCATGTTCTGTTTCTGTTCCAGGCTCGCCTGTTAACAACCAGCCGGTACTCATAGCAGTCCAGCGTCAGTTACCTCAAACCATTAAGCCAGTGACCTACACCATGGCCTCCCCAGTGAGCACCAGCACCTCCCAGCCTGCTGTCCAGACTGTCCACGTCCTGCAGCAGATCCCAGCAGGGTCCCTCAGCCCTGCCGCTGTCATCACCCAGCCAGCCACCATCATCAAGAGCGAGCCGCAGGAGAACGGAGAGCACACAGAGGTCAAAGGTGAGTCGGGAGCGAACGATGAAATCTTTGTTCACTGTTATCTAGAGCTGAGTATCAAACCTCAGTACTTTCTAAAGCTTGTCAGTAGTACTGAGTTTGAAAGTTGGTGTAAAAAAACTCATTCAGACTTTTGGTCTTGTTTACTTGTTTTATCAGATATTTTCTGATCTAAATCTTAACTTTATTTGTTTACTCTGTATTTTATTTAAACACGGATGCATTGAGAAGCTGAATGTGGAAAAGAGTGATGTAGATTAGGGGTCGGCCTGAATCTGAATACATTATTTGAAAAAGCATTAATAGTGAGTTTTTTACGAATACTTTTTTCATACAAATATTTTTAGTTATTTCCAAAAAATTAATAATTATCTTGTAATTAAGATTTATTTGTCATGAATACGCCTGAAAACACTTTGAGTTTGACTTTGCTTGGCAACAGATTAGTTGATTATCAGAATAGTTGATTAGTTTTCTGTCAGTCGATTAATTGACTAATCATTGCAGCTCTCAGGGAAATAACGTTTTGGACCTTTGTACCTATTGTGGCTTGCAAACAGTAATGTTAGCAGCTTGGCTCATACAGTGAACTTTGAAATGGAAAAAAGTGCTTTAATGGAAGAACCTTTTATTTTTTAGAAACTTGGGGAAATGTAATCTTTGAGATGTGTTTCTGAATCTGAAGTGTCTTCTTGGCTCAGATATTGAAAGATAGCCCGTCTGAGGTAACTTCTGTTTAAATTTACTGAGGTTAAAAACGTTGTGAGATCATGTTTCTGTATTAGCAAAGTAGTCGTGAGGAAGTTGAGCTATAAATATAAAACCAATTTATTTGGTCACAAAGAAAAGGCAAAGTATGCAGCTTTTAGAAACATCTTCTTCCTTACTTTTATACTTTACCATTAATTGCTTGCTGGTTTTTTATAACCTCCAATTCATCATGTGACAGTTGTTGGTGTAAAAGCAGAGTCACTGTACTAAAACTGTTAATTAAAAAATAAGACTTTAAAGCTTTTTTTTATAAATGCAAGCAGTATTTCCCTTTCATTTATAATTTAAAGATATGAAACAAAGAGTGTTTTAGTTTTTTGTATGTTTTGTAGCATTAAATGTTTTTACTGAAGTCATTTTTGAAACGTTTCTGTCCTCTCAGTCAAAGTGGAGACGGTTCCCACCATCACCTCTATAGGTGGCTCCAGTCGCATCATCCAGACCTCCCAGTCAGCCACGCCCCTGCAGACTGTTACCATAGTGCAGCAGGCCCCCATGGGTCAGCACCAGCTGCCCATTAAGGCCATCACACAGAACGGCACCCACAGCATCACCACTGCCATCCAGGGACCCGTCAGCTCAGGTGAGACACACCTGCATGTCCCTTCATACAGACACTGACTGGATTTGATTAATGAGCGTTCAGATGCTGCAGACAGATTTCAGTAATTCTTAAGTGATGCAGCCAAATCACATAAAATGTAACTTTTATTATCCATTAATTTGATCAGATGATGCACAGAGGCAGTAAAGTTGAGGCCAAGTCCAGTTGTGATTTGCTCACTGGAGCTTTTAACATGTCGGCGTTCAGTATTTAAAATCAGATGTTAATTGGTAGACAGTAGGATGAAAACAGTGCACGGGCTGCTAATGACTTTCACTTTTTAATTAGTAATTTTAGTCTTTCAAATGTCAGAAAATTTCCAGTTTCCCAGAGCCCAATGTTTCATCTTCAGATTTCCAACAAGTTCAAATTTAACATGATATGAAACACAGAAAAGAAGCAAATCCTCACATTTGAGAAGCTAGAAATGGAAAATATTTGACAATCTTGCTAGAAAGTGACAATTAAGTTAATTTATTTTTCTGTCAATCAGTTAATTGACAAATCAGCTCTGGATACAAAATGACACAAAAATTAGAACAGCTTGGTGCGTTGTATAAAAAACACTTATTTGACATTTTTAATATGCTTTGGATACAACTTATTTTGATTAACCAGGCGTGGTGAAATCTACTTTCTTATATTTAGGCTCATTTGAAGCTGTCTAAACTTATTGGAATGATGGCTAACGACTAATCCAACAATTTCAAGTTAACCACAAGATCTGCTGTTGAACATAAACACTTTCTTTGCCTCCACTGAATCTGAAAAAAAGTCTCTTAAAAGTCTATTATCCCATGCTGGTAGCAGCTGAGCCAAACCGCACTTCCCACAGGCCTCCTGCTTACAGATGCTGGTTAACCACAGTTTGAGCAGCTCTCACAGTGAAGTATTTCCTCTGCTAACCCACCTCCTTCCCTTCTGTTTCCTCGTGTTCAGCTCCAGCTGTGGCGAGCCCCCTCCACCTGCTGGCGGCTCACGCCTCCGCCTCGGCCTCCCTCCCCACCAAGCGGCAGAACGGGGACCAGCTGGCCAGCGAACAGCCGGATGCCAAGCGCATCAAATCAGAGTCTGAGGCGGCCGCAGCCTCGACCCCGGCAGACTCGGACTCATCGGCAGCTAACGACCAAGGCGGCCAACTCAACTAGTCTGTACAACCACATACCACACAACACCCCACCACCTTCTCTTCTCTCTCTCGTCCCCGTCGTTTCTTTTTTTATTTGTCTTCCTTCTACCACTGACTCCCGAGGTGCCAAACAGAGAGGATTCTTTTCATTTTCAGTTTGGGTTATCTGTTCTAGAGCATCAAAAGAAAAAGAGATAATGTCCACCCCTTTAAAGACTGTAATGTGGATTGAGAACAAAATAAAGATAAACTCAAACGAAAGGTGTCCCCTGTGAGCCACTGAAAACAGGAGAGTGACTAAACCAAGACCACAGGAAGCCTTAACAACAATTAACCCTTAAGAGCTGACCTTTGACCTCACTCGGTCCAGCGGGGAGAGACCCTGACTCAGCTCGGGCTGGACGCCACCTTTCTGTCGTATCTACCTCAGAGCAGATAGGAGACTCTGGCAGCCAGCAGACAACATCCTCCCTCCGGACCCGTCGGGGGCGGCTCTGGACGAAGTGACCAACCGAGCGGCGAGTATGACGAACATCTGATGGTTCAAAAAAAAAAAAGAAAAAAAAAAGAAACTAAAGAAAAAAACGGTCAACGCATTCAGAAAGGGATCAACTCTCGGAGCCAATATTCCTGAAACTCTGGCAGCTAGCCTCTCACAATACTGACCTTCCTTTATCGCAGCTGTACGTAGATATGCAGTATTTTGTTGTTCAAATGTGGAGCATAGGATTTTTTTTATGTATTTTCACTTATATAGATAAGTAATAATTTAATTAAAAGGAAGCGTACAAAATGGTGAGGTCGGTGACATTTCGGTAACTAATTTAGAAATCTCACTTTTTTTTTATGTGGACTTCCTTTCTGTTCGGTGAAACAGTGTAGTTTTCGTAATATTTGTTTCTTTTCCCGCCCCACCCCCCCACCCTCGTTCTGACATATCCACATGCCAATTGCTTCGTTATACCTACATATTTTAATACTTGAACAGATAACCGATATAAGCATATGAAATCTCCATGTGTAGTTCCAGATGTTGACCTTGCATGTATCCGACAACAGAGAAGTTGTTAACTGTAAATGGAACAGAGGAAAAAAAAAAGACCTGCTTTGTCCAAACCAGATTTGCTTGATTATTTTACTCTGTTCTGGCGACCTGGTGAGTCTGTTTTCTGATTGTACACGTTCCAAACAATAGTAAAAGGAAAAAAAATTGATGTTTGTTCTGCTTCAGTGGAGAAATGCTTTTTTTTAATAAATTAATTTAAAGCCCTTTCCCTGCGTTTTCTTGCCTGAATATCAGAATCACGGTTCAACTTTTTGATGCTGAATAAACCAACAAACAACTGTTGTTAGTCTTCAAACTGGTAGTAGACCCTCTTCACCACTGGGGGGCAGTGTAGGAATGTTTTCAGGTTGTCAGATGGGTAGAAAAGCCCCAGATTAACTCTGTGCTTTAAAGCAGTGGTTCTTAAAGTGAGGTCTGAGGACCCCCAACAACAATCATTTATTTTCACTATAATTTCATCGAATTAACACAATGACAGAATGTTTGACTATTGGGCTTCATACACTTTCTGTAATAAAACATCAGCATCTAAAAGTGAAAATCTTATCAGATGGGGGTCCGTGGTCTTAATTTGTGTCAGTTTAGGGGTTCTTGACGTGAAAAAGTTTGAGAACAACTGCTTTAAAAGGACCCGTGTGTAAGATTTAGGATCTATTGGCAGAAATGGAATATAATATTCATAAGTATGTTTTAATTATTCCTTATATCTACATAAGGAGCGGCTCCTCTTCCACAGAGCCCGCCATGTTTTTACGGTATCCCAAAACGGACAAACCAAACGCTGGCTCTCGTGAGGGCCTTTCACATTTTTCGCCAGTTTCACAACCACTGCAGGTTCTCCTACACACTTGAAGGGGGTTGGAGGGGGGGGGGGGGTATTCAGTTGGTTGCAATCTGCAACCTCAATGCTAGATACCACTAAATTCTACAGACCTTTGGTCCTTTAACACCAGATGGCTGCAACAGGAGTGGACAGGGACACTTCTTTTGTACTCTCAATTTGTGTATGAATGTGTCATCAATACAAAAGCAGTTGGCTAATTATTTTTTCAGATAGTAAAAGTTGCTCCAGATCCATCAGATGAAAAGAAAATCATTATGTTCACACATAAATGGGGCAAACTGAGTTAATCAGGTAGTAAGAAATAGATTATTATACATCAATGATTTCATCCATCTTTTTTCATTTCAAAACAGTTTTACAGTTTAGCTGATGTGTCATTTTTTCCACGTTAGATTTGTTCTATCATTTTTCTCCATGTTTAGAGTTGCAGGGTGCAGGAACAAAAAAACACTACTTAAGAGAAGAAAGGGGGGAAAAACAAGCACAAAAGAAAATGTGATATTTTCATTTAACCTTTATTAAATAGAAATACCTGTGCTTTTATCACAATGCCTTATAGACAGTTTATTTATGCAGAAAGTAACGTTACAAAGCCCTTTTTTCACCTATGTAATGTTGCAAAAATCAGACGCATTATTATTGTAATTCTGTATTATCAGGCTGCCCTAACAAGTCTCTAAAGACCCTCCAGCTGGTCCAGAATGCAGCTGCATCATATTTCTCCCATTTTAGCTTCTCTGCTGAGGCTCCCTGTAAAATCCAGAACAGAATCGGTTCTCTGTAAATTAAAGAGTACAGTCTAGACCTGCTCTGTGAAAAGTGCCCTGATTTGGTGCTATATAAATAAAACTGACTTGACTTGACAAACTAGGAAATACAAAACAAGAAACTATGAAAAACCAAGAATAAAATGTACAAACCACAATCTATAAAATCAAGAACAATCCAAAGAAAAAGAATGTTTTAAGATTTCTTTAAAAATGTGCAAAGAGCTGCTCCAGAGTCGAGGAGCAACTTTTTCTTTCATAACTCGGAACAGAACACTGAAGGGATCTTGACTTTTTCTTGTTTTTAAGAAGACAAAGTAAATTTCCCTCCTCTTCTTCCATTAATTAACCAGCTGCCATGATGCTGAGACAGAACACCATCTGAGGCTCTGCACACTGACAGTTTAAATCTTTCAGTGTTGATGTTGATCAGATTGTGTTTCGGTTCGCAGAGACGCCCAACGACCATGAAACAATTATCCAGTTTGCATCCTGCAGAGCTCCAACGTTCCTCCTTTGTGTTGGACGTGCTAAATAAAGCTGCTGTGTCGGAGGTGTTTCCTCAGTTCAGGCTTGAAGATTCAGTTAAAGCTGCGAGCAGATGTGCTGAACTAAACAACAGACCTTCAGAGTAACAACGACACTCACTCGCATCCACGATAAGGTGTGAAGAAATCTTTAATATACTGACATCACAAAATAACACCTGAATGTCATGATGCAATTAGTATATAAACCAAAATAATACAGAAAAATACCACAACAGCACTGATGTTAAACACATCCTCGTCTTTGACAAGGCTGCTAATTAGCTGCAGGTTTTGTTTTGTTAACGACCAGCAAAAGAGAGAAAGTTGTTCGAACAGAAACATTTACAGATGATATCACATAATAAAACCCTCCTGGGATTATCGTAATATATGAAGAAATAGAAAGCTGATAAATTAACAGTTTTGAGGTTAATTAACAAGTGTGCACCACTGGTTGTGTTATCAGATACGCAGATGAAAGAACATAAATACACAGAGGGCAGATGTGCATGTGCGTCATTTATTTGCATTGTGAGATGAAAAAAAAACTCAAAATATCAAACAGATGTTTGTCCAGAATTCTGCATCAGCTCATATAAAAGGATAAAAGTTATGGTCATGAGATGAGTTGGTTTTGAAAGACAGATGAGATGGATGTAATGAGTATACAAAGAAAACTGTCACAAAAAAATATTATTTAGCATTTATAAAAAAACATTTAATGTATGTTTATAACTAATTATAATGCAGTTACGAGCAGATATAAGAATATTTAGCAGTGATGGAAGAAGTATTCAGATCCTTTACTTTAAGTAAAAGTACCAACACAGCAATGTAAAAATACTTCATTACAAGTAAAAGTCCTGCATGAAAAATAGTAATAGTAGTTAAAGTATTGCAGTAAAAGTAGTGGTTTGGTCCCTCTGATGATGATGATGATGATTAATGGGAGAGGAAAGAAGAAAAAACAAAGTTCTGATACACAAATTTGTTTTCAGTTTTTGGACTTTTTCTCTAATCTTTGATTTTTGCTGAAATATTGAATCATTTGAACATTTATTGAAATGAAACCATGTGAGAAGTTTAGAGGGAAAAATCACTATTTGGTGGAGCTGTTAACAACTCATAGACATCTGAAATGTGACCCCGACTACACACTGCTTTTTGTAAGACGTCAAAAGCCAAAAAGGTTGGAAACCACTGGTTTCATCTTTAACAATGTGTTGTATTTTAAAAGCTTGTTATATTATCCATTGTGTCAAATCTGCATCTGAAAAGTAACTAAAGCTAAACATACACTATAACATGGACTCTGTAAATATTCAGCGCTCTGTAGCCTGGAACTCACTTCACTGCACAGACAGCATGCTAGCAGACAGCAGGGGAGGAAGGTGACTGACAGTGAGAAAAAGCAGCAGCAGCATTTAAAACACTGGCAGAAGACAGATGACGGGGGGGGGGGGACAGGGGGGTCATTACAAACACATTTGTGTTGCCTCCGCTGCTGGCTGTGTAGGTGGAGTCTCCATAGAAACCAGGCGCTTGTTGCGTCCGCCTCTATTGAGTGTTGATACTCTGGAAGCTGAAGGGGCTTAGAGAGATGATGAGTGTGCCTAAAAAACAACCAAAAATCTGTTCTGCATGATTCATTTTCATGCCCTGAGAATTATTCTTTATTCTCAAGAGAGCATTTTTTTCTCTTCGACCATTCACAGACAACCAAAACTAGAGCCTAACGTCTTTTATTAGCTCATCTCTCAGGTCATGAGGTTGCTTGCTGTTTGGATTCTCAGAGGGAAACTATTCCAGGACTCTAATCCTCTGATAATATCTCGTCTCAGCACTGCAGCTCCTTAAAGCTGCTGTTGCCATGAGGACCTTCTGACAATCATCACAGTGGGGATCAGTGTGAGAAGTCAGAAAAAGTGGACATCAACCGGAAAATATAAGTATATGACGCAAAGATCCACACTGTTGAGCGCTGACGCACAATCCTGGTTACACAAAATCTCCTTTTCCATGTGGATTTCCTCTTTTCTTTCCTCTTCCTGTATTTTAAGAACTAAAATCCAATTTGGTAATTATTGCAATCCCTGTTGTGACATAACACGGCAAAAACAACAAGCCTTTCAGTGCTCAGAAATGAATTTATATCCAAAGAGAAATTGCAGCTCCAGCTGCTGCAACTGGAGCATAAACTCTGCCTGCAAGCTATAACTTTAGAGTTTTTAATACTTTCTGCTTTTTGATGATGTTCTTTTAGCTATTATTTGTTTTTCTGTGTCTTTAAGCTTTTCTCTTCCTTTTTTTTACTTTTTATTTATGCCATACAATTCAAACATTACATCATTTTGTACATAAGCATCTCAACATTCTCATATATTTACATATAAACTTTGTAGAATAGAGAAATCATATAAAAGAAAAAAAACAACAACAACAAATGGAGCGACGCCTGCGAGCTAGTTCAGGCAGTCAACTCAAGCAGCTACATACACACGTGAACATGCCTCACTCTCCATATCATCCACCAGTTTGGCGGTCTATTTAAGCTGCAAAATTTCATCAGTATCAGTATCGCTGCCTGCTCTTTCAGCCGCACCACCACCCCAGCATCCACCTGCACTGTTGTAATAAACAGTTCAAACATGAGTTGTCCGACTGAACTAAACTAACAGTAAAAATTGTAATAATGGTAAAAACAAGAAGATATACGAGACAATTTTCTATATATTCTATATTTTCAAGCTCTTTGTTTTTGACATTTCTAATATCCATAATAATAAACACCTCATTAACCTTTTCATGTCATTGTTTTATGTTGTTTTTAGCTATTAAAAGTAACATTTTCTTTTTTTACCATTTCATTTTCCGAAGGAGATGTCAAAGATAAATAGCTTTGGGTCAAAGTTTTTAATTTTGAATCTAAAATTGATTTTATTTCCTTTATAACACCCCCCACCCACCCCACCCCCCCAAACACCCCTGCAGGTTTGAAGAGGCCCATAATATATGTGAGAGGTGTCCTTGGTGTCCACAACCCCATATATAATTAATAATAATTAACCATCATTAACCAAACCATCATTTCGCATTTTGTAGTTTTGTTGTCATGTAGATTTACCATTTGACAGGATATCACACAAGGTTCTTATTTCTTTATTCATCTAACTTTATGCTATATTTAGCAATTTATAGTGTCCTGTTTTTAATAATGCTCTTATAACTGTTACTTGTTCTTCTATTTGCTATGATTCTTTACCTAATTGGTAATTGGTGACCACCTAAAGACAGTTTCCTCCCTGGTAGAACATTTTATTCATCATCATTTTTGCTTGAACCTCTTTGCATGAATATCTTTTAGCATTTTGTAGTTTTGTTGTCATGTAGATTTTCAATTCTTTGATTTCTTTGGTGAAATTCAGGCATTATTGTGTTGCATAAAATCATTTTTGGCAGCGTGAAGCACATCACCTACTTCCGTCCTAGTGATTTTTCAGACCTTCTGTGTGTGGGATGTTTAGATATTTATTCTTACATTTTGTCATTTGGCAAATCATCAAAAGCAATCGAGCGTTAGAGGACAGTGACTCGGTACAAATTCTCATGTAGCTGACGAGGTACAAGCACAAGAGCGCTAAACAGAAGGTTTTTTTCAAATTATTATTACTATTAAATTAAAAAAGAAGAGTAAAATTATTGAAAAAAAGCTAATTGAAAAGCTTGGAAAAAAGTAAAATTGGCCTGTTTCAGATTATCACTTCAACTCCTCGCTGTAGGACTGCAGTACTCCTACTCACCACATGATGGCAGTGCAGAGCAAAGCATGTGAACTCACACACACACACACACACACACACACACACACACTAACATTACAGCAAAGTCACAAGTGCTGCACAACACTGCACAGCAGAAATGCCACCTATGTTTAATCAATTTTGGTTTTTTGTTGTTTTTTTTTTTTTTTTTGGTTACTCTCTCAGCCTCTGACATCCAATGATGGCAGCCGAGCAGCAGCCATTTCCATAAGCAGCAGTGAGGGTAATGAGGACAGAGGGATGAGAGCGTGATGGAGACAGAGTGGGAGAGGAAAAAAAAACAAAAAAAACAAAGACAGAGACGGGGAGAGATGTGGGTGGTTTTGAGCGGAGAGGAAAGATGCTCTATACTCTGGGAGGCTGTGTGGGTGTTCGTTGCCAGTGAGGAGTGCAGGGCTGAGCTGAGCTGCCTGTGACCCCGGGTAACAGCTGCTCCACAACTGGCCCCTGTCGGATCCCAGAGCCCCCCCCCCCAGAATACATGCAGGACTCCTACAAATCTCACCGCTTTAAAAATCTCTCTCACTGCAGCGGCGGCAAATGGATGCTGAGAGCACTCAGGAGGCTTTTCACTGAAAGGCCTCAACATGCTGACATGCTAATGGGATGCTAAAAACACTTGACATGCAAAGAATGAGGTGCTTCTGCTTTGTGTCAGTGTCATTAAGAGTTTTCTGTTTCTTCACTCTGACCTCTTCTCTCTATCTCATGTTTTATCTCTCTCGGATGGGTTTGGACATGTGGCTGGCTGCTGCTCGCTCTAGGTGTTTCAAGGGCCGGAATCAAGCGCTGCCTCCGGGTCATCAAGTGGTCTGAAAACATCACATGAGATCCTCTTGGACCGACTTCAGAGGCGCCTCAGAGGGAGTGTAGCGAGTTTGTCCGTCCCGTAACGCATTTTCTAGAAGCTCCACAAACACGTCTGGCAGACTGTGAGGGCGCATTCACAGCCGCTGTGGAAAACAGTTTGTCACAGTTTGCTGAGTGAAAAGTGAGGATACGTCCCTGTCATCATCACGTCAGCTTATAAACAATACAACAAACTTTAATGTTTTACTGCTTCAAATCACCAGAGTTCAACCACTATAGCACCAGGTGCAGTGGTGGAAAGTAACTAAGTACATTTACTCAAATACGGTACTTTTTTGAGGTACTTCTACTTTACTTGAGTATTTCCATTTCAGAGGGAAATATTGTACTTTCTACTCCACTACATTTATTTGACAGCTTTAGTTACTTTTCAGATGAAGATTTGACACAATGGATAATATAACAAGCTTTTAAAATACAACACATTGTTAAAGATGAGGAGGAAGGTTTCTCTGAGCTCACCTTAAATCTCAGTTTAACACGTGTATCTACGAGCACAACCAGTATGCAAGAAACTTGAATCCTCCAGTGCACGTACACGTAAAAGTAGCTGAGATCTTGTATCCAGAAGTTAAACTTTTGAAATTAAACATATTTGTATATTCATAGATTCTGGATTTTGCAATGTGGGAGAAGTAGTAGATGTCGTTTTAAGGATTTTTAACAAGATAATTTAACATTTTGTGTAAGAAAACACAATTTATTATTCCAAGCAGAGGATTTTCCACATGCCCTAAAACATGTCTGGAGGGGATCTTTATTAATAGAAACTTTTTTTTTATGTAAATTCAGATTGCCACATACAGTAGCTCATGGCAAAACAACAAAAATGTTCAAAAACTTCACAATTTTAAGAAATCCTTGCAAAAAAAAATCTGAATTAGCACAAAGAGTGGTTTCCTCTTTCCTCAGCCAATGGTCTACCAAATTTCTTTTAAGTATGTTGACAAGTTTTTGAGATAATCTGCTTACTAATAAACAAACAAGACTTTCATTATCTCCTCAAAGGAGGTTATGTTTCCTGTGTGATGCTCTGACCCCACCGCATCTTCTGGACAGTATTATCACCACATTAAAATATCTAAACTGCCAGAAACTGTATACATTGTTCTGATACGACCTGTTTATAAAAGAAAAAGGTTCGGTGAGTTCCTCAATAAATTTCATTTGCATGGGCTTCGAGAAGGAATCTGTGTCAGGGACTTCTGCTTTCAAACTGTGACGAGAAATGTTGCAGCACCGCAGACGTCCTCCATCACAGCAGAGTTGTTATTGACACGCCTGCAGCTCATCAAACTCACTGTCACCCTAATCAGTCGCAGGTGCTGCCTCCTGATTGGTTGGTTCAAGTGATTGCAGAGGTGTGTCCTAGATGCTTATTGGCCATAGAGAGGGATTTGTGATATATAAGACCTGATGATCCTTCATATCAGTTTGCAAGGTTGAGGAAGCGTTTTTGTTCCTTCACCTATTTCTTTTGTTTGGGTTTTGTGTGTTTCTCTAATGACCAAAGTTTACAGAAATGTGATGATAGCAGCTTTAAATGACTTTGAATGAGTGACAGTTTTTAGCTTCTAACTGTTAAGTAGGTATTTAATGGTTTTTGCCATCGACAATGAAATGTGTTAAATAAATTGAAAGAGAAACAACTGCCAGGGGAGGCTGATTAAAGGAGGCAGACATTGATTTCATAATATTCAACTGACCACAACACGAGATCTCATGTGTTCTTGGCCCTTTTACAAGAATCCAACCATGCACCAGAACACTCTGGTATCTCTGTAACATCAGACATTCTTACATTAGTGAGCGATGTCTCTCCCCAGAAACTCCAAATGACAACATGTGCACTCATTTGGTTTGAAAACTTCAAGAATGTAAAAATGCAGTATGAAGCAATATCGTTTCAGAAGACTTTCATCGACCGTCCACTGTTTTTTCATGTCTTGGGGTGTAATGAACATTGCATCCTTTAAGGCCACAAACAAGTGCATTTTTCATCTAATTTAAATGGGTGACAGGAAGTCGCAAAGAAACTTGTAAAATGCAAATATTTGGGTGTTTAAATTCAGCCCCCTGCAAAGAGATATTTGCCTGTTAATTCAAATGTTTTTTGTGACTACCTGAAACAACATGCTGATTCAAAATCCCGAAATGTGTTGGTATGCACCAAAATTAGACCCTTTTATTTTAAAACTGTGTCCCTTTTTTACCCAAAGATGCCCAAAACAAGCCACTTCTGTCAATTAAGACAGTGAACATTTTGAGAAAAATTCAAGGAAATGACTCAGTAAGTATGAAAAAGTTGGATGCACTTCAAATAAAGCGAAGCCAACAGCTTTAATAATTCCCTGAGCTGTTGCTGTCTTGCTTTTAAATTGCGTTCTTCAGGAGGTGACTGAAAAGGTTCTTGAAGATAATTTACCAAGGCCATGAGAGGCGCAGCGCTGCCGGCCCTCTCGCCTCTTAATTGGTCAGTGTCACTCTCTCCCAGCACTCAGCTCAGAGATGGAAAGCCTCCTCTCAGTTCCCAAGGAAACAACTAGGCCGCTCTCACACTGCAGCTTTTTCTTTTTTTTTTTTTATCCTCCAGCTCCTGTCAGCGTAGCATTCGTGGGCTTCCATACAGCCAACACACTAACAGAAGGTCTTTCAATCAAGGATTTTTCTTTCAGTAATTTATTCCTGTATGCACGTCATGATAACCATTGTCCTATATGTAGGGCTTCCTGTTGTTGCGAGGATCACATCTCATGCCATGTTTCCATTTTGTAACGCTTACTTCACAACATGATATAATGGCTCTGTTGAATTTGTTGTATCATGTTTCCAGGACTACTAATTCTCTGATGCTGTAGCCTTTCATAACACATGAGACGGGCCATGTTAAGAGAAAAACACACCTGTAGCGGCCTCGATACTGTGTGTGTGTGTGTGTGTGTGTGTGTGTGTGTGCAGTGATAGGAGTTAATATGTTCTGTAGTGTGGGAATGTACAGAAGTTTATTTATCCTGGAAACTGTTGTCAATATCAAATCTAACATCTTAGCTATAAATAGTCCTTATCTCCAAGCATTCCTACTTCTAAATGATGCTTAGTTTGTGACAGTTAGACAGGAAAAAGTCAGAAAACACTGAAATTTGGTCTATAAAAGCACAAAATTAAAATAAAGTAAATTAAAATACCATTTTGTTCATAAAGTGCAATTTATTTTGCAACCTAGTGGATGTTTAGGAAGTTGAAGCCTTTCAACTGTTTTGATTGCTTTGTTTCTGTCTTTGTTTTTTGTAATTACTGTAATTAGTAAAGCCTTTGAAAAAACAGATTTTGGTGTGTAACAACTTGTGTTAAGATGCTCTTTTTAAGCAGCCTTGATATTAAAGCTTTTAACTTGTTTGTTTTTTTTATTTTACTTGTTCTCTTAAGACGACAAAATGTTCAGATATGTTATATTTTATGGATTACAGAGACACAAACATCTTAAATTGAAAACACTAATTTCCAACATGATCCCAAGACGTTAAAAGACAAAGAAACAAAGACAAAACATTCAACATACAACTAACAATAAAATCCTGAAATCCAAAAACACATCATTACAATTTGAATAAAAAATAACACATCACAACGACCATAGTACAACAAGAACAATTTTAAAGCAATAATATTATTATTATTATTATTATTATTATTATTAATAATAATAATAATAATAATAATAATAATAAACTTCATTTGTATAGCACCTTTCATACAAGAAATGCAGCTCAAAGTGCTTTACAACAAAATAAATTACGTGCATGAAGTGCTTCACGTGAAAAAATGTAACATAAGATGAAAAATAAAACCCACTTGATGATGATAATAAAATAAGATAAAGTGAAATTAGATTACACAGAGTGTGTACTTCAGTGTTGGTCATTTGAGACTAAATAAGCAAAAGAACTCAAAGTATTTTGCCATGTGTACACAATCTATAAATCAGCACGTAGGACTCTGAAGCCATAAGCATAACATGACCTCCCTTTTCGGGACAATGGACAGAGACTCACCTCTGGTCTTGATAAACTGAAATAAGCCTCTTTCAGCTTACCTCAGAACGTCTTCTCACGGGTTTAACCTCACTGTGGGTTTTATCTGTGTCAGGCGCAACCTGAAGCTGCCCCGGAGGAAAAAAAAAACACTGTTAGTGGCGCTGTGAGGGGTTAAAAAACACATGCCACAGTCTTTTTTTTCTCAAACCTACCAACCAAAACATTATTAAAGATTTCATTATAAATTTGTGACATTATTTCATAAATAAGTCCTAACTTGACTTTTATAAGATCCTTTTGTTTTTAATAACTGGATGTGTAGCGGAAGGCTGCTCCACAACAGTGTTAAAAAAAACAAACTCATTCACTCAAAGGAGACAGTGTGATGTGGTTGAAAGCTAGTAAGTGGTCCTTTTTTTTTAATTGACACATACTGTTCAGAAAGGTCAAGAATTAACTTGTATGCTCGAGTTTCTATAACCAAATTTCTAGCTGTTACGTTACGTAAATGTGTAATATTTGGACAATGTCATTTTTGTTCAGCGTCTCTCTGTCAAAAAATAGTAACAGAATGGGCCTTTTTTACAACAGATATTTTGACCTTTCATAGTAGGAAAAGCACAGGTGTTACTAACATTAACAATGGCTCTGAAGTGTCCCACTTGGCCAGCATGTACAACACCAGGACCTAAAATTGAAGAAGCTTCATAGAATTCAGCTACCATTAATTTGATTATTTACACCTGAGCTTTTCCTACTGCAACATGTCAAAATGTCTTCTGTGAAAAAGACCTAAAATGGCTGCTACTTGATTTTCAGATGGAGAAAATGTGGACATCAGAGGCTGATCTGTTCGTGTACTCATGCAGAATAAAGTTGACGGTGACTTACACAACCACGTAGAAGGCCACATGAGACATCAATGTGCCTGAGGCCGCCACAGCTGAGAGCCCACAGTGACCACTTGTAACGACAAGTGGACTCAGAGCTGCTCTGATCAACACCCTTCAGCCTCTGTAACGATGATCATGATTGGATAATGCTGATTAGAAGTGTTTCCATCAGTGGTTAAAGTTCCAAAACATTGAGTGAATGTATGTAAAAATACTGTTTGCAAAGGTTTCTCTACTTCCCCATCGAACTGACGTCAGATTGTTCACGCATGTCCACAAACAACATATACTGGATCGGATTCTGGCTCGAACATATACGGATGTAAAGAAAAGGAAAAAGTGAAATCCAACTACTACTGTTTGTTTACGTAGCCTCTGCAGCCGGCGAAAGTCTCCTTCATGCAAAATTATTCCTGTAGAGCCCCAGAATATAAATATAGACCTGGAAATGTGCATATGTCCTCTTTAAAAAGTGACTTTACAATGTAGTTTCATCCCTCAGCTTGATTTCATGTCAATTACAATAAATTCAAAAGTGTGACAAGTCGAAGGGGGGAAAAAGTGCCTAAGTGTCCACGGAAAACTTCTCAAACTGAACTAAAAAATATTATTTTAATTATGGTAGGTTTTAAATTGAAGTGATGCCTAGTTGCATGAGAAATATCCATCCACAGGATTCACTTATTTAAATAGGTCATGGGTCGTGACTCAGCCCAGCTCTTCTTTTTTCTGGTAATGATCAGTTCTCCACAAACCACCTGCTCTCATAAAGGCAACAGGATTAAAGAAGTACACAAAACAGTACAGATGATGCTCAGCTAAGGACAGTCGGCTATGGGGGAATCAGAGAAGACACAAAGTCTTGTATTATTTCTGATAGTTAGCTAGAATCTGGATAATAATGTTTTTAGTGCGGAGCTGTAACGGCCAACATGAAGGAGAAGAGCAGACTTTTAATCAGGTGTTTACAGATTTAATGGACTGTTAAAGTGGATGAAAGGTAGATATACTGTCTGTTCAGAGCTTCTGAGCGAGTGTGTCTTAATGAGAATTACTATAACCTGCCCTGTGAGTCCTTATTGTTTTACACAATGTTGTCAAAATTAACAATTCCACACAAATTGTAATTAAAATTTTAATTTAAAATGCTTTTTTTAATCTAATTACTTGTGATCTTACATATGATTGTTACAGAGATACAAAAATATCCAGAAAAATATCCTGTTAATATTGTCAAATTGATTCAAACATAAAGCTCATAAAGCTAACGTGCATTCGTTTTGCTGTGGAAAGATTATTTAATTTTCTCTGTCGAGGTCCTTAAATTTTCTTAAAAAGCATTAAATTTGACTTCAAAACTGTGCAGCAACCCTGGAATAAAGGAAAACACCTATAAAAGATGTTTTTTTTCCCAAGTCCATTAAAAACAGCTTTTAAACATCATTCAAGAAGAGTCATATGATCGTCTAATATACACTATCTATAAAAGTATGTTTTTATTGTTTCACAGCATTGAATCAAAATAGATTTAATGTGGCTTTTTTGATACTGATGAACAGAAAAAAGACTTTTTTCACGTCAAAGTGTAAACACATCTGTACAAAGTGATCAAAATTCATTACAAATATAAAATGCAGAATAGAATCAGTGGATATCCAAATCTTTGCTCCCGGTGGTGCCTAATGCTTTGTGCTAATGCAATGGTAATGCAGCGCTCATGCGTTGGTATAATTCAGCTTTAAGTATCTGTTTTGAATGAGTCTCTGAGTGTCTGGGGACAGCTGCATGACGCTAACCAGCTTCTTTACCCGTGGCTAAGGTCAGAGGTCAGGCCTTTCCAATAATCCCTCAATTGGTGCGAGGTTCCAGAGTAGTATTTCAGCTAATCCACAATAACAGAGGGGTCCCACTTCATAAATTACATCTGTTCAGGTTGTTTTTGTTTTTGTCAATGTAGAAAAACCTCTGAAGCAACATTTTAACCATCCTCTGACACTAAAATACTCACAGAATACCTTTATTAGCTTCACTCTTTAAATCTCTGAGCAGTAATATGGCAGCTGTCTTGTCATTCTGGTCATTTAGTCATTTTCTCAAATTAGAGTATCTTAACTTTTCTTTAGTGCTGTATTGTATTTTAGGTTAAAATATCTGGGGGTGGGGGGAAACATTTAAGCTCATTTACCAGCATGAGCTCAAGTAAACATTCAGCATTATCAATTTCAACCTCTGAATGCTGTGTGCCACCCTGTTTCAAAGCATCCACCATCGTCCCAGTTCCAAAAAAGGACAGAATTACATACCTGAATGACTACAGACCCGTTGCTTTGACAACCGTAGGCATGAAGTGTTTCGAAAGACTCATCCTGTCCTTCCTCAAACCGATCACAGATCCCCTTCTGGATCCTCTACAGTTTGCCTACAGAGCCAACCGCTCCATGGATTATGCTTTTAACCTCAGTGCCTGCTACATACAGCACCTGGACACACCCAGCAGGGCTCAGTTAGTAGACTTCAGTTCAGCCTTCAATACTGTCCTCCCCGACCATCTGCACACACGCTGCTACAGCTGCAGGGACCCCTCCCCATCTGCGAGTGGATTACGGACTTCCTGACCGACAGGGATCAACAGGTGTGGCTTGGCCCGCACCTGTCTGCCCCCCTCTCCACCACCACTGGAGCTCCGCAGGGTTGTGCTCTTTCACTATGTCTGTACTCTCTGTACACCAGTGACTGCACCTCCAGCCACCCCTCCATCAAGCTGGTCAAGTTTGCTGATGACGCCACAGTCCAAGGCCTCATCGAGGGCGATGATGATGATGCGGCCTAGAGGAGCACTGTGTCACCTGACTCACTGCCTCATCAGTAAACTTCCATCCGGCCACAGGTTCTGCTCCATCAGGACCAGGACCACCAGACACCTGAACAGTTTTTTCCCTAAAGCCATCACTCTCCTCAACAACCCATCTTAGCTCACAGCTCATCCCCCGCCTGCCCACCACGCACTATTACTAATGACCCCTCCCCCGCCTCACACACATACACACTGTGCAATATGTACCATAATGTAGCATACATGATTATTATTATCATTACTTAATCTATGTGATATATGGTCAGTTGGACATTTTTAAATACATTTTTAACCCTTTAAACATTTTAATATAATGCATACTCTTGTTCTTAGCTTGAAATATATATTCTTATTTATGATTATTTTATTTCATGTTCTACTCTCGTCTTTTTCTTAGTGTTAGTGAGCTCTTCTATGTCTTATTCTGCTTTTTTCTTGTCTCACTGTGCTGTATCACCAAGTCAGGTTCTTGTGTACATTGTACATTTGGCGA
Source organism: Scomberomorus guttatus (assembly GCA_038419695.1). Taxonomy (NCBI): domain Eukaryota; kingdom Metazoa; phylum Chordata; class Actinopteri; order Scombriformes; family Scombridae; genus Scomberomorus; species Scomberomorus guttatus. The sequence goes on from CM076459.1 coordinate 7,803,261, forward strand.
ATACACGATTCAGCTTCTGAAATAATGAAAATATTAAGTAGTTTTAATAGAATTCAGCACCTTTGACATGAAGCTGGTGAGTTTGAGGTTGTTTCTTTTCACTGCCACTAGGGGCATAACACTGACACCATACTGTCATATTTGTCACTACAGACTTGGACACTTTGAACTCATCAAACTTGGGTACAATATTTAACCTGATAGCTTTGGTTAGAACAAAGATGTACATTTTTTCTAATCAAAAGTTTTATATCGGAAGAATATAAATAAAACAAGACTGTTGGAAACCCTGATTATTTGTTTCAAAGGTGGTGATCTGTGTAAAGTTACTCCTTTTTGGTCTTTTTATGTAGTGACGACAAAAATCTTTTGCCATTACATCTATCTCTCAATCTTGTTTCACACAATTATTATAATTAAAAGTATTATTTATTAGGAGCATTTAAAGTTATTTTTGTGTCAGTTTTGTGTATGGAGAGCTTACTATTAGAATAAATTGCTCAACAATTTCCAGCAGATATTTATCCGTCCAGGTCAAAAGATGATGCACATAAATTCAGTTTGACTACAGAAGAGTTCACAGATTTGGAGTTTTGAAAGTGACTTTGTGTAGAATAACAAAGCCAGACATTTCTAAGATTTTTAAATTTTGAAAATGACTGCAGTGTCTTCTTGAGGAGAACTGGCCCTGTAGTTATGTTTTTTTAATAGCTTTGGACCAGACTGGACTGCTGCGACTGTGAGTTTGTCTGTGTTTAGTATAGAAACCAGCATGATCCAATTAAAATGTCCAATTTTTTTTTATTAACTTCTGATTGACAACCACTTGTATAATGATACAGTCCATGGTAATGTACATTTTACAAACATGATATCAAAGATAGATCACATTTGCAGACCAATTTGCTTTTGAATAAAGAATAAAAATGCTCTTTGTCAACGTAATGAGTATTTTTAAGGGAGCATTATACATCATACTGTTGTGAGTCTTTGAGAAACAGAAAGTATCTGCAATTTTTTATTAAAGAGCCATATATCTAACATACCAGCAAACCTATTTACCTGAATTAATTTCCCAGCAGGTCAGTCATTAATCTCTTCCATTTGTCACCATGACAACCATCTTATTTTATTGGCAAAGAATAAGCTGCAGGTGTTGGTTGTCGCTCTAACAGCTCAGCCTGGCTATTGACAGCAGGCGCTGACAAACTGGTGACACTGGGAGCCCAGTCATCCTCCCAGCACCATGAATGTCAGCCCAGTGGATGTGTAGCCCCTGTGTACACGAATCTATTTTAACCAGCCGGTCAGACCCCCACATATCCATACAGCTGCTGGATGCTGACGACGTGTCCTACATTCCCTCACAGATATACATTACATTTTTCTTGCTTCATGTCTGCTGGATATGTTTGCTATCAAGTTAGCCATTAAAAATAATATGATTTTATAACATGTTATTGTTCTGCCGCTGGAAGGCTGGATTACCAACAGGGAAAAGTTGGGCCCCAGAATCCCAGGGGCCCCAAGAAGCCCCAGGTTGACTAAAGCACAATAACAACTGACACGATAAGGCTCTTAAGATCAGTCCTGCTTTTTTACCTCATCTTGGAGCCCTGTCTTAAAGAGGGTGATATTTCAGTTTTGAGTTACATATGAGAACTAATTTCTGTTTAGGAAACATTTGACACGACTGATGCAATCAGGGTTAAAAGTCAAATAGTAGTAGGTTCTAAATTTACAGTATCCTTTTTAAAGGGAAGTCTAACTCAAAACTGAAATATGTTGCATATTCCCAAATTAAATATCTTTGATCAAATTGCCACACAGCAAACTGTGTATATTTCAGCACAGGAACACAGTACAAAACACACACAGTGGGAGTTAATAAGGACACAGCAGCTGACTTCTACCTCGGGGCCACGAAGCAGGATTAGATCCGGCCATGTCTGAGGAAGTTGTTAATAAAGTGAGTACAATTGATCAACAGTGTGTCAGATCATTTTGTTCTTATCGGTTGCATGAAGCTGGGGAAACACATCTCTGACTCCTGGACCATCAGCACCGGTTCACCTCAAAGCTGCGTCCTTTCCCCTCTACTCTTCTCCCTGTATACAAACAGCTGCACCCCCAGTCATCCGTCAGTCAAGCTCCTGAAGTTTGCAGATGACACCACCCACACTGGGCTCATCTCTGGTGGGGGCACCATCATCACCCAGAACCTCAAGAGAGAACAGAACATCAGCTCCCTCACCAAGAAGACACAGCAGAGGATGTACTTCAGCTAAAGAAGTTCAACCTGCCAAAGTCAGTGATGGTGCACTTCTACTCCGCCATCATTGAGTCCATCCTCGCCTCCTCCATCACCATCTGGTACACTGCCGCCATTGTCAAGGACAAGGGCAGACCGCAGCATATCATTTGCTCTGCTGAGAGGGTGATTGGCTGCAACCTGCCATCCCTCCAGGACCTGCACGCCTTCAGAGCCCTCATGTGGACAGGAAAGATTGTGACTGACCTATCCCACCCTGGACACAAACTCTTTGAGCCACTTCCCTCCGGCAGGAGGCTGCAGTCCATCAGGACCAAAACCTCACGGCACAAGAACAGTTTCTTCCCGACTGCAGCTGTCCTCATCAACAAGGCCCAAGACCCCCACTGACAGACTGTTATCCTGACCCCCACTGATACCACATCTACATTAACACACATGTCCGCATTACAGTAACACACATCTTGCACATATCCTTATACTTCATACTGTGAACTTTTGCACATTCCCTGTCAATATTTTGCACATTCCTGCACAAAACTTCACAGCTCTATTATTTAAAAAAACAGACATATATATATATTTATTCTTATAACATGTTTTCATATTTCTATCTTTAATTTGCCACTTATGTTTGTTGTATTTTGCAGTACTTGCCTGTTTTTGTCCTCGCACTATGTTCACTGTTATGCACCATCAGACCAAAGTAAATTCCTTGTATGTATCTACTTGGCAATAAACCTGCTTCTGATACAAAGTTAAAGTATGAAAATGCTGAACTTTTGTACTCATGTGGTGACCTCAATAAACTTCAGAAAAGTTCATGTTTACCGACCCAAACAGTGTGTGCTGGCTTGTACTAACAGATACCAAAGAGATGAGAACTTTTATTCCTAATTAACCTTTTATTCAGGTTTTCCGGTGAATAACTGGCTCATGCTTGCAGGCAAAATTTATGTTTTCAGCCTAATAGAGCCCCAGATAATTAAAACCCATAAGATGTTGGAGTACTCATTAATTACACTCATTACAAAACATAACCAGGCCTGATCAGCCTGTAATTAACCTCTAAATTAGTTTGAGAGACATTTTTAATGTAAGTGTAGCAGTAAATTAAGGTAATATGATAATTATGAATGAATTTTAGACAGTGGGGGTAAATTCTCTTCTTTGTAAATGGCTTGATGATTTGTGTGCATTCTTGTTTTTGTTTCCTATGCGTCAGTTTTCCATCTACACGATGACGGAGCAGCAGAGAGCGTCCTAGCAACAAGTGCAACACTGTGTTGTATACCTGTAGCTCCGGTCCAGATAAATGCAATATAAACAAAAAATAGAATACAGCAGGAATGCAGAAGGGCGCGGGTACAGGGTCAGAAAGTGTACATTGCCCAGATTGATGGTGTGACACATGTGAGGCCCTGTTTCTGTGAACTGCATTCCTTGTGCAGGGAGGCCTCCAGGATAGGGGCTTGCTGCAGTATTCTTGTGCCTGCCTGTTTAATCACATTTACAGGATGCCACAAGCCGTGGCCAGGGACCGCCCGGCTGCCTGGACGGGACTCAAGAGCTCACATGGCAGACCATGCTTGCTGCTTGCATCTCCACCACACAGGCACGCCTCTTTTCTCCTAAATCCTAATACAAACCAATACCAACACCCGTCAATCAGCGCTCCCCCCGCCTCCTGAGCAGCCTCCGCTCCTCCTCCGGTCCGCTTCTGTGCCGGATTCCACTTCAGGTCTTCTGTATAGCTTGTTCCCTACTTCGAAAGTAGGTCACTGTTTGCTTTGTATTATTCAGCAACTGGAATGATTGTGTGGTGAGGGTTCTTGACTGTGATCTGGGTGACATGCAGCCAGCCAGTAGTGTGTAGAGTAAAAGAGAGAGAGAGAGAGAGAGAGAGAGAGAGAGGAATCCGCCAGGCAACAACAACACACCCCGACCGGTCGATTAAGATAATGTTTGGCACTGAACAGTAAAGTGAAACTTCCCCGTCAGTTCTGCACTCTCATACTGACCCAGAACCCTCAATGCGTGACCCCTCTGCCCACGTCGGCCGGTGAATTTCACGCCACCGAGGAAACAGATGGACCCTTAATGAGCAGTCATGAGGAGGCCGATGAATAAACAGTATAGCTAAAGCTGTGAGCTGCAGAGCGGGCAGGTCACAGTGACGAGAGGTCATGAAATGTTTTAACATGGGAGAGCATGAAATGAAATGAGGCTTCTGTGGACACATCTAGACTAGATGAACTCACATCCAAGTTCATCAGTGTTCACAGTCAGCAGTGCTTTGGTGAAATCTGGCAGGAGTTTGCTGTATGTGTGTGCAGGTACATACAGCATATTTGTGTCTACTTGGTATGAGATATTTGCTATTTTTTGTGCTAAGTGGATCTGAATTCAGTCCACAGGGGCTTTAGCCCAGGCTGGGATCCTACCTGGAATGCAGTGCTGTTACGCAACTCAGGACTTTGGATGATCTGTGATTGATGCACTTTGTGGCATATTTTTTTTGGATTGACTCCATCTGAAAATACAGCACACACACACACACATATTAAAAAAAACAAAAACACACTATAAAATTACTCAGCCGTGTCGAAGCAAGGTGTAAAAATATGTGAACTCTTGAATTCCCATCTGTTGAATCTTAAAGTGTTTCAGAGAATTCATCCACTGTCATTATCTGTCTCTCTCCGGCTGAATAAATAACAGACATAATAACTGTGGATGATGTAAGCCGTCACCGCGTTAATGTCATTGACGAAAAGGCCGAATGCCACCAAACAGAAAGACTGCAGGTTTCAAATTGATATGCTGGCCAGAATAAAGACGGCGAATGAGCAGGAATAAATCATCTCCCTGTTTCCTGCTGCGGTTCTGATAACCTTTTCCTTTCCTCATTAACAGATGGAGATTACAGATGTTCCCCTTTTTCATGGTTTCATCTCAGCATGATAAAAACCCATCAAACAGGCCGTCTGACAGACCTGCCTCACTGTTTGCAGTTCCCGCATTCATCTTGGTAACTAATCTTTAGTCATTGAATTTGATAAATACAAAAACATTCTGGTTTTGTGTAGCAGCAAATATTTATCGTGTCTGTTTCTTTCCTTCTATTACGTCAAAGTTACAGGAACATTGTTATCTGTTGTTGAAGATTGATTACAAAGACACATGCCTCACCCAGCAGGTATGACGGTGTACAGTGTGTAATTAAAATATGTCAGGCATGCTATACAAAAACTGAAGAGGACAATCTTCAATTAGGCCTCCACAAGATGTGGGAAGTTGTCATATATGTTCCATGCAGGAAGAGTGAGAAGAATTAAATCATTTAACTTGGTTTCACTTCCTGATGCAAGTCAGTAGGTGAGACTGTCCTTATTAGAAAAATGACAGCATTGGTCATTTTGTTGAAACCATGAAACTTTTGTGAACAGCAGAAACTGTGTAGCCACAATTTACATCACATTACAATGGTAAATGCTGAAAGCCAGTGTGACAGCAGCACAAATACATATCGAAGGTTTTTACAATATTAACATCCATCACGATAAGCTGCTAGTCATACCAGACTAGATGAGGCAAACACGCTGAATGATGTGTTTGGGACTCTCTAGGAGCAATACTTGGTATTTAAAGAATAAGTAGGGTGGTGTCTTTTTATCACCTCTGCAAAATCAAAAAACACGATCAAAAGTGTAAAGAAGAGATTAAACATTGTGTCGTCGTCTGCTCTAACAAAGCGGCTACTGTTAGCATACCTGGCAAACTTACCAGCACAGTACGGAGACTCACTGTATTTCAGACACTTGAGCTTTTTACGTAACTTGCTTAAATAAATACTTCCAGGTCACAATAAAAATATATCATCATATGTCATCATTGTTCCCTCCTTTTTTGTCTTTTGACCATCCAATCAGCATCTACTCCATTCATTTGAGAGAAATCAGAGTGAGAATTTGTTCAGTGGCTCAAGCCACATTCTGCACACGCTCTATGGGCCCAATGCATCCATGGAGCATGCTCACTACTTTCACCGGCTGAGACCGCTAACTTCTGGTTTAGCCCTCCGGGTAACTCGGGGGGGGTTGTCAAATGTCAAATTGGCTTCAAAGCCTGGCGCTCTTCCTGTATCCAGTTCTCTTTATACATCCATGAATTAATGTCACACTGTATCTCTTGGTAGTTTTTATTATGACTTCTCTGAAATGATTGGTTCAAAAGGCATCGATCGAACTTGTTTTGACTCGTAAGACCACAGAGACAAGGCAAGCAATCAAGCTTATGTGTGCATGTATTAAGGCAGCAAAGTGAATTTACTGCAGCAAGAGTCTGAAACAGAGTCTATGGTAGTAAGCTAGTGTTATCAAAAGCCAAGAGTTAGCATTTCATTAGCTAACATTAGCTTATGTATTTCTATAGTAAACATCTAAATGGAGTAATGTTAGCAAGAAATAACAGTATGATACCACATTTTTCTTAACATAATACTAAGGCTTACTAGCTACTGTGCACAACATTGCCGCTGCTATTTCAGACCTTTTATCTGACAGCACTGAATTTCTTTCACTCATTTCAGCCACTAAAATCGTCAGTTTAGCAACAGTAACTAAGGGAGCGGGGCTTAGCAGAGGGTCAATTCAGCAAAAATGCGTTCTGTTGATTATGAATTCACTTTTTCATTTGCTACGGGAAGAATGTGTTGTTTTTAAATGTTTTAATGTCGCTTTAAAATCAAATGTGTTTCCTGACAAGCGGCCTCTTGTGGCCTCCTACGAATAATCACCATCCTCTAACCATGACTACGATCCCTAAACTTTATTTATCCAGACCCTTATTGTAGAGGTGGAAAATCAGAAAATTGCCTATTAGCAGTGTTTGGAAGATCCTGGCATATTTTGTTTCCTTATGAGGACTGGTTGCAATAAGCAGGGTTGAATTTGTTAAACGTGGCCTCCAACCCATTAACCAACAACAATCTGTTAAAACTAAACATCCACCATTGGATAAATCAAATTTCTTAATTTCACCTACTTCAGAGTGGCAGTCGAACTTCAGTTTTCTATCATGAGTGAATTTTTCACTTAGGATTTCTTTCGAAGAAATCGTCAGAGTCAGAAGCTCCCACTGTTTGCTATTAGTCACCTTCTGAACATCAAAATGTGCCAAATACATCAAAGGTTTTTGATCTATAAAGGGAAAAGGTTAAATTATGCATGATTTGATTATCTAAATAAAGCCGTTTTCTAGTCAGTTTCTAACTTTTTGGCTGAGAGGAAACAATCCTATTTGTACTAGAGGAGCATAATGTTGGTATCTACATCAACAACCTGCATTTTATAGTGTTCATTTTACAAAATTGTATGAATTTCCTGGTGTATTTTAAAAATTCTTTCCAGGCAGCAACAAGGAGAGAGTACCATGTTGGTGTGGTTTCAGTGGGAACATGCAGCCCACACAGCTGCCTGGTTGTTTCAGTGTGTCTGTTGTCTGGCTCAGAGGTGGAAATATAGATGGTACTGTTCTCTGCCTTGTCCTCGGGAACAAAAGAAAATCATCCAACATGTCCTGCAGAGCTTGAGATGAGAACACTGTTGACTTCAAATGAGCTCTGTACAGATGAATAGAAAGGACCAAAACATGGACTTTATTTGAAGAAATATTACTTATTTATTTGATTCATTGTTTTGTGCAAGCTAACACATTGGGTCTTTCATAAATAGGCCTAAATAAGCTCTGTGGCCTTTGATATTCACACATTTTCTTCAGCATAATATCACAAATCAGCAGTTATCAGCAGCCAGGCTAATGTGTCGGCCGCTGCACCATTCCCATTTTGACAGGGTGTAATTTATTTGGTGCAGAAATGTTGAACTGCAGACACAATTTTCTGCAAAAATCAAATTCCAGTGGGTCAAAAAACAAAGCAGAGGAAATGTGTGACGGACTGGTCACATGCTGCCCCAAAGTGTATGACCTCCCGAAGTGTACGTGCGGTCATATGCATCGACAAACATGTGTGAGCGTGTCCATGTTTGCAGACACACACCCAAGTATAAACAGAACCACGTGTGTCCGCATTTACCATAAAAATGCAATTTCTTACTTTTAGCCTTGTCTATGTAGCCCAATAGCTAACTTAATTATGCAACAAGTCAACTTGCCTCTTTTTTTTGGTCATAGAAATGTATGATTCATTCCAACAATGACATTTGTTTTCTACATTTTGCAGAACATAGTTTGGTAGTTACCATATGTAAATGTTTGAACAGTGATCAGACCTGTGCAGGTCAGTTATATGATCAATAATGGATGTAGTCGTGTCTGCCTGCTCTGCTGTTCTTCCACTCTCGCCTTATCATTACTGCAGGATCCTGTGCTGCAGATACACACTGCTGACACAGATGTGTCATCGGGTCAAAGCGCGGCCGGTGCTGAACCTTCAGCCGCCATCTGCTGTGTGCCCTGAGCGGCGTCCTGAGCTCCGCCCTGAAAGAGAAACAAGCCAGGCCCGAGTCTTACCCTGAACAACCCCTGAGTGCTGCTTTTATGCATGCTTACTAACCCTGTTTCTGCCTCAGGAGTCAGGCAGATAAACATGAAGAGATCAGACTGTACCCGCCACACTGCATCAGCACAAATTCATAGCATCACATAAAACTTCCACTTCATTATTTTTATGCAGAGCAGTAGTGTCATGTAGAATTATCTGAACAATGAAGATTAATTACAATTTGCTAGTTTGGTGAGTTTTAATCTTTTTTTTTTTGAAGGACAAAAATAAAATATCTCCTGCTCTGGTGTCACGGTTTTTTATGAACATTTTGTTCATATCTTTGATGATAAGTGCTCATTATTGTCAAAGCTGCAGTACCAACTGATAAAGTGGGAAACTGCTCGGGGGCCCAGACTATAAGGGGCTCCAGAGGCCCCAGGTTCACTGCGTGTCAGTTGGGTTTAGTCATGTTATCAACTGAATTTATTTGATTATCAAAATTAGAATTGCAATGACTAGTCAATTAGTCAATTAATCAATTAATTGATCAACAGAAAAATTAATCTGCAATTATTTTGATAACCTGATAATCATTTTTTAAGTAAATGTGACAATTTAATGCTTTTCTTTGTCATACATGATAGTAAACTGAATATTTGTGGATTTTGCACATAAAGATGCAACCTTTGACTTTGACAGACATTTTCACAATTTTTCCAACATTTTATAGACAAAACGACTCAATTAATTGAAAATAATCGGCAGATTAACTTTTTGTTGTTCCATAAATTTATCAATCCCAAGCAGGGAAATTTAAGTTTCTCTTTTCATTTTTGTGGTTTCCTAATTGGCACCGCCTTACTGTTCTCATGGTGTTTCTATGTTTTCTTTGTCTGTTCAGCCATCATGGGTGACTATCACTAATTAATCTAGTTTATTCTCTTTAATTCAAGAATATCTTTTCCTCCAAACCACGAACGTTTTTCAAGGAAAGAGCTTGCAGACACTAGATTTGAAAGGTTGACTGTGTGTTCAATTACGTCACCTATAACAGAGCTTGACAGGTTCTTAAATACTCTGAAACAGCTTTTAGCACACTGTGGGACACTAAAAAGCTTAATTTAAAGCCATATTTATATGTGAAAATGAGAAGAAATATTAACAGCTCATGGCGAGGCATGTTTTCTTCCAGACTGACACTCCTGCAGAAGCTGCTGAGAAACATCCTCCCACACCAGGCTGTGATTATTTCATTGGTCAGACGTTTGAAGATGATAAAAATAGCAGTATTAGAGGTGGAGGTGGATCAGCACAGAGGGTTAAACTGACAGTTGAGAGCTGCAGATAGAACTCACTGCTGTTGCTTTTTTTCTCCTGGCAAGCAGGGGATGCAGAAATTGAAAGAGCCAAGTAAAGCTTTAAGCACGTAAGTAAGCCATTGTCTAATTAAAGAGGTGATTGGCTCAAAGGCGACCAGTGTGCAAGTGTGTATATATGTGAAACTAGGTCGCGTTAACCAGAATACGTAAGAGAATGACAGTGTGAACTTCCCTGATCCTTTGAACTCACCACAGTCGGCGGAGACGAGAGATGTTGCCTAGAAACAGAGAAACTGCTTATTGCTCAGTTCTCCAAGGTTTCATATTGTTGTTGTGCATAATCACATCTCTTCAGTCTGTGTGATCACAGACTGAGGCTGATTCTAAAAAATAAAATAAAATACAGTCTGGGAAACCACAATGTAGTCATAATCTACATTTTTACACGGAGACTAAGTCACTCAAACTATTACTTATTCTGCCTGACTCACATGTTTCTGCCATGATTTTCTTCTTCAATGAGGTGACATAAGTGTGAGTTATGAGAACAAGTACTAATCCTTTATTCTTGATGTAGATTTAGTAGGAGATGAGGGCCTGAAGCTCATGAAAGACTAGCAGTCATGTTATAACACACGGCGTTACACCTTATATTGTTACATTTTCACCTCTGATTCTGTGTAACTGTAATGATCCAACGTGCCCTCCAACACATTTAGGTGGCTTGTTAAGGTTTCCAGGACTCCAGAGGATTTACTCAGTAATCCTCCTATTTTTGCTCTAGTGATACTACGCTGTACTATCCCTGTAGTGTTTTTAATCATAACTGACCACTTACAGGATACAGGCTGTACCATAAAGATTATTGTGGGGAAAAGTTGTCTACAGGAAGTTTAAGTACATTTTTCAATGGTTAAGAGGTACAACATACATCATATTTTACAATATATAAATAAAAACATTATACAAATAAATTAATATCTAGAAGTCCTGAAATTATTTAATCACTTTTTCGATCACCGGAAAGTTAATTGTCAACAGTTCTGGTTGAACCTGCTCAAATGTGAGGATTTGCTGCTTTTGTGTTATAATATAGTTAATTGAATCTCAGCTATTTCAAGACGTCACTTGGACTGTGGGAAATTATGTGTCTGGCATTCTTCACTGCATCTTATCTGGCATCTTGATTAATCTAACGTTTCCTTGTTTGTCATAAAAAAGACTAAGTCTAGGCATGCATGCGGCTTTGTGAGGCTTTGTTAGGCACAGCGGTGCTTTGAGGTAAATGCTAACAGTCGGATGAATTGAGAGGCGGGCCTTCTGATGGTGACAACAACAAGTGGAGATAACAGTCATGGAGGACAAACTAGTGGTGGCTGTTGCTGAATACCCGGAGCTATATGACTTTACCAACCGTAGTTACCATGATCTTAACAGAAAACAGCAGGCCTGGAGCAAGTTTACTTCACAGCAAAATAACGGTTAGGCTAGGGACAGGTGATTCAGTGGTTGCCTAGCAACAATTTTAAAAAAGACCCAGCAAGCTGCTCTAAAATTGTAGGTTTCAACAAAAAAAGGCAGCGCAGTGCGCCTCGCATTTTGCTACCTGCAAAAAGCACTCGGTCTGAGTCTAAGTCTTTTTTATTATTGTCTGAAAAAAAGCAACATTTCAACACTACCGCCTATTCATCAGGCAAGATGTTTACCATGTTCACCATCCTAATTTAGCATGTTAGCATGCTAACATTTGCTAACTGGTACTAAACAAAACATACAGCTGAGGCTGATGGGTATGTCATTATTTTGGCAGGTTTTCGGCCATAAATCAGAGTCATTTGGATATTTATTGTGGGAATCATGGATATCTAACAAATTTTGTTCCAATAGATGAATTATAGTACAAACTTTCTGGTCGATGTAGGCTACAATATTGTTTCTATGACTGACTGACTTTTTCTTATTTTAACTACATATGGAAGTTTCTTTTTATAATACCTTACTTATATGTGTGTGTGTGTGTGTGTGTGTTATGTGCATATATATACTACTTACAGTATACTTACATATACTGTAAGACTCTTTGTCCTACTGTACCTGTAACTGCAGGTTAAATTTATTTCTCAGTGTAACAGTAGTAAAACACTATGTATGTTCAGCACACCTACCTTCATATAAATAACAGTTAAATAATTTTACTATTGACACAAATCTGCTACTGGATGCTTCCGTGCCAAACTATTAGTTAATAAAACCCAGTTTATCCCTGTTCTTGAAGACGTCCTCTCACACCCTTTATGTATCACAGACGCCCGTCACTTGTTAGTCCTCTGACATTAGCGCCAGTGTGAATCACTTGGCCTGAAGGCTGGCTGGCAGGCTTCCAAGGGGCTTTCGTGACAACACCAGACAGCCGGAGGACAACCCCTCCAAACACACACCCTCATACAGTCATACACACACACACACACAACTTGTCCTCCTGCTACTCTACTCTCTCCCTCCTCTACTCCAAAGCCTCGGCTGGATCTTTAGACTCTGGCCTGACTCGGTGCTGGCCGCCTGAGGGCAGGATGACGGTACCACCGGGGCAGCAGCTGCTGTTGTCGAACCAACATCAGTACACCGGAAATAACAGACAGGCCTGAAGGACGCTGTGTGCCTCAACAAACGTTGAGGCACACGTCATTTGCTACATTTTCCTGCAAGAGAATTCAGCTCCTACCCCATTTAACTAAACAAACCTGGTCCTAAGTAGACGTGTGTAAACATTATCCGATTATGAGAAACCCAGTTAAGATACTTGGCTCGTTCCCACATTAAACGGGGTCCTGTGACATGGAAACTTCTTTTACCTTTGGTTTAGCCCAAGTACGAGCTCTGCCAATAGATAGATTAGAGTGTATGCAAACACAGTGAACATTCGCTGTTTTATTATTTCAGCAAGACGCCCCTGTGAATGGTCAGTAGGCCTGTTAAACATTAGAGAAGCTGTAGCTAACACGACAAGACAATCGTGGAGAATGATTGTGTCGTGCGTGACAATTTGAAATAATCAGAACCACAACAGGCAAATGAAGCAGCACAGGTTCTGATGAATTATCATCTCATGCAAAAATTGTCCACCAACAGTGCCGAGGAGGAAGTAGCATGCAGATAAAACCGAGGGCGTGGAGGTTAAGGTGGGTGGGGGTTTTAACACTGACATCATTAAACAGTTTTATGAACACATCCTCAATCTTCTCCTAAGACTTTAGTCACCTAAAATACACTGTCGTAAAGCCCCCAATAATATACCTAAACTGCCCTTTTTGAGTCAATTGGAGATGCCATTAAATGGAGACTTGAACTTCCTGGAAAACTGTTTATCTTCAGTCGCTGATTTCATTTCATTTCAAGACCAGAGCTGTTTTTAAGTCTTTTGGTCCAAGTCAAGTCTCAAGTCTTTGGTCTTTGAGATGTGACTTACAAGTCAAAAAAAAGTCTTTCGATCTATCAAGGCTTAGTATGTAAATAACAATAACACAATGGCCAAAAATCCCCACCAAAAATTATATATTTTATTTTATTTTTTTAATGGAAATGTTTTCATCTCAACACATCCCTGCTTGGCCTCATTAAAACAAGGATCAATGCTATAAGCAGTGGTGTGGGATGACTTTTCCACTACTACTACTTTAACGCAACGTGGCGTTAATTTTAAATGTCAGACAGATAAGGAACCAGTACCAGTACCCTTAAAGTGACACCGATAGCAATAGAGTACTTCACTCGCTACCTTTTTTTTTCTACTTCATTTGATACCCATCATGTGAATGGAAGAATTCAGTTGTTTAAGATGCCGCTCCTCCTCCCCATCTAAATGATGTTTCCACAAATACATTTTGAAAGTGTTCAGATTATTAAGATATGCATTTTTGTGGCATCTCGGCACACTGAACTGCCAACTCCATCAAATACACCACGCTCAGCTTCACCACCACAGACTGGGTTGTAGCTCCTGCTGTAATCACATGTCGCATGAAAGCCAAGAACGCTTGCGGTGATTGGCTGCAAGCAAAACCGTACAAATAGTCATTTTTTTCTATATCTGGCTACAAAAAGAATCAAATGCAGGTATCTTTTGACTGGAGAAGTTACTTGGTACTGGGTTATTTCAGTCGATACCTTAATGGTATCGAGTACCGTTACCCAGCCCTAGCAACATCAGACTCTGACTCTGGTAATTTGATTTAATACTATGAGGATCAGTTTGTACAGATCGGCACACAGGCTATGCAAGTCGAGTTGCAAGTCTCAAGCAGGTTCATGACTCAAATCTTACTTGAGTCCAAGTCATGTGACACAAGTCCACAAGTCTGTTGATAACTGCTGCTACCATCCATGTAGAGAAATCTTCTTCACTTCACATCGTGTGTGTCTGTCAAAACAGGGATGTCAACATACCTGCAACATTGGAGATGCCAGTCAAACCCAACCTTAATTAACTGGTAGATGAATCACTTATTGCAGCAATTATTCCCTCACAGAGGGATGCCTCGGCTCAACACCAATAACCTCAATCAAAGGAACATTGGAATGGGAGCAGACAGCAGTCATTTAATGAGGCACTCTGCTGGGTCTAGATTGTTTACGCTCTGTGTCATGGAAAAATGAGAGGGCTAAATTAAAATGGTCTGCTGTGTGGACGATTACTGCCCGTTTTCTGCCTCTGTTTTCTGCCTCTGCTTTCTGACTCACACTGTTCTCCTGCAAGAGGCATAAACATTAAAATACACTGGAACACAGGTTCATAACATGGACACCACAGGGTTTTTTGTTTATGAGAGAAAACCAGAGGATGGGGAGATGGATTTAGAAAGAGTACAAGGGAGAGAGAGGGACAGAGGGCATGTGCTTGTAAACGTGTCTGTCCACGCTGACAGCATGTGACTCCATACAAGTCTGTGAGCAGCACAGCAGGAGTGTGTGTGTGTGACTTTTTTTAATTTTATTTGTGTGTCTTTCAGTCTTTCTCTCTTTGCATGTGAATGCGCAGGGTTCGCAAATGCCCATTTCATTAGCTTGAACCCTGCCTTTTTTATCTTTGACCAAACCAAATGAATGAAATCTGGCCGTCACGTCACGTTCAGATCAGTGCTGTTCACAGTCGATATGTAATCAAACCCAACTGCCTCATATCCATCACATCGGAGAAGAAGATCAGCCTGATCCTTCTGTTTAATCCTCGCAGGCGCTGTTTATTTGGCAGGTTGTTTCCCACAGGGTGGATTGGCTTCCCCGTGTGCTGTCACCTCCCAGTAATAACACCCCCACTACCCCCCCACCCCCACCCCACCCACCCACAGAGTAGGAAATACTGTTGCCACGTGAAAGAGGTGGCAAAGACAAGGTGGCATCATCATCATCATCATCATCATCATCATCATCACCATCATCATCATCATCATGACAAAAACAATGCAGGGAACTCTCTTTTATTGCAGTGCATAACACTGTCACTTATAGGGACCCAATCTGAAAATAAAGAAATAGAAAGATATAAATAAATACATAAATATTATATATACACACTTTCTAACCTGTGTGCAAGTAAAACAAAATTCTAGCTTTACCAGTGTTGTTTTTTATATTACTGTTGGGTTATTTACCCAAAGTAGAATGTTTATTTTGACCCAGTTTTAGACACAACAAGCTAACATTTAGTGTAAAAAGAGTTGCATTTTTATTATTAGTTGTACAAAGTGACAAGCTTATGACATTCAAAATTGTTTAGGATACACATATTATCATCAATCAGTAAGTTTAAAAAGAGCTACAGTACCATAGACTGTAAAAAATAATGGACGTAGCCACTGTGATGTCACCCACTGGGTTGTGGACTCTCATTTTGAAGCCTCGAGTTTGCATTTTGACCGTCGCCATCTTGGATTTTTGGAGGCAGAAGTGATCATATTTGGACAAGAGGGTAGAGCTAACCCTAACGCTAGCTACTAGCTGCTAGCTTGGTCCCATTTACAGTCTATGGTTAACTGTGATAATGCTAATGCTAATTTTCGCTAGCAAAAAACAGGCTTAAAACCATTAAAACAAAATGTACTTACAGGAAAAAAACTGAACATCTGACTCCTTAGAGGGTCTTTTAGTACAACCGAACACTGAACAAGACTTTTCTTAGGTGACCAAAATGTTACAATTAACCTTCATGAGCTGAAAACACACTGAAATAGTGATAGCTATGACTTTGCCTATACTCTGTGAATCTGGGGTTATGCCATGGTTATGTTACCTAACCAACGTTGTCGCTGCTTCTACAGTACACACTAAAAATCACTGGCTTAAAATTTTACCCAGTCTGGGTTAATAAAGCACCAACACGACATTAGGTTAACTTAACCCAGTAGCAATCTGTTATTTTCACCCAGTGTTACACACAACAAGCTTTAGCTAAAAACTGTCACACATTTATTGTTTCTTGTAGAAAACGATGTGCATATGACATTCAAAAGATACACAAGTTATTAACAATCAATAACAAAGTGTGACGTGTAAGTTTAAAAAGAGTGGAGCAGCTTATAACAAGCTTTAGTTTAAATAACCCAACAGTAAAATAACACTAAAACTGGGTCAAAGTAACCCCTTGAGCAACTTTCTGGTAACATTAACACAGTATTGTGTTGGTGCTATATTGACCCAAATTGGGTAGATTCTGACCCAGCGATTTTTAGTGTGTAAGGCCAAAGTATATTATTAACATAATTTTCATTAATATAAAATGAGCCCTTGTGCCGTTATGCCTTTGTCATTTTTCTATACACATTTATTCATGTTTTCCTATTCATTTGTCCCTTGTCTATTTAAAAAAATTATAAAATATGATATAATAGAATATCTGTATGGTGTTTATGAGAAAAGAGGTCCACTTAACCTACAAGATCTGTGGTGAATCCTGCAAAATGCTTAGTGTTGTTTGAGAGGCTAAAAAATTAGGTCATAATGAACATACATACAAAATCCAATGAGAATTTCTTAAGGGCCAGATCCAGATCCAGAGTCAGTCATGTACATAATAAGTGCACTCATTGAATACTTTTCCCTCTATAATACACACACTTTAATTAGTGACTAAACTCCAACATTACATTTACTGTAAAATGAGCAGCTGCTGCAGCAGAGGCGGTTGCTAATGGAGAGCCAAAGAAACAAACTGACACAGCTGGCATTCAAGTTGTTTTCCCACTGCTCTCAGCATTAATTTCCAAAAAGGCAAAATTAGCCAAAGTCTCATTTCCACAGTACTTTCTGAAATTGAATTTCAAAAACACAGTGTGTGACTTGCTCTTGCCAGAGTTGCCGAATCATTCATTGAAGTGTCACTCCGCTCCAACAAAAATTATAACATTCTTGCAAACAGAATAATCACTTTAATGGAAAAAAAATTCTGCTCGCACCATTTTGCCCATACTTGGTTCAGACAGTCTGAGCTTGTTTTTAGCAGCAGTGATCTTAAATTGGACGGGCCTCAAGAGAAAAGTACTGAAAACAAAATATTCCTTCAATAACCAACATTCTTTAATCTTGTGAGACTATAGTTGGATTTAACTTTTTGACTAATTCATCAACCCAGCAGAGCATCCATGCATCATTTTCCCCTTGTCCCTCTATAAATGGACTTGCAGCACATTACAGTCTCCAGAAATATACAGTATCTGTCAGCTACTTGTTTCACCTGCAGCCCTCTCAGTGTGTGTGGGCATCTGAGTGTATATGGCAGGGAAGTGGAGTGAGGTGAGTGTTTAATGCAGTGTGTGGGATGTGGAGATGAACAACCCTACACCTCAACATCTCTGACCTGCTGGCAAGTGGAGATGATGAGCAGGTAGGTGGAGAGTCAGCAGGAAATTCAGAGCCGTGACTGCTGATTCTGTTTCTGCAGAAAGCCCAAAGCAGAGCAGGAAAAAAAATACAAGATTGTTTCCCTTTTCTCATTCAGAGATAGCAGAATTGATGTAATTTTCCATCCATAAACACGTATTACCTTGTGGTTTGGTGGAAAAAGAAGTCTCTAATGCCGGGATCAGACTATACAGACAATATGATTAGGCAATCATTGTGCCATACATTCTTGCTGTGTCTTGTTTGGGAGACTGGCAACACTACAAGTATGACCCCGACCAATCATTGTTCACGACCTTGCACGAGTTCATAGGTCGTCGGGGAGGAGGGTCGAGAAATTGTCAATCGTGGCTACAGAAGCGCTATGTGTGATGCTGGCGGTCTTGTGTTTCCGAAAAGAAGAAGAAAAAACAATTGTGGACCCATTCCTGGGTGTCAGGAAGAGGACGGTATGCGCTGTCTATCCTTCAGAGAGAACTGAGGTAACACATGTGTTTACATGTCAAGAACATTACATAACTCTACCAGGTTTGTTGTACTGTACTGTATCTACAATCTATTACATTTTTTCTTATCATACTTAAAACAATTGGATAGCTCTACACTGCAGTACAATGCTGTTTCTTTATTTCCATGTCTTCATGGATCATCAACTGGTGAGGAGGTTGTTGCCTGGGACATTTAACTTTAGCCTCAATCTTTGAGCACAATATCAAGTATGACGCCATCAGCCAGATTTTGGAACCTGGCTGCAGGGATTTGCTCCCATTCAGTCCGTCACTGATGGTGGGTGATGACGTCTGGGATTAACTGGAATGACGACAGCAAGCCATAGGTGCTGGATGAGGTTGAGGTCAGGATTCTTGCCTGTCAATTTCTTCCACACCAACCTGGGAAAACCAGATCTGATTAAGATGGCATTGTGGTCTACTTTTAAACATTTCTCATGGAGTTTACTTGTTATCTGTCACATGATAACGTCATTTTTAACGTCTCCTGTCATTTCTTACCTCTACAAAGAACACACAATTGTGAATGTGGTAAGAAAATAGGCTGAATTCCCTGTCTTCTGTCTGGCTTTAGGCCTGACAGTTGTACAGCATACAACTTGTGCAGTCTTAGTCTTAGTCTCAGATATATATGGTGATTATATGGATTTGAGTATGAGTATTCTTGCCAGGCACATGTTCTGATTGAGGCACCATAAAGGCCAAAGTGAAGGTTCCCTCCTGTCCTGACTGAGTAGCGTCCACTGGGATGGTTGTGTTGTTTCAGTTATGAGCGAGGGATAACCGCCTGAGTCCATGTAATTGCTTCGCTAAGTGTTACGTAACAGGAATCGTTTTGTTGCAGATTCAGGATCATTTTAGTAGCAGCAGCAGCGGCAGCAGCAGGCTTAAGGCCTCAGTGCTGCTGGATTATTCCGCTATATTTCATCAGGCTTATTCATTTCCACTCCTCCTCCTTTTATCCCTTTCTGAGAAAGCAAAAACTTAGTGTCTGACTTCACTTGACCCATTTATGGCATCAGGCCAGGTTTGCTTTGGGTATTATATTTTCCCACACACAGTTGTTATTGTTTCTCCAATTTTCATTTGTTAGAGACTAAATGCACTGAGCATGTTGTTGGCTGAGTGGAATCACTTTTTCTTCTGTCATTATTTTGTTCCTCCCTATGCTTTTCAAAAGCATCCTTTCATTAGATTTATCTTTGTCCAAATATGTGTGCTATGATAATAGGTGTAACACACCTGTCCACACATTTTTGTGTACTACTGTGGTTTGGGGCTGTTTTTCCTGGTTGGCTCTGAGCCCCTTAGTTCCAATGAAGGGAAATCTTAAAACAGCACACAAGAATATTTCAGACAATAGTGAACTTCCAACTTTGTTCTAACAGTTTGGGGAAGGCCCTTTCCTGTTTCAACATGATAAGGCCCTCATGCACAAAAAAAACATGGGTGAATTTTTATCCAAACTGACTAAACGAGCAATTAACAATCATATTAAACTAACAACCAATAAGTTGTTTGTGATTTTTACTTGTTTTTGCACATTATAGTCATACAGGTGGAAAAACACCCCTTGTTTACACTGATAATCACATTTTCTAAAATTCTTTGTACTATATGTGTGCAAATCCTAGCTTGACATTTTAGCATCAACATGTTACATAAAGCCCTGCGATGAATGAAAGAAAGTGTAGTGTGTGCTAGTTACCTCTATGTTGTAACCCTGACCAGGATAAGTGGTTTAAAAATGGGTCAAAAGAATGAAAGAAATGTACTATCTAGCCAAAGAAAATAAGAGAGAGCGTATTTGTCATCTGAAAACATGTAATGTTTAGATGGAGACATGCTTTCATTGCCAGCCAAACAGCTGGGAACTGACCTGCTGCTGTTTGACAGCAAACATGATCACACACTCACACTGTGGGGACTCACCTCCCATCTGAGGGACAAAACCCAAAACAGCTGAAGTGATTAAAACTGATGGCCACAACTATATGATTGTAACATCATCCGGGAGAGTCCCGTGTTCATATGTTAAGTAATACTGAGCATATCGTTTAAAGAAAGATTTGAAATGGGAATACAGAACGGCGAAGGACACTCCCGGAGCCAGCAGCGCCTCCCACTTCACAGCTCTATTGAATGTAATCATGAAACTGAACAAATGACCAGAGCTGTCATTAAGCAGGCAAGGACATCCTGTTTTATAACTGTTATACAAGCAGAAGTCAATTTAGAATCATAATTTTCTTATCATACTTAAAACAATTGGATAGCTCTACACTGCAGTACAATGCTGTTTCTTTATTTCCATGTCTTCATGGATCATCACCTGGTGAGGAGGTTGTTACCTGGGACATTTAGCTTTAGCCTCAATCTTTGAGCACAATATCATCTTATTCCCAAACCACAGGCACTAATCTACTGCTATATTAACTTCTCCCATTCAGTCCGTCACTGATGGTGGGTGATGACGTCTGGGATTAAAGGGGAATGACGATAGCAAGCTATAGGTGCTGGATGAGGTTGAGGTCAGGATTCTTGCCTGTCAAGGTCTTCCACACCAACCTGGGAAAACCAGACCTGATTAAGATGGCATTGTGGTCTACTTTTAAACATTTCTCATGGTATAAACAATTCATTTCTGAGTTTTTATAACATCATAATAAAAATTATATCTTATAGAAATCTGAAGAGACTCTGTAATCTCCTCTGCTTCCACACAAAGGTCTTTGTAGTCCACTGTCACAGTTTGAAATCACATTTTCGAGGGGCTGAAGATCTCTGAATCTGTCTTTTTATGTGTCCTTGACTAACTGTGCCACAGTGATTCTGGGGCATGTTCCTGTGTCCAGCTGGCCACTTTCATACAACACGTTTTGTTCCGTTAATACGTCACAAATCTCCCTCTGCAGAGTTTTCTCACAGTCAACAGCACACATTCTTGCACTTACTGCATGAAACACCTCAATGCACAGAGTACAAGAGGAGCGCTCTAACATTTAGCCCACAGCATAACTCTGTCACTCATCTGTCTTTAAGAAAGCCATTTAAGTTTCTTGTTGTCGCAATATCTGATTTGCTTCAAGTGAACGGCTGAAAATTTAGAAATGCTCAGTCTGCTCATCATATACCACAAGTACCATCTCCTTAACACGTCATTCGATGGGTCACTTTTTTACCTATATACTTGTTTTTAAGGGCCTGACTCCAAATGCAAAGACAAAAAAATGTTTTATCTATAGTCTTAAAATTAAACTCAGGGTTTTAGAAATCTTTACACACATGAATCAGTGCAAAACAGTGCTACTAGATATTTTTGGGTGCGCACAAATAAGCACCAAAGTTGGCCATAGTGCAGGACACAGAATGGGAACCATGTGAGGTGTGTAGCACAGTTATGGAGTCAGTTACTTGATATGGAAAGAAGCAGACTGACTACAGGGATATTTATTCGGGATAAACAAATCAGTGAGATTGTGGTGCAAACTTTTTGTTTTACAGCTGTGAGTTCAGTGAGTTTTTTTAATAATGAAAAGATCAACATTCAATAGGCCAATGACATATTGACAAACCCAAAACTGCATATAATGAGGATAATTAAATATGAATGGGGTACTGAGAGTTATGTTGTATAATTGATCTAAAAAGCAAAGATCTTTTAGCCTGTTTCCAGACGTCTGAATCAACCCCCAACACCTCAGATTTGCTCCAATTCATGAAAGAATGAGGTGAAACAAAACGGCAATTTAGTCTGAATGTCAGGCTGAAAATCTTCATGTGGCTGGTTGAGATCTGGTGTTTTACCACTTCATGTTCAAACTGGACAATATGTCAAATGAGAAACGTGGATTTGTGCCATCTCAATTATGTAGAAAATTAGTTTCATTTTGTTTCCTAGTGTCGTTTTCTACTGAGAACTGCAAAATGTAATCTCGTAAGATATATAGAAACAGATATTTTGAACATGTTTTATCATCTCACTCTTAAAAAATAAGATACAACACACTCAACTCACAATAATACCATGAAAACTGGGTGCTGGATCCTTAAAGAAAGACGAGGACAGCACTCCAAATTGACTCTTTTAATTGCCACACGGACGTTTCAGGCAAGACGCCCTTCAGTGTGTGTACTGGCAGTTTCACAATCAATAGACACAGGCGGGGTTAATTATAGATGAGCACAACTATAATAAATCTATAATTAACCCCACCTGTGTCTATTGATTGTGAAACTGCCAGTACACACTGAAGGGCGTCTTGCCTGAAACGTCCGTGTGGCAATTAAAAGAGTCAGTTTGGAGCGCTGTCCTAGTCTTTCTTTTTCTTTATCATCTCACTCTCACCATTTTATATTTTTATGTAACTTTATTTTATTTGCTGGTGTTTTATGATCTTTGTTTATTCTTATTTGCTGTTTGTTAATTCTTTCTCATTTGTTAACAAAAGTGCTATATAAATAAATGTTCTTATATTATTACATAAAAACTGTTCACATATGAAACATTTAAATTAGCACGGTAATTGGAGAAAGCAGGGGATAGAAAATATGCCTGTTGCTTTTTTCTTATGCTGTTTGGTGCATAATTTGTTTGAAATTTTGCTCAAAATACACGTTTTCTGAAAGTATTTAATGTTTTTTTCTTTTTAGTTATGTATATGTCTTACTGGGAGACATCTTGTTGTATTTTAGATGTTTTTATATAGAGAGGTGTCCTGTAAGAAGAGCCCCCAGAGAGTCTCATCAAGACACACAATTCAAACGGCAAATTCAAAACCCAGCAGCAGTGTCTGACCTGATTGAGTTTCAGGGACCTTTTTATTCAGCGTTGTTTTTAATTTAAACTTCTTCTGATGCAATAAGAGAAAAAAAAAGGAATTCTTTTGTTGGCATGAAAAGTAAGATGTGAGGTTTGATACGGTGTGACATTTTCATAGGCATGAGGACAGTTTCAGATAAAAGGATTTGCCCAGTTTGGTGCTAATCCATCGTCTACACAATCAGCTCCATTCATAAGACTTTTGTCATATATCTCTTCATACAATTAGTTTTTCTACAGCTTGTCATTCTTGTCAGCTCTGTTTTAGGGTTATTTTTTTCTTGTTGGTGGAAAACAAGTGGCACTGATGATACAGACTATAACAAACCATAAAAAAACCAACAAATGAGCAGAGAGGAGTGAGGATTTTAAACTATGACTCAGCCACTTCTACACTAGAAGGCATGAGTTTCCATGTGCCACGACCTGCGCGGATAGAATTGCAGTCTGACAACACCCATTGGCTGAAAGTAGGTCAAGTTTAGCTTCACGTCATTCTCTACAGTAATTGTAGATTTACAGTTGAATACAGCAGCCCTGAGAAGCTTATTTTATCATGTTGTAACAAAGACCTAAAGAGGATGCAAAGTACAAATCACATACTTTGATATTTGTGATGTCACAGCAGCTGTGAAGAGTTTATACACATTTATAAACACATGAAAAACTAAAGTGATCTAATCTGTGTCACTGGCACGAAATGCAGCTGCTTCTTTCATGAGGAATAGGACACTGGTCTGACTTTAAGAGCATATTTTACATCCAAATGAGTTTTATTAAAAAGCTAATTTACTAGAAAAATGTACTTTTACACCCAGAAAATATAAGAAATGGCTGCTGGAATCTGTGGATTTATATGTTTGTTGGATTTGGTGTTTAGCTCCTGTTACCACATGTGCATATTCAGACGGGTTTTGGCCTGAAGGTAAGCTTAAAACTTAATGAAAAATAAACATTTAATTTGGAAACAGTGACAGTTTTGATAGTAAAGATGTTTTTTTCACCCCGGGCACAAGCTGAGAAAAGCTTCACTCAGTTTTCACGGCTAGTTTGAAGACAAACGAGTCTTTCCAGAGCAAATTACTCACAGTCATAAGTTTGGAAAATAATTTTTGACTGTTGGACAAATTTCTTAACAACATAAAAACTGAAGAGTTGCAGTCCACTAATTGGCCTGTCTGTCAGATTTTAAATGTGGACATACAGTATCTGCTCAACACACCTTGCGGCGATACAGTTGCAACAAAATTACATGGGAGCAATTTAAAACATGAAAGAGTTTGGGGGAAAACGCTACAACTGCAGTTTACGACTGCAGTATATACGATTGATGTGTATTGTGGAGAAGAAAGCGTCAGCAAGTCAGTCGGTTTGTTTTATGGAAACCACAAAGTCTTCTGTAAATGTACAAAAAAAGCACACGTTACTCATTCTATATACAACATGTTGACTCTGATTTGATTTATCATATTTGCCAATTCATACTGACGTAAGCTACTAATAATAGTAATAGGTACATTTCTAATTAAAAACTGTTATGTACTGTACTTGCACAGTAAGTGAACTTTCAAGTTTGTACCACAATTAATATAATAATTGTTCTTGAACTATATAAAGACACAGAGATACATAAATATGCAGCTGTTTTCTCCAAAAGTTAATTAAAAAAGACAAATGACCTACTCTGTTTTTTTGAGTTCAAATAAAGAAGCTCAGGGTACTGGTCACCATGTTATTAATCATAGACGTGTACAGAAGGTTGCATCTACTGTATGTTACAATATGACAATATTACTATTGAACCAGCTGTACAGAAATGTGCAAGATGTGCAAGATGTTACACATTACAAGCAAAAATCATCTGTTTTAAAGGAAAGGTTCACAATTTTTCAAGTCATTCTTAAAAAAAATAATTAGGTGCCCAAATGAACATTAAAAGAGGTTTTGATTGATGTAATTATTAATACTGGCTATTAAAAGATCCTAATGTGCTTTCAATGTAAGTGATGGGGGACAAAATCTATAGTCATCTTTTTGTGCAAAAAATGTATTTAAAAGTTTATCTGACGGTGGTGTTTCCTTGGACAGTGTTTCCCTGTTAAGCTGTGGTGGAAGTATAGTAACAAAAAGAGGGACTTTGGCACTAAAAAGACTGTAACGTTGAAAGATATCTACTTGATTTGACAAAAACATATTTTTTTATGGAAGGAGGTCTGTGGATTAAAGCACAACATGAAGGGATCTCTTAGTGGTTGGCATGAACACGCAGAGTGATTACAGCGAGCAAAACCTGTCTCAGTGTTCATATGAGCACCTGAGTATTGTTTTAAGACAGACTTGAAAAATTGTGTATATTCATTAATTTATTCTTTCCCCTTTTCTTTATCTATTTTAATGATTTAAAAAAAAATTTTTTAACAACTTATTCATTAATGGTTGTTATCATTTCCTATTTATGTTGTGTCTCATGGCAGTGAATAAGGGTTTTTTTTCCTTTATGGAACTTATTTTTGTATTGAACTCTCTTAAAATAAAATAAAATGTATATGAAATTCCAAAATGTCCTTGAACGACAGTCCTTGAAGGCAGCATGTTCCAAACGTCTCCGTGCTGTGGGTTTCTTCTTTTCCCACGCCGCCTGAACGCAGCGCGAGAAGTGTCCCCGCCTCCCCGGTGCTTTGACGTCACCTGCGTCCGTCTCCGCACATGGACGGAGAAGTGTAGCGGCTCCGCTCCCTCCGCCCTCCTCCTCCTCCTCTCCTCCAGCTATTAGCCAGCCAGCCTCGACGACAGACAGCCAGCCGCTCACCGTCCTGCTGCTGCGCGGAGTCCCGTCTGCTCCCTCCGAGCCCCGGCGTCGTTTTTCCCCGTCTGCGAGGATATATCCACGGGCCGGCTTGCGAGTTCGGTCGCGTCATTTTCGGGGGGACAAATTCTGTCTTTGCGAGCTTTGTTCTCCAATTGCCCTTGAAGACATATGGAGAAAATGGCCAGACCTGTTCCCATTAACCCAACTTTCCTGCCGCCGACTCACGGCGTACTGAAATCCCTGCTGGAAAATCCGCTGAAGCTGCCTTTCCATCACGATGAAGGTACGTTTATAAAACTTTTCATGCACGTAGACCGACGCGGGTTTCACCTCCTCCCGGTGGTGTTTCTCTCTCTCTGCTGGTTGTTATCATCATTCTGGAGACATTCATGGTTTGACAGCTAAAACGCAGCAGAGGACACGGTTTACTAAATCCACCCAGAGTGACGCCTGTTAATATTTCACGATCTTTGTCGAAATATAAACAATCTAATGTTACTAGTTGAGGCTCTGCAGAGATAAATAAAACGGAATGATGATTGTCTCGGCTTCATATAAGCTGACTGACAGTCGGCGTTAACTTCAGATCAAGCTAGCAGGCTATTTTATCTTATATTTACTATGTAAATTAGCATAATACAGACCTATTCGCTTGTGTTGTTGTTGTGACTGCGCTGTTTTTAGCTTGGTGGTCCGTTTATAACCTTTAAAGCCTTCTGCTCTTCAATGGGATTTATATTAGTGATTCCGCAGGTTGCCCATAGAGGGCGCCTTTTCTGTTCTGAAGCTGTTGTTGATGCTGTTTTGTTGAATGTATTGACTGTCTGCTACATTATCTGAGCATGAATAAAGTCCTAGTTTTTATATCTTAAAGAGACAGTTCACTCAAATAACAAAAAAAAACTCAACATATTTTTTCACTTAGCCAGGTGGAATGAGTTTTTGCTCACAGCCTACATGCATTGAGAAAAAATGACCTCGCTGTGGACAGGTCAACATTTTTCAGCTGTGGTAGATAATAGGTTCCTGTGCAAAGTGAAAAAATCCCAATTGATTTCTCTTCTCTTGTTAAATAGTTTGAACTGACCCTTTAAGATGAAACCCCAGGCATAGTTTCTATTTATACCCATGCAATGACCCGTGATCCTCCTCCGCTGTGAGACAATGAAATGACTGTGTGCACACATTTGCAGGATTTGGGAAAGACAAGGAGAAAGAGAAGAAGCTGGACGATGAGAGCGGCGTGGCCAACCACCCACAGTCAGCCTTCCTTGGCCCGACCCTGTGGGACAAGACCCTGCCCTACGATGGGCTTGGACAGGTCCTGGACAACTTTCAGCTGGAGTACATGGACCTGGAGGAGTTCCTGTCAGAGAACGGCATCCCCGCCAACACAGTCCAGAGCGAGCAGGCCCCGCAGGCAGCGCAGCCACCGCAGACCCCTCTGCAGCAGGCCCCGCCCCCGGCCCCGCCCACGCCCTCTGTGGTGGACCTCAGCAGCCGCGCCACCACCTCGGTTCACACAGCCATGGCGCCTCAGACCTGCCTCCGCAGCCCCAGCACAGCAGGTAGGAAGTACATGCAGCGGAGCGTGATGTGCACCTGGAAGCACACCTGCACGCGAGCACACATGCTTGTTCACACCTCGTCAGTGTCAGGGGACCCTGTAGAAGCTGTTTGCTCACCTGCTACACAAACTCACACACACACCCTCCACCATTCAAGTGTCAGCCCTGAGATGCTAAAGGAGAACAAGTTCTTGCTATTTGTGTCTTTCCCTAGTTTGTGTGCCTGAGGGCATCGCCTACAGGGCACCGCTGTTTCAGAGCTTCTTCAAGTTGGAGCTTTTGACCACAAGTTAGATGCACGCTGACACACTTCAGCTGAACACAGCTCTGATTTACAGCCCTGAAATGGACTTTGGAGTCACAGAGTAAAGGCTAAACAGGCTCTCAAGTCCAAGGATGCAGCGCAGTCTCATTCATGAAGCTCTGATTGGCAGAAAAGGCTTCCTCACTGACTTTATCTGAGTCCTGTTTAGTTTTAGTATTTAGCACTTACTTACTTATTCACTTACTAATCAGTCATTTGATAAATATGAAGGCTTTTTTGTGATGGAACTAAATTACATTTTGATTTTGCTCTTGAGATCTACACACATCTACAAATGAAAAAGAGAGGCTGTATTATGTATCTAAATATTTACACTGACTCGTTTATTTCAGGCTGTTTATTCCTGCACTCGTTTGTGGAGAATATTTCAGTTTGACTGTGGTGATCAAATAGAAAATCTTATTATTGTAATGAGCCGACATTAAGTAGGCAGTTTGTATTTAGACTGGAGCGTTAAACTGTGTAAGTGAGTTTGTTAAGGCGCTGCCAGACAGTATTTAGGCTTTCAATTCACCAGACACCAGAAGGATTTTAATCATTTAAAGGGCCGACTTTCACTGTAAACACAAACAGAGCAAATTCTCTCAATGGTTAAAACCACGACCGCCGCACTGGAGACAGTTTGTGTTTCAATCCCAAACTCAGCAACAACGGAAAAAAAAAGGTTTCTGGCAGGAGATCAGACGATATGTGACAGATAAACAGAGTGTTTGTAGGGTGTCTGTGTGTGTGTGTGTGTGTGTGTGTGATGCTGTAAATACTCTGTTTATGTGTGTTTCACCTGTAAACGCTGAAGAGGCGGGTCCTGATGAAAAGCCACATGGATTGCTTCCACTGAAGAGTCTAACTGTGCGTTTTAAGGCAGATAAATCTAATATTTAAACTTACAATCAGTTTAATGCAGACTAACATCTGTGCAGCTGTGAATTGATCCCGCTGATGATTAAAGACTCGATCAGTTTGGATGATAATGGAGGAGGAATGGTGATTGATCGCTGTTTTCGACTGAGTCACTCAACCGCATCATTACATCAAATGTTACTGGTCCTGTTTGTTAGTTGAGGGTGAAGGTGACGTCTTTAAACATCTTGTTTTTGTTTTTTGTCCCATCAACAGTCAAAAAAATCCAAAGATATTCAGTTTACTATCATGAATGACAAAGAAAAGCATGAAATCATCATATTTGAGAAGCTAAAAAACAGCTATTTTTTGGCATATTTGCTTAATAAAAGACTGAAATGATATTTAATTATCAAAACAGTTGCCCATTAATTTTCTGTCCATCGACATCGTTGCAGCTCTAATGAAGTGTGACCGGCCCCGTTTGCTCTTTTTTAGGTGAAATGGTCCATGATCCCCATCCAGAAGAAACTAACAATTATTTTCATTATCGATCAATGTGCCGATTGTTTTTGTGGACTTCTTAGAACTTCAAAAATCCAAAATACATTGAGTTTACTATCATGTATGACACAGAAAAGCTTCAAATTTGAACATTTGAGAAGCTGCAGCTAGCAAATGTTCAGCACTTCTGATTAATAAATGACTAAAACTAATTATTCAATTATCAAAATAGTTTCCACACACAGTCCCATAATAACTGTAATGTTGGGGCTGATATTTGTGGATCTCCACACAAACACTTCCTCTCAGTGTGTCTTACAGTTTCCAGATTAGGGAGGAGGAAACCCTGATGAGGTGCTGTAAACATCCTGTTGCAGCCGCTGTAATGCGGTCAATACGTTTATGAAATCAAGTCTTTTTTTTACAGTAGAGATAAACTGTAAGATTGATTGAATTAGTGACATCATGAATCTCTGAGCAACCTGAATTTCCTCACATCAAAAGTTTGATGAGCTGCTACGATTACTCGATTACAGAAAGTCGATCGTTTTGAATTTTTTAAAGAGAAAATGCTGAAATTATCTGGTTCCATCTTCTTAAATATGAATATTTTCTGGTTTTTTTTAGTCCTCTATGATTGTAAACTGAATATCTTTGGGTTATGGACATTTTTCAACCTTTTAAAGATCAAATGACTAATTGGTTAATCAAGAAAATAATCGACCGATTAATCGATAATATAAATAATTGTTAGTTGCAGCCTTAAAATTTTTTAATAAATAAATGATCTGAATCCCATCTGATTTAACTGGGAAACACTACAACAACCAATGACATCTAACTGACATTTAAACCGACCAATCAGGCCTCAGTCCAGTCCAGGAAACCAGAATATTTAACTGTTCACACTGTAATTAATCATAATTAGTAAACACATAAGTAAGGTTTATGTACTTAGAGAGAAATATAAATAACTGTTGTTTTTCTGTAATGTAAATAAAACAGAATATCAGGACAAACAAATCAAAAGTGAGGCAGCATGTAAACATTAGTGATGAAGGTTCATGTCCTCCAGGTTTAGTTTATAATAAGAAACAATTCATACCTGTATCATCTCATATTGTACCTACAGTGATGTTTACCTTTAGCAGCCTAACAGTGACTCTGTTCCTGTCAGTAAGAAGATATTCAGACCTTGTTTTACTTCCTCCTCACCAGCTTTGTGCAACCTGAAGCCGCATCTAACGACATATATTGTATAATTTTGATTGACTGTTTCTGAAGTTTATAAAATATCAGAAAAGTTCTTAGAGTCTGAAATGATGAACTCAAATTACAGTTTTGTCTGATCAAAAGTCAAGAACTCCCAAATATTGAATTTGAAATGATATAAACGAGAAAAAGGCAGCAAATTTCTCACATTTGAGAAGGTGAACGTTTTTTTTTTTTTTGCTTGAAAAAAGACTCAAAAGATTAATCAGTTGTAAGAATAGTGAGACTAATTAATCGACACATCTTTTAAAGCTCTAGACAGTTTATCAAATATGGGAGGAAATCTTTGGGAATCTCAACTTTTTTCTGATTCTTGGCGTCTCGATTCTCGATTCAAAACCAATTTCCAGCTTTTCTCTGTTTTATATCATTATAAACTGAATATCTGACTGTTGGTCGGGCAAAATAAGATATTTGGAGACGTTATCTTGGTTTCTGGGAAATTAATGGACAGTTTTTTATCACTTTTTGACTTTTTATAGACTAAACGATTTAATCGATTAAAAAAAAAACGGTAGATTAATCAATAATGAAAATAATTGTTAATTTCAGCTTAATTGAGTCCAACTGCCATATGAAACATTACCGACAGTTAAACTGGCAGAATAAAAGTGTGTGAACATATACAGCTTTCTTATTACGTTAATCTTCTGTCTGTATTTGAGTAATGAAATGAAAGTTTGACAGCATTTATTACCCAACATCACTGGTTAAATGTTCTGGAGTAAAGGGGTAAAGAACAAAAAAAATCAATCTGCATGTTTGCTCATGCTGGAGTTCAGTTCTAGTCTGCTGACGCTGGTGTCTGCGGCAAAAAGAAAAAATACTTCTGTCTGTCAAAGCTAATTATGAAGTTATTAAATCCACAATGCACCCAAACATTCACAGCTGTAGTCGTAGAAGATGAGAATCACATTTGGTTTTTATTTTTTATTTTTATCAAGATACGTTGAGTTCATATCAGATGGAAATCAATAAAATGTAGTTTCATTTTCTGACAGTAAATCATTAATTTATGTCAGACTGAGCTGAAGAGAGTTTTGGCTCCAGTCTGACAACAGTCACAGATAAATAGATGCTCCAGTGAAGGTGCATCTGTACAGTACAGTTAATTCCAGCCTGTGACTGCGTGCACATGTGCGTACATGCAGTGTGTGTGTGAGTGTGTGTGTGTGTGTGTGTGTTCTGTTTTGGTCTGTCTCTGTCTGTGTCTTCACATTTACCTCTCACGTGAACGCGGCTGGGGTTTCCTGCAGCGTGCTGGGCCATGTGACGGACACATGCAGGCGCCGTGTGCAGCGCTGAGCTGCAAACAGGAGCTTGTCACGGCATGAAGCTGCCTCCCCCCCCTCACTCACTCACTCACTCACTCACTCTCCCTTTCACCCTCCCCTCTCTCCCTTTAACACTCTCCACTTCCCATCCAGTCTTCCTCTCCCTCCCTCGCCGGGCTCGGCTCCGACACAGCCGGGACTCAGAGCCAAGGCACAGGCTGTACCCTGCAGAGATCACATGGACTCGGGTGTGCTTTTGTCACGTGCACGCAATATTGTTCCAGCTCGCTGAGTCTCGTCTCGCCTAACCAGCCACCACCACCACCGCCGCCCACAACAACAACCACAACACCTCTGTGCTTGCAAGCAGTGCAGCAGGTGGCTGATAGCATTGTTATCACAACCAACTAACGAACGGACAAACGGGCGTTTCAGTGTTTTCTCAGTCTGCAGACGCTGAGGGTCTGCCTCAGGGTCGGCCCAGGAGATGGATCCTGGTGTGCTGTTGGCAAGGGTCAAAGGGTGTGTTGTGGTGCATTCCAGTGTGTTAGTCAAGGAACGGTGGCTCAGTGAGAAACATAAATCAGATCAAATCAACATTTGAGGAGCTAAACAAGGAGTTTGTACATTTATCAACATGTAAAAAACAATTAAGTGTGTCAGAGAAGTTTAATTTTATCTTTCCCAGCGCTGCAGTAGCTGATCTCTCTCTCTGGCCCCCGATGACCTTTCCTCAAGTTCCCTCGAATGTCTTGTCATGTGGCCTGTGGGCAGGATCAGGATGTCCTGCATGAGTGACTCGGAGGAATGAAGTCCTTTTGACTTGTATGTCATGGAAACAAATCGTTTCTGCAGGATTTGGTTGATACATACACTTTCTTTTTCTTAATGTCAACAAATCCTTTTAAAGGACAGAAACTTGAGGTGATAGTCTGTCAATACTTTCTGACTTTGTCCCACCTGAAGATGTAAATCTTGGAACTCGCAAGTCGCCGTTAAGAACAGCTCGGTACTTTCCTAAAAAAAGCCGGGTGCTGTAGTTTTTAGGAAACGTCACTCAAGTAGGAGAAAATAGCACATTTGTTCGGAACTATTTTCAGCGGCGGATTAACACACAAGCTTAAGTCAAGAGAGTATTTACGGCAGCAGGATGGTGTGTGTGTGTGTGTGTGTGTGTGTGTGTGTGTGTGTGTGTGTGTGTGTGTGTGTGTGTGAGAGAGATTGAAGGAACATGTCACCCCAATGTGGAACTGCAACGATTCATTGATTAGTTGCCTACAATTAAATTAATCACCAACTATTGTGATAATCAATTAATCATTTTGAGTCATTCTTAATTTAAAAAAGTCCAAATTCTCTGACTTTTCTTTAGTCTTTTATAACAGTGACCTGAATATAATATTGACATTTTTCACCATTTTCTGACCAATTAATTGAGAAAATAATCAACATATTGATCGATAATGAAAATAATCGCTGCAGTGCAACAGTGTGGCTCACTGATGTGTTTTTAACAGTTTTTGGACCACAGTGGAGCTCTGTGGCACACAGGAATAAGATACAGACAATAATTGTTAGTTGGATCAGTTTAATGTTGGTTTTGGTCTTTCATGGGATTTGTTGACAAGAAGAAAATGTAGAATATTCAATTTTGTGGTCATGTGAACCCGTCTCATTAAATTCTGAAGCTGTTTTAAAGCACTAGTCCCTGAGTGCGGCCCTCCTTTCTTTCTTTGAGAGGGTTGCTGGACCCGAGTTACACCCAGGTCAGAGTTCAGCACACAGGTACGACCAACAGCTCGGCATATCAATAAGTGTAGTATTATCACCTGCGCGGCTCAGCGATAACACACACATTAACGGTGATATGATCGTGTAGCGTGACACCAAATGGTGTAAATAGGTGAATAACTCATGTCAAATAAAGACCGCAGAACAGGTTTCACTAGTATTAGTAATCAGGAATCCTGTTTATTTCAGCCGTACGCTGCTCTTTGTAGGTCAGGTCTGGACTACCTTTCCTGGCTTGTTAATTTTAGATTTCCTGTTCGGGAGGGGCGGAGGAGGGGGGGGGGGGCGGGGTACTATTTTGTGAATCCACATTCGACTATTTCCTCTCCCCTGGAATGTGTTGTACATTAGTTGAGGACATTACAGGTCAGTGAAAGGGCTCAACTGTACTTAAAGGCTGCGACAATGCTACTGTGTTTCAACCCTAACGCTAATTAGGAGATCAAAATGACTCGTAAAGGTGATTAGGGCGAGGCCGGCTATTTTCAGGTTTGTGTGCGGGTGATTCAGGCCTGACAGATTGTCTAAGACAGCTTCTAGTTTTAGTTAGTAAGAAGCTTTCTGTCTGGTGGTGCTTGGCTCGTGAACGGTGGGGGGTTAAGTTGGGCTATATGTGAGGTTATGTTGGGTTACGTGTGTCTTAGCACACGGATGGATTACTACATAATGAAAATGTTGTACAGAGGAATCATGTGATTCATTAAAATGTCAGAACAAGTGTTTGTGTGTTTGGCTGGGTATCGAAACTCAATACTTTCTCGGTTCAGATTCATAAAGAGCTAATTGATTACAATTAATGTGCAACTATTTTTACAATTTATAAGTCGTTTAAGTAACTTTGTTAGCAAAATTGCCCCAAATTCTCTGGTTCTCTCAAAAGTGGTTATTTGTTGGTTTTCTTTGCCTTCTGTGATAGTAAATTAAATATCTTTTGGTTTTGGACTGTTGGCCAGACAAAACAGATCAAGATGTCACCTCAGACTCTGGAAATGTTTGGTTCTGACGTTTTATAGACAAAACAAATAGAAAATAATTGGCAGATGAATCAATAATAAAAATAATAGTTGCAGCCCTACTTTTTGGTCGGTATGTCTGGTCACGTTCATTCCCACCATAAAACTGACACATTGTCTTGTTACTTTAGTACTGAAACAATTAATCAATTAGTCAGTCAACAGAAAATCAAGAACAATTGTCATTGTGAACAACTGCAATTTAAAGACGTCACATTGTGTTCTGAGTAATTGTATTTTAATGAACTTTTCACTGTTTTTCTGGTTGTAGATGAAATTGAAGGAATAATCATTATCCAATCCAATCATTATACAATACTTAAAATAATTGTTAGTTCCTGATTCAAATCAAAATGTTTCAAGTTTTAATGATCAGTTCCTTTGTTGATGCAAAGTTTTTGAATTGAAAAGTGTTTTTTCATAAAAGAATTTGATATTTCTTTAAAATAAAATGTTTTTAAAGTAATTGTTGCATCCATACCAGCTCTTCTTATGTGCATCCTGTTGATGAAGGATATATCTGAAACATATGTCTGAGAGAATAAGCTGTTATGTCTTCGCTGGGGTATTTTTCCACATTTCAGTTCAGTTTTACGAGGTGATAATTAGCAGCTTTAATAGTTCTGCATAGTTTTCGAACAAATACTTTCATTGTTGGCAGAGAAACTGTTTTTCTCTTGTTTAAGTATTATCTGAGGAGCTGTGGCAATCTTTTGAGGTTTTCAAGTCTCTGAGATGAAGAAGCTCATCACTTCCTCTGGGTAGGACAGTGTCTCCTGATGTAAAGACAGCACAGACTTCCTGTTTGTGTCTGATTTGTACACAGAGAGCAGTCGGGGCCTGAATCTGATGGCTCCTTCTCGAATCTCCACAGGAGCCAAAAGCAGAATGCAGTTTGACCTTGTACATGCTGACGGAAGGGAATGCAAGGTGTGGTCTGTGTATCGCAAAAAAAAACCGAGATAGAGCTATAATGTCATGATTCACAGAGTAATCGTTTCATTTAGGCAGGCTAATGAAGTGAATCACCCTCCGCTGGTTTCCCCGCAGCTTCGGATCAATTAGAGAAGCCTTGCACACCAGGCAGAAAGACATGAAGCCATGCAGAGACGCTCTGAGCAGAACATTTGTAAGACAAAATCTGGTGGTTTGAGATCAGCTGACAGGAGCTGATGGCTGCACAGTTCTGAGATAAAACTGTTTGTGAGATGATTTCTGTGTCTACTTGTGTTTGTAAAGCTTGTAGTTAGCACCACCTGCTGGCCAGATGGAGCAAAAGCTTCTGTGTCCAAAGTGTTTTTCTAGTAAAGTAGTCACTTGCTTTTCATCTGCAAAACCCACGGCGAGGCTTCTACCTCTAAGCCTGACATTTCTTCAAGGATCAGCTCTCAGATACACAAACATGTGAGCTCAGAGGGAAGAAAGGCAGCATTCAGCTCCCCCTCGGAGGCCCCCCGCTCAGTACGAGAGGCTCTCAGTCGCCGCTCCTCCTGTGTCTTCTGTCCAGCTTTAAGAGCTGCAGAGAAAAGATCTGCTGATGGGGGCTCGCTCATGGCGTTACAAAACCAATTATCCCAAATGGAAGGATCACCTTGACCTTTAATGGGTCCATTTCTGCCATTAGAGTCAAAATCACAGGTGGTAATAGTTTGCTTCCTGCTGATTTCTCCCTCTGCCAAATAATTACAGGTTTTCAACACTCTTTACACCCTCTTTTCAAGAAAATAGCCTGATTTCATGTAGTTGCTAATGTGTTTTCTGTTCCTTCGCAGCACTGCCCTCATCCCGGGACACCCCCAGCCCCATCGATCCAGAGTCCATTCAGGTGCCCGTGACCTACGAACCCGACCCGGCAGACCTGGCTCTGTCCAGCGTGCCCGGCCAGGAAATGTTCGACCCCAGGAAACGCAAATTCTCCGCCGAGGAGCTGAAACCGCAGCCCATGATCAAAAAAGCCCGCAAGGTCTTCATTCCCGAGGACCTGAAGGTGACCTGCTGCTCCGTCTGCTGTTGTCGATTTCGTTTGTGTTGATGCAAGATTAGATCTCCCGTTTTGGCCTAGATGTTGGGGCCTGTTGTTATGTAAGCAGGAGAGCGTCTGAGACACGTTAGACCCAGAGGAGAGGAACACCCAGGACTGAAAGCCAAACAAGCTGCTTTCTCAAACATGACAATAGACAATAGGTGTTAAAGAAAATAGCAGAGAGAGAAAAACATACTGTAATAACATGAGTTTGGAACATAAAGGTTAATCTCAGCTTAAACCTTTAAATAATCAACATCAACATAATAATTCAAAGGTGAAAACTGGACTTTTTTCCTTCTACTGTCGTGTCAGTAAGATGTAGTTTAATTCTTTGTTTATTGTTATATATTAAACAGGTAAAAAAAAAAAAAGCTATAAAAAAAGTTTTTAAAAAATAAGAACTAAATGTGATGTAAACACAAACATCTGTACAGGAACTAGAGCTAACAGGAACTATCTAATCACTATGAACAGTCGGTTAAAATCTGCATTAGTTGCAGACTTCCTGTAGACTAGTTTAAAAGAAAAAACGACTTAACAAAAAAAACTAAAACCACCAAGAAGATCATAATAAAATAGTCAAACTGACTGACGTATTTTGAGTTACAGGAATTGAAGGGAGAGGGCGGCGGGTAATGAACATTATGAGCATAGTTTATGGTATGCAACCTAACCAGTAGTCCACCATGACGCCCTGACTTTAACCTTTTGTACTTTTTAAGCATCAAAGGTTTCTGCTGACTTGTCTGTTGTTGTTTTTGTATTTTGGGTTTCAAAGGAGAGATCCAGTCCAAAACATGTCTCTTTAGAACAATTCCTGGTAAATTTGATCTCACAGAAAGCGTGTTTGGTCTCTTGGAATCTTACAGCATTAGAAAACAGAAAAAAACAGCATGTTTTAAGCATTTAGAGTGACTGTTCTCTGTTTTCTGTCTGAATTGTTTTGGATACTTGAGCTCCAGGATCTGTGGAGGAGTTGCAAGGGAGCTGTGAATCTGGGTGTCAAACCATTAAATCAGAATGACTTCAATTAAATTTACACTAATAATTTTAACAGAAAAAAATCCCATTTTTAATAACTGTGTTTACCAGATCGAATGTTTTAAACTGACAGTTTTGGGTCAGCAGGAGCTTTAAGTCAGCAGCTAGCTAGAGGTCTGATCATGGGACTTATTATTATTATACCAGTGTGTCTCCATGTAGAAGTGATCAGGATCACGCTTCAGATTCAGGGGAGAGAAGGAACCATGAACATCTGTGTTTGATAAACAGTTTTCTCCTGTATTAACTCTGCTCTGCTCCTCAGGACGACAGGTACTGGGCGCGGCGCAGAAAGAACAACGTGGCGGCCAAGCGGTCACGAGACGCCCGGCGGCTCAAAGAGAACCAGATCGCCATCCGGGCCGGCTTCCTGGAGAAGGAGAACGCCGCTCTCCGCATGGAGGTAGCGGACTTGAGGAAGGAGCTGGGCCGCTGCAAGAACATTGTGGCTAAATACGAGGCTCGACACGGGCCCCTGTGAGCCCCCAACCTCCACCAACACCCAGCCCCCACCCACTTTACTCCCCCCGACCTACTTTCCCTCAAGTTTGAAGGACAATGTGTCTCTTTTGGTGGCACTGCCCCCTCCTCCACCACCCCCCACGTCCTCTTCTTCCTCCCACAAACCCCCTCCCGCCTCACCCTCCTCCCCTCCCACCAACACACACCTGTATGATTCTGGTATTATAACTGTCATTTTGACTTTCTATCATAAGCTTCTATTTGTCTGTTCCTTCTTTTATTTCTGTACACATCGTTCAACTAAATATATATACATATACATAGATGAATATATATATATTTACACATGCATACTTCCCACTTGATGTACTGTGAGGAGTTATGAGCCAACCCACCAGCTGAGTCCCCCCCACCCCCCGCCCGCACTACCTTCCACTTTTCAGAAACAATGCCATGCTGTTTGTTGTTCACTTTCATACCACTTTTATACGTGAGATCAGGACTGAAAACTGTTGTTCCTGTTGTTTTAGGTTTGTTTTTTTGTTTTTTTTCGGAGGAGGATTCCCTACTATCTTCTATCAACAACATCCTCTTTTTGAACTCTTTTCTCAATATTCATGTTGTATTTCAGTTGTCTAACCCCCCCTCACGCGCTCTAACACAACTCAAGCTTCGGTATTTTAACGTTCAGATAGCACTTAAAAATTTTTTTTTTTTTCTTGTGCAATTGTGGCGTAGATTTGTGTTTTTTAAAAACCGACATTTTGTTTTGTTTATCACCCGGACACTGAGCAATAAATCCTGTCCACAACTAAACCGACATGTTCCTCCTCACCCCTTCCTGCTGCCCCCACTACTGCTGGCAGACCCCCCCCCCCCCCCCCATTTCCACCTCACATCTTATCTCACCTCCGTTAACTAAGCTAACCTTAGTTAACACTCTGCACTAATGCGTGTCTCACAATCTGATCTGGTGCAATGTTTCCACTCAAATTTCCTCCGCCTCATATTTATCTACCTTTTATTTCTCAGATGGAAGATTGTTGTTTTTTTATATATATACATATATATATATATATATTCTGTTGATATAATTGTTAGTATTAATACTACTCTTGACATTGTTGTCGTTTAGCCTCCTCCTTGTTTTCAGATTTAAGCATGATTTCTTTCACAGAACGAAAAGCTATTTGCAAACCTTCATTTTTTTTTTTTTTTTTTTTGCAAAGTTGTTGATAATTCTTTTTGCTTCTTTTTAACTTAGCATGATTAATATGTGTGTTTTTATTTTAGAAATCAATACAGATGTCTGTAGTCTCTCTTTGTAGCTCTATGTTCGCCTTCTTTTTAAGATGGCTGTATGAATGTAAAAGATGTTGACAAAAAAAAAAGGTTGGATGGTGTTGTCCAATACTGTGGTTAACCCAATCAATTTGTTTACTGCAGACCAAACGATTCACAAACAGAGATGATATATTGGTTACAAGAGATATGTTTATATAAACCTATTCTATAAGTTGTTCTTTTTGTACAGTATTTTTCCTATACATTACTGAACTATGTATTTTAAAGGCACAACAGATCCAGAATATTATTAAAGAATACAAGTATATAACTCAAAGACAAATGCATATAGTTGTATTTTGATATTCTATATTAGCTAGGACGTGGTAGTTTACAGAGATTTGTGAATATTCAGCAGCACCCAAAACCTCCTGGGCATTATAATTATTATTATTATTATTATTATTATGATGATGATGATGATAACACTCCTGCTTATGTTAGTGCCACCTTTAGGCTTCCATATCATGTTAATCCCATTTAATAAGGAAGCAGATACGATGATAGAAAATGCAGTCCAGAAGAGAGAATGTACAATTCGCCCCTTTTTAAAATCAGTCGACTCACATCAGGCAAGAAAACACACTTCATGTTTAGAGTCGTAACTTTCCCCCAACATGTCCAGACATTTAATGAGTCATCCAGCAGCTCGCTTTTCTTTCTTGCATACTCTGACTTGTTGAGGCTTTTTGTGACTGTGCAGCTTGTGAGTTTTGTTTTCTTTCTGATCTGATTTGATTTGATGGAATGAAGTTACTATGAAGGAAGGGAAATCTATAGCTGGTCACTAATGCTGCTCTGTGTATGAGACTGGTTCCTTTTGGCCAGTGCAGTTGCAGCGTGTCCCTGAACCTGAGTGATGGACACTGGGAGGTTTTTTTATTTTTCTTCAATGAAGGCTTACAGTGGAGTGCCCCTGAATGTTAGTTGTGCTGTAATGTAAAGCTGCATGCTGCGAAGCTTTTTGCCAATCCGTCTGCTCTAGGATGTGACCAGTTTGTGTTTTTGAAGGCTGATGCTAACGTTTCTGATCATCATACGGAAGTCTGGGGCTGCCGGTATTAAAATAAAATCATTTAAAGCAATAGTTTGACATTCGCTTAGATGAAAAGATCAATGCCAGCTACTGTCAACAGCCACCTCGCTTAGCTAAAAGACTGGAAACAACAACATTGCCTACCACCACCGCTAAAATCTGTACAATGTGGTTTTGTATGGATTAAACAAACAAGCTATAACATGTTAATTAATGAGCTTTAGCGGCAAGAAAGCAAATAATCGTTCTTGCCAAAATGTCAGACTATTCCGGAAACCTTTAAATTAAATTAAAATTTTATTTTCCATTTGTGCGTGCGCAGAAAAACATATTTCACCCAGTGGATCTGATGGTTGACAGATGTCAAAAAGAGACCGCAAAGCGTTTCATCATAAATTAGCTAAAATTAGGATCATTTAAAATTAAAAGCCCAGTTTGCTTTCGAGTGTAGGTTGTCTGCCAGTTTGAAGATGAAAAGTTTATTTCACATCAGTTTTTTGATGGAAAAAAAAACAATTCTGAAAAGCGGAGTTTTAATTTTTGCAGTAATTTGTAAGATGATAAATGAGTTTATGTAAATATTGTCAACCCTGAACTTCCATACTTTTATGCTGACATCTTTAAATTTGAGTTGTCAGCATTTTGTTCTTTTTCAGGATTTTTAAAGATGTAAAAAGCCGTTATCAGCCCAATAAATCAGTCTCATCTTAGTCTTGACTTGGTTGGACATTATCGATCCGATCCAAAGGTGTGTGCGATGTAAAATGATTCTTTTATAACCACAGACTGTCGTCTTCATATATTTTGCGTTTTGGGGGGTTTTTGTTCCCCTCTGCTTATCTGCACAGACGAGTTTGAACAGGGTTCGTAGAGAAGAGTGAAGACTGGAACGATGCCTCCCGGACCTGTGGAGCATCTTTTTATGAAATCATATATATATATATAGGAAAAAGCCAATAATTAATCCATGTGTATCCCAAAATTACCTCACTGTCGTGTGATTTCACTACCTCACCCGGAAACGTTAACCATAATTCTGAGTCTATTCCAGTGCCTTGAATACACTGACTGTTCCCCAGTCTCTCAGCAATGTAAAGTTCTCATCACAGCACCACTCGGATAGGTTCAGATCTGCACTGAAGGGCTTCTTAGTGCATCAAAAAAATCAGTATATTATATACACTGACGACTACTTTCATTTCTTACTTTGGACATTGCAACAGACTTGTAACCATTGTATTCATGGCAACACCAACGGACTGTTTTAGAGTGTAAAAAAAAAACATTCAACAACAAGGAGTATTCGGTCTTGTTTGTCATGGAATGGATGAATAACATTTATTTTTGTGCTGTTCAGCCCTCGGCCTCTCCATCTCTGTAATTTGTAGTGTCTAATAAAATCCCAATTCTTTCTGACACGTCTTATTTCTCTGCTTGTCTACAGTATTCAGAAATCTTGTATTGCTAAATTATCACCAGGTCTGGCTATCAAACCTCAGAGCTTTCAATAAAACGTGTCCGTAGAATCAAAGTTTGGCACTGGATGCTTGGACAGATTCTAGTTTAACTATTGTTTCACATGTTTTCTGGTTTAAATCAGGACTGTATTTTATTCAGGCAAAGATGTTGTACAGCTTCTTGGTGTTAAAACATTATATACTGATATATTTTTGTCAGATTCTGGTAAATAAAAGAGATTCTGTATAAAAAAGTTAATTATTCAAGGTGATAAGTACTGAAAAATGTATCGTGTTGATATCAGTATCAGTATAATTTCTCATTAGCAGTGATATCAAAACATTTTGGATATTTCCTGATTTAAATAATAATTTTGCCAATTTTCTGAGTACTTGGTCACATTTAGTCTTCTACACTTACCTCATATTGATCCAATATTTCCTGATTTATATAATTTAACCTATTTCAGACTGTATATAAGTTCTTGTACAGCTGGTTTGTGTATAAAGACAATTAAATACTACAATACTGCAGCTCCAGCCTGTTTGAAAAGCCTCATGATTAGTTTTATATGGTATTTTATATCTAATACTGGCAGAAAATGTACTCAAAGGAGGGTTTCTTTTTTCTTTTGTCTGTACAGGAAACACGTCCGTCTAATGAGTGCTCGAGACAGTCAACGCAAACAGAAGAGTTCTCGTTATGAATGAGGAGCTTGTCTGGTGCATTTTAATCTTTTATTGTCACATTAGAAAGGTGATATTCAGTATAGTGGAGGAGCATTCATGTATATGCAGCACCATTAACAGCCAACGGAACAGACAAGAAGCAGTTTTTTCCCTGCAAAGGCCAGGATCATGTAATCAACAGAATATACAAACGTTACAAAACAGAGTGGTTAAGGAAATCAATCGTTTCAAGAAGAGCCACAATTAAAAAATATGCAATCATTCAGCTCCGCGCGTCACTAAACAGGAAAGAAACAGAAATGGATTTTATGATTCAGGAGCTGTTGAGCAAATTTACAAAAACCAAACAGCAAAAAAACATGACATGAGGTTTCTTCACTGGTCCGACACGCTTCAGGAATCAAACAGAAAACACTGGTCGTCCTAGTGGTGCAAATCAAAAACTGAGAGAG
This sequence comes from Scomberomorus guttatus, assembly GCA_038419695.1. Taxonomy (NCBI): domain Eukaryota; kingdom Metazoa; phylum Chordata; class Actinopteri; order Scombriformes; family Scombridae; genus Scomberomorus; species Scomberomorus guttatus. The sequence continues at coordinate 7,846,488 of CM076459.1, forward strand.
AATCAGAGAAAATGTAATACTGGACTACAGTACAACGTTCGTGCATACACACACTCTACTGCACTCTGTTCACATTAATAATACAGTGGAAAAATTATGTCTCCTCATACTGCCTGAGCTGATTTTCTCTCATTTGGCTCATTAACTAAATCCCACCTCACCCGTCTCACCTCCACGCACGCTGAAAGTGCTGTGAATTAGAGCTGCAAGTAACGATTATTTTCATTATCGATTAATCTGTCAATTATTTTCACGATTAATCGATTAGTTGTTTGGTCTTTAAAATGTCAGAAAATGGTGAAAAACGTCTTGTTTTGTCCCGACAAACAGTCCGCAACCCAAAGACATTCAGTTTACTGTCATAAAGGACTAAAGAAACCAGAAAATATTCACATCTGAGAAGCTGGAACCAGAAAATTTGGAAATCTTTTCCTTAAAAAAAAAAAAAAGACTCAAAACGATTAATCGATTATCAAAATAGTTGGCGATTAACTTAATAGTTGGCAACAAATTGCTGAATCGTTGCAGCTCTACTGTGAATCATCCTCGCACACCATCCCACCAGCAGGGGGCGCTGACTACTAACAGGAGAAACTGGTTCCCTGGAAACTGCATTTGGTTATCAATCAAAAAAAAAAAAAAAAAAAACACAAACTAAACAAAAGAGTGTGAATCTGATAAGATGGGTAAGTGTAAAAAGAAAATGAAAGAGAAAAAAAAGGGGAAATAAATGATCAAACGTCCATTAGGAGCATTTTCTTGTCATTTCCTTCCTTTTGCCTGACCTGAAAACATCAGCAGAGAACAACCGAGCGCTGACTGACTTCAGACACTTTAGTCTGTATTCACTGCTGATTAGGGCTGGGTATCAAACCTCAGTACTTTTTGATACAGAGCAACAAAAGTTGACATCAAATGTGTTGTCAAATTCTTTGATCAGATAATTTTAGGAACTTTACTTTGGCAAAGTTGCCCTTTGGTTGCTTTTGTTAAACGAAGAAATGTTGTTTTTTTTAAGAAAAACGAGTGTTTCTCAAAGTTTTAAAAAAGGTAAAATTTTGCTCTCAGAAGTGAAAATCAGATACGGTACAGTAAAGAAACATTTCAGACAATACCCAGCCCTCCTACTAAGAGCTGACTTTTAGCACCTCACTCGATATCTCCAGTGTTCAACTCCTCAGCTGAAAATGATGAATCTCCAGGTTTTGACACTCAAATGACCCCAACTGTGGAATGTGACTCACTTCAAGTGATACAAAAGACTGCTATAAAATTTCTCAAATACTCATCAATGTGCCGAAGTTAATACGAAGTGTAAAAAGTCAAAATTCCCTCCCTCCCTTTCATTTTTTAATACTGAAGTCGTACAAAACAACTCTGAAAGTAGCTTTTGTTCGTTAGGGAGACGCTGAAAAAAAACTGTTCTCCTCCACGTTAGAAAACAGTAAACAATTCATGGTCAGAATTTTCGTAAACTTTTCGGCTGTCGCTGCAGCTTTAGCGGGCAGTTGAGGGAGTTGAGTGTGCAGGCGCCTCCGCTCAGGAGCACGGTGGGGGGGTGAGGAGTGGGGAGCACCAGCATCCAGCCCCCGCCATGGTCACGAGTCGAGGAGGGTTTCGGCGCTGGGAGCCTTGTAGAGGTATTTCCAGATGGCGTAGTAGTGCACGGCCGCAGCCAGCGCCACAAACACGTGCCAGATGGCGTGGGCGAAGGGGATGACGCCGTCGCTCTTGAAGAAGAACACGCCAAGGCAGTAGATGAGTCCTCCGCAGGCCAGCTCGTGAAGCCCCTCCGTGTTGCTCTGCAGGAATACGCCACACAATGGAGAATACACACAGGGTCCAGTTTTTTTTAAAACCATTTTAACTTCATGGTCATTTTGGAAGCTGCAGTTTTTGGTGCAGTTAAACTGTATTATGTTATGAAAAATGTGGAGGTGATGATGGTTATAAAAACATTTTTGTGAGAAAATTTTTAAAAATTTTCAAATTGTATAATTTTATTCTACAGTCAGATATCACCAAGGTAACATAGTGTAGTTCTGACATTAGAGCACACTATCATTTACACTTTATACTATTTATATATGAAGCTGCCATATTCACCAAAACCACAAGATGGCAGCAGAAACTATAAAACAAATAAAATTGTAATTACAGTAATTATCAAGCAGTACGAGTCCTGCAAAACATCAGAGGAACTTTTTTTTTAATACAACATATTAAGCAGAAACCCTAAGAAGGCTTCACTGATTACAGATTAAATGCTACAATGTGCTGCAAAGACTGTTTTTTTTTTTTTTTTTTTTGCTGGTGACCATCTGAAACACCAACAAGACCTCTTAAGGGTCCCTGTGCCTCACTTTGTAAACCACTTCTCTCAACAAGAAGAGGAAGCAACAAAATGCTCAAACAGCTCCACCCTGCTGCGGCAGCCTGTTGGGTGGATGAAGTGATGATTCAGGACATGCAAACGATCTGAATGTGACTGTAAATAAATTAAAAGATCATATATTACCATTGACGTCACCACTGATGCGGGGAAAAAACCCATCGTCAAATAGAAGGCCAGCTCAACAAGTTTATACCTGCGAAGACGAACAAACACGTTCACTGATGAGATCAAAGTGACGAAAATGAAAGCAACTGTCAAGCACCAGAAACAAATCCTCATAAAGTATTAAAAAAATATTACATATTACATTTCAGTGAATGTTGTGCAGTTTCCAAAGAGCCAAAAAGACCCTTTTACTGTTCACTGGAATTTAATTAGATAAAAATAAAAAATCCAGGAGAAAAACAACCTATTTGTGGTTTAATAAAGCTTTAAATTTAGAAAAAATAACAGAATTAGAATAACACAGAGTAACAGAAAGGACGAGATTTGCTGCTTCTCAGGAGTCTAACATGTACCCACACAGTGAGCACATGAACTCTCAGGTACTCATCAGATATCAACTGAAACTGCACTTAACTAGATTATACATGATATATTTGTGTTTAATTTACTTCTTAAAATTTTAATGAATCCAGCATTTCTCTGTGAGTATAAAGTATAAAAAGTATAAAAATTACTGTTTCTGCTTTGTTTTTATTCTTCTTTTGCTCCTGATTTTTTTTGTTTGTGTCTTGTTGAAAGATTCAAATTGTTCCTTGAAAAGTGACTTTTACAAATGGGTGCTGCACGTTGTAAAACATAGCAAAGCGGTGCAGGTTAACTGTTAGTTATGATCATGCACATACACGACCACTGTGTGATCAGACTTTTTATATCAACTCACTTTTCATGATAGTTGAAGACATAAATGGTTCCAGCAGCAGCCATCAGCCACACAAACCAGCGCATGTGTGCTGCTAGAGGGCCCAGTTCACGTAGGTTCAACCTGAAAAAAACAACAGCATATGTACCTGTGTTAGGTCTCCACACCTGAAGACACAGGAGTGTTTACTGTCCTCTGTCTGACACTCACCAAGGTGTGTAGGAGGCAGCGATGAAGAAATAGATGACCACTCTGTCACACATGTGGAAACAATGTTCCATTGACCTGAAACAAACAACAAACAGGTGAATTTAGGTTATTTCGTGTTAAATCAACATCACTGAAGTGCAAAGAAGAAACATTATTTGGACGTTCTTTCTGGGAAAATCTTCTGCTTCACAGGAAGTGATATCATGTTTCCACAAAAGAAGAGTGTGGAAATTAAGATTAGGAACAAAAAGAGTTGAATTAGTACGAAGTTGATTCAAGTGGTTGTTTTTGGTCTGTCATCTTGTTTATTCCTTCTTTGATTAATTGGATAGATCCTGATTTTAATGGAAATGTTGCTAGTTTTAGACAGTAGTTTATTTAGTTTGCGTATGGCTGCCTGTGTTTAGATAGCATTTAATATTTGAGAGCTTTGGCTTTTTTTTTTTTTTTAAAGATGAAAAAGAGGATTTTGTCTAAATTTCTAAAAGTAAGGTTTTAGAAAAGTACGGTTTTTCCTATCAGTACCAACCACTCAGGTATTGTATGGGCAAAGATGTAGAAATATGCCATACAATATGTAGCCATTGTTGACAGATATCAGTAAAAAGTCCAATATGGTATTTGACATCATAGCGCTGCCTCCGACGCAATTTAAACAACACAAAACACACACAGCGACCAACAAAGGAAACCAGCAGAAAAAGAAAAAGCAAATGTAATGGTCATGAAAATTTGAGCCTCTGCTCCACAAAAGGAGACGACAATAGCAATTCATCTGTTAAACGTGGTTTTCAGTAAGAGGAAGAGAAAAGGTTTCACATGAAACTTGATACCAACATAGAAAACAGCAGTGAGACCAAAAAGACAATGACGCCAAAGAAGGAAGCTAAAGAATGAAAGAAAGATCATTAGTCGATTATTCCTTAACAGGAAACTGATATTAAATACTAATTACACCACTTAAAATCACAGACCAATTACAGCTTCTTATACACTAAGCTGCTTGATTGTGTACCATCTTTTCTGTGTACGTATGTAGTGTATACATGTTTTTATGACAGCTGTCAGAACTGGTTCCCTGCAAGTTGTGTGTCATCACGCTTCTCCTCACCTCATGTGGCTCTTCTTCCAGGTGATGATATGAAACACAGTGGAGACCAGGAAGAGGGCACACAGGCCCATGCCGTACACCCAGGCCGTGATCCTCTCCCAGCGGTTGTCGGACAGACGGTGCAGCAACGTCATGCCCACAAAGGCGGGCACAATGAGGAACTACGGAGAAGAACAAAGACAAAATCTTACTACTACTGACTTTGAGCAACTTTCAATGTGAGGTGATGTCATCTACGTTACAAAACAAACGGCTGTAAGCCACTCACTGCATGAGTGTAGCAGTTTGCAGCGTGCTCATAGCAGGTGGGCTGGTAGCGGCAGTTAGCGGAGGCCCGTCTGTTCATGAACCTGAAACACACAAAAACAAAAAAAATAAACAGCTATGGAAGGCTGATTAAACTCTGGAGCTTCTCTCCAACAAGCCATTTGTCTTGAATCTGTCCCTACAAAGAGAGGACTGGTGAAAATGCTGATTTAAGGATGTAAACTAGATTCCAGTATTCAAAACAATAAAGGAAATAAACCATCAACAGGAAACAGTGATGGACATGTTTCACAATTTTCAACTGATCGATTAATTGATAATGACAATAATCGTTAGCAGTTAAAGTGCCAAATCTACTACATGATAAAACTCTCTTTAGGTGAATAATTGTCAGGTCTAATTAAACTATTTTACCATTTGTCTGTACCAAACTTTATACAACTTTATTCAAAATGTCCCCCATCACTTCCATTGTAAGTGCATTATGAAGGGATCTTCTAATGGTCAGTATGAACAGGAGGAATGATTACAGCAAGAAAAACTGGTTCATGTTCATTTGGGCTCCTGACTGTTGCTTTAAGACAGACTTGAAAAACTGTGAACCTGTCCTTTAATTTAAAGTTTGTTACTCCCCCTGAAAGGAAAACAGGTTTATTATGTTCAATGACAACATGAAGAATGAGAACAAACAACAACCGACTAGCTTCCTCTGATTATCTGACACCGAGGGTGACATTATTAACACAGCCAAGAAATATATCAGAAATCTTTGCCTGACAGTCCAAAACATCATTTTTACAGGCAGATTTTCGGATTTCACCCACCTCTGAAAGCTGTTCACTCTCTTCATTTCAGTGCCGGATTTACCAAGAGAGAGCAAACGAAAAAAAAAAAATCTGCAAACGCCAGCAAACAAAAAGAGCGCCTTGCGCTACAAAGGCAGGAATAAAACAATAAACTGTCCTGACAAAGCAAAGAAAACGGAAGGCCTAGCATTAGCCAGTCAGCTAACGTTATATGCTACTCATAAGCTAACTTTCTCTATAGCTACAAGGCACCGGCAGCTTCAATACTCCTACTACAAAGGCACCATTTTAGTCTTTTTCTTAATACCATCCTGTAGCAAATACTGGCTCACTCCCTCTTCTTGGAGCTACAAATATCCATATCGGCATCCAGGACAAACAGGGGAAAAAAGACCCCAGCAAGCAAGCAGCCCCACCGTTCAATGACAGGCAGCTCCCCGCTGAGCCGCTAAACACTGAAGTATGATTTCTGTGCCCCGCCGCCCGAACAGTGGTGAGATGTTGGGTGGCAGCGGTTTGAGCCAATAAACAGCGAGACGACCTGTTCACCGGCCAATCAGATGCCAGGTAGGCGTTGTCTTAGGGGAGAGCGTGACAGTCACATTCTGGATATGCATATATTAAAGATTGATTGAAAGACAGTAACATGCAAATAAATAAACATGGCTGAATATAAGAATAACATAGTACTTTCTAAGGCCACTTAAATTGTAGCTAATGGCTTATTGGTTAATTAATGGTAAATAAATAATTTTACTAATGCTTTATGAATCATTTTTAATTCATTAGAAGGCCTTAAAGGACATTTTCACAGTTTTTCAAGTATGTCTTAAAACAACAGTCAGGAGCCCAAATGAACATTGAAACATGTTTTTCTTGCTGTAATCATTCCTCCTGTTCATACTTCATAATGCACTTACAATGTAAGTGATGGGGGATAAAATCCACAGTCCTCCTTCTGTGCAAACATGTATTTAAAATTTTATCTGAAGCTAATATGAAGCTTCAGTCGTTCAAATGAGTCAAATCAAGTAGATATCTTTCAACGTTACAGTCTTTTTAGTGCCAAAGTCCCTCTTTTTGTTACTATACTTCCACCACAGCTCAACAGGGATATGGATTTTGAATGATTTGAATGATTACAGCGAGGAAAACCTCTTTCACTGTTCATATGGACACCTGACTTGTTTTAAGACGGACTTGAAAAATTGCAAATCTGTCCTCAAAAGTGAAAAATCCTCCTCCGTCTTTAGGAAGACTGCTCTGGTAACTGTTTAAAATCTGACCTTCTGGAAAAGAGCTGCAGAGCAACTGGACCAAAATGAATTCATCAGCTTGCTAACATGTAAGACTGTAGACTGTTATAAAAACACATTTTTAAATTAATTATTTAACATTTTAAACAACAGAATTGATGGTTTACAATAAGGTGATACTCATGACCCTGTACTAGTGACTTTTGTAATTAAAAATACAATGCGTATACATTTTCTATTGTATCATGCAGTTAGATTTGAACAGAGGTAGAAAGATCAGTTTAGAAAAAAGTGGCGTAGCAAGCATATGTTGAATTTAGGATTTCAAATTGGAAAAATATCTAATCACATGAAAACATAAAACACATAACAAATGTGTGAGAGATGAATGTAATACAAGAGTGAAAAATAAGAATAAGTACCTTCTTCAAGAAAGTGCTTGTGGAGCACTTCTGAATTCCATACCATATTAATGTGGCCTAAAGTCCATAAAATCTGAATTTTAATCTGATTTAGTTTATTTTCTGTCACATTTTGTATACAGCTTTCGGCATGTTCTGTTAAACAAAAGCTGTTCTTGTCAAGCACACGTTATGTAAGCAGCTCCTCTCAGATGGAGGATGCAGTACTGAACACAGTGGTTTGTGTTAACAGCATAAACGCAACATGAGATTAACTGTAGACTAAAAGACACCAGAAACAGCATCCTGCATGTGTTATTACACACAAAGAAAGGAATCATTTTGGTGGTAACGCAGTCGTTTTCACAACATCTAGTGGGGTTGTTGCAAAAATCTGAGCCTGATGTTGCAGCAGAACAGCGACCGTAACAGTGAACTGCACACACAGTGTCACGCTATAATGGCCAAGTTACATAATAGTGCTGCAACTTGATCAGTGACTCTTAGATTTAACAGTGTTTATGTAAGAGCAAAGTGCAATCCTCAGGCTTAATGAAGTTCAAGCTGTACACTCTGGTGTTGCTGTGAATGCTGCTGCATACAACAAAGACAAAATGCAGTTGAACCAAGAGCTATATGATGACTCTTAACTGCTCACATATAGTATGTTTTTCTATTTTCCTACAAAAAGTACTTTTATCCAGAGAGAAAGCACAATATTTTAAAACCACTTTCTCTTGGATTACAAATCGTGGATTAGAAAGGAGAGGTCTAGTAGTGTACTATAACCTAATAAATATATAAGTGTGCCTGTCTTTGTGGTACAGGTAGCAGTTACTGTACCAGTGAGAGCAGATAATGGGATTGATCTAGACCAAGAGAAAGAGCTCATTGTCCATGTCGGGGTTTTAAAAAGGACATCAGCACAGACAACGGGAGAATGCCAGAGGCCATATGTCAGCTGACAGCGTCTCCTTGTTTCTGGCTTCAGTCTGCTTTTCCCCCCCCATGCTGCTTCGCTAACACCTCTAATGTGACCTGAGAGCCGCAGGTTGGCAGTGTGTCACAGAGGCTCAGGATGACTTCCTGTCCTGGCTGTAAACAATCCCGCCTGTGTGTGACGGACTTCGCCTCCTGACGTCAGGGTGCGGATGGTGTTTCTCTGCTGTTTAACCTCCACTCTCACATCACACAAACAGCTGTATCACCTCACCTGTGTCTTTTATGTGACTGTGCTGTACAGTTAAGAGTGATTATTTGACTTAAAGCTCACAGTAAAAACCAACTAATCTTTTGTCATTAACTTTACTACGTTTTATTCATTTCAAGTCATTGAATATGCTGCCTTCACTTAACTCGTTAAATTAAGTTTCTGAAGAAACATATCAGCATGTGAACAGAAAACTCTCATGGTATTTTTAAAAAGAAATTAAAGACTTATCTTTTTAATTTGGCTTTTAATTTTGAGTAATTCAACCTTGTTAAATTTTAATCTTTGATATTCATATAATTCTTTTTACTTTACTGGTATCATTTTGTATTATCAAACTTTTTACTTATTGTCATTGTTTATTTTCATTTTACTGGAGTTTTGTTTTTCATCTTTGGGTTGCATCTTTGCAAGAAAGCTGCTGTACATTAATACAGTTATTATTATTATATTAGCAGACTTCCCAGCATGCATTGTTTGAGAGTTCACACTCTCCCGAGACCCTTTTCTTTCCGTGGTTTTAAACATAAAACATACATGATGGAAACTTGCTGCGTGTCTTTAATACATGTTGAGATAAGTCATGCAGGTTAGTATCAGATTCAGTGCCGTCCTCCGTACACATACATATATACATAATTTAACAAGGTCACTGAGAGCAGCCGTCCTTGTTGTCTTCGTACTGACTCTGGTACAACGTGTCTCCACCAGGCGCAGCCACAGCTTGTGACAAAGGAAGAACTGACTCTTCAAACTGAGAAAATATAAATGAAACTGTTACTGAACTTGTTATCTGTAGTAGAGTTAATTCAGTTAGTTTTACTCACGAGACAAGTTTGAACTAATTACTCTAAAGTAATTCAGTTAACTCACATTTTTAAGGCAGCAGGGGAGCTTATGTTTCTACGTTTCCTCTCAAAACATACTTTTATCAGAGAGCCTTTTCCTGACTTTTTATTTTCTTTTGAATTGTTTTTTATTTCTGTTTTTTTTTCTTTTAAATGCTCTTGTTTTGTCTGACACTGGAATTTGTTTTATTTGTTTTTAAAATGATTTTATAGATTTGTCTGTTTGTCCATGTAAAGCACTTTGTAATGTGGGTTTTGAAAAGTGCTCTACAAAAAAAATTATTATTATTATTATTATTTTATAGTAAAAAACAGAAACCAAAAGCAGCCCTACCTTTAAATAACTTGATTTATTTTCAAATTTAACAAGTAAGCCACTGTTTTGTAGGTTTTAGGTTATAGTTAATTAGTCTGATTGAGGTCAGGGTACATTATTTAGTTTAGGGTTAGGGTGAATTACATCCATGGTCCACCTGCACAGGTGTTTTCACTTATGTTGCCTGATTAGGTAAAGCATGTACAGACAGAGCTTAACTGACATCTCTGTCGCTTCTGTCCTGCCAGTTTTCTTGCACATGTTCGGGCAGGACAAAGCATGCATCCAGGTTACAAAAGTCAGTCAACAGAAACACTAATGCAATTAAATGGAGAAGTTATTATTTTTGCAGTGTCCCATCACCCTGCTGACAATATCACACTACGAGACTAAAAACTCCAGCATCGCCCTCACAGACTGTTCACAATTTGGGAACGCTCGACTGAAATTTTACTTATTACCCACATCAGAAATGTGACATCACATCCCGCACGTAATTCCCTGCCGAGCTCCACACAACCTCAACTTGACCACTATAGGTCTAATCAGTCAGAATAACTGGAAACACCTGTGTGCGTGTGCACGGTATTTAAGGTTTTAGACATGGTGTCACTCTGAATCTGCCCTGGCTGAGTCCACACAGTCTACCCTTTTCTGTCAGCACATGATTTTACATTGAGATGAGACGATTCTTTTGCATTTATTAAATTATTTTGAGGATGATATGAATTTAAATTAATTGTGGGACATGTTAAGGTCAACTGTACTTTACTCAGACATTAACTACATATTTCCATTAATGTTAAGAGCAATATTAAGGAGTTTGGTGTATTTTGTTTTGTGGTAGTTTTAACTATTTACACATTGGTGGTTTAAGATTGAATAATTTATTTTGTACAAATATCTATATATATTATTAAAGAGATGGTTGTAATGTCTTGTATGTTTATACTGTAATAATTCTGCCTTTTTTACAGCAGACATTTTGACTTGTAGTAGCGGGAAAAGCACAGGTGATACATGGTGACAGTGTGACAGTGAGCCAGGACCCTGAAGCTAAATGGAATTTAGCTGTTTTATTATGTAGACCTGTGCTTTTCCTACTGTGATATGTCAAAATGAAAAAGGCCTATTGATGGATGATGTCATGGTCACCCCTGCCTGTCTTCCTCTCCGACTTTAAATCTTCCCTAATGGTACAGACAGGCCAGATTTCACTTTCGCTCTCGAGTGTCCAGCCAGTTTGAGGGAGGGGGGGTTGAGCTCTTATTCAAGAACTATTGTTTATATTCTTCTTTTAACTCTTCTTTTATTACATCTCTTTTGTGTTGCTTGATCACAGTGAGTGCAGACACAATGACACTAAAGTTTCTGCTGATATGCATTAGGCCTACACTATGTGTTAGCTCCCATAGTTTGTTTACAACCCTACCCACACTGTTTCCTATCCGCTCCTGCTTTTGGCCACACCATGACGCAGATTTCGTTCTGACGGCAGCTTAATGCCTCGCTTCATGTCATGGGAGTTACCCTAATTACCAGCTTCTGGCTTGTAAATAGCGTTCATGTCAACATCCAACTAATTACTACTCAGATTTTTCTGAAAGCTGTGATAAATCTGGCTTAAATAATAAAGAAGTGCCTGAAAAAGCAAACAAACACTGATCCCTCACATCAATCAGGTCTGCTGATTGATAATTAAATGCTAATTCAACAGACATAGTGTTTTATTGACCATGCACAGTATTTATTAAATTCTAACACAACCAGCAATCAAACAACCAACAGAATTTCATTTTGGCAAGATGCCTCGGTTAATGAGTGTTTATTCTATCCACAACTCACAATTTGACCTTCAACAAACGTCCACATGACAGAATGTCTGCAAATGTATTTAATAAGATAATGATTTTTACTTCCTAAAATGTCTATATTGTATCATAGGTTGCAGTGGGTGAAATTTCATCACCGTAGATATAAAAAGAGCTACTGTACGGATAGCAATGAATGTGACATTATCTCACCTGCCTGATAAGTCAGCGGTCACAGGTCAGACATGTTTGAGTTGTACAATGTCTCATGAGGGTCAGACGCTTGCTGACCTGGTGTCAGTGTCCTAAACTTTACCTCCCAGCTGCCAGATAAGAAATGACATAATTTCATACTGAAAACATGAAAATCCTCCACAATTACAAACTAGTGGAAACGCTTGTTCAGTGGATGATTAACACAAATGTTTTGCTGCCAGAATAACAACTTCTCCTGGCATTACGGGGCAGATATAGTACACTGTGTAGGTGGGACTGCCCTCAGAATAAAAGAGGCTTTATGTTCACACGTGACCCGGGGTTAAACAGCTTTGTAATTGGTTTACTGTTTCATGCTAGAATGCAGAGGCCATAGTATTACCTTCTATAGGATAGGGAAGGTGAGGAAATCAATATGGAGGAAGTTTAACTGACTGCAATTTAAAGACTATAAGTGTTAAAACTGTCTGAGAAAGTAATCCTCAGCACAGAAAACCAGTGCTGCACTTTTAAAACTTTTTTACAGATTCAGAAAACAACAAAAAACATCAACCGACTGCAAAATATATCAACTGGAACTAGATCTGCAACTAACGATTATTTTCATTATTGATCTGACATCTGTCGGTTATTTTCTAGATTAATCAATGAGTTGTTTGGTCTATAAAATGTCAGAAAATTGTGAAAAATGTTTCCCAAAGCCCAAGGTGATGTCCTCAAATGTCCCCACAACCCAAAGATATTTAGTTTACCACCATAGACGACTAAAGAATTTATTCAAAACAATAATCGATTATCAAAACAGTTGGCGATTAATTGAATAGTTTGCAAATATTCAATATATTTCCATAAACGTACTTGTGCCAGTTAAAGGTGCAGTATGTAGAATTTAGTGGCATCTAGCAGAAATGGAATATAATATTCATAAGTATGTTTTCATTAGTGTATAATCACCTGAAAATAAGAATTGTTGTGTTTTTGTTACCTTAGAATGAGCCTTTATATCTACATAGGGAGCGGGTCCTCTTCAACGGAGCCCGCCATGTTTCTACAGTAGCCCAGAACAGACAAAATAAACACTGGCTCTAGAGAGGGCCTTTCGTGCTTTTCACTTCTCCTACACGCTTGGAAGATGCCACTAAATCCTACACACTGGTCCTTTAACAGCTTTTTGGCCACTTGGGAGCAGCAGAAACAAACACAGTGAACACAACAAATGTCATATCACCATAAATCTTACACACTGGTCCTTTAAATTTAGATCTGAGTAATTATATATAGTATATTTCTACAGTATATAAATATACTATCTTTATTCACCTGAATACAAACCTAAACAGTGTATTTAGGTCAGGAGCTTTGCTGCTGCAGTGTTTTGCTGCACCTGTGTTAATTAATCTTGGAGCTAACAAGCTGAGCCTAGCGTGCTCTATAGTGGAAAACACACCAGTGCTTCTGGCTGAGGATTACAGAGCGCAGCGATGCATGGCCGCTTTCCTGTACTCACTTTACACCTCAGTGTCATGGAGACAAAAATTAAATCCTCACATTTAAGAGGCTGGAAGCAAAGAGTTTGCAGAAAAAATTACATATAAACAATAATCAAAATAGATGTCTTTTCTTGCAGTTGACTACTTGTTGCAGCTCTATACTGTAAGAAATGTTTAGAAATACAAATATGTTTTTACTATTGAAGACCAACAGTTCTCATTTTTTTAGTTGAAACTGCCAATATTCAGTGAAAATATTCCATATAATCAAATGTAATCACTTATAAGACAAAATAATCCCCAAACTGTCTCTTTAACAGCCTTTAGACCATTATAGGACTATAAATATCTATGAAATCAAGCAGGATAATGACAGTGATGATGATGATAACAGTTAAACTAATGGCAGAAATGTTTTCATGATGGTACATTAGAATCAATTCAGGTTAAGAGTTTCCCAAAGACAACTTGGGCTTTATGTTTTTTATCGTCTATAAATAATTGATCAAACTGTTTTGTATCCATCATATCAGCAGCAGACAAACAGAGTTTTCTAGTTTCTAACAAATTTAGGAGGTAAAAAAGAACAAATTCATTAATGAGGACCACTACCTGATATCTGACTTTAAGAAGATTGTGTTTGCAAATTCTGAGAATAACTGAAATGAATATAACACCACGATTTAGAATAACATCCCTGCACCTACAGCATTTCTGAGTGATGAGTGTGTTTACTAAAATAATGTTATGTTGCATTTAATTGTGTGCAAGACATAATGAAAGATGTGATTTTATGTTATTTACATTTACATTTTGTCATTTGGTGGACGAAAATGTTGATCACTGTTTCCCAAAGCCCAAGATGCAACCTAAAATGTCTTGTCCCGACCAACAGTCCACAACCCAAAAATATTCCATTTACCATCATTGAGCACTAAAGAAACCAAAAAATATTAATATTTAATAAGCTGGAACCAGATAATCAGCATTTCTTCTTTTAGAAAATGCCTCAAAATGATTAATCAATTATCGAAATAATTGCTGATTCATTTTCTGTTGGTCAACTTATCAATTAATCTACTAATCGTTGCAGCTCTGATACTGAGTCAGTGAAAGTGAGTGTAGTTTTTGGATAAGCGGATCGTCTACTGTAACTGTTGGTTTCACTGGAATAGAAAATGAAACTATCGAAAATATTGCCACATTTTCCCTCGTCTCCTGGTTTGTACGATGATACTTAAGGACTTTTCCCTTCACCTAAGTTTTATCATATTATGGCCGTGGAAACAATGTCATTTGTCTCAATGACATAACGTATTCACCATCTTTTTGGCTAATCTTTGCAAATTTTACAGAGAATGCTGTCGACCTATTTTATGAATGAGATCCATTTACTGCACATTTCTCAGAAGTAGCAGGATTACACAAGGCTCCATCCGGGTTTCTGAGATCTATTTCTGGTGGCTGTTGGCAGCACAAACTGAAAGCTGTAATCATAGCCTCTTGAGTAATCAGGCACTAGGGCAGATAGTTTATTAACCAACAAGGGTTAAAAATACTTTACATGATAGCAGTATATATCCTTATAGTTTGTGTTACCGTGGCTAACATGAGGAGTCCATGTTTGTTTGGTTTTCAGGCACATCTGTAATATTTTGCAGGAAGTCAGATATATCTATCAGTCATAATTATGGCTTGGATCCAGTAATTGTTACCAGTAATTATCTGCTTTGGCTTCTATGTTTATGATACAATTAGTTGAGAAGTATAAATGAATGACACACAAACACTATATTGCATTTAATAGCAACATTGAGCAAGAAAATATTAGTGAAAAGGCTTTAAACTCTGGGCTAACATTAGCTGGTTAGCTAGCAGCGCTGTTGATTAATTAGCATGAAGGAAGCTCACAAACATGTAGGCTAGCATCTGTTTTTACTGACACTATTTAGCTCTTGACTCTTTGTAAAAAAGCTAGTTTCAGCTAGTTTCAGCTAGTTTGTTTGGACAAAAACAATAATTTACCTACTAATAACAGCAAAGGACGACAAGCTAACACTAATGTTAACTTCTTGTGGGTTATAGTTAAAACCTCTGATGCTAAAGTCTCTTTAAATAGGCGAATTCTGAGGCTCGAAGTCATTTACAAATACATTTAAGTCAAACTGTTTTATGGTGTGAGCTGGGATTGGTTATTCATACCTCACAATGCGGTTAAAAACATTTCTACACGACTTCCACAGCGACACTACGAAGAGTTTTCTAGCTGGACGGAAACAAGTAGCCTAAACAGAGAGGGGGATCTGTCCGTACCAGCAACTTTTGTTTACATGATATATTATTAAGGCTAATTAAAAACACTTATTGTAAAAATAGAATTTAACAATTTCTAAAACCATCAAATCTCAAATATTTGAGGGAACACAAGCCCCTCTGCATAAAAAGGACTTACAAGTCAGAAACTGGTAATTGTGCAACTCCAACATGATACACACTGTGAATTAAGATATTTACTTTTGTTATTAGCAGGCTAACTATACTATAATACATATAAAGTACATTTATTAAACACTTCATAACATTTCCTTCTGGCTTTCTAAGTTTCATTTAAACTCAACCAATAGGATTATTTCTGTTAGTGTTTATCTCCAGGAAACGTTTGTCTGACCATAACTCCAATGAGGGGTCTTTTCAAGGTGTAGTGTAAGACCCCGACAATGTTTAGTCCACATTTCATATTTGACGGACTTCTGGGTTTGGTTGACTGCTCTGACAGGACCCAGTATTCCAGGTTCAGATTCAGGTTACTTTGTTTGTAGGCAGGCATTTAAAAAGAAAATAATAACAATAAAAACCACTAATGTAAATAACCACTAGAATAAATAAAGTAAAATGCAGGTAAAAAGCAATAAATAATAAACATTGCTTCTATAGCATCTGTGCAATGTTGCTACCATGCTTGCATGCATGCTTCCAGCTAATCAATCTGCCTCACCACAGATTACAGCATGACTCTGCACGCAAGATCATTTACAATCAATCCCGGAAGGAGCATAAAAGCAAATGCCAGATATAATGGAAGTTTGAGGAAGATGCTATTGAACTAATTTATATTGAGTGCATTAGAAGAAAAGATAAGTTCTCCCAGAGACTCAATGTTCAGACCTGGACTCCAGCACTGCAGCTTTATGTCGACTGTGCTCTGTTTACTTATTAAATATGACTATCATGTGCTTCATTCTTGTTTACACAAAACTTTGTTTGCATGTTTCTACAATCTCAATATACCGTATCTGCACTTGGGTGATATGAGCGATATAGGGTCAAACCTTTCTTTGTGCTGGTTATCTGTTCATCATGCTTATCAAAATATGTTTAAGATGAACAGCAGGTAAACTTCCAGCCATGGTTGTGCTCACGCAGCAGAAGTTATGCAGTAAGTGAAGCGCTGAATGGACTAAAGGGTTAACATCCTCTTGTGTGGGTGGGGTGATTAAAGGCACACGTCTCAAAATAAGAATCTAGACTTTGCAGGTCGGGACCTTGATCGCAGTGCTTTCACCTATCTGTCTGCCGCTTTGACAACCACTTCCATGCACATCACACTTCCTCCAGTTATGTAACAGGTTACTGTCCATCCAGACTTAACCAAATGTTGAACACTAATCCCTGAATGGCAGCCAATCAATAGCAATACACCCTTGATTTCAAAAGAGCAGTTAAAGTAGAGATAATAGTTTTATCTACATGTTGGAGCAAAGGAATAAAGTCCAATGACATCAAGTATTGTGCATGTGGCACATGTGTGTCTTAAAAGCTCATTTAAGTATTATTCATTTGAGTAACTTTTAGTTTGTCCACCTCTACGACACTTCACTTAATGTTTTCCTCACCCTGACCAGAACAACAGAAATGCCCTCTCTGTTCCTTGTGCATTATCAGTTGTGACATCCAGAGCAGACTGCGGGCTTTGGCTTGAGATCCTTGAGAGGGATTTTACGTGCATACACACAGCACTTAAAGGCATTAAACACATGTCACTCTCCCTTACCGTCCGAGTCCGGTCCTGTGTAGGTCAAATCCTAGCATTGTCCGAAGAAGCAAGCAGCAATAAAACAAGGAAATGTAAAAAGAAATGTATGTACAAAAAAAGAGTCAGGTATGTACAAAGGTGAGTCTTGCTCAGACCATCGTGCTCTTCTTCTCCCTGAAGTCTGAGTGTGTTGGCTCGTGGTAAGTTGTGATCATGTTGGCCGTGTCCCACCGTCCCACCGGGGCTGGAGAGCTCTGCATCACCACCAGCCTGATGGGAGACTGGGTGGGCTGCGGGTCAGGGGCGTACTCCTTGGTTGGATCTTTGCCCCGGCAGTCGTACATGATACACGATATCAGGAAGACCAGGAGCAAGATGACATAGCTGGCAATGAGGATGCAAAGGTTCAAAGTGACGGGATCGATCTCCTGGTAGTTTTCCAGAAAGCCCATGGTGCCTGCTTCATGCTGGGCGGCCCTGAGGCCTCAAAGAACTATCAGAGGCCCCAGAGGAAGGGAAGGTGGAAGGTACCGACAGCCGCTACAGACTGAGAAACAAGCTGGTGACAGCAGGGCTTTCTCTCAATCTATCCTCTTCAATCTGTCTCTCGCTCCAGTCCTCCCCCCTCCCAACCTCCATCCTCTCTGCCTCGCTTCTGTCTCCCACCTCTCGGTTTCAGATGAGGGCCGTGGATACGTGGCTCTGTGGTAAAAATACTTTAATCCGTGCCACTCCTCCAACCTTGAATTTCTGCGATCAATGGCCCACTTTAATAACTTAAGCCTCAGTGGTAACTCAGCAACTGTGACAGATTCTGTGTTATATCATCTGCTAGCAAGTGCACATTAATTACTCTGTATGTGGCGTATTTGAGTGCATGTTTGAGTGTGTGTGGGAGCATGTGTGTGTGTGGTGTAATCTTAATCTTGATTGTGAGTGGGGATTGACGGAGGAAGCCATCTGGCTAAATAGAGGCCAGAGAGCATGACTAAAAAGCCACTCAGAAACTCTGTTATGCTACCGCAAGTTTTAATTTAACCACACAACAAGGTGAAATCTTTTTCCAAAATCTATGACCTCGTATTGTTGTTTTTTGAACATGTAATCTCGGCAGATTACAGCTGCCTCTGTGTGTCAGTCTCCTTGTTGTGCTCCACTGAAGCATTGAAGACGGGATTATCACAGTGGACAGCAATATAATCTCCGTTGATGCGTGGTAATACACGGAGCATGTCGGTGTGCAGGCAGGCGGGAAAATGTGTGTTTGTGTGTATGTGAGGTGAGGTGAGCACATACCTTCTTAAGAAATTGACACTTTGAGTTACAGTTGCATGTGTTTATTTCAACAAGTCATTTGTACCTGTTGGAGATTATTGTTGAGACTAACGGACAGCAGAGGGCAGCAATTAGCAACAGTTGGAGTCGAATCATCTGCAGAGCCGGAGGCTGAACTTTGACCAGACAAACTGCTACATTCAGATTCTAAGCAGGTTTTGAGAATGTTCATACTGGAAATTAAGTGTACTCAAAGAGTCAGTATGGATGCTAAAACATTAGATTTTTGAGTGTGATATTGATAGACACTTGTCCCAAAATGCAATGCACAAAGGAAGCTGAGGATGGTGATTAAATAGCTACAGGAAGATTTCAATAAACTAAAGTAACTTTTAAGTTAAGGTTTTAAGAAAGTAAAGAGTAAAAGAAAACATTTTGTCTTATTGGCAGTGTCTGTCAGCAGATGTCTTGTGTCAGTAAAGTACATTTATTTATGGTATACTAACTGTGGAAATGAAAATGTTTGTGTAGTTACCTCTACTCTGATTTTCCCCTTTAAAATTTCCTTTAAAGTGGCTATAATCAATATTTTTCATAATAACAATGTATAAGCTGTTAGTGTGTAATGTGTTGGGCGTCACTTGTAGTGATGAACCTACAGAGAATTATCAGTGACTCTGCAGCTCCCCTCGGCTTTACGGAGCTTTTTAGTGAGTTTCAGCTCATTGTTTATCTCTTATAGAGTTGTGTTTCAAAGAAAAAGCTGTAAAAAACCACTGTATCCTACCTGCTCAGCACCAAATGGCAAACAGACAGAATATTGAATATTGGACTTCAAATAAATGACAATGTTGCTCTGTAACTGCTGGATGTGGAAATAAGCAGCTGTTTGCTAACAAGTTCAACATATCAGCCTGACATGTTTGATATTTCTGTAAACTTTCAAGTCGTGGTTAGAGTTTAAAATTCCTCCGTTACAGGCAGACAAATGAATGCCTCCCTGATTTTATAAGCATTGGTTGACAAAATTCATGTTTTGATCCAATATATCAAGGTAACATTTTGAGTTCTCACTTAAGACATTTTTGTTGTTCTAGATAAATTCAAATACAACACAAAGCAAAATTTAGAGGTGGCACAAATGCATTTAAAGTGAGAATAAAACATCTACAATATGTTGCTAAGAACGATATCTTCCCTCAGGGATTTGGATCTTTTACATCATAAATTCTTACAATCATGATAGTTGGCAATTTAACTGAGTAAGAATATTTAAAAAGCCTCAAACACTGCAGATGATCCAGAGCTCTAAAACATAGAGAGGAGAACAGCACCAACAGGGATTATTCCTGAAACACAGAAAGTAAAAGTATTCATAACATAAACAAGGAGAGCATGAAATCAACCACTAATTTACTCCAGGTCCTCTGCAGAACAAACTCTATCAGTCAGGATGTTTCCTGTCTCCTGGCGTATAACACTTAGTGTAGGCAGCAGATGCACATCTGCACATACGGCACACAATGACATCACTCTTCCTCACTTGATGTTTAGGCCTGTAATCCCTCTATATGTCCAGGAAACTGATGCCAGAAGCAAAAAGGCTTGACCCCGATCCTGCCTGGCCTCCACTGAGCTCCTGAGGGGGTGGGGGGTGGGGGGTGGGGGTATGTGTTAAGCTAACATGCAGCGACCTGCACTGTCACTGACAAGAGAAATGATGACCTCTGTGCGTCACTGGGCCTGGTCCCACTCCAGAAGTCGACATCTGGAAGAGTCAAAGTGCGCTCTGCATGCTGCAGTCAGCGATGACTGCATCATTTCCACTTTGAATATTTCATACCACATGTCACTATTTTCTCATGATTTATTGTCTTTCATATAACAATGAGGATATTTAAGAAAGGATTTATATTACATAAATCTGGATTAACTGTCAAACATTTTCTCTCATTCGCACTAAAAATCAAGACAGACAGAACCGGATATATTTCTGTCTCAAGGTTCATAAACATTTATATAATTTATGACTCAAGTTTATTTTTAAGCAGCTGCTTAGAATGAATCACACCCCAGAGAAGATAAATGATAAGATGTCATTTTTAAGTTGGTGTTGTGAGAAGTAAAGAAGTAGCTTTTCTGTCTCATCTTGTTTTGGAAATTATTTATATTTTATCTTTGCACATACATGCGGTATATCTAATCAAAATAGTTTATTAGGCACTACAAGACAGAAAAGTTTATACTGTACTTTAAGAACTATAGGAATATATCACCACTTTAAAATCTATTATCTACTCTGTCACAACTCTCTGAGCTCTTAGGCTATTTGCCACTTGACAAGGCTTACTACAATACTGAAGAGAAAGCCCAGGAAATTTACAGAATTTGTGCGGGAATGTAGTTCCATTTACAGAGCTTGGCTAGCTTGTTGTGCCACATATCACAACCCCTTGACTTTTATACTACATTGTACATTGTAAAGAACTTGAGTACAAAGTCAAGAGGTTGTGATATGTAGCACAACAAGCTAGTGAAGCTGTAAACAGAACCGCGTTCCTGCACATGCTCAGTGGCGCCTTACACAGAACTACTCTCCGGAGACTGTTATTAGTCTTTGGAGACATTTTCTGAACAAACTAACGTGACTGTAATCTTCATGATGAAGGAACATGTCACCCAGTGCATTTGATTTTCACAGAGACTTTTATAATAGAAAATATGTTTTGTTTTATTTTATTTTGTGTGTATCTTTGTGTAGTATTGTGTGTATCTATTTGTCCCTTTTTCAGACATTGTTGTGCATTGCAGTTCATGTAACGTGCACTTTTGTTTAGACGGCTCATGCAATTCACTTAAAGACGAGAAGGCATTGGGATACCGTGTGATATGTCAATAAAAAAAAACAGTAAAAAACAAATCAAGACAAGAACAAGAAAGAGCTGCACTTGTAGAGGATCGATTTTCAGTTTCAAAGATAAAGAGCTCTAAAAACAGCAGCGAGTGAGAGGAAGAGCGGACTTTCTGGCTTGGGGATGTTTGTGTTGTGGTCTCGGGGCATGATTAGCTCAGAGGATGTAATAGGTTTGTCTGTGTGTATACCAGGCCTCTTGGGTGGAGTTTCTTCTGCTCGTATCTGGGGGCTAGATCTTCCCCAGCGCCAGACTCTGGTGCCAGCAAGTCCGGCAGCCTCGGTGGGACCTAGAGACCGACAGCGGGGAGAGAAGGGAAAGGATGTGTTGACAAATCCTGCAGGAGCCTTCAGCTGTTTGACTCTATGAGCCAAGGATTTGTCTCTGCTTTACATTTGTCCTCTCTCAGGCATGAAGCCCCAACAGGTTGTTTGTTTGTTTTCACAGCGTGGCGTCTCCCCCGTGGGGAACCTCGCCTCGATCACACACATCCTGACCTCGCCTCTGCTCTCCCACCATCAACCAGCTGAAAAACAAATGGGGAGCAAGAAGCACGCTGAGTTCCCTCTACTTTGACCTTTTGATGTGAACTTAGAGAAAACACTTTGGTTTTTAAAGCTTGTGGCTTTATCTCACAGACTGGATGACGACGTTTTGTCCTGATGAATTACAACCATGACAGATTAGGCATTTGTTGCATTGTTGGTCCCAATTGTTCTGTCCCCTCATTTTCACCAGAGGATCTAAAGTGTGTCCCAACTCTCAGAGAAGGCTTAAAACCTTGTTATTCTCTGCTGCCTTCTAATGTTGTGTTTAAACATGTAGTTATTTATTTATCTTCCCCATGATTGGCTCTAATTTTGTACATATGGTTTTTATAATAACAATGTCTGATCTATCAGTGTGTAATGTGTTGGTCGTGGCTCGTAGTGATGAACCTACAGAGAATTATCAGTGACTCTGCAGCTCCCCTCGGCTTTACGGAGCTTTATAGTGAGTTTCAGCTCATTGTTTAAAGGTGCAGTGTGTAAAATTTAGTGGCATCTAGCGGAACAGACTTGGCAGAAATTAAATGTAATTTAAATGCAAAATATTGTCAGTGAGGCAACAGGAGGCTATACACTATTCTAATAGCATTTGGCAGTAAGGACTTTTTACTTGTCTATAGCACCTCCCTGAGGGTAAAAGCTCAAAGTATAAATACAAAATGCACTTTGTTCTTTGTATTTATTTCATACTTCTCACTTAGTTGCATCTAGAGCTTTCCTTTTCCTGTAATTTCATGTTATTTAATAAAAGTGTATTTACTATTTATGATTTATTTCTGCCACATTTAAGTCTCCATAGCACATGACCATGTTGAAAAATAGAATACTTTCCACCAGATTTTAATATAATATTAAAGACTATACATTAATAGTATATAAGCTTATATTATTATCAGAACTCTGCAGGGATTTCTGTAGTAAGTGACATTAAGGTGACCAGCAGTTCCCAGATATTTAAAAAAAAGATGATTTCCAAAGGAGATCACTTGGTTAATTTGTTTTTAGTTACAGTAAATGTTAAGTAAGCTACTAAATTTGCAGTACAGATGCATTTTGTAGACTTCGAAGGTCTCCTCTGTCATGGATTGGAGAGAAAATGTTAAGTCACACAAGAAAAGAAAGCTAATATTACTAGTTTCAGAGAATAACACTGAAAAACAAAAGTTGAAAATGCTTCTCAGTTACAGTTACATAACTAAACAATAGTTCTGGTTACATCCACTGTCCGTGCTCTTTAAATGGGAGTTGTTCCAGTCTCCCTTACTTGGTGAAAGGGGGAATATTTTTCAGTCTGAAGTGGCCTGTAGGGCAGAGGGTACAGAGAGGGGGGCGGTTTGTGGTGAACGTGATCCTCCGTCTCCTTTGTGTCTTCGGCTGTTTGAGATACTGCAGAGATGTTCCATGAGGTCAGCAAGGAGGTGATGTTACACAACCAGGAGACAGCCGAGGACAGTGAGCAGACAGGCGAGGAATGGTCACAACCACATTTTTTTTACATAATATATAAAAGCAAGAATGGTTATAATTTTGAAAATGTGAGACTATAGTTGGTTTGTATGACCATACATGGTCTGATATTGTTTGGAGCCTCTTGTAAAAAGGTACATGAAGTTTGGATGATTTAGCGTTAAACGTTTAGGAACTACGTCAGGGCCCCCAGGCTCTGAAAACCTTCCTGTCCATATTTGTCTTTACACTTTACTTTAAGTTTCCATTTAATGACAAAGTTACCTATATTGCGACAATAGTCCGTCTCAGTATGAGTCCTGGAGTCGGGGAGAGCAGCAGGTAAGCCAAAACTGTCAATCACAGCTGTCAATCAACGCCCACACAGCAGACATCAAAGCTACTATAAGTCTTCACATCTTATTAACGGAGCAATAATTTCCTAAATGACCACCAGCACAGTTTTTAGAGTGCCTGAATTTAGAGATTGAAACCATAATGAGTCATTAGAAAAAAAATTATTGACTTAAGATTTCTAGAGAGAAGTTGACGCTTTTTGAATGGGAGTCAGTTGGATGACGTGGTCCCACAATAAAACCCATGCCTATGGCCTTGGATTAACTGATGTCCGTGCAGCTCTCCATGCACGGACCGTAGCCTTCACCCCCGGCTCACCGGAGGAATACAAACAGACACGCTACACAATTAGAACAACAATTAAACAGGCAAAGAGGGAATAAAGTCAACAGATGGAGTCCAAACTGGCCTCCAACAACCCGAGGCGTTTATGGCAGCGACAGACTTCAGGGAGAAAAAAAACAACAAATCTCAAACACAGCACCCACCCTCCCAGACGAACTCAATTCCTTTTAAGCCAGGTTTGACCCCTGTGTTAGACCCCCCCCCCCCCCCCTCCTATGCCCCCTGTGCCCCAGGAGCACAGAGGACACCATTGCCCACATCCTACACACCGCCCTCTCCCACCTGGAAGAGAGTTACACCTATGTGAGGATGCTGTTTGTGGACTACAGCTCAGTGTTCAACACCATAGTGCCCTCCAGGCTCGTAAGCTCAAGGATCTGGGCCTGAACACAACACTGTGTGACTGGATCCTGGACTTTGTGACGGACCACCTCCAGGGTTGTGTCCTCAGCCCCCTCCTGTATTTCCTCTACACCCACAACTGCATGGCCACACTGGCTTCAAACAACATCGGGAAGTTTGTGGACGATGCAGCAGTGGGGTTGATCTCCCACAGCAACGAGACGGCCTACAGGGAGGAGGTGACCGCCTGGTGTCAGGACAGGCACCTCTGAATGTCAGTGTCGTAAAATATCTGGGAGTTAAAATCCACAAGGACCTGACATGGGCTAGCCACACCACCACTGTAATTAAAAAGACCCAACAGTGTCTGTACAGCCTCAGGCTGAACAATTTTTGCCTGTGGCCCCAAATCTTCTACTGGGGCACCATAGAGAGCCTGCTGACAGGCTGCTTCACCACCTGGTACGGCAACTGTACCAGCATGGCCTGCAAGGCGCTGGGGAGGGTGGTGTGTCTAGCACAGCCTAGCACATCACCGGGTGTGAGCTGCCCAGTCTGCAGGAGCTGAGGGTCATTAAGGACCCAGCACACCTACACAACCGCCTGTTCTCCCTGCAGAGGAGATACAGGACTCTTAAAACACGCACCAAAAGGCTGATGAACAACTTTTTTCACCTAAGACTTCTTAATAAATAAGAAAGTGCAATCTAACCATCTGAGCAATATCTGAGTAAAGATTGTATATGCACTTTTATTGCTTTTACATGTTATTGCTTTTTATATTCTGTTTTTATATTTATATGCCTGTTTTTATATTTATATGCCTTATATATATTTATTTACTGTTTCAGTAATGGAGCATTGCAGCCAAAGAAGATCACGAGACTGTGTTTGTCCAGCCGGAGTGACAATAAACATCTTGAATCTTGAATCTATTTACTGAAGTCTACAGTCTCTGAGATACAAATCATTTCAGGGTAAAAAAAAAAGGAGAAGCAACAAGGCTCCAGATGATAATAAAAATACATGTGTCAAACCATGGTGACATACCATAAACCTCAGTTCAACTATCCTCCTCTATCAATGGCCCCTGAGCCTGATGATGACGTGCGCCAAATTATCTCATCTCATACATAAAGTAGAAGACTGGAGGTGGGTGGGGTCGCACCTCTCGGACAGCAGCGGGTGACGGACGGGCCGAGGATCTTGCAGATCTGATAAAGGCCCAAAGAGAGCCCTTTCCTTCCTGAGTGGTGGACTGTTTGTGTTACAGCGTTCTGCGTCTCTTCTTCTGGGTGTGGGAACCTGCTCCTCCCAGACTTCATGGTTTCCTCTCGTCAAGGACCCACAATCAGCCTGTGTGTCATTCAGCGTCCAACTGAACAAAAAGGATTGTACAGGCCGTTAAAAACCTGCTGAAATCTGTAATAGAGAACATTGTATGTAAGATAAATATTCAGTGTACCCAATTTCTTTTTTTGTTGCATAAAACACATCTATTTATACCGATGTGCTTGTCTGTTTTTTGTTCTCAGGTCTCTCTTGACAAAGAGTTTAAATCAAATAAAGTAACTATAAATAAAGTATTTTAAAAACAATCAATTAGGTCTTAGGTTCACTGATTGCACATTTTCTTTTTCAGAATAACAAAGAGGCGATATGAAAAAAAATTCAAATTTAATATTAATTTTTGCATTAAAGATTTATGATGGAGGTTGAATGCATTTATATGATGCAGTTTCTCATTACAGTAGAATAATCAAACTAAGCAGTGGACTCTGTAATGTTTTCAGTGTAGCTCACACCAACTATTGGCTTATAACAGCTTCATAACTACAGTAATAAATAACAAACTTTTACCTTCAACTTTTACTCCAGTCAAACCTTTCTGACTTCACTGAGGTCAAGGGTCAACACGTAGGCCTAGAATGTAAAATTATTTGCAAAAGCACCAAAACCAATAAACAACATTTAGATTATTAAATGTATAAATAGTAATACTGACCTCCTTACGGCCTCTTCCTCTACTGCAGGGGTTGTGGGACACTAAGCTAAACTTCATGCACACATACCTCAACTCAGGATACCTGCCAATCCAAAATACCAAGACCCAAATTTTATATCTGTATATGTCATGGCATAAAATGAAGCCAGGGCCTGAATGGTTTCAAGAGACAGCAGAAATACAGAATGTTAGAACAACATTTGCAAAGGTTAAGGTCAGTGTAGGCACCAATGCCGACCTATCGGATCGTGATTCCCTTTCTGGGAATGTGGGGAGTTTTAATCACCTTAGAAGGAGTTTATATTCTACAACTGCAAAGAAAATACACACACTGGGTTTTGGAAGCTGATTCAAATATTTTTTTACTCTCAACTAAAATGAATGAATCCATTAATTTAATTAAAACAAAATAGTTCGGATTTCACCAGAATTGTATTCCTGGCAGTGTGATGAAGGCTTAAACAGCTTCTAAACCAACATGTTGGAGGATAACATTTACAGAAAGAGAAGTTTTCCAACGTAAAGACATATTCAACATATAGAAATTCATATTTATTTCAGTTTAGATTTGTCTATTCAGTGGAAATTATTCTGTATTTTCTCTAAAAAACAATATGTCTCGCTGATTAATGACATAAGTTGGGGCTGTGAGTGTTTTCTTCCAGCTTTCTCTCGGTTTAAATGCCTCAGTGGTTTCTGTGCAGCAGCCCACATTCACACTCAGTTTAAATCAGCAGGTAGCTGTAAAAGTGACTCCTCACCATTGTCTCGTGTACGTCATCACAGCAGCTGGTACGCTCTTCCCCAGGCAGCGCTCACAAGAATGTCCACAGCTTATAAAAGCCAAAGAAGCACCCTGAGATCTCATCAAAACACACCTCCCCCCCCGGGACTCACAGTCACGCTGTTTACGCTCACTCAGGAGGATAAAGGTGGCTCAAGTCGCCTCTGGTTCCTTTGTTGACCAGCATTTAGGTTTTTAAGTTTATTAGCTTTATAGAGCCACGACTCCAGGATTTTCACATGAATTATGTTTACACTCACAGAAAATGCCTCATAAATCAGGTTTTTGTACTCATGTGACCCAGATATGATGTTTTCTGATCACTGAAGAGTACATTCTTGCAAAAAGTCAAGTCTTTTTTTAAATTTCTGATCTGCACAACAAATACAGGCAACACAAGTCTAAAATAAAAATAAAATTCGAATTTAAAGTGCTTTAAAGAAGACAAAGAAATGTTTACATCCACACTAAGTCAATAATTCAACCCTCTGTCCAGATTAAAACAGCAATTTTTCTCCCAAAAACAAAGTTTTTCCAAAACAGTTTGTACAGAGTCTACAAATCTTGAAACGCTGGCTCAGTGTTTGTGTATAAATGATATTCATAAAATTGGAAGAAAAGTCACGAAAGTCATCTCAACTCATCATGAGGGGGACCTGAACATCTGTGCCAAACGTGCCAAACGTTCAAGTTTGGCACAGATGTTTTCAAGGCAATCCATCCAATAGTTGTAGAGATATTTTAGTGCTAGTGTGGCTGAATATTGTAATTTTGATGTAAACGTGCCAAAAGTTGGCCACAGTGGTAAAATTATGGTGATAAAAAGATCATCATCATCATGTTTTTGCAGCATTGTAGCTAATTCTGAGTTTTACTACAAGCTTCCTGCTTCCTACATACAACCTACATTTAAATTATACTTTAAATTAAACTTCTGCAATGAAATCCTGGAGGTCAAATCAGAGGTCAAAAAACAAAATATCCAACACATGAGAAAAGCAATAACTGAATTGATTTGTGTGCAGGAAGAGGCCTAAATTCAATTAGAAAAGCAAACATTCATGCTGTAACCTAAACTTGTTGGAAACAGATGTGGGATTGATTTGCATGTTTTATCAGATCAATATGAACAATTGATGAAGTACGATATGAGCAGCATTTTTTTTACTCAGCATGAATGCCTCTGAGCGGACCTGTCTCAAGCTTTAAGCCACAATAATACACATTGTTGTGCAGATCTCGGTACATAAACTGTGCGTGAGGAGGTGGAGCGGACTGTGGAAACAGTTTGGGAGTGAGTCGAGGTTTATGAGGCTCAGGCAGGAAAGTTTTAGCTCCACAACATAGCTCAGCTGTTCAGATGAAAAGGAAACCAAGCGCTGAGAAGAAGCTACTTCCCATGACATCATTGTGGTATGTTAAATGACCTCTGCGGGCCTGTCAGACACACCTTCTTATTTCCTCCCTGAGCCATTCAAATTATTTAGTTAATTTACAGACCAGAGGAAAGATGGCTTATGATTGCCAGGATTGTCCTTGAAACATCTAATATAAAGATACTGAAAAGACAAAAAAGACCTTTTAATTACGAGAATGAGCTGCAGGTGTGTGATAGAAGAGTTTTAATATTAAGAAGCTTTACAGGAGCTCATTTTTGTTTTATCTCATTCCTTTTAAACCATTCTCTATTATTCTGTACTCAGTCTGAAGTCTTGTACAAACTACCAAACCTACCAAAGCTTCAGCCTTGTGTGAGATTACCTGCCTGTTTTTATGTTAAAGATCCCCTCCGGACCATAGACTGTATGTAAAGATGGATGTAACGAGGTGTGACGTCACCTGTTGGTTTACATTGGAGCTGGTTTGGTTTGGTTTGGTAAAAATTAGATTTTTTTTTTCTCATTTAATAATGAGAAAATGTATTTCTTTATCATGAAACTACTGTGACATCAGACCAAAGCAAAGCAACCACAGGATTTTTAATAACAGATATTTGATTTAAGAAAATCGAAACTACTATTAAATCCACCTACTGGACATTAACTAATAATATCATAACAAATCATTTCTTCATGAGCTCTTTTTGAACACCAGAGAAGAAAAATCAGCACATAAAGAGCAGCAATGCATAACTTGCATAATATAACGAGTTGTTTTACTGTTGAGTTTTATGTATTTTAAAGGTCCGTGTAGGGACGGGCATCGCAAACTGGCTAAGACTATAAATGTGTGGTATGTGGCATTAGTTCCTGCTATATATTTGTCCCAATAAAAATAAACATTAAATAAATAAAAATGATTGTTATAACGAGAAACTGAGCAAATGGGTTTTTTTGTCACGGTGGCAGCAAAATGCTGCTGTAGGCACATTAATGGCACACTGTCATTATCCTGTGGAGCTCAAAACAACCTTTTTACACAGCTGTTTCTAAACTGCATCATATGTGACCAATGACACAGTTTCCAGTTGCTCAACGTGCTCTCGTCAGACGTTTATGCAACAGACGAGTTAAATCAGCAAAGTAGGAGCAAATCTTTGATTAACAAACACTTCTGTGACTCAGGAGCCCTTTTCACCAAAGTTACAACGTGTAAGACGTGCATTTGCAGCAAGAGATAATCCCCCCCCCCTCCCATATTTAAAATATAGCACCATACTTGCTGATCATGCATGAAGCTGTGAGAGGACTGTAGGATTCACAAATGTATCTGCAATTTGCAAGTGACAATTACAAGTGACAATGTGAAACGGGTCTTAGCCATGACTTGTAATCTGTGTGTAAACAGCACTTTCATGAAACAGAGCCCCGGGTCTTAAATCCATGAAGTGAGCGCTGCAGATTAGAAACAGCTTTTCCAGAAATCATTTGGGAGAGTTTTATATTCTGTATAAAAACAGGCTTTTACTTGGTATTCAGAAATGACTTGCACCAATGTTTTATCAGTCCTCTGCAGTGGGAGGATGAGCAAGGCGCTGACACGTTGCCCATTCAATTTTCCCATCTTTTGCATCGCATGTGCGTCAGAAGAGGCGATACCAATCACCGTCTAGGGAAAAGCCAAACAAACTGCCTGTGAAAGAAAAAAAAATTCCCAGTTCAAGTCAAACAACTGGTCATGATTTTCCCTCACACAGATGGATCTAATTATTCTTGATGCATGATGGAATTGACAACAGGGTGTTACTTTCCTTTTATTCTGTCCTTTTTTTTTTTTAAAGTTCCTCTTCTGCTGTTGACCACAAACTTTAAATTGCAGAAACAAGGTTCAGATGTAGTGTAGTGTTGAATAAAACAGTCGGATTACAATATGACCTCCAACAGCTGTTCTTATATACAGTACAAAAATCTGCAAACAAAGCATTCCTTTTGTGTTTGTACGAGCTCTGTTTGTGTCTTTAAATGAATAAACTCACTTTTAAACTACTTAATGTGATGCATAGAGTGAATTTAAGTGGTAAAAAAACCTATTTTCTGTAAATTAGAGATGAGTAAACTGTGTGTCTAGGTGGGTTTACACTCATTTAATTTGCTACTCTTAAGGAGGAAAAAGCAACAAAGGACAATTGTCGACAATGTTATACTCCGGGGTTTAATTGGGAAGTGAAAGGTCATCTTGTAAAATGAATGTGCCGTCTCAGCAGTTCATGAGAGTGTAGATCATCTATGAGCCACATCACAACACTTTTGCTAATCGGTTAAATAAACACAGATGAGATCCAACAGTATACAATTTAGTTTTCTTCTTTCTTGATGTATCACAGTGATTTTGAAACATTTTATCAAAAGAACATTGAAATAAGAGAAGTATGAACCAACAATAGCATCTTGTTTAATTGGCATGTTATCTGTGTAAAGTACCTTCACCTCAGAAACTTTTGAAAAAATGAATGAACTGAATGAAAAATATCAAAAATTCAAGGCTGTGTTGAACAGATAAGATACAGTATATATTAAGTTGTGTTTCAGTGATAAAAATGCTTTACACATTAACATTTAAAGCTGTATTAATTTATTTAACTCCACACAGTAAGTTAACAGGCACACAGCACTAACATATCACTGTACAAGGTTAGCATAAAGCAACACAGTAACATGATCATCCCATCGGAGTCATGTGTGTGTGTCCACCTGATTAATATAAGTTTACATTCACTTTCTTTCTAGCTCCGGTTTGGTGTCCACTCCACCCACTCCTGAGAAAAAAATATCTGGCTCTTTAGCAGCTGAATGTTCCACTTTCCTCACCAGATAGTCATTAACTGGGTCTGTTTGTTGTTTGGCGCTGGGCAGGTAACGCGCAGTGGGTTTATCAGAGCTTGCTTGCTGAAAACAGCTTCCTGCTGCAGCTGGAAATGAGATTCACGAGCTCACTACAAACATAAGATACATTATATGTACAATAAAGACAAAACTAGGTGCTAAAAGAGGCTAGAAAACTCCTCGGAGCAGCAGAGTGGTGATGATACTCTGTGGGTTTGTCACAAACAATCAGCCTTTCACATTACACTTAATCATTTAATACATCGTTAATATAAGAGATACTCATTTGAGAGTTCAGATTTGAGCATTGATTGATTAGTTACCAAGTATTGTGTCCTTAAAGCCTCTGTGTCCTGTTGGAGTTTTTCATATAAAGCTTTTAAGGAGAGTGTTATTTGTAGTCATGCATTGAAGATGACACTGTAATCCTGTTGAAGTGGAATTTACTGTAAAAATAGGAGGAACTGGCCAGGAAGAGCCTTCTCTTTATTATGTGGTGGAATGAGGGCGAACCGAGCCGGCAGGACCACTGGGACTGTGGGCAGCCAACACTTCAGACACTCCAAGAACCACTGGCAGCACATGAAAGAATCAAAGAAAGAGCATGTCGTGCAGAGTTACTGACCGCCACTGTCACACTGTAAAAACACTGTTGGCTCTCATTATGTTGAATGTAGAGGTTTTGCACTTTGGTTTTCAGCCATAAAATCTGCCCTTTTACATTGACTTTTTCTGGGAGGGGTTTGGATCCAGGATACTGCCCAAAGTTAGACACTAAGCAGGACTGAAAGTGAACTAAACAGACCTGCAGCGTGTTGCGTTAGCTAAACAAACATTTGAAGTTCTGGTGCAAAGACAGCAACATGTTGCGCCATCTCAACCCATTTTTGCAACCCATTTCTACTGGCATAACTCCCACTCCCACCACTGACTAAGCTACATTTGAACTTACACATACTGTAACTGATGCAACAGGCTCCTGAGAAAGATCTTAGTAGGATGGGAACATTAGCCAAGTTCCCATTGAAATGTGGAGCAAAGTTAAACCAAATTTCCAGAAAATCTACAAAAGAAAATGTGATTTAATGTGTGTTTCCATCCACTACTGCAGTGGTAGGCAAATGGCAACCTGGTGGCCAAATCTGGCCCTCGAGCAAAAAATATTTGGCCTCCTGAAATTTTAATGTGTGAATTCTAACACTGCACAACTTTAGCTTATGTAAGCGTAACAGCTTTGTTCTTACCAAACACAAATAGGTGGCAGTCTAACTAATTGAAACAGTACTTTCTATCAACCATAAATGAAGCAGGCAGCTGTTTGTCATGTGTGGATAACCAATAAAGTACATCTCTGGTCTCCAAGTGCAACACAGGACATATTATTCACGTATGAATCACTTTTAGCCAAATTAGTATTAAAAGAAGCTGTTAGCCTTCACTGAGTAATGGGAAAAATGGAGGGGGAGCTCAGGAGGCCTGACTGGTTTGGGACAACTTGGTGTCTGAGGGGCTTATCCCCATTTAACCCCCCTTCAAATAGAAAGCTCCAGTAGGGGTGGGGGCTGTTCTAGAGGTTATCTGACCTGCAACAGGCCAGCAACCTCCTACAGGTCTGGGGGCAACCTAAAGCAGGAGAGAGCAATGTGAGTAAGGAAAGGGAGAGGGGGAGAGAAAGGTGAGTACAATAACTTAATAAATAAGTGCAGTTCTGCCCTGGCCCAGCTGTCCTGACCCATCCTGGCGCCCCCCCATCCTTGGGGCCCAACCACAGACTCCCCCCACAGACTCCTTACACACTTTGTTTCATGTATTAATTTGAGGATTGTTACAGTCTCCTCATCGTTCCACAGAAGCTTGAGTAGCTTTTAAACCAACTTTTCCATTTCAGCCAAACATTAAAACGTTTTTGCAATAATTCCACTTTTTCCATTCAGGTTTTTTTTATACGTAAATTAAAAGAGGCATAAAAACAAGTGATGGAAACACACGTATTTAGTGGTTAATGCATGTTACTAAAACAACTGTATTCTGTGATTCTTTACAGCATTATTCCTACATTTCATTGGTGCAGTAAAATCTCCCTGTTTCAGTCAAAACAATCTAAGAGATCATGGAGCAGACACACCTCTGTGGGCAGGAAGGAGCTGAGCTGGTGCGTGAGACTGAGAAGCGTTTGGTAGATACAGTTTGGCTCACCTTTATGCCCAGCTCGGACTTCCTTCCAGTGGGCGGTGTCCTCTCCTACGAAGATTTAGTCCAGGGCGAAGGAGCGGAGACACCCACAGCTCTCTGCTGCTGCACAGCTGTTGTTTATGTTCAGACCTCAGAGCAGATCCACACCCCAACGTCTTCTCACAACAGTGCTCATACATGTCTGACATTTTATGATACAACTAGTCACTGCGTAGTTGTTGAAGCAGGTTACACAGTTACAGTGTCGGTCATCGGTCAGTCCACCGCTTTGGTCCAGAATGAAATATCTCAACAACTATTGGATGGATTGCCATGAAATCTGGTACACACATTCATGTTCCCCTCAAGATGAATTGTGGCAACTTTGGTGACCCCTTAACTTTTCATCTAGCGGCACCATACAGCAGCATCAACAGGTCAAAATGTCAAAATTGTCCAGTACTTTGGTTTATGACTACAGAAAGAAAGTGAAGCAAACTTTCACCTCACATCATTCACATGATTTTTACCACTTGTTTCTTGTTTATTAACCAACTGTGCTTGAAAAAAAACTAAGAAATAACCAACAAAAGAAAGCTCTTGTGGATTCTGAAGTAAAATGAAACTTTTCATATGAAAAAGCAACAATGAAAACAATTGCTTAAAGTCTCCTGAGTTTAGTTTTCATCTGCCATCTCCGTCTCCTGACAACCAAAAAGTTTATCTTTGCTCTCAAAATACAGTGCATGAACTTTTCTTGGAACAGATCCTTATCAGCGCAGTATTTGTTCCTCCTCCAGCAGCAGCAGGGCACCGCAGAATAACTTTAACAATCAGATGACCTGAACTATGTCAAATAAAACAAGTCTCTAAAAAGATTTGGCTTCTCCGTGTTCCAGGTTGTTAAAAAAAAAAAATGACCGGATGTCACTTTAATCGAGTCAGCTGCTCAGAAAGCTGTCAGGTCGGGTCTGTTTCAACCTGTTCACGCTCCGTCTGCACAGCTGTTTTATGAGACTGAACTGACTCGACCTGGATCCCTGTAATGCTGAGCTCATTATGTTTAATTGTGTTGGATTTGAACAATGTGCAATCGCTTGTGTTGAATTCAGGAATTTGAGACTTCAGTTTGTTGTTCGAGGTACTTCAGGATATTAACATTCTAACATTCTCCTTTACTATTTAAGTACTTTGTTAAGATTTTACTTCCAACATAACAAAAACAAAATCATCTTTCCATCGTTGCTTTTTTGCTTATTTAATTCTTTCTTTCATTGTCTTCTTCCTCCCTTCTGCTCCCTTCTGCAGAAGGGATTCTGTTCTTTCTTTCCCCACTTATTTCCTTCTTTTCCTTCCTTCCAATGTTTCCTTCTTTCTTTCTTTTCCTCCTTCTGGTCACTTTTTTGCTCATTCCTTTCATTCTTTACTTCCCTTCTTCATTGATTACTTTCTATACTTCTTTCTTGGCTTCCTTTATTCCCTTAGGCCCCCTCTTTCCTTCTTTCTTTCTTTCCTTTGTGTTTCTTGATCATTTTCTTTGTTTCCTTCCTTTCCTATGACCCCTTCTTTTCTTATTTAATTTCTTCTTCCCTTCCCATTTGTCCCGATTTCTTCACATCTTCCTTTATTTCTTTGTTTTTTTCTTTGCTTCCTCCGTCCCTTCTGGCCTTCTAGCCTCACTCTTTCTGCATGGCCATTTTTTCCCTTATTCCTTTCCTCCTCTCCTTCCCTTCTTCCTTGGTTTCTTTCTTTCCTTCTTTCCTTTGGGTCCTTTATTCCTCTTTTTTCTTTCCTCCCCATCTTTCCAAATGACTTTGTTTCCTTCTTTTCTTGTTTCTTTCCTTCACATCCTTCCAGATTTTTCTGGCCACTAAAGTCTTTTTCCCTTCCTCCTTTCTTTTCCTTATTCCTTGGTTTATTTATTTCCTTGTTTGCTCCCTTCTTTCCTCATTTATTTCTTCTTTCCAATTTACCCTGTTCCCTTGTTTCAGGCCACTTTTCCCTTAACTTCTTTCATTCCCATCTTCCTCGATTTCTTTCTTTGCTTCCTCCCTTCCTTCTCTTTGCCTATTTTCTTTCTTTGTTGCCTTCCAATCTTTCCTAAATTCTCACTTTTTTCTTATTCTTTCCTTCTGTGCTTCTTTCCTAATTTAATTTGTCCTTCCTTCCTTTTATTCCCTATTTAATTAATCTAAAAGCATGAAACTCTCCAAAACTCGAGAAACAAATTTTTCACCCAACAACGAAAACTGTGTCTACTTGTATAAGTAACATTTACTCTCATAACAGAGTATTTCTCTCTCTGTGTTGTTATTCTACTTGAAGGATTTGAGTTCTTCGTTGTTTATTGATAAACTAACCCGGCAGCATGGCACTGAGTGGAATGACAACCGCGTGAGGCACAAAAAGTGAGGCACACAGTCCCTGCATGAGGTGCCAGCAGTTTGTAAAGAGGCTAAAGACGCTGGCAGAGAGCACCTGTCAAACTTCATATCAAGTCACCCGTTTTTTCCAGCTTCAGTCCGGCTTCCACCAACCTGACAAGCAGGCAGGAAACGCCTCACTGAGTCATGTGTCCCATAAATGTGTTACTGATTACTATACGCTACGAGCCAATAGCTGATCGCGTGTGTGGTGGTGATCTCCCAAAACTGACAAAGTGTGTTGTAGGTTCTCCTCTGACGCAAAGAAACCATTTAGTTGTAGTGTCTGGTGTCACAGGGATGCATAGCAATGCAAATGCTGCCTATAAATATACTTCCATGTCCAGGCTATTTTAAACCTAACAGGGTCAAACAGGAGAGGTCAACTTCCTTTTGCCTCTGAGAATTTATGTCCTGAAATGTTTAATTGTCTGTAGAGTCCAGCAGAAAATTCAGGCAATGATTATTTTGACGACAAATAAAATGGTGAAAAAAATGTATGCAGTAAGATGACTGAGTAGACTGATAAAGGATCAGTTCACCCAAATTACAAAGAACAAAAAACAAAAACTGATTTTGTTTCGTACCTCTAGTGGAATGTAGTCATGCAGATAGTTTTGGTTCATTCTTGATCTTGGAAAAAGCTGTTTGACAAAAATTCTACCACAAGGCTGCTTACTTGGTCTTTCTGGAGTTTTCAGCCACATCTTGCGGCCTTCGTTGATGATGGTTGAGTTTGCTCAGAGATTTTAAATTTCTGCCTCCATCTAAATACAATGGAGATAAATGGAATTTCATTTGTGGTGCTCACAGTGTTGCAAACTGACATTTAAAAAATTCAACAGCAACATTTTTGCACAAATATTGTCCTAACTATTCCAGGTAATACACAGATACTAATACTATTATACTTTTCAGACTATTTCTTCAGTAGAAATTTGTTCCAGTAAAACTGTTCACTGCAAAGTGGATTTTTAAGAGTAATGTCAGGATCGGGCAACACGATAAGGGCCAAACAACGTTGTAAGCAGCACAAACTAAATTCTATTTACTTACATTTTATATTAGTTGAAGGCAGACATCTCAGAGACAGATATTTTAAAACCTCTGCAAATAAAACCAAAACTATTTGCATGCCAGTAGAATTAAGTGAGAAAATATGCTTTTTTTTTGTAATTTGGGTGAACTGACCCTTTAGGCTAGTCATGACACGTGACAACACTAATGAAAGCTATTCATTTGCACTTGAAACTGCACTTTCATGGCATCAAAATTCAAAGCACAACCTTCAACAGACCTGTCGTCTCGTTTCTTTAATAATAAACAGAAGGCAGAGTCTGTATATTTGTATGTGAGGACTCAGGCACACCCAGCATGTGCTCTACGTCACGAGAGAAAGAAACATTTCCTCCAATTCAGCACTGAAAGCAAAGAGCTGAATGTTAATATAATGATCTACCTAATCTTCAACCCATAAACCATCTCTAAGAAATACAAACACTGACGTCAACTCATCAAGGGTCAGATTTCTTAAAAACAGCACAGCCCAACCGAGACATTAACTGACTACATTATATGGATATCTGGTGTATTTGTCCATTGAGAAATAAGATGGGATCGCAATACACAAATACAAGAGTTTGCATAACATAGTTTATGCAGCAGAGTAACTGTAAAATCTTGGTCACAATTCTTTGATAAGTTTTTGATAATAATTGATAATTTGGAGAGAGCCAGGCTAACTGTTTCCCCTTCTTCCAGTGTTTGTGCTAAGCTAAGCTAGCCACTTCCCAACGCTAATGCTGTACTAACAAATATCAATCTCCTCATCTGACTCTCAGAAAACAAATAAGTGCATTTCACTAAGGCTGCAACTAATGATTGATTATTTTCTCGATTCAAAAAGTCAAAAAATAATTTTGCACAGCCCAAGTCGTCTTCATTTTACTATCATATATGACAAAGAAAAGCAACAGATCCTCTGAAAGCTGGAACTACTGAATATTTGGTATTTTTTCTTTAAAAAATGACTAAAAAAATCATTTGGTTATCAAAATAGTTGCCTGTTTCTTTTCAGTCGATTGACTAATCAATTAATCGACTAGTTGTTGCAGCTGCATATTTCACAAAATGTTAAACTGTTCTTTTCAGTCTTAAATATTGTTATCAGCCTCAAAAATCCAGTATTGATCGGGCTAAATTGTTCTTCCAAATGTGACACTAATTTCATGTTTGATTGATAATAATGAGTTTATTAAACCTCATGACGTCAGTCAATACATGCAAATGGTTACATAATAACAAAAAAAATATGCTACATTTAATATTTTTTACAGAATGGGTACACTGTGGACAATAATTGATCAGTCCCCAATAAAAATTTGGATGTTTCAAATTTGCCAAAAGTGGCAAAACTACTTAAATTTAATGTAATTTGTTAATAAATGTTGTTTAATACTGAAAAGATGATTATGATTCAAAGTGCTTAAAGAGTATACATATTTAAGGTTAAATATTCCCTCTCTATGTATAACATCACGTGCCATCTGAGGAAAACACATTTTAAACAAAGACCTCATATCAAGTACCATACTTCTATAACATAACAGGCAATTCATGATCATTCCCTGTGAGATCAACAATGAGACCTTATAAACAGATGAAGTGAAGCAAATGAGGCATGAATCATTGTCCTGGATTTTCCAGTTTCCCTCTCCTTTTCCTGGGTTTTTCAAACCACAATCCCTCCCGTTACAATCAAAGCCGCCACATCCAACAGCAGATTAATGGGAGACTTCCTCTACATTGCTTCGCACAGTGGTAATTCATCTTAATTGTGATACATTCCTTCTGGCTGCGTTCCCAGCTCACCAGATGCACGGCGTCTGTTTGACAAATAAATCCCTTACAGTGTCTTCAAAGCTTTAAGTTCTGTGCCTTGAGAGTCTGCGGTTAAAGCTTTTACAGGTCAGAAATCCAACACATTCTGGTCAACATCTGTCTGCAGCTGGTTCTCCATCTCCAACCAGCTCAACATCAGGCCTGTTCACACTGGAAGTCATAATTGTGTCGTTCAAACGGCTAGTTCAAGTAAAAATACTCCTCTGGTTTGTGACCAGGCCGGTTTGGCTTTCCCGTCGCCTCTCCTTCTTCCTCTCCAGTCTCACCTTCCAGCAAACAACGCTGGACGCTAAGAGCACCAGTCCGGCCGAGAGGAGCACCAGGCCGAAGTAGGAGATGGTGGATCCGTGTGAGTTGAAGCTGTAGGCCACGGCGGTGACCACGATGCCTGCGATGAGGACCACCACGCCAAACGGGACTGTGCAGCGATAACAGGACAGCTCCGCCCCGCCGGTGGCTGCGGTTAGCTGGACCTCATTGACCAAGGGGATGTTTACTGACGTCATGCCAGCTGCAGGACGCTCGCTGTTATTGGCTTTCTCAACGATCGCTGGCGTTCTCATGGTGTCTTCATTAGCGTCTTCTGGCATTGCAGGATCCAATAGGCTCCTTTTAACCAACCACAGATGGGTCCTCTGTGTTGCCTTGTTACCTTTCTCCTCGTTAGGGTCTCCCAGTCTGTGTGGAGAAAGAAACCATTTATTAAAGAGAGCAGAGAGCATGCAAAAAGTCAAACTTGTTGCTCAACACTGGACACAGCATTGCAGAAGAAAAGAAAAAAGATCTCACAGATGCTTTTTGTTAGAATTCAATACCACATTTCACAATTCAACACCACTTTCTGACTGCCACATGGTGCTTTAATAAACCCAAGTAACCTCTTTGCACAACCCAAGCCGCCTCCTGACCCAGTCAGTGGAGTTGTCTGAATGACGCAGGACCACTCAGCCCAGCACGAGTTGAGACATTCCCTAGAGAGCGCAGGATATGACATTACAAACTGCTCCGTGAAATGCGAGGAGCTTCGAAATCACCAGCAATTTCACAAGCACTCATTCTTCCCCCCGTCGCGTCTGCTGCGTGGAAAGCTGTGATTCAGACGTTGAGTGACACGGGCAGCACAGTGTCATCCCACCATCTTTCCATCATATTCAGGATTTTAGGACAGCTAGTATTTCTTTTTTTTTTTCCTTAAAAGCATTTTTCTTTTGTAGAATTGTGAAAGGTAGTTAAGAAGACTGACAAGGGTCAAAGGTCAAGACCCACCAAGCAGTACCATGAAGGACATATCCTCTGTGTTTTCTGGGGGGAATTTGTGAGTTTAACCAGTTTAAACCAGTATGCATGGTGGTTAATTCCACTATTTTTAAACTGAATATATTTAAATTTGACTGCTTTTAAGCCTACAAAATGAAAAAAGAAAGATTTGCTATTTTCCCATCAGAATTTTTGGCTTTGAAGCAGCATTTAGTGTCTGTGTTGAGGTATAAAATGCAAAAACAACATAATAATATAACTGAACAGTTGAATAAATAATGCATGACGAATTCTGAGAGTTTCCTTTTGATGTCTGGTCAGAATTATCTGAGGAGTGCGGATGCATTGAGGGGACTTGAGTAAGTAAGTAAGTATGTCTACTCTGCAGCCCTGCAAGGCGTTCTTTGCTCTTTTGCTGTGACATACTGGTGTCATTTACCTCTTCAGGGCTCTAAAGACTGTCTGAGAGGGAACATCCTTCTTTGTTTGAACAGCTCACAGCTCATAGACGTACAGCCTGTGTTGAAGTCTGTCAGTACTGTCGGCATTTTTTGGCTTTAAGCAAAGGATCAAAAGTAGAGCTGCAACGATTCATTTGTTTAGTTGCCAACTATTAAATTAATCAGCAACTATTTTGATAATTGTTTAATCATTTTGAGTCATTTGTTAAGAAGAAAATGTCTAAATTCTCTAATTTCATCTTCTCAAATATGAATATTTTCTGGTTTCTTTGGTCTTATATGACAGTAAACTGAATGTCTTTGAGTTGTGGACTGTTGGTCGGTACAAAACAAGACATTTGAAGACGTCATATTAGGAAAACAGTGATCGAGATTTTTCACAATTTTCTGACATTTTATGAACCAACAAATTAATTGATTTATTGAGAAAATGATTGACAGATTATATATAATAAAAATAATCATTAGTTGCAGCTCTAGTCACAAGCCTAAAAAACTGGGAACAAATTCTTTATAAAGATTCACATTTGAAAAAGGTTTTCATCCCTACGGCTGCCACATGAGAGGAGCTTTTTGTCTTTAAATGGGGGAAATAGAAGCTTTAAAATCAGCAGAGTAAAAGTCTCATATTAGAAAAAGTCCCGGATTGATTTTCTGATTAAACTAACTTCATCTGCTTGTAGAAACAGTGTTGTACACAATAAAAGGTGTGTTTCTATTTACTGTAATTCACTGTATTATTGCGTGACTTTAAGTGAGTTTGTTCCCAAGAACCTTTTAAAGAAAAGGAGGAAAAAAAGCTCCAAGATGTGAAGCACAAACAGTTTGATAAACAGTAAGAAAATCAGCAAAACAAAAGAGAGTTACTACAGTCCACCTTACAGTCAGTAACAACATTTTTAGTGTATTTTGACTAATGTATTAGATTACATGCTGCAACTAACAATTATTTTCATTAGCGAATAATCTGACGATTATTTTCTCAATTAATCATTTAGTCACCGTATGTCAAACAGTAGTAGAAACGCCCGTCCCAGTGTTCCCAGTCCCAAGTAACTAATTCAGATGTCTTGTTTTGTTGTTTATAATTATAATGTAATTATATGAAACTGAAAAAAGGAAAATCTTCACATTTGAGAAACAGATTTTTGGCATCTTTGCTTGAAAAATGACTTAAATGATAAACTGATTATCTAAATAGTTGCAGATTCATTTTAATTCCATCGATTAATCAATTAATCAACTAATTGTTGCGGCTCGAGTTGCATGTATGTAAAAAGTTTGGTTTACAGCATAATTGAAGTTTGGGCTAACGTTGTGAAAGTTAATTTATCT
This sequence comes from Scomberomorus guttatus, assembly GCA_038419695.1. Lineage (NCBI taxonomy): Eukaryota > Metazoa > Chordata > Actinopteri > Scombriformes > Scombridae > Scomberomorus > Scomberomorus guttatus. Next base: position 7,888,548 of record CM076459.1, read on the forward strand.
GCGTCACCAACATACAAACTACAAAAATAACTTTATTTGGAGTCTGCTTCAGCCGGTGTTACACTGTATTTAGTGACCCATCAGATACTGTGACCTGCAGTGTTGGAAGAAGTACTCAGATGCTTTACTTAAAGTATCAATACCACAATGTGGTATTTGTACTTTTACTAAATTTAGCTGGTAATACTTAACAGTAAACTACTAAGTATTACCAGCTAAATTTAGTAAAAGTACAAATAAATTTGTACTTTTACTTTAGTACATGATTTTTACTTGTAATGAAGTATTTTATGAAGTATACAGCCTATGTTTGATTTTCTGCAAGATTTGCACTTTTACTTTAGTACTTTAATACAGGTTTTTTTACTTGTAATTAAGTATTTTATGAAGTATTCAGGCTGTGCCTGATTTTCTGCAAGATTTGCACTTTTACTTCAGTACTTTAAGTAAATTTAGCTGGTAATACTATATGCTTTTACTTAAGTAGGATTTAAATGCAGAATTTTACTTGTAATCAAATACTTCTACATTGTGGTAATGATACTTAAAGAAAAGGATCTGAGTACTTCTTCCAGCACTGCAGATCACAGACTCTGATCACCAAATACTGTGTAACACCGGTGTTCTAACTAAACTAATTACTCCTGAACTTCAGCTTGTTTGTAGTGAGGTAAATCTACTTGACATGCTCAGCAGAAAGAAGAAAGTTAGTTACCTCACAGCCGTTTTCCATGTCTCACCGTTTCCAAATTGCTCCTCTGCTGCAGTCAAACTCCTCTCTGAGTGAACCCGCTCATTAAATATTCAGTCAGATTTATCTAATTAAGAGTGAGGTTTGTTTTCTCTGTCTGTCTGTGTTCAACCCGACAGCAGCGTCTCTCTCCGGGCTGCAGTCTGACTCCCATTCATGAGAAACGGCCCCCTGTCAGTAAGTCCGCAGGTCAGGAGCTGTTGGTCGGACTGCCATCCCCATTGAGAGCAACTATTTCAAGTATCGATGACTGGACTGTGAAGCTGACGACAGCTACACAATATTCCTGTTCCGGTTATGTATTTCACAATAAATCACCTTTTGCAATGACTTTCAGCTTCATCCTCTGACGCTCCAAATTTTCTTGACTATTTTAAAGGATGAGTCTGGCAATGTTCTACATTTTTCTTTCTATTGTTGGTTTGGAGCCAAACCAACAATGAACTGATCTACTTCCAAGTATTGTGTGTGTATCCAAAGCCTGATATATCTTATTCCTCTGTGCCGTAGACCTCTCCAGGCTCCAAAGACTAATAACAGTGGAAACTGCTGATAGTGATCACATCTGTTCAGGTCAAATTGATCACTGATGGATGATTATTATAGCCATTTTTTTTCTTCTTCTTTATTTCTCATGCAGATTACCATCTAATTGACATTTGTATATTTATTACATGTCTAATAAATATACAAATGCAAATGCATCCGATTTCATGAATATAAAGTAATAATGTGCTTCCTGATTGTTTATGTTTTTTCTATATTCACTGTGTTCCACCCCTTATTGTGTTCTATAACAAGTATGGCTTCCATTTGTATGCCTCACTTAAAAACTACAATTCCCAAGAGGTGGAGCTTCTACCACCAGGGTGTGCACAGGTGTATTGCATACTGCCAATGATTAGAATGGGATTAGTTATTTTTACCTGCCTGTTCATTAGAAAGCTCAAAATAAAGTGAAATACTGCATAGATCTAAGTGTGCGGAAATCTCTTTTATCAAGTATGAATATAAACAGACAGTTTTGCTATTTACTGAATCTTATTGACTGTTTCAAAATACAGTACAGCTGTTTAAACCGCTTGTTGTTTTGCTGCTGCACCTCGTTGGCTCGTTTTTGGCAGTTTGTCAAAAGCTTCAAGGAAACTATGTTTTTCAGAGAACTGAGAGAAAATGACTTTCTTTTTCCCGTCATGATTTCAATGTGCACGCAGCACCAGCCTCAGGTAACCAGGTTACAATAATGGTGCCGCAGCCACTAAGTACATATCATACCTGTATCATGGGAGTAAAGTCTGTCCCAAGCTTTTTCCATATAAGTGGTTTCCACTGTAACAGCGATCATGTTTTCAGTCTCTCAAAGGTAGTTCCTTGTGCTTTGTGTCACATTGTAAATTTCTCAAAGAACTTCAGTACAAAGTCAAAAGGTTGTGATATGTAGCACGACAAGCTAGTGAAGCTGTAAACAGACTGTTCCTGTACCTGCTCAGTGGCGTCTGCCTTACACAGGACTACTCTCCGGAGACTGAAAATGTTATTAGTCTTTGGAGCCGTTTCTAAACAAACTAATGTGCTCAAACTCTTTGTAATGAAGGAACATGTGACCCAGGCCCTATTAACCTGTTACGGGACCCCAGTGCAAACAATTGTTGTTGGTCTCATTTCACTTTTACGCAAAAGTCACAACGGCAATCTTACTAGGCTGCATATGGTAACATTTCTCTATCACTTTCAACACAGCACAAGTCTGACTTGAATGTTGTCAGTTTAACATAAAGGCTGCAGCAGCACACAGTAAAACATGCAGGGAGAGAGAGAAATGTGCATCTTGTTGCACCTTCTAACATAAAAAACCCTCTTTAATCCTCAGTGTGTTCAGAGAGCTTTGTATAATTTTGAAACCACACTGCAGTGTTAACACTTTCATTTACACTATTTATTCCCTCCCTTATACTGAGGGATTCTCTCTGTTGCGTAACACTGATTATCTAACGCAAACAAATGTGAACTGGGATTTTAGTTTGTCGTCTTCTTCCCCAATCACAACAACACATTTTTCAGCGGCTAATAACGTACTCAGCTGCTAGCCAGAATTCGAACCACTCCCATGACAAACACTCAGTGACAGAGCATTCATTGTTTTACTTTATAACTAATCAGACACTTGGTAATCATGAGTCAAGGATTTTATGTGACAGGATTTGGTTTAGTTAATCCCAGTTGTAAGATTAAAGACAGATGGATGTGACTGTGGGAGTTGTTTGTGTTCACACGTTTTGTTTCTATACTTCCATCATGCAAACAAAATGTGCGGCTGCAGTTTGTTCCACTGAACAAAGAACGGGAAAATAGTCATTAAAAGTAGATGTAGAATACAATTTATAAGGCTATTGCTTTAAACAGCAGCATCTCACAAGAAAGTCCTCTAGACTGTGTTACAGAGTTAAAAAGTTTGATTTTTATTTGATTTAAATCAAATTTCCTTTAATTTAATGTCATTTTTTGTTCTTTTAACCTCTTATTATTTGGGTCTGTATTTCTTACTGTTTCTAATGCTCATATGTGCAAAGTACATAGATTCAAATACTGTACTAAAGTAGGCCACAGTAAGTAGTATTTCACTTTTGTATTCACATTTGTGAAACTTAAAAAATACTCTACTCTGTCTCCCCTCATTTCCTGTCATCTCTCGACTGATGACGCACTACTTTTTAGAATGAATTATTATGTTTTACTCTGCTTCATTTGACAGCTGTTGTTTTTGTATATTGAGATTTTACATTGAAAACATTTGATACAATGATAAAATACACAAATTACTCCATTAATTAATTAAATTAATTGAAAATGTTACTTTAGTAATGGTGCATAAATAATATTAGCAAAATGCTAAAATACAGTATCAGTAAAAGTACTCAATGCAGAAACTGGCCAGTGTTATATTATATATTATATTATTACTGCATTAGCATTTCTGCCGGCTTGGTCGAGGTGGAGCTCATTTTAATAACTTTATTCAGTGTTGAATAGTTTAATACACAGGAGTCAAAGTGGGGTCCGGGGACCCCCAGGGGTCAGCAAAAAGGGGAATAATTTATTTTCACTATAATTCAATCCATAAGTAACACAACGACAGAATGTATGACTGTTTTGGTCATGGGTTTCACTTTCTGTGATAAAAACTGGGACAAAATCTTATCAGACGGTAGTCTGGGGTCTAATTTGTGTCAGTTTAAGGGTCCTTGACCTTAAAACATGTGAGAATCACTGGTTTAATATGTAACAATGAATCAGATTTTATTATTTTATAAGATATCTTTTCTAAAATCTTAATCTGCAAAATAACTGGTGAGTATATCGCAAATATAAATGTAATGGAGCAAAAAGGGCAAATATAAAGTATTTATTTACTTTTTAAAGTAAAGTACAGGTAACATGTACTTACTGTAGTCACATTCCACCACTGAATAAAAGACCAGTATTGATACTGTACAGTGTGGATAAACAGTACTGTGCATACAGTGACCCTGAAGTGTTTTATTGAGAAAGCTGCAGCCGGAAGCTGCGTGGCTGGCCGCTGTGTGACAGCTGTGTGAGAGGAGCCGTCATGTCGCTGAGATTTACAGATGAGGAGTTTCAGAGCGCGTGGGGGGAGCTGGACGAGCCGCAGCTGGAGGGAGGATGGGAGCTCTTCACCGAGACGATGGGAGTCAAAATCTACCGGCTCTTCGACAAGGTAACACATACTGAAAGTGCTGCTTTTGCAACAGGAAGACGGCTGCTAATGAGTGAATGAATGAGCGCCGGGTTTCCCCTGCAGAGCGCGTATCATCGCTGTTATCAGCGATTTCCACTCCTCCTTCTCCCAAAACGTTGTGACATTATTATCTTCAGTTTAGGTCTTTTATTGACAGCATTCACAAACACACCAGCAGTCATGTCCTAGCGGCCGACATGGGAAATATCCGGAAACTGAGCGAGAGCAGCTGTCCTTTCTTGACTCAGTAACCGGCTGTACCGGTCACACCAAACTCCGTGTCAAAATCGTTCAATCAAACGTTTCTTTGTCTTTGTGCTTATATGCACAGCTTGTCGAACCTGACTGAATATATTTACAATTCAGAAGGATCCACTCTTCAACTCGGCATACACCTCATAAGATACTACCTCAAGATACCTTTTAAACTGAACTGGAACCAATCAAAACAAGTCCAGTTTAAATAATATCAAATTCAGTTCTAATTAAACTTTCCTGAAATGAAATGCTGTTTGGGGGTAACTTATGAGCTGAATATTCCAGCCCATGCTGACTGATGTTTAGTGACATTTAAGCATTAAAAAGTAAGTAAGAAAATATAGTGCATAAATTGAAAAAGTGAAGTTCTCTCAATTTTTAGCATCTTTTCTCTCCAAAAATTAGTCAAAAGTGTAAAAATGACTGAAAAAAAAGTTCTGCAAGAGTTCTGCAAACTTGAAGACACTTGTTGGCACATTTATGACATTTATAATAAAACATATTATTAAGAACTTGATTAAGAACTGTTTTCTGCATTGTTGCCAACAATCTTGTGTCTTAAATAATCCTTTTTCGTTTCTTAGTTTCAATGAAGTTGGCACACTCTAAATATATTCAAAATAGCCACCCAAATACGTTTTCTCATATTTGTTTTGTTTGAATTGTTTGTTTTTTGAATAAAGGGCTGGAGCTCTTCTTAAATCTCCAGACAGACTAATAATGCATGACTATATTCCCAAAAGGATGTTTTCAGTGACGTCTGAAATGATCTGGGTTTGTCATGTTAGAAAACCAAGTAACATTAAATTGCTGTTTTTGCTTATGGAGTTTGGTATGACTTTTTTTCTCTTCAAGCAGACAAAAATTTGATAAAAAAAATCACTGACTGGAAGTTCATTGTTTCACATTTAATTGTGCGAGAAGCATATTTATACTTTTATGTGGCCCTTTGAATCAAATCCAACACACTTCCTCACTCAGAGTGAGAGAGGGCGTAACGCAGACCGGCTCTAATCAGAGTTGGGTGGTTTGGGATTAGTTACATATGTGCTGTTGATGTGCCGTGTGGCCCGCATGTGGAGGGGAGAACTTACATGTGCTGTTTTCAGGAAACCGGACTTTACGAGTACAAAGTCTTTGGTGTGCTCACCACCTGCACTGCAGAGCTGTGTGCAGATGTCTACATGGACTTGGCCTATCGGAAACACTGGGATGGATATGTGAAAGGTACAAAAATAAACATCAGGGCGGAGTTCACACTATCATTGTCCCCGCTATCCAAATCAACTTTCCCTCATCTCTCTCCTGCCTAAGAATTAGTCTTCATATTCACATTAGTAATATTTATGTCCCTTCTTTGATCTTCTCAACTTGAAATGTGGCTCAGCTTTTTTTATTTCTCATATCCTGTCCTCGTCTTCATGCACTTCTACAGTAACCAGCAGGTAACATGTTGCAGCTCTAGTCTGTAGTCACATGTAGCTGCCTGCTCGAATTCCGGGAGTAATGTGTTTGTGTTTTTTAGGGAGCATTTCGTGTTTCCAACGTAGTGGTGTGTATGGTGATAGCAGAGTCTTAAAGTATTTTTATAGTGTCTCCTTGTTAGAGAATATAGACCATAATGTGGACTACACCAGAATCATAGTTTAGCTCTTTTCCCTCATCAAGCTGGTAAGATTTATGTCCGTAAGTAAGTAAATAAGTAAGTAAGCAGGTAAGTTAGTTTTTCAGCAGGACATCACAGACACTGTTCTTTAAATATTAAGGACAGTTGAGCAGATCTGCTACAACTAATACAATTTTGGTGGTGATGCCAGTTTGTAATTTCTGACATTTGATTTTAGCCAAAGCCATGACACTAAAAACAGTATTAATAATACAGTCTGTTGGCTTCTAAGGGCTGGCGTATAGGGTCAGGAAATACATTAATTGATAGGAATGATGTGCAGAAATGCCAGAAATACTTTCTACTTGATCGGTGTGAAACGTAAAGGATAAAAGCAACATTACTGAGATCTGGGAACAAAATATTCAAGAACAACCAGCTAAAAGGTGAAAAATAGTTTTAGTTTTTCTTTTTTAAGATTAACAGCTTTTTTTTTTTCATGATAAAACAAGCTTTGTAAAAAGCACCCAGCTGTGGCAGTGAGTAAAGTACTGTGACACAAACACAGAATATATCCGTTCATGATGACGTAGATCTTTTAAAGTCTCACATGGTTTCTTCCTCCACTCCACTTAATGAGAAACTACTGCCGCCCACTACTGTAGGAGACTAGCGTCGTTGATTAACATTTTTTATTTGCATGTTTATTGCTTTAATCAATTAGTTATGGACAATATTTCCAGTGCATGCCTCAAACTTTAAGGGAATTCAGTATAAATATGTTAAGAGATCACAGACTACCCTGTTTTTATATCACTTTTCATCCATCTACAGCTGATGTTTAGCTTTTTTTATGTTTTTTTGTCATTTTTTTTAATGCAGAGCTCTATGAGATGGCGTCTGATGGACAGACGGCAATCTACTGGCAAGTGAAATACCCGTTCCCCCTGTCAAACAGAGACGTATCCTTCAAAAATCTTGCAAATCTCTTGGGCAAACAAATGTGGATTCTAACTGTTTTAGAGGCAATAATGGAGAACATACAGTATTTTCTACAAGAGGATACTGTCACAGAGTGTCTTCCCTAACCGTCCACGCCTCAGTACGTGTACGTGAGGGAGCGCAGAGATCTGGTTGTGGACGGCAGGAAGATCTGGGTGATCCTGGCCAGAAGCTCCTCAGAGACGGCGTGTGCAGAGAAGAGCGGTGTGCTGCGGGTGAAGGACTACAAGCAGAGTGTCGCCATGGAGAGCGACGGCGCCTCTGGAACTAAAGGTAACACGTGACGAGACAAATACCACTGTGTATGAGTGCATATGAAGTAATGCTGAAACCATCAGCTGATTATTTGATCGACTGAAAGTTAATAGTCAACAAATATTTATGCTCGATTGATCGTTTGCCAAACAGTCTCTGTTTTCAGCTTCTCAAATATATAAATGTAATACATTTCAGTTCAACAATCACTATTAGAATATTTTTCAGATATCAATATATATCATAAAAAGAACTCAATTTGTTAGTTTTTCCATTCAAATTCACCTGAATTATGAATTTAAAAACAACATAATTTTGTAAAACAATAACATGATGTTTCACAATATGATTACACTGAAAGTCAGAGGATGATAATATTGAATTATTGCCCAGTTCAACATTTGGATTCTTGGTTGGACAAATGAATCAAGCTCTTGAGCTCTTAGTATTTGTGATTCTAGTTTTTTTTTTTTTTTTTTTTTTACATTTCATAGATCAAAGTATAAATCAATAATTTGAAAAACTAATCTAATTATCTAATTTTAAAATGAAAAACATGAATGATGATCCTGTGCTTTGTTTCAGTTTTCATGAATTACTTCGACAACCCTGGTGGGATGATTCCTACCTGGCTGGTGAACTGGGCAGCTAAGGTGAGTGTACGCACCTTTTGTTTTACTCATATTCATGTGTGTGTCAGCAGGTCGAAGTCCCATTTTAACTGCTATTGACACTTACACTGCAGGTGTAAATCATTTCCAGTTTGACCAAAAATCATTTAACCTGTTAAAACCTGATTATCCTGTATAAGCTTAAGGGGCACTGGTCTGGTCTTCCTTCTGCAGCACTGCCAGCTGCAGCACTGCCAGCTGCTTCTGACTAGTTACAGTACAGAAAACTAATTCAGAATTTAACATGACTGGTTTGATTCCTATAAATCCAGATTTCACTAAGACATTACAAGCACAGATTTGAGTTTGTAAGATATATTTTATTCTAGATTTATAACTTCTAACTTTTGCATGATTTTGTGTAGAAAGAATTGGGTTTAGTTCATTTCAGCTACATTTGTCTCTAGATGTTTCTTAGCAAAGTGGGGGATTTGTGTGACAAGAAAGAAAAACAGACTGGGAGTATTAAAAAAAAAAAAAAAAAAAAAAAAAATTAGGAGTGTGTTACATATTGATGCGTGACACATGCAGCTCCAGGTGTGGATTGACAGTTGGCACAACAGCAAACAAAAGTCGACACTCTGGAACAAACAGAATTAACAAAATGGAAGAAGAGGAGGAACGTGGGTTCCACCCTAAAACTGCTTGTTTAGCGGTAGGATGGGCTTTTTTTTTTTTACCTCGCAGTGAGACAGTCAAGCGTGTTTCTGTATATTAAAATCAGGCCTAAACCAAAACTGTGTAATGCATTTCTTCTCTCTTTTCAAATTTTTACTTAACAGACACAAAGAACGTAACTAAATAGCAAATCAGCCAAAGTAGAAATAAGAAAAGAAATAAGAAAAAAACAGTTGTGGTCAGAGGTCAAACTGTGTGGTTTCAAATAAGCTCTGTGAAGAACCTTGAAGTTAATGAGCTCAATTATTCGATACGAGGTTGAGGATAGACGAAAATACTTTCCAAGTGGGCCGACACATGTTTTCAAAAAGAGGTTTGTGTTCCAAGAAAAAGAACTTTTTGGACATTTTGGGAAAATGTGCTTATTCACTTTAACACTAACCCACTTTCATATCTGTATGCTAAATATGAGGCTACTGCCAGCAGCCAGTGAGTTACTTCTGCTTTGACGGCACTGACTGTGTTCAGGGTCAGAGGTTTGTTTTCCACTGTTGGACTTATACAAGGTCAGGTGTTAGGAAGAGATCACTCAAGGACGCCATAGACAGAAGAAATAATTACAATGTACAGATGGCATGCACATTTGAAGAAGCCTGAGAGTGTCAATGAAACATTTGTTTTTAGTACTTTGAGGATAAAACATATTAAAAATAAAATTTATGGCCAACAACTGGGAAAAGGGAATTCAAATCATTTCCCACCAGCATGTCACGTCTTTAAAATGAACATATGTTCATTGTTGACCTGCTCAAACAGATCACTGATGATGGGCTTTAAAGATGATGTTAAAAGGGTTCACACACAGGCCTCAGAGAGCCCCGTCCCTCTGCCTGCTTCATGGTTTTCCACCATTATTGTTAGCAGATGTGTTTCAGGGTGATGTCAACAGTTCCTCTCTTCGTTGCCCCTCCTGGGTGGGTCTTCTTTGCACATCTGTCACATCATCGATAAAGATAATCCTTGTGTTTTCTTTTTTAACAGAGTGGGGTTCCAGGTTTCCTAACAGACATGCAGAAGGCCTGCAACAATTACAACAACTACTGCCAGAAGAAATGAATGCAACTGACGGGACACTGGCTCATGCTAAAGGGCTCTGATAAATTGTATTTTTATTGTTTTAGTTGATGTGGGCTGCTACTTCTTGTTGAAGCATGCTGTTGGCTCAGGCATGTGCATGACCGGCCGCCCTCATTAAAAGGCTGGTGTCAAATCAATTCTGTTCCACTGTGCTGTATTAATAAATACTGTATTGTCTTTTCTGTGCAATCACTGTAAACTCCAGGGTTGGGAGGGAGCTTTTCTGGAATATTTAAGAAGATATTAAAGTATTAAAGTTATTATTTTAGGCCTTACATGGTGAAACAATGATTAGGTAAAATTACAGTTAAATGTTAAATGTAGCAGATGCGGTTTAAGAGATTTATGTTTGTTTCTTCTGGACCCTTGAAATTCATTGTCCATTACAATTCACTGGAATTCTCTCGTTACACTGACGTGCAAATGACAAATCTGTACTTTCAGGAATTTTGCCTCATAGATTTTTTTCTATTTTCTTTCAAAGGATTGATTACTTATGCAAATATTCATGTTTTAATACTCTATGCTGATTTATTATGGGTGCATATAATCAAAAATACAGTATCTGAGATACTACTATATTGGATTCAGGATGTGATTTCTGTCAACCAGCTGATACAGATAAATATGGATTTAATCTGGTTATGAACAGCCTATTACTGTGTAATATTGCTGTGTCATTAAAATGAATAAAACTTGGAGATTCAGTACTTTAAACTGTGTTTAATTTTGTCCAGTAGCCTATGCAAGCCCAGTCAACACCATCCACTGTTACACATTGATGCATAAGAAATAAAAATGATTAGAGCTGCAACCAGCAATAATTTTCATTATCGAGTGCCGACCAAGAGTCCACAACCCAAAGACACTTAGTTTATTACCATAGAAGACTAAATAAACCAGAAAATAATTACATTTGAGAAGCTGGAATCAGAGAATTTGGACATTTTTTCTTTAAAAAAAGCTTTTAAATGATGGCTTGATTATCAAAATAGTTGGCCATAAATTTTTTTTGTGTTTGTCAATCATTTCAGCTCTAAAGCGATACAGATATGCTACCATACTTACCTCAGCCATCACTAACAGCTCCTAAGCAGTGCAGCGTTTGATACTGACATTGTGAACTAAGTATATAATAAATAATATGACATGCTCATGACTCATGTATCTCAATTCTAGTTGTTTTACCTTGATTAGAAAGAGCAGCTTCAATTTTACTGTCCAGTTTGGAGCTACAACGATTAGCTGATTACTCGATTAGTTGATCGATTAATCGCCAAAAAAATAATTGGCAGATTAATCCATAATGAAAATAGTCAGAGAAAGAACCCCTTTATGAAAAAATACACTGTGCTTTAAAAGGAAGTCCGATTGTAGAGAGGTCTATGGGAAAATGACCCTACTTCTCACTTGATTTATTACCTCAGTAGACAGTTTCCTAATTAATTTATGGTCTCAATCGCTAGTTTAAAGTCTTCTTTAATACAGCATTATGAATTATGGTCCATTTTAATTTAAATTTGACGATAAGGTCTTTAGGGCGTGGCTACGGTGTGATTGACAGGTCGCTACCAAGGCCACAACGTTGGTTAGGTAACGTAAACATTAAAGTTAATTTGGTCACCTAAAAAAGTCTTGTTTAGTTTGGTTGTACTAAAAGACCCTCTAAGGAATCGGGTGTTCAGTTTTTCCGGTAAGTATATTTTGTTTTCATGGTTTTAAGCCCGTTTTTCGCTAGCGAAAATCAGCATTGGCATTATGACAGTTAACTATAGACAGTAAATGCACCGTGCTAACCAAGCTAGCAGCTAGCGTTAGCTAGCTAGCTCCACCCTCTCGTCCAAATATGGTCACTTCTCATCACTTCTGGCTCCAAAAAGCCAAGATGGCGACGGTCAAAATGTCGAACTCGAAGCCCTAAAACGTGAGTCCACAAACCAATGGTGGCTACGTCAATTATTTTCACTAGCTAAGCATCCCAGACTACAATATTTTTACTTGCTAGTGGGAAATTATGATGGACTTTTTTACTATTTATTGACATTTTATAAACAAATCGATTAGTCGAGAAAATAATTGGCAGATTAATCAATAATGAAAATAATCGTTAGTTGCAGCCCTAAATATTACGTTCCACTATTTTATATTTTAATTTACAAGAATACATTAATATGTTGTGGAGCCACAGAGAAATAAGCTGAGTGAGTATGAAGGAAATATTGCAAATAACCTTAATGAACTGAAAATGCTCATGTATGATTTAATCAGTGACGTGACTGATGTTTGTTTTGGTGGCTATGATGAGATAATAGGCCTCTGGGCTTAGAGGGAACCCTGGTCCCTCTGTGTGTACATTTACAACAGCTCATTTAAGTATTTTCTCTGATGTGTCATTGTGGAGGAAAAGTCCTCCCATTAATGTAAACACTACAGTGTGAACATATAGAGAAAATCAGGAGAAATATGTCTTCTTTTCACAACAGTTGATGCTGTGACGGCGTGTTTCTGCGTACATAAACGGCGTACAGAGGGAGACGACTGGGACCTGAGAAGGTTAGTGTCTGGTGTTGTTGCTTTGGCTGCTGTTGCTGCAGCTGTGTGATAATCACGCTGTTGTGTCCTGTGGGACATATTCAGGTTTGAAACTGATTGTCACTTCTTATCACTGTACTCTGGTGTGACGCCGAGGTCTAAAATTCACTATAACCATAGTTTCATTGTCATATTACAGTTCATCCTAGCATCCCACTGCTGACTGTTCCATTAGCACTTACACTAAATGGTCAAAAGTATGAAAAGTACACCCACATGTGACCGTTAAACATGCCATTTCGTAACCATCGGCATTAATCTTAGCTTTATTTGTTTTTGTAATTTTCGCTTAGCTTACTTTGGCCTTCATAACCTTGTTACCTTGTTTTTAGTATTGTTTTATTTGTGTGCCTAATGTTGCATTACCCTGTTGGAAACCCCTAATGGGATTCACCTGGTTAAATAACGGGTAAATAAAAAAACAAAAAAACAATCTGCTGCTATAAAAAGGCTTTCCACCAGATTTTGGAAGCTGGCTGCAGGGATTTGTTTTCATCCAGCCACAGGAGCATTAGTGAGGTCGGCCTCTGATGTTGGGCGATAAGACTTGGCTCGCAGTCGGCATTCTAATTAATCTCAAGGGTCTCGGATGGTTTGAGGTCAGAGTCAAGTTCTTTCATATCAAACTGTGAAAACCATTTCTTGATGGACCTGGCTTTCTGCACGGGAGAATTATTGGTTGATACAGGAAAGGGCTTAGTTTAAAGCACACTACTGTTTACTATTGTCAGGCCAAAAGTGTGGACATGGGTGTCCACTTATAATGTATAAATAATAATCTATTTTCAAATGCAGGGATGCCTTGTAATGGGGTATTTTTACATTGTGTTACGGCAACTTTTATGTCAGCACCTGAATACTTCTTTCAGCTACTTATTTCAGTTGTAGTAGCAAGAAAACCACTAATACCAGGAACAATATTTATTTATTATATTCTTGATTAATCGTTTGGTCTATTAAATTTCAGAAAAGAAGTTGTGCTTTTGGCATGTTTCAATGTTTTGTGAAGGTGAAGTCCTTAAATGTCTTGTTTTGTCTGACCAGCAGCCCAAAACCCAAAGACAAATTGTTGACCATTAATTTTGAGTCATGAATTAATCGTCAGATGAGAATGTAAAACTAAATTTAGTGTAAGTTCACAGCGCTCCATAGACAAGTATACTATTGATCACAATATTTAATCAAACTGCATTCAGCCATTAGAGGTTATTTTTAATAAAAGTCCTGATATTAAAATTTAAGCCAGTTTCTTTCCTCTGAGGAATTCTCAGTGGAAACAATGAATTACAGGGTCATTTCCTCGTTGCCCCTATAATCCTCCTGATTGCTCTTCTACCACAGAGTTTAGAGTGAAACCAGGCCAGGGACCTTTATCCCACAAACACACCCTCCCGCTCCTGCCCTTTTTTTTTTTCCCTCTGCTGACCAGTTGTGAAACTGGAGTGTTGGCCCAGATGTTTCCTGAGGTAAGAAGATGGTCCTAGTTTCCTGTGAGGTCACTGTGCTGGTGGAGTAGCAATCATTTTGGTGGGATTCTCCCCCTACCATCTATCTGCTGTAAGGGAGAGACTGGATATTTGCACTGACTCCATTCTGGAGGTTCTTTTAAAATCAAAATATTGTATTTCAAGGGAGCAAATGTTAAAGTTGTAGTTGAACAGAATCCTTAAGTTGTATCGAAGCTTTACAGAGAAAAAAAACTGAAAGTAAAAGCGCCCTGACTGATAATAACGGTGATAACAAAAGACGAGGAAATACAGTATACATGAAGGTACTTTGGCTTTATTAAGGTCTGACTTTAGAGATCTTGATCAGTGATGTCATTATGTTTTAGGGAGGACAGAGCAGTTGCGGATGAATGGCAGCTTTACAATGAGCTTCATTTTTTGTCTTTAGTGTGTTCAAGGATCTTTATAGCTTGTAGCACAACATAAAAACATTTATCTGGTCAGAGATGAGGATTAACTCCTGTATGTTTTGGTCAAAGATGAAGATTATGATAAAGACTTGGTATAGTATTATACTGCACACACAAAAACAATATTTCACATTGGGGAGATATCAATAAGGTATATGCTTTTTTGTAAGAGGATAACTTAAAAAATAATAAATATTCATAAAGATTAAAAAATAAATTATGAAATTAAATTGTATACAGTCGCACACATAAAGTCAAATCAAGTCAACTAGTGGTTTTCCTTAAGAAATCTGTTACACACACTAAGAAACTTACTGTGATTTTTACAGCAACTAACTGGCAACAATTGACAAGTAACTTACTGTAAAACTAAATTACAGTGGATTTTCTGTGTTTATAGTCACAGTAGCAATATTGTAACCGTAAAATGAAACTAATTTAATGATACTGTAGTTAAAGTCACAGTAAGGAAATCATAACTGTAAAATGAAACAATGTGGACATCCTGAAAAGAGATCATTTGGTTTTAGGTCAGCCGGTCAGAGACAGTTTGAACTTCTTGCTTTTTAAGGAAGCATTATGCTAACGAGTGAATTACTGTGAAGTCTGTCTTAAATGTCCACTGGTATTTAACTGGCACTTTCAGTACTAAGCTGCTCTGAATCAGGATGCACTCACTCAATTTATGGTCACCATCTGGCAGCTCAAACAGATCTTTGATGTTTTTACCCCCTCTGCTGGTGGAAGTTGTGCATTGACTGTTTGAAGTCTTTCCAATCAGCAACAAAGTTTTCTCTATGCACACCAATCCTAAACTCTCCCTAAGTGCTCCCTTTTTATATATCAATTAATAGATTCACATGTATATTTGTTCTTTTGTTATGAACACGGCTTTCAACACAGGCCTGGAATATCTGGGAACATGAGCAAAACGATCTAAATTCTGAGAGTTAAAGAGATCCAAACATTGGCAGCTGCACTCGTAGCCTCAAGGCAGTGATTTGTTTACAGAGCCAACTTTTTAACAGTTCAGTTATTTGAGGACTAAATAATATTTACAGTCAGTAATATTTTGTTATACTTGTGAATTCTGTCATTGTGTTTAATCACATATTAAGAATATCGTGGTTTAAATATGCTTTTGGTGACCCACTAGTAAAAAAGTTAATGTTATAATATTTGCATAAAAAAACAGTATCAAAAATAAAACATATAAATAGGAAATTGAATTGAACATTGAAACAAAAATTGAATACGTACATCAATAGGATATTGAACATTAAATAGCACAGTTGGATACTAGTCAGAAATAAGACAATTTACTTTAAAAAAGGAGGAAAACACTTAATGATTTGGGGTGATGCAAATACAATTTAGAAAATACACAGAAAGTCTTGAAAGTGTTTAGAAAGATTCAGTTTTTTCATGATATAAGGACAGATATGTGTGCTGATGCTGGTGATATTTGTCGTCAAGAGAAATCTTCCAAAGTGAAAAATGTAAAGTATAAAGTAAAATGGCTAAAACAGACAATTATATCGCTCAGACTTTTAGCTAAATGTTGAAAAATAAAACACACTTTACACAACTTTTCTCCAGTACACATACATGTCTGAGCATGCTTCAGTTTCTTTAGATAGAGTCCAGATTAAATGTTTAAAAACCTCTTATTAAAATAGATTTTGTCTTAATGTTGATTAAAGTGCTCTGCCCCTCTTTGTGTTTGCATCAAACTGAAATTGTCACATTAAACTTTATTAGAAAGTTTGACTCTAAAAACCAGAAAATTTGAAATGGAAAATGTCATCAGGTTCTGTATTTGTCAACTTGTTTTTTATCTGACACCTTTTGTAATTACTTTAGTCTCAAATGAAAACTCTGTCTTAGTAACATCAGTGTCAATAATTTAACTTTCTGGGCAAACAGTAAGTTAGTGATTAATGCAGCAATACAGAAAGTCACTTCTCACTCCAGTGGAGGAGTTATAACTTCTCTTCAAGTTTTTGATGCTAATTATCTGACTGATTTGATCTGAAATGGTGAGATTTAGTTTCAACAAAGTTCTCATCTGTTTGTTTGGGAATAACAGTGGTAGCAGTGACAAAAATCAGACGCTTAGATCTCACTTTAATGCAACATTTTATCCCCTGGAATGTCTTGGGTGAATAATATTCAGTCCTGGAGTCTTTCCACTGCCAGTCTTTCACGAATGGAAGACAAATATATTTCTTGGCTGGCCATTGTGTTTCAGAGTGAGGTTCTTTTGATTGGTAATATACAGGGCTAATTAGTTTAAGAAAGTGATATAGTTTTTCTGCTGGACTGCTGCTCCCCCTTAACGTCAGCTCAGATTTCCCAGGTGCCTTGCTGTCTGCCAGAGGTAACAAAATAATGGCTCTGCTTGGAAGCCAATTTTTCAACGTCGTTTTTTTTTTTTTTGTGATTTTTAATAGATTACTATTATAGATATTTGTGCACTCAAGGGAATCCTTGATCCTGAATAGGCTTTTTATGTGTTTTCTTATTTTTCTGCACTCTGCTTTGCAAACCAGCAATATTTTGACGAAGGCCTTCTGCTCTAATGTACATGCAGAGTCACATGTGAGCTCATAAAACCTCTGTTTCTGATTGTTTCTTTTTCAATATACAGTGAAGAAATCTGCAGATTACCCATTTATATGCCTGAACGTCCAGAAATATATAAAAGTCCTGTTACTTCCTGTGACCCTATGTCTGAGCCACAGGTGTCATTAGATCTGTTACAATCTCAAGTAATAGGTGCTTCAGTCATTGAATTATTATAGGTTTGTCTGTGTTATAGTCACATGTATCTCTACATTTGTCTTTAAGAAGAAGTATTTTAGGGCTGCAACTATAACGATTATTTTCATCATCGATTACTCTGACGATTCTTTTTTCGATTAATTGATCAAAAAATAGAAAAATAATAATCAATGTTTCCAAAAGGTGACATTTTACAAATGTTGTTTTGTCTCAACCAACAGTCCAGTTTACTGTCATAGACTAAATAAACAAGAAAATATTCACATTTGAGAAGCTGGAATCAGAGAATTTAGACACTTTTTTTCCTAAAAAATGACTCAAAAGCACTGATCAATTATCAAAATAGTTGGTGATTGATTCTTAATTAATTCAGTCGATCGACTAATCTCTTAATCGACTAATTGCTGCAGCTGTGAAGTATTTTTTAATACATCAGTACATGACGTTTCTTTTCTCGTGCTGGCTCACTTTTTATGCTTTTCCTGGATTAATTACTATTAATTGGATTGACCACTTACAGACGCTGCATCTCTGGACTGGACTTGAAGCTATATGACTCTATGATTGGTGGATTGAACTTTTGGTTAGATGTCATTGGTTGTTTATAGCTATTTTCAGTTTAATTCTATTGGATTCATATGAATTTATTCAACTGCAGTGGGAGTACATTTAGATCGGAGATTCTCAGTGTCTGTAATTTGATCAATTCTGTCCTCTCCTCCTACCCTGATAAACAGACTGAATTGCCATTTAATTTAATTTTGTTATTTCAGTAAATAAACTCAATACAACCTGTGCAGCTGCACTGATCTCATCCATCCTTGTTCATAATTAATCGACAGTTAATTAATTAACTGTCATGAGAAGTGTTTTTAGAAAGTTTCAGGTTAGATATTTTTAGTTCTTCAGTGTTTTTATTTGTGCTACAAAACCTCAACTTCTTTAAAAAGGTTAACGCATACAGCCTGTCTATGGATACATAATGAATGTAATAAAAAGTAATTTTAACTGTAAGGTAAAAAAACTTGGACTGATAACAGCTGATAATGTTCTGGTGTCAGCCTAATATTCACCTTCAGGCTACAGGAGTGACATAATGCGGTTTTCATTGCAGTCAAGCATCGTACAGCTCGATGTCAACATTACTAACTTTAGCAAAGCTGTATTATTGCTGCCAGTCTTCTGCTGAGTAAATCAAACACTGAACATTCTGAGGTAATTCAGCCTAAATGAATGATAATTCATCAAAGCTTAAGTGCTTATTCAGATGACTGATTTCCTATGAAAGAGGGAGTTGTCTTCAGGCGTTGTAATTTAGATGTGATCTATGTGTGCATTTAGAAAACTACAAGAAGGTCATGGGATTTTTTTATACCATTGGCCTCTAACAGAGCTATATATTTAACTTTTCTCAGGGACATTAAACAAAGAACTACGTTATTTTAGGAATAACCAGCTGTGCTTCTCTTTTTGTAATTGCCATCCTAATGTTGTAGCATTTCAAACAGTTTCAGACGATTGGAAAAACAAACAAAAAACTGAAACTTTTTTTCTATTTTAGAGACATTCCTGCCATCTTTTTCTACAGAACCAGGACTTTGTCGCTGGTTAATGAATGTTCTCTTTACAAGCACACAATATATTGTCTCAGTTGCTTTCCTGCTGCAAAACTCAGAAATCACCAGGAGGGTAAGCTCAGGCTTTGACACTGTACATTCTGGATAAGTCCTACAATTCAACGATTTGATTGTAGCACATAAACTCTGCATGTTAACCAGGCAAACAGAAATTCCTGTGCTGCTGCACTGAGACATTGATCCAATCACTATTTTATGAAGTTGTGTGGTAAAGCACAGCTGACAGAGAAGGTTAGAGGCCACAGAAAGTTTCTCCTTCTTAAATCTACTGCTACACAGCCACCGTCCAGACTTGTGTCCTCATTTTTCCAAAAGATGTATCCACTCTGAAGACCATTTTCTAAAGGTTTTGTGTGTGAAAACAGCCGGCTTTGTGTGGATGGAGACAATTAAGTTTTCAAATTTAACTGGCTTTATGTGCACATAATCTTAAGCGTGACGTGTTAAAAGCTGTTTTGTCAAAGAACGTTTGGAGACCTGAATCAGATTTAAAAGATAAGTATTTTGACTTTATGATACATGTACTTTTCTATCTTGTGAAGTTGGTTCCTTACATTATGTAGTTTTCTGTACGAGGCTGTTGAACTCCATGTGAAAGCAAGCGATACAACAGTTTCTGTTAATGGTTTCCAAAAAATAGTGAGAGGGAGATACACTGCATTTAAGACCTCCTCCTCTTTACAGTACACTGACAGTGAATGCATCCTAACTTTAAAAGACTTAACTCTGCTGCTTGTCTGTGCGAGTATGGATTTGATTGCATAACAGTAATGCTCATGAGCTGCGTTGTTTTCCTAGTTGTTATTTTTTTTTTGCGTTCATTAAAAATAATTGTGTTTTCTACTGAGCAGACCACAGACTGGCACCTCCTCTGAGTCGCAGCTCCTCTCTGGGCCAACATAAGCCCTGCATACCAAGGAGGGGACTACTTGTGTTTACTTCTCCCTACCGGCACAGACTGAGGGTCCTCTCCTTTTGCTTCTGTGGTTTCTGGCAGCCAGCGCCAGATTCCTCCATGTCTATCACTGCAATCAGCAGGCCAGACCCGCAGTCAGCCAAGCAGTTTGAAACAAAGCAGCATTAACAGCAGAACATAAAATAGGTGAAGCGTTTCTTTTTGGATTCTGAGAGGTGGAATCTGTGTTTTCTCTCTCAGTTTCTGTCATTTTGCCGTTCTTTGTCACCCGCAGGACGGTTTTTCTCTTCCTTTATAAGCCAAAGCGTGGCTTGCACTGTTTCCTCCTCAGAAGAGGCACTAAGAGCTGCACAACTGCCCCTACACTGTGCTGCAACACCTGAACACCATCTTGGAAGCTGTGGTATATTTTCTCCTTGAGCTGTTGGTACACTGAGTGTCTGATTTATTGTGATTGCTGATCGGCTCCTGAGCTGATTCATTATTCTTAAATGAAATTTCCAGGATCTCACAAATCTCTCAAATGATGTCATTTCCCCTCCTGCAGATGATTTTTTTTTTTTTTACTCAACCACACAGACGGCTGTGGTTTAGGAGGTAGAGCGAGTTATCCAATAATAACCCCGGCTCCTCCAGTCCCAATGTCGAAGTGTCCTTGGGCAAGATACTGAACCCCAAACTGCTCCCAGAGGCTGCGCCATCTGTGTGTGAATGAGCGTCAGACATTCCTCCTGATGAGCAGGTTGGCACCTCGCATGGCAGCCTCTGCCATCAGTGTATGAATGTGCGTGTGAATGGGTGAATGTTGGCATGTAGTGTGAAGCACTTTGAGTGGTCTGAAGACCAGAAAGGCGCTATATAAATGCAGTCTATTTACCTACACATGCAGTAAAACTAAAGTATGTGCTGATATGCTAAATGTTTTATTTAAATGGCAGAAGGTGTAAAGCATCCAGAAAATAAGGGTGTTGGTTAAAAATGCATGTAATGCAGAGACATGTTTACTGAGGAATGATAAATAGCACGATATGCACTGGCACCATCTAAGTGCTTTTCTTGAAGCACTTTACCTTTACACTCTGTGATTATTTAGATTGAGTTAAATTATACTAATACTGTACAACTCAAGAAATAGAAATACTAGACCTGCAATAAAACAATGGAAGATTTTCTCTTTGAAATATTGAACAAGCTTTTGAGCTGTGACTGGTGTTAGAGAAGTATTACAATTACAGTTTAAAAGGCAGGTTTTATTGTATTGGACAACTACTTCAACTATTAATTAAAGCCATGTATGTATAGAATCTATACAATAGTAGTGGTGATTATAGCATCTTTCCAGTTATTCTGATGGTGTGAGTTTTTAGGGGCCACACCACCACACCTCTCCAATGTCGTAACTTTACGAAACCAATGATCCGAGATTCACAACTACTTAACTCTGTCGTTGTCATCTGGCTGTGCTGAAGTAACAAAGGAGCCAGAGTTTGAACTTCTCTCTCTAGTTCTCTTTCATCATTCTTGACACAGTTATTTCTGTCACTCTACATGTTAACAACTGAGAGCAACACTATGAATGGTTTCCAGGAGAGACCGTCTGAAAATATGCCCTGTTATCCCCGTATTTAAACCATATCACCCTCCCCCCCTGCGATGGTTGGCTTTTCACTTCACCTCCAAGTGTGACTGTTTGGAACAGCTTGAAACACTTTTGATTGATGTTGTAGGCTACAAACTAGTTCTGATCCAGTATAAACGACCCTTTTTGTGGACAAATATGACAATCCTCATGAAAAATGGTCCGGCTTTTGTGTTGCTGAGTGCTTCCTTTGTGATGTAACCACTGGGGAAAGCCAAAGTTGGGAATGTTTAAATTCTCCACACAGTGTCTGATGATAAGACTGAATGGTCATTTTGTTTTCACTTCACGTGAGCCATTTTCTTTATGGGTAGGGCAAAAAAACCCATTCAAATTAGAAACGACTGCTGTATCCAACCCATCAACATAATTATCAGTCGCCATAGATGCTGCATTAGTTGTTGCAGTGAGCAGTTAACATTTGTCATGTCAACTGAAGAAATATGTCGATTCAAGAGTTGTTATTAGTGTAAGTCAACTTAAAAACATCCTGTACAGCTACATTGAAGTTGCTGTTATTTTTGTAGCTCTTGCATAAGAAGCTGATGTCCACATTCTTAATCCCACTACAAAGATCTGATTGGCTCTGTTGTTTTTTCAACTGAGGAAACACCAGACTTATTTGAATTGCTGTGGGCAGCAATTCAAAGGTCTGAAACCAGGAATAAAAACAAAAACTAACGAGAATGAGAAAAGACATATTGAAGGTGGTCAGTTGAATTCTTTGGATTATTTGTTTCACAAATGTGGAACATAACTAAATAATGCTAGGATCATACATAGAGTCCCTTCTAACTGGGCATGTCTTAACACATTCTGATAATCGTGAAATGTGTTTTACAATGAATACTAATCCTCAGATCAATTAGACAACAAGATGTTAACAAAACAGGATTGTTTCAAACTGCAAAGAGCAGATTTATGAGTTTGTACTTTTAAACATATAATTATGTCTGCGTAATATAATTTTTTGTATCTTAATTTTCTTTAAATGTCATGTTTACCCCGAGGTAGCACTTTTAGTCTGTGGTTTGTTGAATGATGCATTTTACACTGTAATTATCAAATTAACCAAGAATGACACTGTGCTACAGAACTTTGTGGACACCAAAGAAGAGAATGTTTTATGAAGTTAGAGCAGATATGAATCTTTGTGTCTCCACTGCTGTTTGGGTTTCAGTAACCTCTCACTTTCCTTTGAGCAGTGAAACAGTTTTAAGAGAAATGTTTGTTATTTCACACCAAGCGCACGGAGCCAGCAGTAAACCCGTCTGTGAACTTAAGTGCTCTTCTATAAACTTCTCAACAGTGTATTCTCTAGTAAAAGAAAAAATGCTGTGTTGGTCAGAGATGGATAGGTGGGCATTTTGGGACCAATAAACCCAAAATACACAAATACCTCAAATGAGATGTCTCATTGTAGCCTGCAGACTGATTTACTGATTCCCAGAATCAAAGGCCAGTCATCCTTATATCGTCACGTTTCACAAACAAAGTGGGAGTCGAGGGAGGACACACAATGGCTGTGACAGTATTACTGTTATTTTCTTTCCGCTGTTGTTCCCTCCACACTATCAAATCACTAGTAAAAGATATAATTCATGTGCTGCTGCAAGAAATGTCAAAATCCCTTTTTAATTTGGCTGCAGTAAGCACATAAAACTAGGGTTGCAACTAACGATTTTCATTATTAATGATTAATCTGTTGATTAATCGATTAGTTGTTTGGACTATAAAATGGTGAAAAACAGTCCACAACCAAAGATATTCAGTTTACTGTCACAAAGGACTCAAGAAACCAGAAAATACTCACATTTGAGGAGCTGGTACAAGAGAATTTGGATACTTTTTTCTTGTCTCAAAACGATTAATCGTTTATATAAATAGTTGCCGATTCATTTTCTGTCGATTGACTAATCGAATAATCAACTAGATGCAGCTCTACAAAAAAAAAAAAGCTTTATGATTTAAAAAATGAGTGAAATGTCAGAATTTCAACATAAAAGGTGCATATTTGTATTCTTAGCCTGTTGGAAGAAATGTCAGAAAAGTGAAAGATGAAGCTCCCTTCCACCTCGCCTGACCTGATCTCTCTCTACGACGGCAGTAATGAGCAGTAATGACTGCACATCCTTTCCCTGCTTTCCAGTAATGCACTTAAATATGATTGAGTCCTGCTCTTTGTCGGCTCTTTTCAGACACGTGCCTGAAAAACTACCCCATTACAAACCCAGTTAACTGCAGTAATCCGGGCTGTGGCGGGAGCACATCTTGCAGTATCATTAATGCCACTGCTCATTACGGCTTTGCCCTTGGATCCACACATACCGGAGGGAATCGAAAGTGTTTAACGGCTGCAGCCATGGCAACAGAAATTCTGTCTCTTTCACTATTTCCTGGAAAAAATGTATCTTAAATGACTGCACTGCACGCGGGCGTTTGGGGTTGGTGTCAGTTAAAACGTGGAGATATGTTTCTACTCTTTATTTCCTCATCAGCAAATGACGCACGCTGGGTTTTGGTTTTGACGTTGGCTCAGCAATGAACTCGAGCCTTCTGCATCCACAAACAACAGAGTTAACAAAATGAGACTTGTGTACATAAATTATTCAATCTACCTCAATTTAATCTGGTTATTTTGTTAGCGTGTTTTTGGAATCAGGAGATATGCGGAGGTCCAGATTCTCTGGGTTTTTTCCTGAGCTTGGCACATATCAGCTCTGCCGCTGTTAACTTTGTGTTTGTAATTAGTTTAATTCTACAGTTATTAAGCCGTCTCACAAATACTGGAAGGAATTCAAGCTGCAGACTGGATTCTTACAGAGCTTGCCATTCAGGCTTGTCTGGATGAGTCTGGTGCCGCGGTTCTTACGTGGGATGATTCCACATGTTGTAGTTTGTTTTAGCTTTGCAGCTCTAAACTGTCAGCGGCACACACACTCTTCAAAATAAGCACTTCAAAATACAATCACTACCAGGTTGAACTGTACAAATATTGTGAGAGGTATAGGCAAGGCATAGGATGAGTTGATCTAAAATCTGAGCTTGTTAAAAGAATTTTAACTTATATTGACTTTGGATGTGGTCTTTGGTCAACCAAGTCAAGTCAATCATAACAGGAATTATCTCAGGGCCCATATAGAGCAGGTCCGTAGACCTTTTTTACAATATTATTTACAGAGACCCAACATTCCCCCATGAGCAAGCACTTGGAGACAAGTGGCAAAGAAAAACTCCCCTTTAACGGAAAGAAACCTCGAGCAGAACCGGGCTGTAGGTGGGCGGCCATCTGCCTTGACCGGTTGAGAGAGAGAGAGAGAGGGAGAGAGGGAGGAAAGAGAGCATAGCACAATACATGTTCCACATTGAGATTAATAATAATAATAATTATAATAATAATTGTAGCAGTGGGTGTTGAGCAGGATCACGGGGGCAGTGGGTGGCTTACAATCCCAGATCTAGTTTCTACAGCTGCGGAGGCAGAAATACCTGCAGAAAGCAACAGAGGGAGAGAGGAGAGAGACAAGAAAGCACAAAACTACAGGAGAGAGAAGATGCTGAGTTAGTAAGATGCATTAATGGGACATGAATGCACACAGATGGAGAGGGAGAGGAGGAGAGGGGAGCTCAGTGCATCATGGGAAGTCCCCCGGCAGTCTAGGCCTGTAGCAGCATAAAATTGGTATGAAGCTGCAGACACGCAGGATCAATGGATCATTATCTCTCTCTGAACTCTTTAAGTGGTTTACCTGCCGCCTGCTCTGAGCCCATCGAAGTGGATTGACAGGAGCAGCTTTTGCCTTTGTAGTCCTCAGAGAAGCCGGGGTGGACAGTGCTTTGTTTAGACTGACCTTAGTGTGTTTCTTCTCCTCCTAAAGCCTTTGGAGACGCCAATCTCAGAGTGTCTGAATGACTGGCAGCACATCATTCACTGTCAGCTCCCCAGAGCCTCATCGACTATAACCTACTTCTCACCTAGTGCTACTGTCCAACAATAAACATCACTGTTCTCAGTAAAAAGAAAAAGGGCTGTACTGATGTTGAGTTGTCTGTAGAGGAGTTATAATGGAGTTAACTCCTTTTTTGTCTAAGACTTCGGTGGGAAACATAGAGAGAGAGAGAGAGAGAGAGGCTAGCGAAAACAAAGCAGTAAATCAGATAAATAAAATGTTATTTACTGATTATTTCACGGCGGTTACATTCTAAAGCACAAATAAACACCTCCACACAACCCTGCGGGAAGGTGCCGCATTGCCGGATTTGGTGTGAATGCAGAGCTTCATCCTGTCCGCTGTGGCCTCTCTGCTCTGTGTGTGTGTGGCTCAGCCCCGCCCTCAGTCAAACAGACACACAGACCTGCAGCTCTTTATACATCCATGACACAGAGACAGAGAGCAGAGCGGAGCAGAGGAGAGAGACGGAGACAGCGATGTAACCTATTCGCTTTTTTTAGGAAAATCCTGCATAGTATGCCTTTAAATAAAAGTATATGTATGGCTTTGATCACCTGGCCAGTGACAGAAGAAAATTTGTCTCATCTTAACCTCGGCTCATCTTTGTGACATGGTCACTGTGTCTCACAAAACTAATAAGCAAAAATATTCAGATGTAGAGCTTTGATATCAACAGTGAAAGTAGAAGGCTGAAGAATGGTCTCTTTCAGAGTCTTAAATGATGCATTAATGTGACAGCAGCATTTTAATGTTAACTCGTCTCATTGTTCTAACTATTTCATATATTGCTTGGTAGATGTACAGTAACTATAGCTGTACATTGTGCAATATTAAAGCATCTATAATAGATATTTTAATAACAATGTATGAATTGGCAGTGTGTGACGTGAGAGGCGTGGCTCGTAGTGCAAACAGACACAGTTAGCAACTAGCTGGTGAACATAGTGGAGCATTTAGCAGCTAAAGAGCCAGATATTTCCCTTATGAGTTGGTAGGGTTGAATGATGGGACGTTAAAAGGCAAAATAACAGTCAGAGCACTTCCTTGTTGCTGAAACGCTTAAGGTCAATACCTCAGCAGGTTAAGGAAAGCACAGTATAAGTCATATCAAGCAGCACAGAAGCAGGCTCCCCACCAAGCAGAATCAAAAAGACAATAAAAACTATCCGACCACAGACTCCTCAGCTTTCACAGTCAACACTTTCCTGTCTGTCCTCAACCGCCAGGCTGTTTGTTGCTGCAGGAAATTCTGTGAAATGGGTTTAAATATTAAATAAATCAGCTGCATAGAGGTACAGGAACTACTGTCTGTCAAGCTGTGATTGTCATAACTCGGTCTACCTCGCTGCCGTTCTCTTGCGAACTCTGCAAAGGCCAGAAGATTGAGTGCCATTGTTATTTTTAAAAACTCCACAGGGAAAAGAATGGAAGTTTGCACAAAGCCAGTTCGGGCATCATGCTTCAGAAATTTTTAATACTCATTTTATCACCACCAGTGCTCTGAAAACTGCTCAAATGATTGCTTAAATTATTATCTCATTTCATTTTTTATTTGTTACATATTCAAGGAACCCTTTTTTATATCCATATTTTTGTGATTTGATGCCGTGACCAGCTGGTGTTCTGCTTTCTTTTTGGCTTTTTTAGTACAGTTTTAGGGTTTTTGAGCTCTGCTTTGCCTTAATTGACACAATATTTATTTTTTATTTGTTATTTATTTTCCTTTTTTCCAGATGATTTGCAGAAACAGCAGCGGCGTTCTCTGTGAGGCTCTGGGTGGTCTGAGTTGGTCTTCTCCCACTATGGGAGTTTCTCGGTTGACTGTCTCTGGACCGCTCAGGTAATTTGAGTGACTCCTAATTAATTGTTACAGCATGGTGAATAGCAGTCCCCCTGTCTTTACTTGCAGACCTCAGTTGGCGTCAGACTGACATTTAAAGAGAAGAGAAAAAAAATACAAAATTGTAACTGTGAGTCAGTCCCAGGGTCGGGTGCCGGGCCTCTGTCTCCGAGCCACTATTTTCATACTTGAGTGTCTGGGAAGCTGAATTGGAGCAGTAAATGTTCATAGACGCTATGATGGATTTTCACGGCACTGTTAAGAATCGGTCAGAGCAGCTGGTCGGAGCAGAGCGATGTCAGGCCAAATGTAAAAACAGATGGAGCTGATGGTGGTGATTGGATGTCATATCTATCATACAGATGCATCATCGTTCCAGTCAATTTAAACTCTCCAGTTTCTCCACCCGTTTACACTGATTGACTAAAGAAAACGTTAAAGTTACATCAACCTATTGTGAAGTGAAATTCTGTAAGAATTCAGTCATTTTTAACCAAAAGGTATTAGCCCCGGTTGACAGCTAAATGAGACTTTATTCCATCTTGAAAAAGTAGTTTCATCATCTCAATTATGACACCAAAAAAAAGTTGGTATAATCAGATACACAATTTATATCTTGCAAATCCAGGAGTTATACATTTAAACTAAACCTCCACAGGCATTTGAATAAAATGTCCATTGAACTTTCTGTGAGCACTTTATTTTTCCTGTCTAAAAATAATTTTCTTAGTTATTTATAAAAAACATTATAATGGCGTCAACTTTTTTGTGGTGTGAATTTCTAGAAGAGCTTTGTCATTTTTGACCAAAATAGATTATACCTTTATTCTGTCTGAAAGTAGTTTCATCATGGCAATTTCTCAGTCGTGACCCCGTAGAAAAGGTATAATCAGATGAAATATCACTACGTGTGCACAATATCCTAACTGATTCGTCATGCCAGGCCCTAAATTATACATACATACATTCACCAAAACTTCCACAGGCATTTGAATAATTTGCCCTTTCAGCTTGGTGTAAGCACAAGTCTACAATTTCTAACTCTGAGAATGTGAAACACAGTGAAGTGCAGACTAGTGTGAACTTCAGTGCAAGTCCATCAAAACCTAAACACGTTGCACAACTCTTCTCCAGCGCGCCACGCTTTATTCACCAAACATCTTCGGCTATCTTGCCTTCAGCAGGGAGGTGTCTGACTGTTTTTGGTTTCCTTACATACAATTAATCGATAAATCACCGTAGATACCACAGATAAAGTACACAAAACAACATTATCATCCTTTAAAAAAAAATACTATTTACAAAATGTAGTTACTCTTAGTTGATGCAAAATCTGAAGGAGAAATATCAAAGCTTATGAATACAGAACATTCAGTCATCTATCAGAATATTCTCCAGTAATCTTAAGGCATCAATGGGTAAAAAGGTTTAATATGCATTTTTTTAATACGAGGCAACATATTCTGTATTTATTCAGCCTCATTTTTTCAAACTAATTTTTTCAAACTAACACAGTATATTCACTCTCTTAATATTTATGTATAATTCGAACTAATTTCAAAGCCAATCTGTGGTTGACCTTAACACATTTTGTAAGTAGTATTTTTCTAAAGAAAAGAATGATAATAATGTCATCAGTCACATGACTGATTGATGAATTGTACACGAGAAAACCGGAAACAGCCTCAGACACCAGACCTGATGAAGGTAAGACAGCTGAAAACATTTGTTTGAGTTGTGCAGCGGATATTTCAATTTTGTAAACCTAAACATAGTTTTTTTTTAGGAGACATACTACTAAAGAGCAGTTTACACTGATTTGCTAAAGAATATTAAAATGGCATCAACTGTTTAGACATTTGTCAGTGATGACGCAGTGAAAAGCTCGTATAATCAGATAAAACACACATCTTATATTGGGTCGGGCGATATGACGGTGATACAGTGAGACGATATGAATTTGTCTGGCTATTTTATCCACTAACCCTCACCATCTGATTTTCTGGAATATTTACTGTATTGAGATATATATGACGATATAAAATTACATATGTTGTGATAGAGGATTTTCTCTGTGTTGTCTGCTTCTATCCCACAAACTATATATTTACTGAAACCTCCACAGACATTTAAATGATATTCTCTTTTAACTCGGTGAGCACATTCTTTTTCCGTCTAAAAATACTTTAGTAGGTGTATTACTTCTTCTTTTTTAGCAATAAAAGCCCTCGGCAGAAGTTACATAATTTAACCCTTTCAAAAATGGTGAAGAATGTGTTGCCAGTAGCCTGGAAAAAGTTATTTTTATTGATCCGTAGTCTCAAATTAGTTTTATGGAAACAATAACAAGTTGTATATACTTATATTTGTATCCAAGAATGAAAAAAATCTTTTCTTTCAGATTTTGAAGACAATTATCTCGTCTTTGCCTTCATTCATTTAAGCACGGCCTCTGTTTTTCTTTAATAAAGCACCAGCTTGAGTCACAGAGTCGGCAGGGATCGAGCGTCCTGGTTGCTGAGATGAGGTAAAGATCTTGAGCCGGGTGTCTCTGCTTTGCACCCAGTGGGCTTAAACATATATCACACTGGCAGTAGGCTGTTTGCTTTCAAACCCCCTCCCCCACTCTACCTCCCTCCCTGCCCTCAGCCGGGCCGGCCACTGATCCCCTCTCCGTCTCTATCTCACAGTGAATCCCTTCTGGTCAGGGGCAGAACGTTGAGTTTTCACAGTCAAACAGCACCCATGCTGGCGGAGAATTTCTTTGATCCCCAAAGAGCTCGTATCTGGCGGGGCTACTGGACTCCCTCCTTCTACCAGGTCAATGATGGGTACTTAAACCACCTAAAACTAACTTAAAACAAACACAATAAGAGGAATAATTGGTACTTTAAAGTATGCAAATATCTGTTTTGATCTTAAATATTTTGGACTGATATACCCAGTTCACTAAATTCTTTAATTGTAGTTGTAAATACTAAAATATCACCAACAAAAACTGAAACCTTATCAACACAGAATCCAAAGAATATGACATTGTGGGATCCCACTGTTAAATTACCAAGTAATCTCAATGAAGTGCTGTACTAAACACCTCCGAGATGAACATTTAGCATCAAACCTGGAAAAAGAATTTAACAAATGTAGCTGCTGAATAAGAAAGTTTGTCTGCAGCCAAAAGTCCGACCTCCAGAGTTCACATGGCGGGGGATAAGGTGGAGAAATCTGCAGTGATTCTGAAGGAGGGCTGGTCTGGGTGTGAAGACTGTGAACTGTCCTGCTGACCCCTGTGACTCCTTTGATCACTGGACCTTGGTGACAGTGCACCATTCCTTGCCAAATTGCCATATCACAGCATGGCAGATCATCTATCAATCTAGATTTCCTCAAAGAACAGCATTTTATCTGCAACAGATTTGAGATGCTACAAGGAGGCAAAGAAGACAGAACACAGGGATCAACACTCAGCAGCACATAAGCATTTGTAAGACTTCTTCTGAAACACTGAATTGATTAATTGATTAGGTGACTGACAAAAATTTTGATAATTCATTCATTGTTGTCATTCATCAAAGGAAAATGCCAAACATTGTTTTATATCACTTAAAAACTGAATAGTTTTGTGTTTTCAACTCTTTATTCGACAAAAACTACTTTGGGTGCTGGGAAATTGTGAAATGTGATTTTTCATTTTTATAGACTGAGTAATATTGATCAACAGTAAAAAATAAACCTGAAAGATTTGAATATAAAATTTAGGATTAATGATGGTCAGTAGCTTTGTAATGCTGCAATTTGCGCATAAAAAAACCTGAGTGGAAACACCAGAGGTTCGAAAAAAAGTCACAAAACTAAACAACGAAACAAAGCATCAGATCTGTGTGGATCTGTAACGCTCCTCAAATTAATACATAAAACAAACAGAAATGTCATATTTCCATCACGTTTTCCATCGTTTGAGCTTTGACCGTCGCTCTTTTAAAGGGTACATCTCAAGTCTCTTAATTGCATCCACGTTTCCCTCAGTTACGTCTTTTCTTGCGTCTTAGTCCCTCCCAGAGAGGACGCATGCAGAGAAGCAAGGAAACCATGCGAGGAGGCGAGGAGAGAAGAAAGGAGGAAATATGTTTTTTAGAGAAATGAGACGTCCTTTCCTCTGAAGCGTCATGTGAAGCGACGTCCGTTACTGATGACGACGGCAGCTGATCAGCTGTCAGTCGGCTTTAACAGCTGTAGACTTCTGATGGTTTGTGTCTGCACACGTGTGAGCTGTGCTAATAATAATAAAGGTGCACAGTTATCACTGCCAGAGCAGCAGTGTTTCCTCTCCGCAGCCTGTTTAACACCTGCACGTGCGTTCTGTATTTATACTGTACTGTGTCCTGCTCACAGGCACATGAACTCTTTCTACTGGCACAATGCGTTTTTATTATTTATTCATTATTTGCGTCTGTATTTATTGATACTCTGACTGTGAATTCATTATTTAACAACCCAGAATATGATCAGGCTGTCGTTTGAGCGCTGGAAGTGATTTATTTAGCTAAATGTTTCAGGGAAAAAGGAAATTATGTAACTCATAAGAAACCCGACACTCAGGAATTTTCAGCCATGTGACTTTTCATGTGACTGAATGGAAATGACGATAAATTATGTAAAATATAAATGTGTTTGAAATGTGTCTCTTGCTGAGAGACAGACTCTCCCTGACTTTAATTTTACCCATAATAAAAGTTAATGGGGGAAATAACTGATCATGAAAAGAAAAATCTTTCTAATAAATGAAGGAAGTCTTTTGTTGATCAGGCTGAAAATTAACAGATTTTTAACTAGATAAACAAATAAAATATAAAACTTGGGAGTGATACAATTTAATCTGCAATTTGTCTCCACTCAAGAATGAAACTGCTGTGCTGTTGTATCAGATCAGTCCGATCAGCTGCAGCGTCCAATCAATAACAGCTTTCCAATCCAAGGAGGTGTGTTGGCCGGTAAAAGACTTCGCTGAAGTATCCTCGCTCCTCGCTCCTCAGAGCAGAAATAAGAGCTTTGAGGCGACCAGAACGACTTCCGGTTCAAGCGAGGAGCGAGATCACATAAGATGAGATGTACCCAGTGACTTCATCTCATTGTGTCCTCTTCTTCTTCTCCAGTGGTCTAACGTCACCAGAGTGGAGAATTAGCTCCACAAACTCTATCTTGATTAATTAACTCCTAATATTCACATTAACAGTAGTGGATGCACAATAATCAACATTCTGTTTTGCAGATTTTTTTTGAAAATTTGTTTAAAATTTGAGCTACTATTGGATGGGAACATGTATTAGTAACAGTTTACTTCTCCCATTATGACAAAGATGCTGTGAAAAGGCCTTTTTGTTCATTTATGTTCACTTAATTCAAACGTAATGTTCTCCTTGTGTACAAACACCAGACTACATCTTATAAAATGTGAAGTATTTGATTAAATGTTTGTTTGGTGCTCCATGAAATCGAAACATTTATGAACCGCTAACTTCTCTTCTCTAGCATGTTCTGTATAGTTTCTCTCTCATTGTCCACTGTCTTCCTTTTCTGCTTTTTTCTTCTTCTTTTTGGTTTGTTTTTGAAACAACGAGTTTCAGAGGCTGCATCTGCATCGTCACAATAGAGGAGTCCGTTTTGCAGCTGGGCTGTGATCTAAATACTTTGTTGTCATCGCATTTTTTTACTGATGTCAAATACACATGAATGCAGCTGGTGTCTGCTGTGGATCTCCGTAGGTGCCATGTTGGGTGTCTGGTGAAGTCTTTATGTTGCACTCTGCGTGAGAAAAATGCTTCAGAAAACAAACAGCACACAGGCTGAAGCGTCGGAAAATGTCTTTGTTTCTGTGTTTATGTGACGGTCTAATTTAAACTAAAACAGATCTCAATGGTACAAATTGCCCGTTAATTTGCTTGTGTGCAGCACAGATGTTTGATTTCACTGTCCAATAAATTTGCCGCAAGAATCCCTCTTAAAAAAATGAGATCAAATTCCACTTTGAAAATAGTTAATTTGTTACCCTGGTGGATGTGTATAAGCTTAAGGGTCTGATTGTTCACATTCTACATGCCGCATGTACAGATAAATGTAAAGCTAAGTGACTTTTTTATGCTCTTGCAGGCTCTCCAGGCATTCTGGGAATCAGCAGAGTGTATAAATCAAGCTTAATTAGACACCTGAGCAGGTAGGATCTCTCACTAGTATTTTTATGTTTGACAAAAGAAAGATGAAGTAGAACCACCAACACATTTTCAGAGTTTCACTGTAGGGCCCTTGGGAGGAATGTGTCTCCCACTAAAGCGTCACCTCTTAAAGAAAGCATATTATGTTACATACAAACATGTCATTTGTGGGACACTGGGGTGGAAATGTCTCCCTGGGGAGCAATCAGACTGACTCCAGCTTTTTTAAAAGTCTCCTCTCTTTGCCACTCCTCATTTTTCAGACCCCTAGAATTAGTCGAAATCCTAGCTTTTACTATTCGCCTTACCCACACAGCTCAGTTACATTGATTAGAAATCAATTAACATTTTCCTGTTTGAAAGTCACTCTGCAATTCAACTCCACTGTAGATAAATCAGAGCTTGGAACACGTTTTTTTCTCCACAGCAAAGAGTCTGCATAACTTTTCTACGTAGATCTGAATTTTAACAACAAATCTAGAAATGAAACAGACTTTTTTTTGCTTCACAAGAGGAAATTCATTTTGCAGCAAACCAGCATAAAAACAATAAAATAATAGTCCACAAAATACATTAAAAATGTAACAAATAACAATGAAAAATATATATTTATATACAGTATTTTCATATATAATATATTCAAATTAAGTGTGTTATTTCACATAGAAAAACACATAATAATAATAATAATAATAATTTTTGGAAACCTGTATCTCCTTCTTTTTTGTCAACAAATCTCATGAAATCCAACGTGTTGGTCCATCCATCTCTCAGTTTTTAATAATTTTAGGATAACATGGAGCTCAGAGGGTTTGCTGCACACCAGTGATTTTACTGGCCACCTTGACAGTGTTCCCCAGTTTGGATGCCAACAAATGGATCATATAGAAAGTGGATATATATGAAACATCTCTACATCACAAGCAGACTAAATTGGGTCATAGACTACAAATTGTTAGGAAATAAAGTGTAATTTATCAGTTTTACAGCCAATACTAAACTTTTGTAGAGACATTTCATTACCTCTAATATGCTTTATATTTAGTGTATTATTACTATTATTTTTTTCATCATTGATTAATCTCCTGATTATTTTCTTGATCAATCGATTATTACTGTATCTCTGTTTACAAAAAGTTGGCCAAACTTGGAAGATGCTGACCGCATCCTCCAGTGTCTTTTCCAAACCCCAAAGATATTCAATTTATAATTATATAAAGAGAAAAGCTGCTAACACTCATATTGAAAAACCTGGATACTGCTATAAAAAATGATTATCAAAATAGTTGTCAATTAATTGCAAGTAATCTTTTCTGAACCAGGGCAGTAAAGGGAACTAAAGGAGCAGTTTACAATATTACAAGCTGCAATATCACAAGAACACAAGGGGCAGTGACAGCAAATACGTATGTCCTTCATTTTAAGCTGGGCTCTGACCTGAAAATCTTTAGGTTACTATATGGACACAGCAAGAGTCTCTGGAGTAAGACCCAGGCCAGGTCCAGCCTGTTTATTCCAGCAACAGAAAGGGCATCTTCTCAGTAGGACCCAGGGTGGCTGTGTAAGGTTGCACACTTGGCACAGGCAACAAAGCAGCCACTCCTCTGGCAACCACCGCCGGTCATTAAGCATAATTTGTCTGGTATCCCTGTGTTGAAAATGCACAAAGGAGGGTGAGTAAAGCCAGCATGAGGTTGTCTTCTGGGCTGTCATGTGGAGGGATGGTGGGGGCCCCATGCCGAGTGGTGGTGGTGGTGGTGGTGGTGGTGGTGAGGAGGGGGGCAGACAGCGACAGAGAGGCTGGCTGGGGGAGCTCCCACAGGACTGCTTGGGGACAGCAGCAACCCGAGAGGGACGCTCCCCCCTCTTCCCCTCCGAAATCCCACCTACAACCACTGCACCACCCCCCTCCCTGCAGCCATGCGTCTGACGGTTAAAACAACAGCCCCTGCGGCCAGCCAGGCTCCAACTCCCCTAGTGGATTTATGCCCTTTTCTCAGTTCCCACCACCCTCTCCTACACCCTTCCCTCTGCCTCCTGCCTCTGCTCCATCCTCCATTGGCCAGAAACATTCTCCTCTTTCTGATTTTCCCTCTCTGTCAGGGCTTTTTCTGCTGCTCTTGTAAACAGGTTTTTACAACAAGGCACCTTCACCCTACGTTGAGACTTTTTCTTTATCGATTACTGATCATTCTGTTGTTGATTATTGTTATTAAATGTAAAATGGTAAAAATTATGCCCAAGAGCCCAAGCTGATGTCTTTAAATGGCTTGTTTTGTCCCACCAACAGCCCAAAATCCAAATATATTCAGCTTACTATCATATAAAATAGAGAAAAAGCAAACAATTTGAGAAGATGGAATCAGGAAATGTGGCAAATGATTAAGACTGATTAGTTGACTCTTCATCAGCCCCATATTTTGGACATCATCATCATTAGTTGCTGCCAAATGAGAGGCAGTTGCAGTTACATTCTTCTGTGATGTTGATGATGCACCACATGAAGTTTGCTCCGATGTAAATGTTCAGAATTATCCCAGATAGTCACCAGAAAACACACAAATGCAATAAACTCTCTCAACAAAAGCAAATATGATTTAAAATGTGCAATCCCAACCCTAGAACTGTAAATTGAGACCTCTGTACTGTTTATTATGATGATTACCGACTAAACATAAAACCGAAAAGCATGAATTCATGTTTGACTTTATATTAGCAACTATTCTAGTCACAACAAGTAAAACAAATAAACTAAATCTAACCGTTTGAGGATGTTCAGCACACACATTTTTTAAGTAGATGTGGCTCTGGTGTGTCTGTTTGAGAGTTTTGAAGACTTTTTGAGAAACTCCTGATTTAAACCAGCAGAGCTTCTGTTAAATAACAGGACACAGAAACGTCACTGCCTGAGTGTCACGTTTTATGATTAAAGGGAAAAAGAGAGAGGAAAAAAAATTATTCTGGCTCCCAGAAATCATGCGAAATCCCGTCTGTCTCCACGTCTGTTTGAATTCACCAGTCACATGTTGGACCAACACAAGAGCCTGACTGAGGTGTGAATGGGAGGAGGTGTGACGAGCTCACAGAGCGAATAAAGTGATTATAGGTGCCATCATATCGTGCTGCACGTCACAGCTGATTGTTAAACAAACATGTTGGTTTTGTCTTCACAGAGGCTGGAAAACGCAGACTTGTGAGGCCTTATTTAATCTGACAAACATATATTCTCCTTCATTAAATCAGTCAAATTTCAGAAGATGCTCCATCTGAGGCTGCAATTATTTTCTATTGATTCTTCTGTTGTTGATTGTTTTTGTTAATCAATTAATCATTTAGTCAATTTTTTTTCCCAGAGTCCAAGGTGATAGCTTAAATAGCTTTTTTTGTATGACCAGCAGTCCAAAATCCCCAAATATTCAGCTTATTATCATATAAAATTGAGAAAATTGCAAATTTGAGAAGCTGAAATCAGGAAAAATGGCAATTTTGTTTGCAAAATAACTAAAACGTTGCTTGTCAAAATAGTTGTCGATGAATTTCCTGTCGATTGTCTACTTCAGCTCTACTTCATTGTCTTATTTCTGTTTCTGGTGGACTGAAGAATTGAACTTCAATCCGAAAACGTCACTATGTTGCCACGTACAGCAGATTGTCCTTCAGAGGTTCGTTAGTATGAAATCACTCCTTCATTTTGACTTGACACAGAGCAGCGACTGAGATGAAAGTGAGGTATGAAGTCATGTGTCTGTTGCCCACCACTCTGCTCAGCGCTGGACCGCCGGCCGGTGAGAGTGACTGCCTGTCTGTCTACCTGCCTGTCTGCCAGTGCTGCCTCCTGAGTATTTGACACGCTGAAGCCACGTGGAGACCCGCTGACGCTCTCACCCCGGCCTGCTGCTGCCGGAGCCGTGGAGGTGAGCTGGGAAGCGCCTGGGTGGCAGGGCAACACACGGGGCCTCCCTGGCTGGCGCCTGTAATTTTACCTTCCCATTCATCAGCCAGAGATATTAATAATAACAGCACATCTGGATTCACTTTACTGTCTCGTGTTAACCCTTTCCACTGCAGCACTGACTGCTACTGCTGCTGCTGCTGGCCAGGCCCAAACCCCCAACCATCCCTCCCAACTCAAGTCCCATTCCTCTAACTGTCAGTCTTCATTTCTCTGTCCCATCTACTGCTGCACTGTTTCCCTTTTTAGCTTCACAGAAAGCCAACCAGCTCACCTGAAACACTTTATGTGCACTCACATCGATGTGTTTGTACAGAGGGGCCATGGAGAAACAAAATAACTGATTTGTGTTCTCCATTTTGGAATTTGTGCTCTCGATTTCACCCTTTAAGTCTTTCTCTTGTCCTGCGTACACCCTCACTGTGGATCGCCTGGATTTAATAAGGTTTTATTTCGATCTTGGAAGATATTTGTGGATATTCTTCAGGTTTCGGCTTATAAGCACAACACTGTGTTATCTCTGAGGTCCTTTGTAATACAGGATAACTGACTTTTTTGCCACAGACACTTTTATGCTCCTGCAGATGTCACCCAGTTCATAAAAACTCAGCTTCAGGGTCCTGGAGCGCTTCATGGATATAGGCTGATGCACAATAAGTGCAAAGAACATGGCCTTCTAGTGAGAAAGGAGGACGCTCGGCTAACCCCGGCTGCCTTGGATTCAGCTTGGATCAGTAATTGACGTTACAGGGGAAATGTCGTTCTTGTTACTTTCTTCCTGCTGACTGAATATGTTTGCTGCCCTCTACAATATACAAAATAGTTAAATCGAGAGCACAAATAATTTTTTTTTTCTCCATGGCCCCACCCAGGCTCCATGTGGTTGGTTGTGTGTTGACAGAGTAGCTGTCTCTTGTGGTCATTTTGGACGTTTGTGTCTATAGTGTGGAATAAATCAGGAAGTACACAAAGCATTATTGTTAAATAATGTATAGGTACATTAATTTAGACCATAGCTACCTTTATACATATACTTATTAAACATGTTCAATATCAGGAATTTTTTGTAATAAAGCACACAAGGGATCCTAACAATCTCTGAAATGGTTGTCTATGTAAATAGACATACTATTCTACTACGTTTAGGAGTGGCTGAGATTGTTACTAAAATGAGAGTAGCTGGTCCACCTTAAGTCAGTTCACCTTAAGTGGACTGGTCAGGTTAGGCTAAACCCATTGTCGCTAACTTTGGGGCTAAACCCTTCACTTTAATCAGCAGGTGGCAAGAAGGACACAGGAACTTGGCTTAGGGTTTGAGGAGTTGTAGCATTTATTCACTGACAAATAGCCTAAACTGTACACACACTGCACTGCTATGTTCACAGCTGCTGACTTCATACTCTGTCACACACCCG
This sequence comes from Scomberomorus guttatus, assembly GCA_038419695.1. Classification (NCBI taxonomy): domain Eukaryota; kingdom Metazoa; phylum Chordata; class Actinopteri; order Scombriformes; family Scombridae; genus Scomberomorus; species Scomberomorus guttatus. The sequence continues at coordinate 7,927,458 of CM076459.1, forward strand.
CTCTCTCTCTCTCTCTCTCTCTCTCTACCGTCATATCACCTAATGTTACCCCCACGTGGGGCAAACATGTGCAGAAAGAATATATTTATTCCAACCAGAGAGAAACGATCAGAAGCGTCTACATGGTTATTAGGCGCTAATATTTTCCTTTTGAACAGATTATCTAAAGTTTACACCACCCCGCTCAACCTGATTGAAAATTCCTTCGGGTTTGGGCCAGTCTCTTCCGATTGAGGCAGTCACATGAGGCATTTTCATCCTGATTGGGGTATTATTCTGATTATTAGTGGAATATTAGGGTCCATGTAAACGTAGCCATTGTCGCTCACACTGAAAACAACAACAGCATCATGCAGCTGCGTGACCACAAACATATGCTTCAAACACGTCTCGTCTACAAGTGGTTACCTGTCTACCAAACGGCGCATAAAATTACATTGTTATACTTGTATGACATAGTATAGCTGCTCCCCTTTTTGCCTTTTTAATGACATATTTCCAAGACATCCCGATTTGTAAAAGTTATGGGCACAGGTTATAGGCTGTTAAGTTCCTATAGTGGAAAAGGTCTAATTGTGACAGATAACTATTAAATTTCCTCAACTTTTGTTTGGAGTTAATTCATGTAGTGGAGTAGTAAACAACTCTGTGCGCTTTTTTTAATCTCTCTAGCTCAGCGGGGGCCACCGGGCTGCAAAGCCAGATCTCATTCACAATGAACAGCAGCCATCGCTGTCTCATCTTTTGAGTCTGCATGTGTAAGAGGGCAGGACTTCCACCCCGCCTTCAAATGTGACCATTCAGAGCAGGTATAAACACTCTTGCCTTTGGTCAGATACCACGCCGTACAAACTAGTTTGTTTGAAGTATACTAAACCCTAACTGTCCCTTTCCAGTGTTTCCACTTTCTAGATGACTTTCAGAGGTTCTTAATCTTCAGCAAATTCACAGAAGAAAGAGCCGATTAGCTGTGCCGTCCATTACATTTTTATCACTGTGCCAAATAACACAACAAGAGTGCAGCAGTTTGTTTCATGTCTACATGAGACGGGGCATGTTGCGGCGTAAAAACTCAGACGTTGGCCTGGCTGTAAGCCGCTGCACACACGGGTGTCCGTAGACACCTCTGCAAATCACCCCGCTGAGCTGTCTATAGGTGGAGCCAGGGCCCTGCTACTGGCCGCCAGGCTTGGCTCGCCGCCTGTCGTCCTCCCGCTGGTGGCAACAGGTGACAGAGGTCTGCAGTGTGTAGAGCTGACAACCCCCTCGCACCGCATAGAAACACTTGCTTCATTACCAGACCCCCCCCCCCCCCCCCCCCAGCCCAAGAGCGCAACAGGGCAACAGACAGAAGTAGAGAGAGGCTTTACTGCTGTTTCTGTGGCACTAAACATGAGTTTGAGAGGAGGCAAGTCAAAAAAAAAAAAAAACGCTCAGTGTGCATCACTCATCTGCTCATGAGTCAACACTCATGATGTCACATGCTGCCTTGCCAGCCTCACACACAACTATACTGTATTACCAATTTTCGCATAAAAGACCTTATTTATTAAAAAAAGGGGAGAGTCGGCTCTTTTTCCATGCAGTGGACTGAGCCGTACCTCCCAGAGAGACCTGACTGTTAAACCATCGTGCCACAAACAACCTGCTAAAAACACTTAGAGTATTTCTCCCATACAGAAATAAACACTGGCCAATTAGTGTTCTTATTTTTGGAACTATTTTAGCTGCCAGTTGAAAATATAAACAAGCAGACTTGGCCTGACACGGAGGACTGCAATTTCAGCGCTCGATGTCTCCGCTTGGACATCCAGGAGCTGCTATATCTATCAAGACTGTACATCAGGATAGTTTATGTCTCTGAAATGAATCCTCGGGGTGGAACAATAGCGCCACTATTATCCAGCACAGAGAGAGATGAATTCACATGAAGACAGGTCATCTTGATTTATGAAGTGTGAATTAGGAGCTGAGAGTTTGAGACCAAGGTGGGGTTGGTGGGGGGGTTGCATGGCACAAACAGACGTCTGTGTTGTAGGGGCTGGAGACACCGCGACCTCGCGTCACCCCCCCACCACCACCACCACCTCCACCTCCACCTCCACCACTATGCTCTGACTCCTGGCCTGTTCGCTCATTCACAGGAGCCTCTGGCACGGCTACAGCTTCGGCTTCTGATGATCTGTAAAAATCCAGCCAGATCGGCATGTGGGGATCAACGCCTCGGCTTTGGCGGGGCGTTGAAATGCACTAAATGCCCCACTAGCCGCAGAGGACTCCTGCTGTGTGTCTGTGCTGGTCGTAAGGCTTCATTTATATCACACGGCGGGTTGATGGAGTGCTGAATCATCCATCAAGAGCAGAAGTATTTACTTAGATTCTAGTAAAATAAAGGCTGATCAAACTGCTGACCTGGGCAGCGCATGCTGGTTCTGTGTGAGTTTGTGTACTTGCAGGTATGAGTCCATACCAGGGTTTGAGCAAATCGAGCTGGTGAAGATCTTATTGGATTAAAATTGACTGCAGTTGATACATACATGCATGCGATCATTTACAGAGTCCACGTTTAAGGGAAAACCATTTAACAGCGAGACCAAACTCAAATCATTATTTCGGAAAGCTCGAAGATGGTCACAGACGAGTGATTATGGAGGTTTTAGTGTTAAGTGTTAAAGAAAAGATCCAGGAAGTCCAGTTTGAGTAACCAGTCCATGAGTTTGAAGGTTTATCAGACACCAAAACACTGTGCAGTGGTGTATAATATTATGAGAGAGGGTTTTACTTCTCTGGGAAGTTATCACGGCGGCAATTTTATCTTGTGTCGCAACAATCGCAAGATTAACAGAAGCACAGCGTTCACGTTCTGTACGTTTTGCAGGTATTTGATTGGCCAACACGTCGCCTTGTTGGATGAGGTCACATTACGGTCTGGCAAAAGATAAGCCAGATTCAACTTTGTTTTTTTGCCGCAGAGCTAATGAGTTGGTCTGAACGCAGCTTTATGCCACGTTCGTGTCATATGGGATGGATGGTAGACATGGGAAAGATTCAGGACAACTCAAGACAGTTGTATGATTACAGAGTTGGTCGAGTGAGGGTCCAGTAAATGTGGGTTTAGTCTCCTATCTGCTCGACTTTGAGACACTTCTGTATTATGAAACACGGAAATTTGTAATTGTGGTATGACATGAACACAGCATTAGGTCTCACTTCCTGTTTGTGTCCGTTGTGTTTTTGGATTACTGCCAAATGATGTGGCTTTTCAAAATTCTGGGTATTAGTTATAATCTATGAGGCCAAATATACTGTTTGTAAAATTGCCCTCAAATCAAACTTTAACCAGTTAAATTCACAATACTGGAAAAATGATTAAGGCCGAAAGAATAAACGATATTTACAGTGAGCCAAAGGTTCTGAGGGGTAAAAGCTCAGTATGCCTAACATTGTGTAATATTTAATACCTGATTAGCAGTGCAGGAGATTTAAACCCCATCAACCATGTGACTGCTCCAGGACTTACGTTTTGTAAGTTTCAGGTTATTTTAAGGCAGAAAAAGAAGAAAAGTCCTCTAGAGGATCATCATGTTTTCTCTTTGTTTTCTTCTGATATTGATAAAAGCAGCACGATACCAGTTCTGGCTTTCTTCTGACCCTGTCCGTCACCCGTATGCCCAAATACACACTCAGTCTTCTGACTAATCACTAAGTATTTTGAGTTTTGGCGTTGCTAATAGAAGTTGTACCATGATGTAATGACTTTGTTTGGGTGCTCATGGAGGAATGGAAGGAACACACACTCACACACCAGACTCTGGATACTTTGAGCATTTGGGCATCATCTCTGCAACCTATGGGAAAAATGAACTAAACACGCTAATTATAGTGCTCGTTAAAAGCCACAGATATTTATGAGTGTTCTGCACAACCTGAAGATGGCTCTAATGGATTTGACTTAAATGATTCATTTTATATTTGAAAATAGATAGATAACTAAGTTTGATAATCATAATGCACTGGTTAGGCTGCCAGTACAGTATCAAAATATTATTGTGAAAAAGATTTCTCTTAAATTAACTTGTAAATTGATAAACAACCAGTTAAACCTTTACAATAGATTTTTGCGGGCTGAAATACTCATTAGTCCTAAAAATCTCAGGAAAAATAAGCAGCTAAACTGAGGCTAGTCAGAATACCTGTTTCAGGTTGACGCAAACCAAATTGTTGTTTGTTATCATATTTACTTCCTGAAACACAAGACTGACTACATAGATGTAACAATGTGATTTCAGCACTTTTGAGAATAAGTAGATTACAAATTCTTTAAATTCTCAAACAGAAAATAAATAATGTGATATATGCAAAATCAAATAGTCAGTGGTCAGTCGTTGCAATTCATTTTAACTAAAGTAACAATCTCGAAATTCTCCGTTTTGTTCTCTTTGATGACACTTATGGCGATAAGCGGTAATTGCAGGTGTGTTTTTGGACCTCACTTCCCAGAGATCCAAACAGTGTCACCTGCGTGACGTCAGTCAATTGGCAATGAGCCAACCACTGCCGGGTGATGGAAAACACGTCACTAACTGTGCGCCGCTTCTGATTTTTCCCGGGAATGTCGCCACCTACACCCAGTTCTTAATACTGCAAATGCAAGGGCTTTCATCAGTGGTCCATAGGCTCAACTTCGGTGATAGTGACTTAACAGACGTTTATGTAAATGAAAATCTTCGAGATTATTACTTTAAGTTCGCAGCAGAAGTGATTAGAGTGATTGTGTGCTCTTGGATTGCAGAGGAATGGAAAAAAAGTGCTAAACAAACTAGTAAATTGCACACCTCCCAAGTGCCAGAGTAAACATAGTGGCACCCACTTCATGTCTGTGTGTATTCAGCTTGGCAATGTGGCCTCAATTAGCATGAGGTGTGAAACAACGTACTGAGGGAGATAAAGCGTGTGAAAAGGTGCTTTGTGTTTCCTGAATCGCTCTTCCATCGCTCTAACTGCTCTCCATTATTGATACGTTTCAGGATATCGAGCCTCAAAAGTCGTCTTCTACAGATTTATTCCAGAAAAAAAGACTTCTTGGGTCTTTGTGGTTTGCTCCTGCGTGGATGAAAGCTATCAGAATCCTCGAGTCCTTTTTATGTTGTGTGTGTTTCTACCTGAGCGTGCCTTTTCTTGGTACCAGTGCTGAAGGTGTCTGCCAAGAGAGAAGTCTGCTTTTCCTCACTAAATGAGAAATCAGCAGGGAAGGCTACAATGACCTGTGCATGGCTCAAACAAGGAGATTCATTTCGAACGCTATATCCTTAAGCGCAGGTTTAAAAGTCCTCTCAAGAACCAGACCCCGCAAAAAAAGGTCATTACGTCGGTGGGTTTATTAGCCAAGGAAACTGTGTTTTGTTAAGTCAAGAATAAAAAAAACTCCTCAATTATGCAGGCGTCTGTCTCAAGTAACCTGTCTTTTTAAGGAGGAATATTTCACTATCAAAATGTTCCTGTGGTAAAACAGTAGGAAGGGATTAGAAGAAACAAAAACAACTCAGCATTAAATGAGCCTGGCAATCCTGATGACACTTAATGAGAACCATATTTGGATTTAACCCATACTGACACATTAGAAATGAAATATTCCAGCATGTTAAGAGAACTAACATGCCAATTTCATTTTAATACTTCCTCAAGTGTGCGATTAAGTACTGCGACTACTACTTTTAAATTGCCCAAAAGTAAATAAGTGATTGCTCTTAATCTTTATTCGCATGATTTGTTGAAAATTGGTGATTTCATGAATATTTAAAGACTTTTAAGAGGCTGATATTAGGTTTGTATGTGCGACTCGTTTACTCAGCACCATCCCACATGTGAATGCAAAGGATTGAGCCTATCTGTCAAGCGTTTTGGGAAGCGATAGTTTATGATACGTGCTGGTCAGATGAAAAATATACGGGTGACATTTTCCAGACTTTTCACCATCATTTGACCGTAAACTAAATGAGTCGTGTGGTCAAGTGCTTGTGTGAATTAGCTCATTCAAAATGAAACAGAGATGCATTTATCTAAAGCGGATGGTTTATGGCTGATGTAGCAGCTGGCTAAGTTCTTCCATTAAATTATTTTTCAAAGAATGATTCTCTGAGCATGAGTTTAGACAGGTTCACAAATTGTGATACTTTCCATGGCTGCTGCTTAGTGAGCGTTGTTTATTTGGGAGCTAATTTGGCCGGCTTTATTGAGAGGCTCGCTCTAGCACGGTAACAGGCAGAAATATTGTCCCACTTGAGTTGGACACAAGCAGTAAATACACTGCAAAAAGTGTCCTTAACAGGCTGTTTCATCTCATATTTAGGCTGTAAATCGTGCTTTTCTTCAAAAAAGATTCTGCAAAGTGGGTGGGATCGTGTCCCTTCATTGTTTCCTGCATTGTGACTTGTTTCATTGTCTTGGTCTGTTTTTAAAGAAGGAAGAACAAGGCGGATCTCTCAGGAAAATGAAGTTAAAACAAGCAATTCTTCAATAAATTGGAAACAAGTTAAATTAACTCACCCTTAATTTAGTTTTTTTTCCAATTTTGTTTCCCTTTAAGTACCTAGATACATAGCATGAGTCTGTAATGACTGAAGTGGGTTTAAAGACAATAAGGAAATATAATAATAAGGCAAATCACTTAACGATAATAACTGAATTCAAATATTTGTCAAGGCTAAATATTTATGCAGTTGGAAAATGAAGACACTTTGAGAGTCGCCTCCCCGTCATTGAAACAGTCAAAGTTGATTAATATTCTCCAAAAGTAACCAAAGATTGTTTGCATTTTGGAGTGATGTTCTATTATTAAGGGACCACAGTACTGTATGTCCAAAATGATCAGGTACTTTTTAAAATCAATAATGTAAGAAAAAGACCAAACAAATAATTTGCAAGCTGTATCTTAAAAAATCAAGTGGGCATAAAGCTGATAATTCTGGTTTATTATATGATTAAATAAGTGGTTGTCCAAGTTTGGTGGAAGATGTACTATTTAAATTAAAGTACCATCACAAATACCACAATGTTGTGCTGTGAAATCTGTTTCAAAGTACTTAAAATATTGAAAGTAAAAGTACTAATTATGCAGCAGAATAACCGCTCACTGTCAATGTTATATTATTTTACATTATTGGATTGTTGTATTCCTACATGCATTAACATGCAGCATTGTGATGTTAGCTGGCAGAGAGGGAGTTAATTTTAATGGCTGTTAGGGAGTTTACCTTATAGCAATGCATTGTATTTCTAAAACTGATCACATGTTTTCTATATGTAAAATATTAATCTGCAGAGTGTCTACAGCTGTCAGATAAATGTAGTGGAGTAAACAGTATAATATTTCCCTCTGAAATGCAGTGGAGTGGAGGTATGTAGTAAAATACATTTTGAGTACAAGTATCTCAAAACTGTTTTGACCCAAGTCACACTACGTGTTTTATTAGAAGTTTCGGATGTTCTTGGAGGCTGCAGGAACTCTGTGGCACCTTTGGATGCCTTAAACTGAAGCTCCAGCAGAATGAAAGACTTGTGCATCATTCCCACTGTGAGACTGATTGAAGGAAATCTGGAAAACCGACAGGGGGCGTCTCCTCTCTCCCTGCATCCCCCCGCCCTCCACCGCTGCCCCCCTTGAGTGCGGTGGAAGAAGGAGGTATTGGGGATCTCCTCCTAGACAACAAACCCATATTGAAAGAGAGGCACACGAATTACATCACGCTCCGTGCGGAGGATATAACGGAGGTCGCGGGTTAGGCGCACCGCTTTTTTGGGGAGGAGACAACAGGAGCATCATGCCGAGCCCGCGCGCAGGGAGCCCGAGGAGACTTCTGAGCGTTGTCACGCAGTTTATCATAGAAAGTAGTTTCCACTGACGCTGCAACGGACAGACGTTTTATTTCCGTCACGGATTTTCATCATGGGAATGTGTGATTTTTAAGCGACACTCACGACGCAAGTTTGGATACGGCTCACGCGTAATTGCGCACAAGAAAGTGTCCCCCCCCCCAGCGCTCCCTGATTGCTCCCTGTGCGCACTGATCTCACCGCTGGACCGTCTGACATGGATCAGTCTTCGCAGTTTGTAGCCATGTATCTATTGGTGCTGTCCCTCGGACTTATGATGGACAGGGGGATTTGTCAGCACTACTACCTTCTCCGCCCCATACCGAGTGACAGTCTGCCGCTTGTGGAATTAAAAGAGGATCCAGACCCCGTCTTCGACCCCAAGGAGAGGGACCTTAACGAGACCGAGTTGAAGAGCGTCCTGGGAGACTTTGACAGTCGCTTTTTGTCCGTTTTACCTCCCGTCGAGGACAAATACACCGGGAACGATGAGCTGGATGACTTTGAGATCCAAAAGCCCGGTGGAGTACTCCCAAAGGAAATCAGAGCGGTGGATTTCGACGTCCAGTTCGGCAAGAAACACAAGCCCAGTAAGAAACTGAAGCGGCGGCTGCAGCAGTGGCTGTGGGCGTACTCGTTCTGTCCGATCGTGTATACCTGGACCGACCTGGGGAACAGGTTCTGGCCGCGATTCGTGCGGGTGGGCAGCTGCCTGAGCAAAAGGTCGTGTTCGGTTCCGGAGGGGATGGTGTGTAAACCCGCGAACTCGACCCACCTGACGATACTGAGATGGAGATGCATGCAGAGGAAAGGGGGACTAAAATGCGCGTGGATACCGGTGCAGTACCCGATCATCACAGACTGCAAATGCTCCTGCTCCAGTTAAAAGACTCTGCAGCAAAAATAAATTATAAGCTCATTATTTTTGTGATTCTTGTTCACATGCACTACCGAGTGTAGGAATGTATTTTCTGTATATGCGGTGCCATGCAGTTCTATATAGCTCCCTGTACAAAGTCAGTATTATTTGTAACCAGAGTCTACTTTATTTGTGGAGAATATTGGTTATATATTTTGTATTTATGGAGATATGGCGCATAGAGCCACGTAAGGACTTGCAGTTGTCCATATTTGGATGAAGCAGATCGACCTCAGAGTTAAACGTGGATTATTGATACAGTTGTGTATCAATGACTTGTTTTATCCTGTAAATTAAGGAAATTTGCTATTTATTCTTTATATTCGTACAATAAAACGACACTGAAATGATTCTAAATGTATTCTTTCCCTTCTTTTGAACACTTATACCCAGTGTGAGCTGTGGTAACAGATTGGATACCATTAAGTCACCTGCCACAGCGCACAATGTGTAGATCTCATGCTAACACCATTTTACGCATCAGGTACTTTTTACAATCATGAACTTATATGCAGCACCATTGTGTCTTGTTTATTGTGTGTCACAGTTTCTGTGGAAACATCATGTGATTAAGAGGATTTGGTGATAACTATAATTCTTTGGAAGTAGATGAATTAGTATATTGCGAGATAAAGCTCTAACTTTTAATTTACTGACGATAGTTTTCTTGTGGCCTCCAGGTAACCGACCCTATCTTATCACTGTGAAACTGCCAGTCACACATCAGACACATTACATGCTGATAAAGGAAGGAGCTGTGATTGACTGATTGAAGGAATCAGCAGCTGCTAACAGTTCTCACTCTTTCATCTACACAAACCCTCCTCCACATTTGCAGCCCAGCAGGAGCTGAGCTGAAGAGAGGAGCTGAGTTTCTGCTCCAGTGACAGAAGCAGATACTGCGTCTGTGACACCATTAACGTGTAATAAATCAGTTTTCTAACAGTGATTTATACTGTATGATGAGTTCAGTTGGTCGGTGCGTAAACCCCCGAGCCAAACTGTTTGTCAAGAGTGACGATGAGCAATTTCCAAAGATGGAAACTAAATAAAAAAGAACAAGAATTTTGTAGATTATCACGTAAAAGAGAACAGAAACTTCTTTACTTTTAATGCTACTGTATACTTCTACATAACTACATTTCAGAAGGAAATATAATGATTTTTACTCCACTACATTAACAGCAATAGTAAGTAGACACATTGCAGATTTAGATATTAGTTACAAAACATTATTTAAAAAAATGTGATACGTTGCTATATATTAAAATCAGTGATGATGAAGTGTTCAGATTCTTTACTTACAGTAAGTAAAAGTGGCAAGTTAAGGTTCTGCATTCAAGCATTTTAAGTAAAAGTACAGAATATTATATTGTTTTTGCATTATTATACTGATGCATAAACATGTCAGCAGCATTTTAACCCTGTATGTGGCTGAGGTGCTAATTTTAATTACATCACATATTGTAACGATGCATCATATTTTATTAGATGATCATATGTTTTGTACATGAAATCTTTATCTGCAATGTCAGATAAATATAGTGGAGTAAAAAGTACATTTCCCTCTGAATTGTAGTAGAGTAGAAAGTAGCATTCAGTAAAGTACAAGTACCTCAAAATTATACGTATTTGAGTAAAAGTACTGAGCTACTTTCCACTGCTGATTAAACTACCCAACAGTATAGAAAGTGGTTAAAATTAGCTCCACCTCCTGCAGCTGCAACACTAGAATGATGCAAACACATTCATGCATTATTAATAATATGGCAGTATTATAATATATAAAAATATATGTCTGTTTTGCACACTTAGCTAGTAATACATTCAAATATAACTTTGAATGCAGCACAGTGCGGTGTTGCTTCCTTTAATTAAGTAAATCACGTGAATACATCTTCCATTGTGTGAAGCACAAACATCAGTGATTGCTTCACATCTTGTGGCTGTCAGGCACCTTCTTTTCACTTTACTTCCACCTCATAATTTCAGTTTTACTGACTCTGAATCTGATGATGCCAGTTAATCCTTTAAACTCTTGAACCCTTCCCCTCAAGTTTCTTTTAAATCTAGACAAAACTTTCCACAGTATACAGTTCTGTATATTCTGCGCCAGCTTGTTCTAACGCTTGATTAAAACTTCATGTTTTAACGGCTGCACCATCACATAGAAGGTAAATATTGTAGATGTGTACAATTTTATCCCCAAAATTCAACCTGACATGTTTGGTATTTTCGGAAACTGTGGACTATCACTAAAATCTAAAAGGGGTTGAATACAGTTGGCCACACAACACACGTTTATAGAGATGGAGCCAGTGCTGTGTCTATTAAAATCAACAACAGTAGTTCAATAAATTAGTTTCTGTAATCGTCTAAGTTTTGCTTTGAGTTGTTGCTTCTCTCTCTCTCTCTCACACACTGACAACGACAACCCCCTCCCTCTGTTTTTCCACAGCCTCAGTCGGGCAGACAGTGGGGCACCAGAAAGCCTGTGTTTTGTTTTAGTTGTGTTTAGTCCGTAATGATGCTCCTTAGCCTCAGAGCCAGCTCTGTACGTAGGCCTACACATGCGAGCAGACAAATCCCTGTACTTGTCACCGAACAGCAGCGTAAGGGTGAAGATCTCCACAATAGCCTTTGATGCATGTGTGTGTTGGATCCTCCGTGTTTGACAGTAATCCTTGTTTTTTCAGCGATACTGTTTGTTCTGTTGCATAAAGCTCATGATGATCAGTTGACAAGCTCTGCGGATATCCACCTATTTCAGGTTTAGTGTGTCACAGTTGGACGTTAAAGCTCCCAGAAGATTAGAGTCTAGTCGCTTAACAGCTGCCCTGGAAAAAATATGTAATAATAGTTTCTTATAACTTCTTTCTTTTATGCTTCAGCCTTAATTTGTCTGCTATTATTTGAAGTAACAGGTGTCCTGCAGTGGATTTTCACTTCCGTGTGTTTCCGGCTCACTGTAAATCTTTCAATATCTTTTCTATAATTATATTTATAATCATTTGCTCAAGTGGTTCTGAGGAACAGGAGTTGTTCCTCTTCAAGTTTCGATTTTTTTCCTTCCCCTTCAGTATTTTCCCCGCTGTAGCGCAGGCAAAGTGCTGATGCTGGTCAGATGATTTGTGTGTGGAGTAATACGTGTTGACAGAGCTCTCGGTGCCTGCTAATACCAGCTGCAGACTGGAGGATGCAGGACTGCTAATGCCCTTCGTCACTTCTGAGCTGGCTCTTTGCTCTCAGCCTCGTCGCTCAGCGTGGCGCTCGCCGGCCTCTGCTGTCCGCAGATCTCTGCAGTCTGAGATACCCTACAATATAATGCTTTTAGCCACCAGCAATCCATTAACTTAATGATCTCCTCGGGTTTTATTGCTTTTCTACTCCCTCCCCCCCTTAACCTAATCAACTTTCTTTTTTTTTCTATGCAGATATTCTCAAGCCAAAACCTTGTTGCTGATTAAATTCTCCTACAGGGTTCAGATATTTTCCTGATCAAAGCAAACTTCTCTTTGTTAGCTTTGCCAACAATATCAAACACAAGTCGTTCATTTTTCATTACAGATGATAAAATTAGTTTTCATAACTTTGACTGGCTCATTAATAGGCCAAAGGTAGCCTTTGTGGCACCTTCATTACAAATACAATAACAATCTGATCAAGCCAGCTCAGTTTGTAGAAAGTCAGACTGCAAAGTGATGTTTATTCAGTGAAAATGACAAATTTCAAATAATGCTGTTAAAACAGTTCAGCACATGAAAGGATGTGCTGTAATGATCAGGCTTGAAAGCTCTGAATACATTTTCACCGCCACACTTGGAACTTAACTCTGTAATAAAATGATACACAAAGCTTCAAAGACAGAGCTTCAACTGGCAACAGAAGTCACTCTGTTGTTAGGCACATTTTGTATAAAATATATCATTTAAAAAGCCATAAACGAGTCAAAATTCAAGGCTTGTCAGAGTTTAGGCAGCGAGTGACTCAATCGAAGATTTTGGTTCCAAAAGCTTCATTTGGAAAGTGAACTACATCTATATTTCACTCACTCATGTACAGTGCATTTCTGTCTGCTATGTCCTCAAGCTGTGAAGCAATTTATGATGCTGACTGCAGCTTTACAAACTCATGTTGTGCAGAGAAGCTTTGTTCAAATCTGGAATTGTTAATGGTGATCCTAAAGTTTCACAAGACACCAAATTTGGGAAATGTGGGGGGAAATGTGTATTAAATCATCAACAACAACAACCAGAAAAAACAAAAACTAAATCAGATATCAAGAAAATGTCCACATGATGGAATGATGAAGGTGTGAACGAGCATTTTAAATTAATCTGAACTCAAAGTCCACTTACTAGCTTTTTCCGTACTTCCTCAGCAGAGAGTTTGTTCCGTTGTCATGGTGATAGCTTAGTTGTCCTCACGTGACCTAAGACAGGAAGCACCTCTGTCCTGAGAGGAAGACAGTGACATGTAGCTGAAAGCTCTGAAAATAGTAATGCTCGTAGTAAAGGGACATAAAGTTGAGTTTCTTGTTTTTCGTGTCTGTCAAACTACCATTTCCTTCATTTTTGGTTTCAGTCAGTGTACGTATAAAATTGTAGATAACATAACCTACAGGATTTGTATTTATTTATGTTTATGCGTTTGTCCCAAAGTTGTAAGTTTAAGTCCAGTTGTTGCTGAGGAAATTATTTGCAATGCCCCTGATTTCATGTCTTTAGCCTTTCCCGAGCAGATTTGAGCATAGAGTCATTCTTGACTTTGGAGAAAACAATCTTCATTCTCTCTCTTGATGTTGTACTACATTGTACATTGTAAATAACTTCAGTACAAAGTCTAGAGGTTGTGATATGTAGCCAAACAAGCTAGCGAAGCTCTGTAAACAGAGCCGCGTTCCTGCACATGCTCAGTGACGTCTGCCTTACACAGAACTACTCTCTACTTTAAACTCCTTTTTTTCAGTCTTCGGAGCCGTTTCTAATCAAACTAAAGTGACTAAGCTCTTCATAATGAAGAAACATGTCACCCAGTGCAGCATTGTGGCTCATTGATGTGTTTTTAATAGTTTTTGGACAACAACAGAGGTCTACAGCACAGAGGAATAAGATATATCAGGCTTTGGATACACACACAATACTTGTAAGTAGATCTGTTCATTGTTGGTTTGGCTCTGCACATGAGATTTGTTGACAATAAGAAAAACATAGAAAATGGCCAGACTTATCCCTTAAGTAAACCTTGATTTAAGATTTATAAAGCAAATTAGGAAACCGCATGTTGTGTTCCCTCATTGACATCATTGGGAAAGATGAAGAAAGATGGCATGCACAAATGGAAAATGTTGTACACATAAATCCCGATAATGAAAACTTTTGATTATGTTTTAAATTGGTGAATTTGAATCTGTCATAAACATGTCTGACCTATTTAGAGTTGTCTTTCAGAGCTTGTCAGTGTAGACGAGCCCCGCTTTAATGGGATTTGTCTGCGTACATCTGTCAATATGATCAAATATAAAGAAATAAAATAAAGAAGTTTCATTCATTCGCTGTCCAGATGTCCAGCTGTGGCTGCAGCAGGGGCCTCTGGGAAACATCCCTGGATGAAGGCAGGTATTCATTCCCAGCTGTTTCTGTTGTTAACACAGCTTAGATATGAACCTGTCACTGGGATGAAGCCTCGTAACTCCAACAGTTTTTTGTTGATCGTCAAATAGAAAAGTTTTCCTGCTCGTAGTTCAGCAGTTGGAGATCAGCTGATGACGTAGTTACATCCACAGTTTTGTCAGATCTGTGACCAAGTAAATATTGACAGGTATCTTTAATCTTCTCCTCAAATGCTCTTGTTGAAGCGTTATCTGTACGTACTCTTTTATTACAGCTGTTTTGTTAATTTGCTAATAAGCTAGCCATTATACTAGCTAACGCTAACTGTTAATTTACTGTTGGGCTAACTGTATTTTACTCTTTTTACTTTTACTCTTGTGTATGTTTACTAGATTGATTACTGTGCTCTTTCACTGGAGATACTATGTTTCTTCCTGTCATGACGGGACAGTCTACTAATTCTGCAATATCTGATTTCTGGATATTGCTTTCTCTTTTTCTGGTTTGTAATCAGTAGAGTTGAATTTGTTTGTGTAGTTTTCACAGTGTCACAATAGCCTTTACTAACATCAAAGGCCAACTCCTGTCTTCAACCTTTATTTGGAGGTGGGGCTCTGTCACGCTCTGTTGGGCGGTCGGT